>JAHTLZ010000122.1:24434584-24448357 GCA_023846285.1 Phrynocephalus versicolor | reverse complement strand
ATGATGATGATGATGATGATGATGATGATGATGATGATGATGATGATTTTCCTTACATGCTTCAAACAGGATATCCACATGCTGCTGGCATTCATTTAGTTTGGAGAAGTGCCTTGAGGGGCTACAAAGAAACAGACTTGAAGTGGCACAGAAACAGACCAGAGGTCACACATTATCTACCATTATTACCCAAAATGAGGCATGTCCAAACTTCAGCCCTTCAGATGTTCTGGACCACAACTCCCACAGTCCTTTGCCATTGGAAATACAGGCTTGGAATTCTGGGAGTTGTGGTCCAAAACATCAGGAGGGCTGAAGTTTGGACATGACTGTGACCTAAATAGTTGATCCAGGTTGAGACTTGCTTTGTGTGTTATGAAACTCAGGCAGGGGTCCAATCTGCTTGAGTCTCCTACAAGAAAATTCATGGGGTGTTGGTGGGGGAACCACTACATTCCAAGATGCCATGTAACAAGCTATTCAGACCACTGACCATCTAATGAGCCTGTTCAAACCATGGTGATGTGAAAACAAGGTGAACTATAAATTGGAGGCCTCACCACTAACTTTGCTCAGAGTGATGAAGCTGCATGGATGAGGTTGCCATGACTCAACTTTGGGATAACCACACCTGGATGACTGAGATTCCTCACAGATATATGTATTCTTCCTCCCCCTTTTTGTTCAGGTGATTTTTTTCTATTTGTATCCATAACCATATTAAAGTCCCTGGCCAAATTCTTTCCTTAATTTATCAAATTGACTTAATAGTGTAACATAGAATTATTCTTCTTTCTCATTTAGTGAATAAACGTTTACTAAAACTCATTCATTTCCCTTAATTGTACCTTGGATTATTATATCCCTGCCTTTCTTATCCCTGTCCAACGTATTAACTTTAAATTTAGTTCTTTTTGATATTCACATAGCTGTGGCATTTACACCTAAGATATGATTATTAATTGTTCGGAATGTTGAAATGTTCTTGCTTTGCATACTCCAATGGGAATTGTAGTGGGCAGAGTCAGCTAGTATATAAATATATATATCTGCGTAAGCCTCCAGAAGCCAGATAGGGCCTAGAAAATGTAGAAGATAGATAGGGAGCTTACATGAGAGGAGATAGGGACTTGGTAGGGACAGATAGGGACTGAGAGATATAAAGAGAGATAAGACCTGGCAGGTATAAAGACAATGAAGTCCAGTCATCCCCAGCTATATCGTGGGACTGCAGCATATGAAGGCAAGGGCTCCTGGGGCAAGCTGTGTGGGCCTCTTATCTCAGGCCTGGCGCTATCCCAAAACTGCTCAAAAAACTCTTCTGGGGCCTCCAACAGGCCCAGGAAGCCTGTCAGAGACATGTTCAGGACAGCACCAGGTCTGGGATAAGTGCAGGAGGCCCCAAACAGCCCCCCCCATTACTGACCCAACTCAGCATCTGTATAACGTGCATTTCCTTTTATCACGGGCCGAGTCGGGTCCCTAACCCTGACAATAAATGGGGGATTTATTGTAGTAAAGCAAAGCAAAGCAAAGTGTTCTGCTTGTATACTGCCCCATACCACTTCAAGTAGTCTCTGGTAGTTTTACACTTTAATTACAGTATGCAGTCTACACATTACGCACAAGCTGGGTACTCATTTTACCAACCTCGGAAGGAGGCTGAGTCAACCATGAGCCGGCTACCTGGGATTGAACCCCAGGTCATGAGCATAGTTTTAGTTGCAGTACAGGCATTTAAGCACTGTGCCACGAGGCTCCTTGAATGATACTTGAATGATACTAAAATGATTGTGGGTTTTTTTCCATTTGTGTTACAATAAACTATTTTTGTTTGATTTGAAAGACAAGTTTGTGGGACTCCATGATTTAAGAAAATACTTTTAAATTTACTATTAAAATAGTTAAATGGTGGCAGTGAAAATACCCATGCACGCGACAGTAGCAACCTCCTTAGACGTGGAGGTACCAGATAATTTTTCATAAATATCAATCCAATTGCACCTCAGCTTATTAACACCATCTTTCTTCTGATGAGTTTCTTCCAGGAACACAATATCAGCTTTTCCTTTGTTCAATACATTCTGGATTTTTCTCCCTTTTGTAACAAATCTTAGGCCTTTTACATTCCAAGTTGTCATTTCAAATTGTTTAACCATTGTTGTAATAGTTTTCTGGCCCTGAGCATTGTACACCACACTGTGAAACCATTAACATAAACATAAATTGCAAAAGCTAATAGCCCTTCCCCAATCCTTCCTTTCACCTCCCTTACAATTAAATGAATTCTCTCCCTTTCCTTCCACTGAATTATTCCTTTTCTGGTTCCATCATTTTACCAAACCTTTTTTTTCCCGGGGGGGGGGGGGGGGGGGAGAGGATGCAGGGGAGGAAGTCTCACCCATCAGCAGTTGCCTCTGTCAGCATCTCCTTGTCTTTATATTTCATATACAGGTACTTATAGTTATGTACTATACCAAGTACATAAGATATACTAGCTGACAGATACATGATGTGTACAATACTGGTTACTGGCCAGAGATGCTGGAAAGCCTGTCTATCCTACTTTGTCAGTCGCCAGGTATATAAGACTAGCTACAAGCCAGAGATGTTGAGAAGCCAAGTAGGAATGAGAAACAGAGTGTCAGAATCTAGGCAGCATTAGAGATTTCTCTGCATCCTTGCCCTAGATGTGAATGGACTGGGGCCAGCTTAGTCCCAGGAGGCACCATGTGTTTTCAGGATCAAGCCCCACTGAAGCAACACTGTTAGGGCTCTCAGGAAGTTCACATGGAAGTTCTGAGGGAAGGCCTCTTTAAGGAGAGGTTCACTCTCACTGAAGCTGTTTTAGCAGCAGAGGACTTTTGTTGTCCTGTGGTGTTCATTTGCTCTTCTGTTCAGTTCCTGGCACCTGTCTTATCAGTTCTCCTTGCAAACAGGAGTTTTCCAGGGGAGTTCACAAAAATTTTAACTAAGTATATTTATTTATTTATTTGTCTTATTCAAAGGGCAAAGGAAGAAAGTGCTAAGGAAAAAATAAAATAAAAGCCAGATCTCCTTGAAGCCAGGCCCCCAGATACTACAACTTCCCCTACAAAGAAGGTTCACAAACCTCTCAATAACCTTCAGCATGCAGTCAGACAGGCACCAGAGGTGTGGGGCTATCCAGTGTTTTGCACTGAGAGCCATATGTATGATTATTTGCTACTTGGGCAAAAGTCATGGGTATGTTCTTGCTGCAAGGAGCTCCAAGAGCTCAGGGGAATGAGTTCGCTCCCTTGATGCCTTGGCTGCAGACCTGGAAAAGTAGAGGCAGGGAAAGAGGGACCATAGTGAGACTTCCAAAGAACCTTCAGGCATCGTCCCACCCACAGGCAGGCAGCTCTGCAGCTGCTCAGAGTGGAAGTCTCCAGGCTAGAGGATGTCCCTCTGAGGAAGAGGGAAAGCATCCCCTAGTGGGGACCCCTTCTTCAAGAGATGGGCCAGTATCCAGTTGCACTGAGGCTACTCCTCAAGGGGAGGTGGGAAGGGGCTTCTGGTAGTGGGCGATTTGATTGTCAGGAACATAGAGCAGGGGGTCTGTGACAGATGTGAGGACTGCACGGTGACTTGCCTGCCTGGTGTGAAGGTTGTGGACATCACCTCTTGTCTAGATAGGCTGGTAGAGAGTACCGGGGACTAGGTAGCAGTGGTTGGCACCAATGGTGTCAGCAAATGTTGCCGCACGGTCCTGGAGAACAAATTTAGGTTGCTAGGGAGGAAGCTAAAAGACAGGACCTCAAAGGTAGCATCCTCAGAAGTGCTACCTGTTCCACGAGCAGGACCAGCTAGGAAGGCAGAGCTCTGTGGTATTGATGCATGGATGAGAAGATGGTGCCAGAGGGATGGGGTTTAGATTCATTTTGGGACAAGCCAGGCCTATAGAAGATGGACAGGCTTCACTTGAATGATGATGGAACCAGACTGCTGGCATGTAATATAAAAAAAGGTGGCAGAGCAGCTTTTAAACTGAATCTTGGGGAAAATCTGACAGAAACTGAGGGGCATCTGGTTCGGACCAACTCATCTCCGCGGAACGAGATTGGAGAGGGTAGAGAGCCACAAAGTGATGACATAGTAGGTATTAGCACTGGGAGAATAATGGGATGTGGTTGTTTGTCTACTGAAAATAAAAGCTGGGGGGAGAACAAACAAGCACCCCTTCTTGGGGGACTCACTGTACAGGTGCTTGTACGCAAATGCTGGAAGCCTCCAAGCAAAGATGGGATTGCTTGAACATTTGGTGGCTAGGGATAACATTGATATAGTGACTAGAACAGAAACCTGGTGGAATGAGGAGAACCAGTGGGATACTGTAATCCCAGGCTATAAACTCTATAGGAGGCATACAGAGGGGCGAGTTGGAGTTGGAGTGGCCATTTATGTCAAAGAAGGGGTAAAATCCAGCAGAATTGAGATTGACAGTGAATCTGACTCCACCATAGCATCACTGTGGGTTAAACTACCAGGTCCAAGGAGCGATATGATACTGGGCATGTGCTATCGTCCACCAGATCAAAAATTTGAGGGGAACCTTGAAATGAGACAAATCATGGAGGTGTCTAAGAGGGACGTGATAGTGATCACAGGGGACTTCAATTATCCCTACATTGACTGGGCCAATGCGAGCTTGGGGCAAGAAAGAGAAACTGGGTTCCTTGACATGCTTGAATGACTGTGCCTTAGAGCAACTTGTCATGGAGCCCACCAGAGAACAGGCAACTCTGGATCTAATACTGTGTGATACTCAGGACCTGGTCAGGGATGTGAATGTCACTGAGCCTCTGTGGAACAGTGACCATGCTGCAATCTCCTTTGCCATACATGCCAGGGAAAGACTGCCAAGGAAATCTGACACAAAAACCCTTGATTTCCGAAGGGCAGACTTCCCTCAGATGAGAAAACTAGTTAGAAAGAAATTGAAAGGGAAGTTAAAAAGAACCCAATTCTCCAGTGTGCATGAAGCCTGATTAAAACAGTAGTAGAGACCCAGTGAAAGTGCATACCACAAAGAAAGAAGAGCTCCTCTAAGTCCAAGAGGGTGCCGGCATGGTTAACAAGTGGAGTCAGAAAGGGTCCAAAGAGCAAAGAGAGGTCTTTCCATAAATGGAAATCCTCCCCAAATGAGGAAATAAAAAGTCTGGCAAAAGAAATGTAAGAAGCTGATAAGAGAGGCAAAGAAAGACTTTGAAGAACATATGGCTAGCAATATAAAGGGAAATAATAAAAGTGTATTTAAATATGTTAGAAGTAGAAAACCTGCCAGAGCACCAGTTGGCCCTCTGTATGGTGAGGGAGGCAAAGGGGAGGTAAAGGGGGACTTGGAAATTGCAGAGGAATTAAATGACTTCTTTGCATCTGTCTTCACAACAGAAGACCTTGGACAGATTCTGCTACCCGAATAGTCCCTCCTGACTAAAGAATTAAATCAAATGCAGGTTAAAAGAAAGGATGTTTTAGGTTTAATTGATAAATTGAAATCAACAAGTTGGCCCAGATGGCATCCACCCAAGGCTTATTAAGAAACTGAGAAATTGTCAGAGTTTTGTGCTATTTGATCAACTAACAGAAGCAATACGTATTGAATAAATAGTTAGCCAGAGACAGAGTTTTCTTAAAACCAAAGAGCTATATTGCAAACTGTACGAAAATATATCACAGCATCAAATAACTTATACAAAGTTCAACAGCATAACAGCATACATTACATTGACAAAATATATGGCAGAGAAACAAAGTGGGTGCCTTATTCATGGAAGGCCCAATGAACAATGATTTACAGAACATTTTATACATGTGTCTGTCCAGTCATAAATGACATTACCTCATAGCTATTGCAACCCTTCACATCAGCCAAAATTCATTATGTTAATTCTTAACATCTGTACTCCATTAGAAAAAACTATACATTGAGTCACTGTGACTTTGTACTTTTACACACTCCATCTTTAAATCTATTAAATACATATCAAATATATATAGAACATCCTGTCTAATACATATATTCCACTAACTAATATCTGACAGAAATGAAATTGTGGATCTCTTAACGGTAATATGCAACTTGTCTCTTAAAACGGCCACATGCCAGAGGACTGGAGGATAGCAAATGTCACAACAAATTTCTAAAAAGGAAGGAGTGGGGACCCTGGAAACTGCAGGCTGGTTAGCCTTACATCCGTCCCAGGGAAGATGGTGGAAAGCCTCAACCAAGAGAAAATCTTAAAACAGAGAGAACAAGCCTTGATGAGGGAAAATCAGCATGGCTTATGTAAGGGGAAGTCATGCCTCACTAGCCTTTTAGAATTTTTTGAATAGGTTAACAGGCATGAGGATTTGGGTAAACCGGTGGATATTGTCTATCTTGGTTTTCAGAAGGCTTTTGACACAGTCCCTCACCAAAGGTTGCTGAGAAAACTCCAGTCAGGGGATAGGAAGGCAGCTCCTACTATGGACTGAGAACTGGTTGAGATCCAGGAAACAAAGAGTAGGTGTCAATGGACAATTTTCACAATGGAGAGAGGTGAAATGTGGTGTGCCCCAGGGATGAGTGCTTTTCAAACCGTTCATAAATGATGTGGAGACAGTGATAAGCAGTTAGGTGGCCAAGTCTGTGGATGACCCAAAACTTTTCCAGGTGATGAAGACCAGAGAAGATCGTGAAGAACGTCAGAAGGATCTCTCCATAATGGGAGAATGGGCTGCAAAATGGCAAATGTGTTTCAATGTAGGAAAATGTAAAGTAATGCATATTGAGGCAAAAAAATCAAAACTTTATCTATCACCTCATGGGTTTTGAGTTATCTGTGACGGATCAAGAAAGAGATCTTGATGTGCTAGTGGACAGTCAGGTATATGATGTATATCTTCATAGCAGAGTAAAGAGCGATGTCCAGGTTAGAGACAAACTAGTTGCTGGGTTTTGTGCAGTCTATTTACAATATTTACAGTTTATTGCTCTGAGTACATCAGTCATCACTTCTTCATAGTTAACAGTACCATTTCAGCATTTTCCCATTTTGAGTCACCATTGACTTCCATCAGCAGCTATCACCCATCAGCTACTATTCATCACAGCAAGCAGCAACATAATGGCATCAGCATATAGGCAGTATCAGCAGTAAGCGGCAGTCAGCAACAGACAGCAAGAACATTATGCATCACATACAATATATATAGATTCTATTACCAATCATCTTTTCATCTTATAATCACATGACATATGCTTTTTCACATCTACACTTCTGAGCTTGTCTGCTGTGTCCTTGGATACTTCCCTTCCCTTCAAGGCCAACTTAAGGGTGCTTGCCTCTGTCCACAGCTGGACTTATTTTACCTAATTGCAGGCTTAAAAACTTCCAACTGAGCATTATGATTTCAATGCTTTGACAACAGCTCAATGAAAGTGTCTACCCAGTATGTGGCAGCAGGGAAGAAGACCAAGTCCATGGTAGGGATCATCAAAAAGGAGATTGAAAATAAAACAGCCAACATTATAATGCCATTGTACAAAACAATAGGCCACACCTGGAGTATTGAGTACAGTTCTGGGCACCGCATCTCAAAAAAGACATAGTGGAACTGGAGAAAGTGCACAAGAGAGCGACTAAAATAATTGCTGGGATGGGACACCTCCCTTATGAGGAAAGGCTACAGCATTTGGGCCTCTTAGTCTGGAAAAAAAGGTGCCTGAGGGGGGTATGATTGAGACACACAAAATTATGCAGGGCATGAATAAAGTAGATCAAGGGATGCTCTTCTCCCTCTCACAATATACCAGAACTAGGGGACATCCACTCAAATTGAGGGTTGGGAGAGTGAGAACTGACAAAAGAAAATACTTCTTTACCCAGTGTGTTGTTAGTCTGTGCAACTCCCTGCCACAGGGTGCGGTGATGGCATCTGGCCTGGATGCTTTCAAAAGGGGATTGGACAGATTCCTGGAGGTAAAGTCCATCACAGGTTACAGACCATGCTGGAGATGAGTAATCTCCAGGCTTAAAACCGGGGTACTTCAAGGGTCAGATGCTGGGGAGTGGTATCAGGAGACAGATATCTAGTCTCATGTGCCACTGTGAGGTACAGGAAGCTGGACTAGATGGGCCTCTGGCATGATCCAGAGGCCCATCTGGATCATGCCAGCTCTTCTTATGTTATTATTTTCCACTTCACCGGGAGTCCAAGAACAATTTTCTGCCAGACTATGTGGGATGCCTGATATGGAAGAAAACAGAAGATAGGTTAGCAAAGGTAGGCTTTTGTTAAACCCGATTTTCTCTATTTCTCCAGGAAAACATAACAATGGCTGGTGAATCTTGGAAGCCTTGTGGGGTAAGTAGTAGAAGTCTAGAGTGTAAAACCAACCTCTTTTAACCATATCTGTTTTGTTTCTCCAGGAACAAAAAAACACTTCTTAGTGATAAGAAAATGAAGCCATCAGAGACGAACACCTTATTCTAAAGGTCTTTTTCTCTACTAAGAACAATTGGGTGCTGGACTATGTAGGATGTCTGATATGGAAGAATACAGAAGAGATAGATGGTAGCAAAGGTGGCCTTTTTCTAATCCTCTTTTTTTCTATTTCTCCAGGGAAACAAAAAGTGAATGTTTGCAGATCCTTGGAAGCCTTGTGAGGTAAGTAGTAGAAAACTAAAGCCTGCCTCTCCTAACCGTATCTGTTTTGTTTCTCCAGGAACAGATGACCAGTTAGCTCCAAGATACGTAAGGACATGTATTGTGCACAGGAAATAGAAAACTGTCATGAGAAAACATAATCTCTGCAACTTGTCTGTACCTCTTCTCCAGGAACAAAACACCAGTTAGATCTTGAAATATCTGTGAAACCTAATGAGGTTAGAAACAGAAGATTAGGGTTTAACATCAACCTCTCTTAAAATCTTCTTGGCTGCTCCAGGTACAGGAGACCGCCTAGCTCCCAGATACACAAGGAAGTCTATTGGGGGTAAAAAACTAGAAGACTGCCATGCTAAAACATCATTTCTGGAAGCTGTCTGTTCTGCTTCTCCAGGAACAGAGGACAACTTAGTTCTCAGAGACCCTGGGAAGGCTGGGGGGTGGGTGGTCTCACTGCCCATCTCAAGAAAGTGAATCTGTGCATAAACAATAAAAATCACCTGGCAATGTAAGTGATGTTCAAAGAATTAAACTGCTCATTTAGCAAATCTATAGTGGATGCTGTTCCTTTTAAAAGCAGAGCTGCTTATCTATTATAGTGAAATACTGTACCAAGGAAGCTGGTGTCACTCTTGACAACATTTGATCTGCCAACTGATTGGCGTCCACACCCTAGCCCCAAATGTTGCTCTACAATGTGCTTACATTGTGCTTACACTGGGTAAGGCAAAACATTCACAGGGCCCCACTGGCTGTTTTAAGGTCGGCTTCGCCTCCTCTCGAGCTATGAGGGTCAGCCACAATCTCCGTCCAGTCTCTCAACAAGCCTGCTGCCATTTCGGCTGGAGTACAGTGACCTGTATGAAGCATGTGCTATATCTGCATGCATACAACTAGAAGTGATGTCAAAGACGGAGAGAATAAATTTGAAATGGGAGGACTGATACTCAAACCAGCAGGGGGCTTGTTTTTTATTGTGTTCAATTGAACGGACTAGCGGAAGAGCAGGGAAAAAAACACAAGCAAACCACGTTTCCTGCTGTTGTTCTCTCTTGGCAGGGAAACACTGGGGAAGTAGCCAAAAATGAGCTTATTGTCTTCTGCCAAATCCGACAATGAATCAGGGAGCTCTGTGTGAAAATCTGTCCCAGGGCCTTCTGCTGGCTACTGAATATCAAGAACAGGTCATTATTTCATCATGGGCAGCTATCACTAAATGAGAAAACATTCTTCATCTATAAATCAGTGGTGTTCCAAAATATACGCTCACTCAGCGGATGGCGGTTGAAGAAAAACTGTTTAACATATCGTAGGAGGATAAAAATGACCATGAAATCATTAAAATCATGTAAACCAACCTCACCATAAGACACATGAAAATCAGCTAAAATCCGCAAGGGCAAAGTCGACCAAATATTACATGCCAATTTAAAAATACAGTGGTACCTTGTATAAAGGAACTAATTCGTTCCAAATGAAATTATGTTAAGCAAATTTTCCTTTATACAAATTCCCATAGGAATGCATTGAAAATGGAGTGATCCCATTTTTATGTTGTATGGATTCTCCCCATAGGCGATTATGTTAAGCAAATTTCCCCTATCTCCGGAATTTTTTATGATGTACACATTTTATGTTATACAAGCTGTTTGTTATACAAGGGTCCACTGTATACTGTATATTTTCCCATAGCTAATGACCCATCCTTAATGGGTTTTGGGAGAGGTTGAGGGAGAGGTTGAATAGGTGGGACTTTCATGCACCCCAGGCCATTGTCCACTTAACAAGCCAGTTCAGGCTATTGTCCATCATCCATCTAATGACCTATTCAGACCAGGGTGATACGAAATCAAGGTGAACTACAAATCGAAAGCCTCGCCAATAACTTTCCTCAAACTGATGAAGCTGCTTGGATGAGTAGCGATACTAGCGAGATGTTCCTATCTCACAAGAAAATAAGTCCACGTTAAAAACAACACCTAGTAAACAATTTGCAAATGGTGCCCATCTTTCCTTATTGGAGAGACCTGATGGGGTCTCATATTCTTGATACTGTGCCTCAGGTAGCAGTGGTTCCCAACCTGGGGGTTGGGACCCCTTTGGGGGTCAAACAACCATTTCACAGGGGTCGCCAAGAACCAATGAAGAAAAAGGCACAAATGGCTTGGGTCTGGAGGAGGAAGGGGGGAAGATAGGTTCGAGGGGATGTCAGTCAATGCCACCAGAGGCTGCGATTGGCTGAGGGTGCCTGTAGAGGGCAGTTCTCTATGGCATCTGTGGCAATGGCCTGCCAAAGGGGGCTTGTGGCCTCTTCCAAGCAGGGCAAGGGGTCACCACAACATGAGGAACTGTATTAAAGGGTCGCAGCATTAGGAAGGTTGGGGACCACTGCTCTAATGTAAGATTCCAGTGCTAGGTGGCCAGGCACTGTAGAACTGGCTATCATTAGCATGTTGGTGGTGCCTCATTCTTAAGCTTCCAATGACCTTTCCACAACTCTTCGTACAGATGGGATAAGGTAGGAACCCGGAAGGGACACCACATGCTAAATGCCATGGTAACTTGCTCCTCCAGTATTGAATGGACTCCAAGAGGATGTACCAGAACCATAGAACCCCTGGTATCCAAACTAGCTGGGCAGTCCAATAGGACACCTCAGTCATAAGTATCAAACGCTGCTATAAGGTCCAAGAGAATTAATAAGATTGCATTCCCTATTCCAGTCACTGGTTTAGCTCATCTACAAAAGCAATCAATGTTGTCTCGGTCCCATATCCTGGTCAAAAGCCCTACTGAACTGAGTGAGGATATTCTGTGTCATCCAGGAGGGCTTGGAGTTGCAGATTCACCACCTTAACCAAAAATTGTATATTTGAGACTGGTCTATAGTTAGTTGGAACTTTGGGGTCAAGCATAGGTTTCTTTATGAAGAATTTTATAACAGCTTCCTTAAGACAGGAGGGGACAGATGTGAAAGGTAGCATTTATTGTATCCTTTAAGCAGGCATCATTCCCACCTTGGCAGATTCGATAAGCCACGGGAGGCAAGGATGAAATGCACAGAGAGCAGCCTTCATAGGTCTAAGCATCTTGTTCTAGCAGTCATTGCATAAGGCCAGGTTCCAAGTTAGGTGCTGTCTTTATTACAAAATAAGGCAAGCTTTTGTGTTGTACAGAACTCTTCACGAGACAAAGGCAATATAAAACTTGGGATTCAAAAAGAAACTCCAAAAATGGGCCAAAAATGAGAACCCCGTGTCTCTTGTAGCCAGAGTGCCAAGAATCTAGAAGGAAGTTCAGGATTCTCTACGAGGCGCAAGTGACAAAGTGACCGATTGCTCTGCTCTCCATCTGACTGAAGACAAAAGCCTGGCTGGCCTTCTGAAGGACTGCCAATTGCCTTCTGTCAAGAGAGGGCTGCCTCACTTCTTATGCCAAGCCTAGGATTTCAAACGGAGTGTGTGGCCAAGAATCTGATGAATTATACCTTTCTCAACATTCATTCGTCTTTCTACATCCTGTTTCCACATACAGCCTTCACAGGCTCTTCAGATGAATACTGTACATGGAAATCAGGTGAGCCATTGGATGTGATCTTGATTTTGCACACATTCACGCACACTCGGAGAGTATATTTTCACTGCACTCAGAACACAGGGTGCTTGTATTCTTACGTACATCCCAGAATGAATGCTATCCTTTGGCTCCATGCCCATGGCAATGAAATAAAGAAAATGTGTGTTGGAACAAATCAAAGAACTATCCAGCTTATTACCCAGGTGGAATCTGCGGCTGAAGATGCAACATTCATGGAGAGTAAGAACTTTACCTCTGGAAGCCTGTTGCTGTTAGCTTCTGGTATGATACAGCTATGCCATAAGTGGCAGTTGGCAGCCTGAATATTAAAAAAAAATCCTGCTGTCAGGAATGACATGTTGAGTCTTCACTCTTCACATACCAGGTATACCTTAACTCTACTACTGGTTTCCAGACACAACTAGGCAGAGGTCTTTTCTCTGTCTTTCTCTACTTAAGCAGCTGGTTCAACCAAGAAGGTATTCATTATTACACCCTTGGCTCTGTGTTGCAGACTTTTGAATATTGGCTTGATTCCTTTAGCAGTGCAGCAGAAGTGTGGGGACTTAGACAGCAACATTGGCTTCGGGTCTTTCCAGAGCAGATCATCCATTATTCTCTCATCAACTGGCACTTATAGTCCCAATAATTCATTCTGAGACATTGGTAAGAGAAAGAGTAAAAAGATCAATTTACTTACAGATTAACAGATCAAAACAGCACTCTGTACAAAAATGACTGCTTACAGACTTACCACAGGCCTCAACAGACTAACAAAATGCTTCCAAGCAGACTCCTGTAGTCTATGTTCTAAGCCAGTGATGGCGAACCTTTTAGAGACCGAGTGCCCAAAATGCGATTCAGAACCCACTAATTTTTTCACAAAGTGCCAATACAGCAATTTAACCTGAATATAGGTGGCTGTGAAAGGGCAATGTCGGGTGCCCACAGAAAGGGCTCTGAGTGCCACCTTTGGCACCCGTGCCATAGGTTCACCAACACTGTTCTAAGCAATCACTGCACAAACGACTTATAGTTAACAGACTAAAAAGAGAGGTTACTGCTAGATTGAGTGATAGTCACCCCAGCTCAAAAAGGTCCCTTCCAGCCAAACCCACCAGAGGCAGCATAAAATGTTGAAATAACTCCAACCTCTTATTAGTTTTATTCAGGAGTCTGTGCATTGCTGACCTTTGCTCAGTTTCTCAGACATTCCTTTTTGTGCATTCCTCGTCAGCTTGTTTAAATCTGTGCCTGCCTGCATCAGCCTGCTATACAGCTACTGACATAGCAGCAGACTCTTATTGCCCGGGAACACCACATCAGCAAGACAAAGAGTTTTCTTCAATGTAAACACACTTGTTCAGCAAGGGAAACCATGGCCCAGATGTCAATATTTTAATAATCACATAGGAAGAAATATCGTCTGAAGTTAAGCTAGTTTACTGATCTTTAATGCCACAAAAAAAATGAGAGACCTGGCAGTCACAAGTAGATTCTAATGCATTGACTGTCCGTGTATTA
>JAHTLZ010000122.1:24419836-24430584 GCA_023846285.1 Phrynocephalus versicolor | reverse complement strand
CTCTTTTCCATTTTGGAATGGGGAAACCCTCCACCTTCATTGCCCACTTTAACTGAAAAGCTATATAATAATTTTCTAATGAAGGCATATTCCAACCTACTTCTTTAATTTACAGCATATATTTTATGGCTTGTCCTTACCCTCTTTTTGCCAAAAACCCAATTTCTTAATGACTTGCATTTCCCACACGACTCACCTGAAGCTATTTACTCCACAGGTATTTTTCTGCAGTCTCCCCAGAGGTCTGTGCGCATCAGAGTATGGACTGGACTGCACAGCCCTGATCTGGGATAGCAAATGAGATTTAACTAGGGTGAGATGATCCTAAAGCTCATCAGTAAACTGCATTAAATTACCACTTGGCCTCCTCAGTCTCATTTGTAGATATTAGCAATGCAAATCCAAAAGTAAAATTTCCACTAATTCCAAAAAAGACTTGTTTGTCATGAATCAGCATAGAAACAGAAAAAATACAATCTCTGAAGCACTGTTATCATTCATTAAGAAAGCCTCAACA
This sequence comes from Phrynocephalus versicolor, assembly GCA_023846285.1. Taxonomy (NCBI): domain Eukaryota; kingdom Metazoa; phylum Chordata; class Lepidosauria; order Squamata; family Agamidae; genus Phrynocephalus; species Phrynocephalus versicolor. The sequence continues at coordinate 24,430,067 of JAHTLZ010000122.1, read as the reverse complement.
CAAGCTGAGGAGCCCAAAGACGCCAGCCATGAGAACGAGGTAGAAACATGATTAGTTGAAGCCAGTGGTAGCTTCGAAACTGGTGGTGTGTGAGAGCAATTCCCCCAATTTCGTACTGAGGCACTGCCCCTGCCCTGAACTAGAAACCACCCAGAGTCCTGCCTTCCTGGGAAAGCATTTCAAATCAGTGCAACTTCTTGCGTGAATCCTGTGACCTTAGATGCATCTACTCAAATCCTAAGCACTGTTATGTTCAGGAAGGCCTCAGAATAACTGTGCAGAGGACAAGAAGCTTCAGTGTTCTCTTATGCTCTCTTAAAGACTAGTATGTTTTATTTGGCATTAGGTTCCATGGACTGTAGCCCACTCCACCAAATTTCAACAGAAAAAAGTGGCCTGCATTAAAAAAAAAAATGCTCATGTGAAATAGACTTTTTGGTCGATGATGATGATGATGATGACAACGATGACGACAACGATGATGATGTGCTGCGAGAGGCAAACATGGCTATCCCTCTGAACATTTCTGTTTGGGTACAGATCCCTAGTTCAGATATGGTCCAAAATGTGCATATATCAACACGGATTGTGTGAAATGTTATCCATGTCCTGCTCATGGCTTCATCCCAGGTCAGCCATTTCAACAGCATGCTTTTGTGTAGCGTTGTGTATTTATTCTGCTTGCTGAGTGTTCCATGAGCCTATCTCTTGTGCTAACAATTTAACTGCAATTCCACAGGTATAGCAGGACTTTCCCCATACCCTACGGCCCATCAACTGATGGCTTCAGCCATTTTAGGCTTGTGACCGAATAGCAAAAATCACTTCTGTTAACCTTTCAGAGAACAACCAGCCTGGAATTGCTTGTTTTTAAAACCAGTGATTAGATAATTTTCACCTTTTCTTCTTCAACCCTGAATCCACTTGGGTCGAAACCTTCAATCATAAATCAGATAAATTGTTGGTATATATTTCAGAGTAAATACCAGTCCCCAAGAGAAAATAAATTAGAAGCCGCCAAACATGATAAAGGCTTCACCACCACCTCTGACATTTATGCTGATCAGTAAGAACGGTTATTTTAAAACACTTCAATGATTGTTGACTTAATAAGTAAACAAGGCCAAGGCTGTGTGTTCACTTGTCTTGAGATGTAGATGAGAGTGGAGGGATTTCGAGTCTTTGTGTCACTGACCTCCAGTTTCCATCAGCCCTAGCAGAATTGCCAAGGATAAGAGATAATAAGAGGTACAGCCCATCAACATCTGCACAACCACAAATTAAACACACACAAACACATCAGGCATACCTTACATTTATTTTAAAAAAATTCCCAGCAGTTAATCCCCCTCTGTTGTTTATAGAATACCTAATAAAAACAATTCAAATGATTAAAATCAATTTTATTTTCTACCAACCTGAAAGCAAAGCAAAACCACTGAGCAAAAAAAATGCCAGGAATCAGAGTTTTGTTCCACTCAACTCTAGTGGAATGAAAAGGTCTTAGTAGCTTGCCTGGAGCCAAGCCTCCTTAAGGAGGAGCTTCCATGATCTGGTTTCAACAAGAGAAAAGGCCTGTTTCATCTGGAGAGCGATGGGTGTGTACTACGGTGGCCCTTCTGTACCTGAGACAACACATTTCTGCAAGTGGAAACCTGCATCCACTCTAGATAAACATCCAGTCTTTTCAGAACAGGTAGGTGGGTGGGTGCGCGCATGCACACCCACCCACCTACCTGGGCTCTCTGGCCTTAGAAGCAACAGGTGGGCAGGTGAGGGGGAGAGATAGCAAGACGCAGTGTGTGTGGGGGGGGGGGGAATCCACACAGCCCTCCCATTTGCTGCTGCTGCACCAGCTTGCAAGACAGGCAGCAAGAGAGTCGAGATATGCTCCTCAGGGTAGGAATGTATCACTCACTCTTCCTCAGCCGCCACAGCTTCTGCCTCCCTACTCCCCTAGTGCCGATTGGGACATTTTTAAAGAGGTCCAGCCGATGACAGCTCTGCAGGAGCCCTCTGAAAATGGTTGAGACGCCAGTTCGGGGCTCTCGCGCTATGTCCTGACCATTTTCAGAGGGCTCCTGTCGAGCTGCCATCGGCAGGACCCCTTTACAAATGGCCCAATCGCCACCGGCGGGATCCCCTGGTGGCAACTGAGCCATTTTTAAAGGGGTCCAGCTGATGACAGCTCGGCAGGAACCCTCTGAAAATGGTTGAGATGCCAGTTCGGGGCTCTCATGCTGGCATCCCGACTGCCGCTTCTTTGGCAGCAAAAATAAATAAATAAATAAAAATTAAAAACTCTGCTCCTTCCCCGCCAATTTGGTGCATTTGGGGGGGGCGGCGGCGCAGAGTTTTTAAAAAATGGAAAATGAAAATAACCAAAAAACAAAATGAATTTTTTAAAAAAAAATTGTTTCAAACAAAACAAAATGGAGGGATGGAAACAAAACAAACAAACAAAACAAAATGTCATTTTGGCGTTCCACGCCCATCTCAAGCAGAGACTCATCCACCCAAAGGATCTGATACCAATACGCAAAAAGGAGCAATATAGTATATGCGGTCCAATGCAGTGAGGAGTGTGCAGACCTCTACATTGGAGAAACTAAATAGCCATTAAACAGAAGGATGGCCCAACATAGGAAGGGTAACAGCTCAGACCAGCATCAGCAGTGCACCTCCACTTGAAGAACAAAGGGCACTCATTCAAAGATGAGGATGTACACATATTAGACAGAGAAGATAGGTGGTTTGAAAGAGGGGTCAGGGAAGCCATTCATGTGAGCATTGAAAACCCCTCTCTCAACAGAGGTCGGAGGGCTCAGGCACAGTCTATCTGCTACTTATCAAGCTGTGCTTTCAACAACACCCAGACAAATCAAAAATACTTCAAGCCTTCACCACCAAGGCCATAGCTAATGGCCCATACTTTATGGGTTTCAGCACTTTAGGCCATTGTTCATCTCAAGGCTATTGAGACTGTTGTCTACCTAACAAGCCTATTCATGCCATTGTTCATCTCATGAGCTATTTCAGACCAGGATGACAAGATGTCAAAGTGAACCATAAAATGAAGGACTCGCAACAAGCTTTCTTCAGACTGACAAAACTGTTTGGATGAGCAGCAAAACATTTTAGTCTCTCTAGAAAAGAAGTCCAGTTGCCATGACTCAACCAGATTTCCATGGAAATATAAAAGACCTATGTGATTTTCCTGATGTGCTTTCCTGGCACAGGATTTAACCAAAGCAAAACTTCTCTTAGAAAAGGCCTAATTTTTACAGAAGGTTTGGTAACACTCACTCCCCAACTAGTTAAGACAGAGACAGAAAGACATCCTTTGAAAAAAATTAGACCTGATTAATATTTTTGTATTTCTTTGCTGCTGAAGAATGAACATGATACTCATCGTATAGCGGTTCAGACTAAGCTGAATGACTGCCTCCTACTCCAGGAAGGTAACTGGGCTTCAAAGAAGAGCAATTGTTTAGCCTAAGAGAATAAAAGACACAGGAAACAATTAGACAGTGATTAATTAAATTACAAACTATTGCTCAGGTGACCGACTGGAAGAAATTTAATACAGCTAAGAGCATATCAGTGTCTCGGCAGCGGACAATTTGAATAAGCCTCCATGGTGTCATTTATAAGCCTTATCTCAGGGCACGGTTGTTCCCTGAAGGTTGAAACAAGAACTCCTATGTAATGTTAATAGAGTATCCAAAGGAAGCAAGAGCAAAAGCCACAGGAGGGTCAACAGTACCAGCTCATTTTGCTGCCTGAGGAAAGTTACAAGATGGGTCTTCCTCCGTGACATGATTATGGGTAGGGTACAAAAGCTCAGGAGGCATTTTTTTTTCTTCCCAGCCCCACCATCCCCCACCTGCATATGGTATGGGAATGGCTGTTTGGGCCATTTTTAAAAAAATAAAAGGACATTATCATGATTGAAATGCTTTCATTAAGCTGAATGGGCATTTCTGGTTTCCTTTTTTATTTTATTTTTTATGGGGGAGGCACAGAGTCCCCAAACTCTAATGTAAACACAGCTATTCCTGGAAGCATCCAGAAGCAGAAATGGATACATCTCTCTCTCTCTCTCTCTCTCTCTCTCTCTCTCTCTCTCTCTCTCTCTCTCTCTCTCTCTCACTCACTCACTCACACACACACACACACACACACACACACACACACACACACACACACAGTGGTACCTCTTCTGCATCACAAGATGAAAAACCGTTCCACATGTACCCAGGGGGGAAAATCTGGTTATTTCTGTCTTTATTCTAGCCTTTGGAACAGATTAATCCATTCCTAATGCATTTCTATTGGAAACTGCATTTCGTAAAACAACATTTTCTTAAAACAACTTGTAGAACAAATTAAATTATATATATAATTTCACACACACACACACACACACACACATTCTAGAGAGCCTCTGCAGATTCTCGGGAGAAAGGTAGTGCAGGCAGCCCATATAGGCTATACTTTATCAACGTACGTGGTACAGAAACCAGCTAGACCAGCTACACACGAAAACAGCAGACTAATTTAGAAGGTGCATAGTACATGCACCACTGAAGCTTCTGACTCACTCCTTCATGCACGGGGGTGGGGGTGGGGAGAAGGGGGCAGAAGAGAAATGGAAAGAGAGCTATCAACATGGCTTCTTAGCATCTGTCATCTAAGGCAGGGGTTCTCAACCTAAGGCCCGGGGGCCAGATGCGGCTCCCCAGGGTCTTGAATCCAGCCCCCGGGACCAATTGCAGACCCCCCCCACCTACCCCCTGCTTCGCGAGCAACTCAGCCTCCACAGCTGCTTCTAATGCTGAGGCAGTTCAAAGTGGTGGATTATGGCGCTTCCCCCACTCCCTCTACCTACTGCCCAAATGACTGGCACGCTGGCTCACGGGGCAATTCAAAGTGGGACGGCCATGGCAAGATTCCCCTGCTCCCCCCTACCTGCTGCCCAGATGGTCGGGGCACCGGCTGCAGCCAAGCGGGGCAATCTAAAATGGGAGGGCTGTGGCAAGGTCTCCCACTCCCTCCATGGCCCTGAGTCTCTGCTCCTCCACCCCACCCACCTGCCTTCCTTGTGTGCCCGCTGCCTTCTGTTATTGTGGTTGTGGGGAAGGAAGGGGGCAGGCGGAGGCAGTGCCAGCCAGCCTTCCAATCCGGAGCAGACACAGCAGTGGACTGATGGAGGGGTGGACAGTGGGTGATCAAGGGGAAATGGAGCTACTTCCCACCCACCCAGCCCCTTCCAAGCTGCTGCCTTGCTCCGTGGAGTGAGGGAGGGGAGGAGGGAGCCCAGCCATGGTCAGAGGCTGAGGCTGCTACCACCACCACTGGGTTAGAGACCATTGAGGAGGTGATGGCAGAGAAAGAAGGGAAGGGAAGGCCAGCGGTGGCCCAGGCTGGTCCCTGGGAAGCTGGTGGGGCTGCATTTATCCCCGGTTGGTGATAGGCAGGCTGGCGAGCCAACACAGCACCACAGCCTGGCTGGGCTTTGTGGCTTTGGGCAGGTCTTCCTGCCTCCCCTCCCTCCTTCCCAGCCCTTGCTCCCTCCCTCTGTCACTTGCAGCACACCAAGTCAAGCCGGGTTGGGCCAGTCCAAGACAGGAGGCAGCTTTCCCTCCGGGGCGCAGCAAGGGCATGATGGCCAGGGCCGTCATTTGCTGTGGCTGCTGCTCCTCATTCTGTGTGGCCGCCTAGAAGGTGATGAGGGGCCTGAGCTTGCCTGGGCTGCCTCCTCCTTCCCAACACAATGAAGGAAGGAAGGGAGGGAGGGAGGGAGGGAGGAGAGCCATACCAGCCGCTGCCACTGTAGTAGTAGGAAGAGGCACAGCAGAGGGATCCCAGTGGCGGCACCTCAGGGTGGCGATCCAGAGCAGGAGGCATTGCTGGGGTTCCGGAGATGCACTGATCATGGGTTGATTGGTGGGGAGGGGCTCTGCCCACTTGCCCCTCCCTCCACCTTTTTTCCCAGGTCGGGCTTTTTTTTATTTTATTTTTTGGACTGTGGTTCGGCCCCCAGTGGTGTCTGGGGGTGGTGGTGGACCGGCCCGCTGTTTGAAAACTTTGAGGACCCCTGATCTAAGGCAATGGCCTGACTCTGTCAAACAGCAGGTCCGACCCAGAGAGCTTCTTTAACAACCCATTCATAGGCCTGTTGACTCACGCAAGATCCAATTGGTTAATGTTCAACAAATTAATACATTATGGTACAAAATGTAAAACTGTAATTCTGCATCCACATTACGACCCATGCAGTAGGACTCTTAACATTCACAGGACAAATATCCATGGCTTCACTTATGTGTGGTTTTCCCTAGCCTAATATGCAACATACAAGGTGCCCTCCATGGCCATTGTGCTGTGCCCTGGTATGTTTTATATAGGACTGCCTTGTATCGGTGATTTCAGGTATCCACAGTAGACTGTGCAATAGGTCCCTTGTGGATACAGGGGTGCTACTGTAGTCATTGGTCTTAAGTAGAGATGGGCACAACTCAAAAAAATGGTGTTTTGTTTGTCGTTTGTCATTTAGGGGGTCCGTTTTGGTTCGTTTTCGTTTTTCGTGAATTTTTGCAAAAAAATCGTTTTTGTTTCGTTACGTAACGAAATGAAAAAACGAAAATGAAAACGAAAAATTGCTCGTTTCATTAGCATTTATTACAGTTCAATGTATTTGCCGCAACGAAAATGAAACGCACGACAAAATTTCTGGTGTTTCGGTTTGTTTTGTTTCATTTTGTAGACAAAATTTGTTTTTCGTTTCGTTTCGTTACGTAACGAAATGAAAAAACAAAAATGAAAATGAAAAATTGCTCGTTTCATTAGCATTTATTACAGTTCAATGTATTTGCCGCAACGAAAACGAAACGCACGACAAAATTTCTGGTGTTTCGGTTCGTTTCGTTTCATTTTGGAGACAAAATTTGTTTTTCGTTTCGTTTCGTTACGTAACGAAACGAAAAAACGAAAACGAAAACGAAAAATTGCTCGTTTCGTGCCCATCTCTAGTCTTAAGCACTGGAGTGACCCTTTCAATTCAATTTGTGTTCTGATTGTTGAACATGTCTGGCACCAGAAATACATTCTGTTCATTGTACCAAAATCCAGTATACACTCCCCCAGGTCCTTTATAAATGTTACACCCCTGTTACGCAATGTTTCAAAAGTACATATTAAGTCTTTGTGATGCGTTAAAACTTTTCTGACAGACGGATTAATTTTTGTACTTGTATAACAAGAAGTCAAAGAGAAAAGGAAACCTCCCCACATACACAAAAAGTCTATAAAACCAGAAGAATTTAGACATAATGCTGTCTTTTGCAACAAACTAGACAGTCGCTGGGTGGGTGTGAAATGAATCGTGAAGAGAAGAGCATTACAGCGAAAGCAAGGTGTTTTGTTCTGTTAAGACATGTCGTTTTCTCCCTAATAAGAGTGGTGCAGCATGTCATTTAATTGTTTCGAGCTCTTATGCATAGGCATCGCTTCTGGTAATGTGGCTCAGAGGTTCTCGCAAGAGTTCTAACTCTCCTTTATGTATATTTAAAACTCCACATTGAACACCTGAACAGCCCCTTCCTCCCTTGGAACCGCAGCTCCCATGATAGCTTTGTATACCTCATGGGAGGTAGGAAAACACTCTCGTTCATTGGAATGAAGAGTAAAAAAACTTCCAGTGTCTGGTGCAGGAAATTGCTCACATGAAAAAAGCAAAAAGAGAGTCTTCATAAAAGCCAATAAGACAAAATGCAAAATTGCTAGCATAGAGCTATATAATGGTCTGCATTTTGGCAAATCATGAGAACCACTTTTTAAAAATGTTCATCAGTAGCGTCCCTACACACATGCTTTATTGATGTATGCATAAAGGGTAATAGAGAAATTAATTTTACCTTGTATCTCTCCTCATTTATTTTCTTCCCTACCCATTTTACAATGAATGTGTGAATTATGTTATGTCTATTTCAGTACAGGACAAATTAACCCTTCATACAGCAACAATTTACATTACAGATCTGCCAGTGTTCTAGAGATGTGAGTTCAGGCCTTCATGACTAAGCCTGCAAACATGCAAATGAAGCTTGTTCTTATTTCTCATTGACTGATCACAAAATAAAGCCGACTAATGTCCAAACAGAGAGAAGTGTGAACAGCTTTTGCTGTGGCATTCAGATATTTTAATGATGGGTTAGTTGTCATATATCATTTCCCCCTTAAAATGTACACCACTGGGGCAAACGTCTACATTACATTACTCTTACAGCACCATCTACAGCAGCATAGAGTCAGATGCTGACTCAAGCTCACTTAGGATACGCCCAGTGAAATCGACAGAACTTGGGTGAGTCATGACTAAATCATTCCATAGGTTTCACTGGATCTCTGCAAGGTCTGATTTAGGGCGATGTAACCAAATTCCATATTCCAGACTGAATCAGATTGATTTGGCCCAACCCAGATTAGGTCACAAACAGATTAGACTAGTCTGGATTGACCCACTTATTTACAGAATTTGACATTCAGAAGGTACAAGAAAGCCACACTAGATATCTCCACATTGGTGCAAAACAGTGCCATATACGATGGGGAGGGTGGTGCCAGTTGAACTTTGTTTGACGTGAGTCAAAAATTTCTCCAGCATTCTCCAATCACGGTGCTTTGGGATAGTATGCACTCTTTGTTAACTAGTAGCCTGGTGGTAGAAGGGAAACATGTTTGAAAGAGCTTGTCCAGGGGCACACAAGCTGGTTGGAATCACAGGAAACAGAGTGAAACACCAAATTCTTAACCCCTGACTCCATAACCCGATTCCTAAACCACTAACTAAGCTATCATTCCCTCCTTACTTTGTGTATAGGGAAAGTCATTTGAAAGAGAAGAAAGAGAACAGCCAAGAAATATGTTTTTAAGCAGCCCTGATGCCAATGCATGTGTCACGACTAGAAGAAAAGAGAAAAGCACTGTGGAATTGAGATCGTTCTTTTTCTCCTTGAAATGCGACCTCTAGTGAAAACGATAGTTCACTGCATTTAATACAATATGCAGCAGTTCCAAAGAAGAGACTTCAGAGTTATGTTATCTAGAGACTGAGTCATGTTGACAAACTCTTCTCCCAGGCTTTGCTCTTCCATTGCCGGAGCACCTGTGTATGTGTGCCTGAGCACATATTGGAAATGGAGGTGGACGAATGACATGTGGTGGTATCCCAGTGACTGTCATGCCCTTGAGCATATATAACACAGCTCCATAATAAACAAAGAAACAAAAAATAATAAAATGCCGTCACGGTCTGACCCATCCAAGCTTCAAAGTCCTATGCCAACAGAACATAAGGCATAATCCAAACTGTTATCCAATAGTTCCTCCAACTCTTTGGGTGCATGTGTGTGTCATGTTTACCAGGGGTGCGTGTTTGTGTCACGTTTACCAGGGGTGTATGTTTGTCATGTTTACCAGGGAAGAAAAAGAAGTCCAGTTGTCATGACTCAACTTCCAGATAAACTCACCTGGATGACTGAGAATCTTCACAGACATATTTTGAAATTGTTCGATGGAGACTTGTGTGGTTTGAAGGAAAAAATGGAAAGGAAATCTGTGCATCTCTTCCAAAACTATTCTCTGAGAAGGCTGCCCACTACACTTCTGTAATGCACTGTTCTCATCCTTCCAGTCCAATTTCAGAGGTCACCCTCACCTATTACACGGCCGGCACATGCAGAATCGTGGGTCACCAAGCAGACCAGTAAATATTGAACACTTTTTACCTTCTATCAGACATCAGTATGGTGTTGCAGCTGTTTTAAAGAACATTCAATTAATCAGGATCTTTCTTTCACTTGTCACCTTGCCACTTTCTGCAGATTATCAGGAAGATGTAACATCAAAAGCTGCCTATTCCACAAGCCAGCATCTTCTTGGAAAACAGGTGGGCATCAGGGGGACAGCCATTTTTTAAAACAACAGATTTTATCACGTATAATCTCCGTAGGGTTCAGTAGGATGTGTCAGGAATGCCAGCTACCTATATTACCTGTATATCACTAATGACACACCTTTTTTGGTGATTGCTTCCAGGTGCTAAAATTCCTTAAGTAGGGAAACTATGCTGGTTGCCTTCATGTTGCCCTTCCTCCAGTGGGCAATGCTTTGTTGTTGTTGTTGTTGTTGTTGTTGTTGTTGTTGTTGTTGTTGTTGTTGTTGTTGT
>JAHTLZ010000122.1:24384085-24418667 GCA_023846285.1 Phrynocephalus versicolor | reverse complement strand
AAGAAGAAGAAGAAGAAGAAGAAGAAGAAGAAGAAGAAGAAGAAGAAGAAGAAGAAGAAGAAGAAGAAGAAGAAGAAGAAGAAGAGTTATAAGAATAAAAGAGGATTCAGCTGAGGGACTTTAATAGCCTGAGGAGGTAATTCATAGTGCTAAGGTGACATTTGTTTGTATGTGTTTCAAATGTTGAGCATCTACACTATTTGTGATAGGTGAAATATTGAGGTCTGTTTTAGACATAGCACTTCTCCTGCAAGGAGGCAACACTTACAAAAGCAGCAGCAACGACCACAAAGGGACACCAGTGTCTGAATGAGCCATAATAGGCAACATGTGGGAGGATTCTATAGCTAACTAGAATCTTTTGAAAAAGTGTTAGGTAGTGTAATGTGTTGTGTGTGTGGTTGTTAAATTTATGTAAGAGTGACATGACACATGCTGTATCATCATCCTACACCCTGTGATTTGCTTGACATAAAATTGGCTTGATTTGTCTTCTGCTCCTCTTTCTTTATGGAATGAAGGCTTGTCTATACATCGAAATTGGAGCAGGTTGGAGCAGGTTGGAGCAGGCTAAATAGGGGAACATTGAGGTCTGGTATGCTATTTGGTGCAGTTCTTGCATCCAAATGGCACATGGACCTGAAGCAATCCTATTATACATTTCATTCCCACACATACACTCTTCCTTGTCCCCTCCACAGAGCTGAGAAAGCATTTAATTTGCCAATATTGCAAAGTGGCTTTCTTAATGATATTGGCAAATGAAAAGAGGAAGGCACACTTTACATCATCTCCATCTCGCACATGCTGGAAACAAACCAAAACAGAACTATCCAAACTGCACCAAAAAAGTAGAAGCCCCTGGCAGGAGCCAGAAAGTTCTAGATAGGAATGTTCTGGTAGTGGCCTGGTTTGCCCCAAGAAATATACTGTCTAATCACCATCTGTAGGTGAGAAACAGCAAACGCAAGAATATTAATGTTCTAATTACAAGAAAATAATTTCATATGTGCAGCGAAGCCTATCTGCAGTAGATCAGACCTTGAGAACACAATAAACAGTGGCTGTGGTAACCTGAGAGATTTCTCTTTGTCTCCTCTCCTCTGTTTCTTCTTAAACAGAAGAAGTCACATTCACAAAGAGAGACATTTCCATTAAAAGCTGTTATTCTTAATGAGAAAATGAGGACTTACTGGAAAATGCTAAGAGACGGAAGAGTTGGAGACAAGTCAATGTGGAATTTCACACGTGTAAAGCCTGTTGCAGGAGCCAGCAACATCATTGAATTCAGAGGAAAATAATACGTAAGAAAGGATTGTCAAAAGAAGCAGATGATACTCTTTTTAGAGAATTTTTTTTAATGTTTTGCCACTCATTTGTGACATGGGGCATGGAACTGAAACTGGGAAGAGGAGGTACATTGTGGGTCATGGGTTATCTAGCCTGGCTGCATGACATGCATAGTTATTCTCAGGCACATTCTATTGGCACATCAGGTCTCCAAAAGCCAAGAAGATCTTGTCTTTCTCTATGGAAAAGTAGGAGTCTGCAAGGGCAAAGTGTGTGTTTGGTTGTTTTGTCAGGAGGACAGCTAACACCTGAAACCAGCCCCCAAGAGTCCTACACAATTTAATAGACCTCCAGGTGGGGGGTGGGGGGAGAAAAGCCAATATTAGTCAGAACTGGCATTTACCCCAGTACAAGGCTAATACCAGAATTAAACAAAATAATCTCAAACAAATCTCATTCATCTGAATGACAAAAGTTCAAGTCTCTTCATTCGAAAAAACTTTGGCTTGACTAATTCTACAGGCCTTATTTATCTACATGGCCTCTATGTTCAATATGGCCCCTATCCCACGTAATAAACCGTGTCCAAAAATTCTGTCCCCACGGCCACCAGGCTTTTTGGAAGAAGAAAAAAAGAAAACCTGGTAATGTCCCCTTAACTGAGGTTTTCAAGACTTACCGGCGAGGTAGAGAATTTTTTGCCTCACTTAAAAAACCACCTTTTCGGGAGGCAGATGTCGTGGGACTGCTAGATGATCCGGTTTTCTTTTTTTCTTTCTTTTTTTCTTTTAGCGCCCACAAGCTGTTCCTGGGGCCAATCAGGTGCTTTTTTGTTTTTTTTTAACTTCCCCCCACCCCCAGCGCCAGTCAGCCGGTCCTTTTTTATCCTAGAGCCACCTGCTGGCCATGGGGCTGAACTGCACTTAAAAACTCTTTGTACGTGGGAACTGCTATCCCACAGCTTCAGTCATGTGACGGGAGGAAGAAGAAAAGCTGGACCTTCTGAAGATCAGGATCTTCCCCAGGTGAGATAGCAGCCTATGTACAAACAGAGTTGTAAACATCCAAAAGTCTTATAGCTATTAAAAAAGAAACTGTAGGGACATATACTTCAAAATCTTTCTTTTCAACTTATGAAAAGTTAATTCATGATTTCCATCTAGTCTTATAGCAACGAGAAGACATTCAAATACAAAACTTAAGTTGTAAGCACTCCTTAAAATTAAAAAGTTTATAGCCTAAAAGTGATAAATATAAAAACGAAAGGCAAAGAATGCATCTCTTAAAGTATTAAAGTTCTTAAAAATATGAATATATAAAGTAAAAAAGGATTATTTTTCCTTTAAATGAATGAGGAAAATATCAAAGTTGTTAAAAGTAAAAAAAAAAAGTAAAAGCATTACTTAGTCTTTAAGCATGTTTTGAAAACAATGAAGTTCAAGCTGGACTTTTTAAAGTACTGTAGTTTCATTTTGAATAATTTTTCTGCCCTTTTTATTTTTCTAATTCTGCCAAAAAGAGAAAATTGTGCATCATTCCTGATTCTGCAACAAGGTTTCTAGTGATCCTGGAACACTGCTCAATTCAGTAGTTTTATCATGTTGCTTGAGGAGATTCCACAAAGTTTATACACAATGTCAATAATGACACATACAAGGAAAAATCCTGCTGTTTTTAACTGCATGCAGAAGAGACATCTAGGAAGCCTCAATGGCTAATAGGTGCAATGCCAAGTATGCCACTCATCCTGTGACCAGGCACATAACCCACATGCAACAGGCTGTAGCAGCTTCTACAATTTCTCCCCTGTGTGTGGTTAAAAGCAGCAATATTCCGGCCACCATATTTAAATATTCAAGCAAAAGCAAATGACTATGAATAGTACCTATTTGAAGTCCCCAGGCTGATTATATTAAAATTAAAGGTACTGTAGATCTCAGTTGTTTATCCATTGCAGAGGTAGAGGCATATCTGTGGAAATCATACTAGGCAAGCAAAAGCTTGCAAACCAGGAGGGAGTAATTGGTGAATCACGGGCTACCCAAATCCCTCAGATGCCCACCACCACCACCACCACCACTGAGTTCCACTTTCTTCACCACTTTGCCCAGTTTCTTCATGCTGGTTGCTCTGCCACCACACAAAGGACACATAGGGCCATCCCCACAGACTGTGCTTCTTTCAGCAGACACTGGAGGAAAGGAGGCACACTCTCACAACATATAGCAAGAGGGATTTTAAGGCCTTCCCCTCCCTGCTTGTTGAGTTGTAGCAGGTAATGTGCATACCATATTTATATGTGTGCATGTGGTGGAGAGGAATCTATGTGTGCACATGAACACGCTTGCTTCCACGCGGGGGGGGGGGTGCTTTTGTGTAGATGGCTGCCTGTCACTGGTTATACACATACAGTAAGTTTTGCATTGTCCAGAACAAGTTTACCAGCTGTGAGGAAGGAGAATGCCTTGAAAACAGCAACGGCAGTGTCTTAACAGTGGCTGTGATACAGAGGGACAATTTGATTCTGGCAAAGATATGATATTCTCCTCACACAGACACCCACCTACCCTCCTAGCATATGGGAGTTACAAGATCCCAGATTCTAGTTTGAATCCAAATGAAGCAAAAATAAAATGTTTTTACTCCTTAGGCTGCATGGCAAGAAGCATCCGTACGTTCCTAAGGGGTGGGCTGTTTTGGGTTCAGGCTCTGTGCCTCTAGTCTAGAGCAAAAGAAATGTAAGAAGATGATACGAGAGACAAAGAAAGACTTTGAGGAACACATGGCCAGCAATATATATTTTCCCAGTGTGTGAGGATGCCCGTGTGTTTCCCTTTGTTACACGATATCATGCTGCATGCCTGTCAACTGCCCATACCTTGAAAATTACCATTTAGTATTACCAAATTTAACTTATCAATCAACTGCCAATTTTTTTTCCAGAACTATTCAAAATGCAATCTTTCGTGTTCCTTGACTGATTGTAAAAATCACCAATATGCTCAGCATAAGCAGATCTATACAATAAATTCTCTGTTGCACTAGTGGCTATGTGCCTCATTCAGGACTCAAAGAATTTAGGCTTATGAGGTTCCACCTAGTCCAAAACTTCCAATCTGCATGCCTTTGCGTGGAATTTCTTTCTATACCCTTACAGCAAAGGATCCCTTGTAGAAGCGTTTGTTTCTTCAGTTCTCTAACTACCTGAAAAATTTGGATGACTTCCATTAAAGGTACAAATCGAGGCAAAAAGGAGTTGAGCTGCATGGTACAAATACAAGATCCAGTTCTGAAGCTAAAGAAATATAAAACTTTCCAGCACTTGGATGGGAGACCCCTCAGACATCTCATGTTGGGGATGAGAAGAGATGTATTATTGCCAATATAATGTCCAATATCCTGATTTGCAGAATTAGGTTGATAAGGATGGAAGTAGCATCAATGATGGGCAGCAAGTATTTATTAATTTCTGTTACTGTTTCCCTATACATACATAAAAGCAGTCTGCAGGGTGCTTAGCATTCAATGCACTGGGTGGCAATTAATACAGCTTGACTTCAGTTCCAAACTTTTATGTGCAAGTCCTGATTTGATATATGTATCAACAAGTTCAAGAGACTGAAGTTCAATTTCAGATTCATGACTAAACTAAATGGAGTGAAGCATTTTAGACTTGCAAGCTTTTCAAATATACCAAATTTCCCTTAATCTTTGGGATGCATTTGCCCACTTTAAGAACTCATGTTAACATTTATTCCAGGAACTTTTCTGCTGATAGACAAACAGGTTGATTTTCATGGGAAAGTGCATGCAATCATTATGCATGATTAGCATTCTTAGTTGCTGAGTACCTTCAAACATTTTAATTTGGGGTGGGCAACAGGAGCCCCCCAGCTGTTTTCATGTAGAACTCACATATTTCTTAGCCATCACAGGCACCCCTTGAGGGATTATGGTTGAACAATATCTAGCAGACCACTACTGCACCACTCCTGTTGTTAAGAGGTATAAAGTAAGGAATGCCCTGCCTCCGATATGAGCATTGTGTCCTGCTCAGATCTGCAGGAAGCCAGGGCTTTTTAAAGGACCAAGTATCCAGAAATCTAGGACACTCAGTCTTCATGTTCAGGCTCACGGAACAGTCAATGAACTGGCACTAATGTAATTGTTCATGCTGAAAATATCTATGTGATGATGTTATTCTCGACTGCCATTGGGGAATAAATGAGTTCTCTAGGTTCCTTCGGAGCAGTCCCCTGCAACTGCAAGAAACAGCATTTTACCTGTCTTTTATCTGTCCTTGATCAAACTAGTTGGACATGCTCAACCTGGCAGTGCCATTCCATGGAGTAGAGTGCCCATAAAGGCCACACCTGGCTGGCTGGGGCATTTGTAGAAGGTTCTTGTTTTCTTCACTGTACTGTATCTCCTCCCCAGTTTCGTAATGAATACGTCAAGTTGGAGATCTACTTAACAACAAGAGGTCTAAGGTTTGCGGCCATAGATAAGACAAGTCTGAAGAAATAGAGCTGGAATTTTGGAGGTCTCTGAAAACAGAGCTACTCCCCTTAAGAATCAGAACCTGGAAGTAACTAGTTAAGTAGTAATGTTATTTGAAAATATCTGTGTCCCTGAGTGCTGTTCCTAATGCAATGCTACAAGTGATGCAAGACACTGGATATCACCTGCTCAGCATAACTTGGTAGTAACTAGTTACAAATAAGCATAGCTGTCTGTAATTACTTACTTTGGGGTAGCAAGTAATATAACTAGTAACTATATAGTTTTTTGGTTTTGTTTTTGCAAAGTTAAAGGTACCACCTAAGTTTCTCAGAGCTGGTGAGTAGCATGTAGCTACTTGAAACTGTTACTGTTTAAAGAGTATTTTGAAAGTAATTTTTTCAGGTTTTTTCATGATTTTCTCAGTCCTGAGTAGCACAGGAACTATGTTTTTGGTTTTACCTTTTGCATTCTTTTATCTCTCAGAGAGAAACCTGATCACTAGAGCAGGCCAGAGAATATTTCATTGCACTTTATTGGTTTGATGTTGAGGGCCACTTAACCCATTAATAATGCACATGTCAACAGTTTGTGTGATGTACCATCACCAACAACTTGGCTTCTGAAAAGCCAAAGTCCCTCTCCTGACTCATTGGAATCCCAGTTAAAAATAGCACGAATGACATTACCACAACCTCTCCACTGCAGAGTCACCACAGTTCTGGTAAGGCACCATGATGGCCTTTATCCCACATCTGCTAAAAAGCATAGCAATGCGCTCTCTGAGGCGGAGCATAAAATCATTATTCCATGTCCTGCAAACTTAAAAACAAAATAAAGTTCAACCATGCCCCCTGAAGCACGACAATTACCTGGCCTCGGAGTGGTAAAATCGTTGTTGGTGTTTCAATGCAGGTTTTAAACCAGAACATGAGCCTGTGGGAACTCATTAAATTTGCAGCAAAACCGTTTCACAATCTTCCTGTCAGTCGGTACAGCAGTATCCTACGGTCGTTTTTACATGACTAAATTGTTCCCCATTGCACTTACCGTATTTCCATTTACAAACACTTAAGCCATTATGTACACGAAAAAGCAAAAATAAAAGGTGTATTTGGCGATCGATATTTGATAGCTGAAAGTCAATATATTGGTATACCAACATATCAGATTTTTAAAAACAAAAAACAAAAAGAGCACCGTAAAAACGATGAAAAAAATTAAACGTTGATGCGGACCCCGTACGTGGGGTCACATAAGGTACGAAACAATCATATGCATCCGTGAGGATGCATTTACCATGCTTTCTATCACGTGACCGCAACAAAATAAAATACACATTTTACTTTGATGCGGTACAAAGTTGATGTAGGGTAAGAGCCAATATATCACTTGCACCATCTAGGCAGCAGCAGTGATCGCAGCAGCCTAGATGCCAAGAAATAATGGGAAAAAAACAGGTTCCTTTTAAAAATGTAATACTTTTTTTTTTTTGAGGTTCTGCCACTGAGTAACACCTATTTAGTGTTATTCATTTGGGGGACACTGTGATGGAGAGGTTACCTTACCTAAATGATCTGTCTGCATTCTTCTTTATCTGTGAAAATAAGGGTTGGCAGCACCAAAACATTGATGCTGCTATCTGTATTTTATACAGAATGCATTGTATTCCTGCTGTTGTTTTTTCTTTAGGTGCCTTTTATGGACCAGATCAAAAGAACCTTCCTCCATCAGAGGAAGCTCATTTGGACCCAAGCCTGAGATGACAGTTTGTTCCATCTGGTAGGAAGGTGGCATATTAGTAAAAACAAACAAATCCATGGAATAAAATAAATGATATTAGTGAAAGGAGCAGCAATAAGTCAGATTCCTAATATGACTGGGTAAAGAATGAATACAAACAGAAGAGAACACAGTCCTATAATTCTTTCCCAGGGAATTCCTGTAAGAACAGAAAGACAGAATGAAAGACTGTCATGGCAGATAACAAAGCAAAGCAAAGTGTTCTGCTTATGTATCACCTCATACCACTTCAAGTAGCCTCTGGGCGGTTTAAAGTTTTTAATTACAGTGTGCAGGCTACACATTCCCCCCAACTGGGTACTCATTTTACCGACCTCGGAAGGATGGAAGGCTGAGTCAACCATGAGCCTGCTACCTGGGATTGAACCTCAAGTAGTGAGCACAGTTTTACCTGCAGTACAGGCATTTAACCACTGTGCCAGGAGGCTCCTTAAAAATGACAGAAAGTCATTCCAAACAATTCCATCCTTATTAAAGAGTATGGAACTGATGTGGATTAGACATGGGCACGACTTACCGAAATGCCCGTTTCCGTTTCCGTTCCTCGTTTCCGTTACGTAATGGAACGAAGAACGACAATTACTCCGCCAGAACTCGAACTCGAACCGACTAAAGAAAAATTGGGTCTGATTTGTCATGTTGTCGTTCCTGGCATCGCGGCCGCGCGATGCCAAGCGGCACAGAAAAAAAGTTTTTAAAAGTTAAAAAAAACCCGATTCCCGGCCTTCCCCCCTCCTGTTCTGGGCTGCTCTGGTGGGGGCTGGGGGGCATCCTCGTCGTCTTGCAACAAGCCGGACTCGCCGCCGCCGGCTGCCGCCATTCAAGCGGCACAGAAAAAAAGTTTTAAAAACCCCGATTCCCGGGCAAAAAAGCAGGTGAAAATATGCCTGCCTGAGAGTGCACCTACCAGAGGGGTGGTTTCGGGGGGGGGGGTCCCCGGCCTCCCCCCCTCTCCTGTCCTGGGCTGCTCAGGGCATCCTCATCGTCTCGCCAACTCACCATGCCATGCGGTGCGGTCGGGGGATCCAAAATGGGGTGGGCAACCGCAATCTTTTTTTTGAAATCGTGGTCCAAAAACACACCAAAGCACCACAGAAACATGTGAAAATTGCTATTTTAAAGCTGCCAGATTTTTTACAGTAGCAGTGGGTTTTTCTTGCAACAAAATGTCTCCTCTGTCCTCCTCTCCATTGATTTTATTTTATTTTATTTTATTTTATTTTATTTTATTTTATTTTATTACACCTGCACAAAGATGGGCTGGCCATGGGAGTGGACCATGCAAATTTTTGGAGCCATTCCACCAATTGCATGGCCACTTGGCCAGGTTTTGACTGAGAGACTTCTGGGATGTGCCAGTCGGGCATAAAAAGCCCACTAACCCTAGCCCGAACCCAAACCTGAACCCTAAGCCTAACCCATACGCCAGTACACTGTCCTTCTAAGTGGGTCAGAGAGGCACCCAGAGGGGCACCCCAATACTCACCGTAACCTTACCTGTTACCCTAAGCCTAGCCCTTGCGCTAACCCTAACCCAAAGCCAGATCTGTGTACTCTCATTCCACTATGTTGGGTTTAAAAATGAGAGTAAAATTGTTTTCCAGTCAGGCTAGTCCTGCTGAGTTCCGCTGGACCCTCAGATGCCAATAAAAGTCCAACGAGAGAGAGATCCTGAGACAAATACTGTGTTTATTAGGCCTAATAAAGCAGCAGGTGAACACCCAGCCAGAGACAGAGCAAAGATGTTCGACCACGAGCACATGGAGACCCCAAACTTTTATTGATTCTTCCCCCCGCCCATCACAGAACGGCGCCTATTCAGAGATTGGCTGAAAGAAGTTCAAATTGTCCAATTGGGATAGTCCAGGAGTGGCCAGGGGCGGCTCTGGGCAGTCCTTGGTAAGCTGGGGTCGGGGTTCATGCAAATGCTGATGAACCCAGGTGTTCCCTGATTAGGCCATCCAGGGGAATACAATGGGAGAGGGAGACAAGGCTTTGTTTACTGAGCCTGGGTACACTGTAGGAATCAGAAAGTCTATAGGGGGTTGAGGAGCAGAGTCAATATGGAACAGGAAAAACCGGTGGGATTATTCAAAGGGGATTTTGCCAGTTTCTCATGAGTCCAGGAAAGGTGGAAATGATAAATTCCTCTAGGCGGTGATCCAGTCTGTCTAGGTAGTCAGGGAACAATCAACAGGTAGGCAGAAAGGAACAGTCACAGTGGGGGGTAGGGGAGTCACAATGGAAGTGGCAAAACTAATCCGGAAAAGTCCTTTGCTGCCAGATGGTATCTTTTAGTTGGATGTAGAAATGTAACAATAGTAGGCTTCAGACGGTGATAACATCTGGGTCTGGAGCTCTGGTGATCTAGGAAATAGCTGCTGTGGACCTGCCAGAAGCTTTGGAGAAAATGGATTCTTTCCAGAAGATGCAGCCTGTCTTGTGGTGCTGCCATGAT
Source organism: Phrynocephalus versicolor (assembly GCA_023846285.1). Classification (NCBI taxonomy): domain Eukaryota; kingdom Metazoa; phylum Chordata; class Lepidosauria; order Squamata; family Agamidae; genus Phrynocephalus; species Phrynocephalus versicolor. The sequence goes on along the minus strand of JAHTLZ010000122.1, from coordinate 24,408,616 downwards.
GCCAGTTCTTCCGTGCCATAACTCCCTTGCCCCAGTTGGTAGATATAGGGGCCATTAGGTAGAGCAGAGACATGTTTAAAATGTGTAGATGGAGTGGGAGGAAGGAGGGAGAAGAGAGAGAGAGAGATGTGTGGGGCACTGGTAGTTGGGGCTAAGAATCAGCCAAGCGGAAAACCCATGAACACAGTCCTTTTGGTGTGCTGGAGTCCCTGGTTCCCAAGAGCGATTGCTCACAAACATTCCCTGAAAGCCATGAGCATGATAGAAATAAATCGCCAGGAAAAAAAACAGGCAGGAAGGGTGGAAGGGAAAAGAGGGGGGGACTGGGCTCCCTGGCTGGCTTTTAAGGGGGTTAAAGTTTAGTGCCCAATTCAATAATTCTATATTTTTTTATTTCCATAGTGACTCATCAACTACACGCAAGTACACTTCCCTTCTTAGTGAGGCACAGGGCGCCCAGAGTGAGGGAGCCTTCCCCACTACGTTCGCTGACTGCACAGTGCAGAAGCGCCGCACTAGCAGTGGGCCTGTGACCTCACAGAGGCACCCCAAAAAGAGAGGTGCCTCTGCCACTGCAACTTGGTATGCATATCCAATTGGCTATGCATGCCATTTTGTAGCGGGCCAGAGGAGGCACCCACCCCACAGAGGTGCCTCCAGGAGCCCGCTACCCCCCCTAAACCAGTACTAACGACAGACGAAAAAATGACAAACGAAACGACAAATTTTTGAAAAATTTCGCGACAAACGGAAACGAGCCGAAACTGGCTGGCTCCGACACACGACAACTCGAAAAAAAAAATTTTCCTGGTCATGCCCATCTCTAATGTGGATCCTACCCAGACTTTATTAATTCATTATTTATAACACGTGCTTGAATATTTGTGGCTGACAAAATAAAATTTTATATTCATGAAAAATATTGCTTACATAAACCAGTTCCAAGTAGTTAATCTTTGCTGATCCCTGAAGGTTGATGAGGGGATGGAGAGAGAGAGAGAATGCCTTTGAATAAAATGACACAAAGCCATTTCAGGCTGCAGTGACCTCGAGAGAAGAACATGCTGTTTCTGTTGTATATGTGACAACACAATCTTATATAAATATGCTCAAAAGCAAATTCTACCGCATTCAGTTGGCCTTACACTCTCGTATGTGGGTGTAGAATAGCAGCTGAAAAGAATACAAGAATTATTTAAAAGGCCTTCACCCCCATTGTTTGCATTAAATAGCTACAAACTGTGTACGTACCTACTTCTCTGCGTACTGATGCAAAGTTTGGAAAGTATTTGTTTGTCTTTTTTTAAAAAAAGATAGGTTTCAAAAATTATTTTGTCAGGCAAATAAAAATTCAGCATTAGGTACATGTCAGATCACGCGGAGCAGTGCTTAGGATCTTCTGGCACATTCCAGGCAGGGTCACACAGCATCTTTCTTTGCCTGCATGGTCCTTGCTGCCCTTTCTAAAAATATGGCTTCCCCTTCCCATGTCAAGAATCCTTAATGCCCAATAACCCAAATGTGCTTCATAGGAACAAGCACTGAGGGAGAACCTGGTGAGAGTTATACCTAAAAAGATCTACCAGAAACCTGGACACAGATTCAGATGCCAAGGAACTAGTGGAGAGCGATGGCCAAAATGATTGGGCTTAATGTCATCAGAGGAAACATTTGGTCCAAATGCTTCAGGACAGAGACCCAGATCAGACAACCCCCACCCCCACCTCAGTACCTGTAATACCTCAGTTTCTGAGATCTATGAATCCAGTTCAACATTGGCATCCCTTCAAACCAGCTCCATCCCTGGGGCAGAACATCATCTTAAATGTAGTCAAGCAATGGGGAAAATAGCCTAAAGCAGTGTAGACGAATCTATGGCACGGGTGCCAAAGACGGCACTCAGAGCCCTTTCTGTGGGCACCTGACATCTCCCCTTCACAGCCACCCATATTCAGGTGAAATTGCTGCATTGGCACTTTGTGAAAAATTATTGGGTTTTGAATCACAGTTTGGGCACTCAGTCTCTAAAAGGTTTGCCATCACTGGCCTAAAGGGAGGAAAATAAAGTTCCAGCTAATACTAGTTCAGGGCCCTTGAGCCATAAGCGAACAGGACAGTCGTGCTTTATAGATATGATGAAGTTGCCTTTAGACATTTATCCTGTAATTTTGAGTACATTCAGTCCTGAAGCTATTAAGAAATGGCATCAGCAATTATTAGAGCATCCTCAAGCATATTGGTGGAGACCAGGAGTCTCTGTGTATGCAATCGCTTGGGGGTGGGGTGGGGGTGCTGCAATGAAAATTCAGGACACCAATTTCCCCAAGCTGCTGCCCTCCAGATGTGTTGGACTCCCATGATGCCTAGTCATTATGGCCATTCTTCTCTGACATATATGGGAGGCATCATCAGACAGACAGGCTGCTTTTTAAGAAATAAAATGTATATAAGGCCAAGCAATTTTATTTTATTTTTTAGCAATAAAAGCAGCCTGTCATAACAAGGAGTGCCGTCCTTTATTCTGAAGCAAATAACTGTCCATCATTCAAGTAGCACATGAAATGTGGATAACTAATGAGCACTAGTTAGAATGCTTTAAAAAATGTAAATGTCGCAACTGATTATATCGAGCGGCAATCCCAAATAAGTCTTGCTACGATGTAACTATCATTGAACACAACATATCTTCCTTCTGGGGAGTCCTGGAGACATTTGGTCTGCCCATGAAAGGGGTTTCTTTCAGAAAGCTTTGCAGCAGTGCTCCAATGCTAACTCACTCACTTACTCACACACACACACACACACACACACACACACACACACACACACAAGTAACATGTTGCTTTACTGCTTTGCCTCTACTTCACTGCACCAGTCAGCTCAGGCTGAGTAATATCACTGACTGAAATGCACAAATAACACATCAACCTGGGTTTCTTCAATGCCTCTTTGGTAGTACTATAGCCTGGAGCAAAATATTAATGTTAGGTATGGGAGGAAGTCATTTTGGATGAGCTGGCTGCCATGTTGAACATTTTTCCAAGCTTCTAAGCAATCGCCTAGCTTACCCCCCCCCCATAAAAGACAGCTGGGTAATGGATAAATATACACCCATGCCTGCTGAAAATATAACACACAACTGACTATATACTAGACTTTTTGCTTTCTGATTCTTTATAGCAGATTTCAAAGTTTTTTTTTAAATAACTGTCAGAATCTGACATAAAATCTGACAGAAATCTGACAGAAAAGGAACAAGGAAAAAGAGAATACATAATGGCTGCTGCAATTATGGACAAGAAATAAATGGAAGGATAGGGGTTTTTTTTAGGTAAGGGTCATTCATAAATCAAAATTCTGTTCCATAAACTATGTTACTGGTAGGGGGAGATCTTCAGTGACTAAAAACTTCCTGCCTCTGTTCCATTGTCTGTCTAAGTTACATCACAGCTTTGTGTTTTGTTTTGTTTTTGTTGGTTTGTTTTGCCATAGGATACACCATGGAATACATTCAATACAGACTCTGCCACCAGATCCATGGGTTTGCTCTCACTCAAGGATTGCACTATGATGAAGACACTTGCCTTCCTCTAACTACTAGGTAAGAGGAGTTTGGGTTTGACTGGCTGCATTTACTCTATATTTCATCTTCAGATTTTCTGATGGAAGGTTATCCTGTTTCTGGGACCACCAATATAGGAGGCCTATGCTTCGAGAAAGGCAATGGAGAGTTCACAGAGTACTTTTGGGGCCTTTGTGTCTAGAGATGGAAAGTGATGACTGACTCTACATGCCCCAAGCCAATCCTAGAATTGCCACAGCTCAAGCTATTTCTTTGGTTTGTCATTCTCCATCTCAGTTCTTTAGCTTCGATGCTGCAGTTTCAGCATCTCGGCTGGAATATTTTTTATTTTATTTTCAAGTTTTCTTCTTTTACCTTGAACATTATAATGCCGAGTTTGAGGTGCTGCCGTGGAGGATACAAAAGCTTGCATTTTAAAACAGCAGCTAAAATCTTGTTTCATAGTCACAATAGAGTAAGCCCATTGAATCAATCATGATTTGATGAATCCTCCATAAGTTCCATTCATTCAAATGGGCTATGCTGTGACTTACTTTAGCATAGTAAGTCACAGTTAAAGTAAGCCCATTTGAAATAACAGAAAGAGTAGACTTACTGAGTCCCCATTGACTGAATGGGCCTACTATGCTAAGAAACAGAATGTTAGTGCTTCAAGACAAGTGCAAGCCAAACTTGATTTTGGATCTACGGCTCTAAATATAGAACAAATTAATATATCACCCTGGCTTTCTCTTGGGATGGAACTATATGTTTCTGATAACCAATGGTAAGATTTTTTGAATTTATAGATTATGTCCCCTTTTGATGCAAATCTTCCCATGATAGCAGGATGTGGAATGGTTCCTGGCTTTCTGGATGGCCACTAGGCATGGGTGTTTTGTTTTGGAAGTGGTCCAGTTCTGAAATGAAATGCTTGAGCCCAGCTGGCATTTGGAACTGGATCAACCTTCCGGAAAGAATTAACCCAATCCCTTACCTTGTGCTGGGGTCGCATGGGCTAAACACCAATGAGGAAGAAGCCGACGACGACATCTTTCCTTCTCCCTGGCGCTGGCCAATCAGGAGCTGTGCAGGGAAATGCATCATCCCGCCTCCCTGTCTGAGGTTACTTTTTACTTTTAGTTCCCCAACCAGCTGGATCAAAAGAAGCCAACTTTTTCAAGCTTTCTAATCACTGTACAGAAACTGCATTTATAACCTTGCCTTGTGTACAAGACCTGTTAGAGATGAATCATTGAATCATAGAAGCAGATAGAAGTACATCAGATGGGGAAGGTTTGAATGGAAATGTATATTGTACTAAGCAGAGGGACAGTTAACAGGCAGAGGCAATAGAGGACTTTGCCCAAGGCTGCACGGAAAAACAAAACTTAGCTCACTGCTAAGTTTTAAAATGTGTGGTTCATTTCTGTACAACACCAAAGCATCTCCAAATCCTTTGCAAGCATAACATTGTATAAATAGCTGTAAGGCCAGCAAAATCAATAGAAATATGTATATCATGTTTTGCAAAAGGCTAAAAAGGAAATGAGAATGTTAAAGTACTTTTCATAAAGTAACAGTAATTGTGTCAATTGTATATATTCACAAGAAAAGTCCCAACAGAGAGATATTCAGTAGAATGACGTGATAGAATTCTGAAGGTACTAATAAATCAGACTGTAACACTAAATATGAGAAACAACATTTTTGAATGGTCAGTTAAATAAATAACTTGGTAAGTTAAAACAAAAACCCAAACTCACAACTCACTGTGGAAGGTTTGAACTAGGGATGGGCACAAACCGGAAAAATAATGTTTCATTTCGTTCTGTTTCTAGAGTAGTTTCGTTTCATTACAAAACAAATTTTAAAGTAGTTAAATTGAAACTACTACGTAGACTTTTAAAGTAGTAAAATTGAAGGAGTGTGTTCAGCACACTTTACCAATTATAGGGTCAATTTACAGCTTCCCCTCTCCTTCAATTAAGTACCCCTGCACCCCCCTTTGGAGCTTAATAACTTCATTCCCTGAAACCCAAACTTTTCAAAATTTCAAGGGGTTACAGGGGAGAGCTTGAGGAAGTTCCCTTGCCATTTCCTCTAGATTGAACAAATTGTTTCATTTTATTTATTTATTTTATCTATTTTAGTGTATTTTTACCCCACCTTTCTCCTTGGAAAAGGATCCAAGGCTGCTTACAGTAATGAGGGATAATATATAGTCCAGTACAATTCAGACTTGTTCAAGTATTATGAATAAGGAATTGAGGTACATCTTACAGCATTCATAGAGAACATTACATTAAAGCTACAAGGCTATAAGTAGTTATAAACACGAAGTCTATTTGAACCTATAGATTCATATAAAAGACACATAATAGTAGTCTATCATTCAGGGAAAGCTTGCCTGAAGAGAAAGGTCTTTGGCTGTTTCCAGAAGGACAACAGAGATGAGTCCTGATCTCTAGTGGGGAAGAGTTCCAGAGTCTGGGAGCAGCAGCTGAGAAGGCCCTTTCATGGGTTCCCACAAGACGTACCTGTGAGGGCAGCGGGATAGAGAGAAGGGCCTCCTCTGATGACCTTAACAACCGAGTTGGTTCATACTGTGAGATTTGATCTTTGAAGTAGTTTGGACCCAGGTCATACAGTGCTTTGTAGGTCAAGGTCAGCGCCTTAAATTGTGCTCAATAGCTGATTGGCAGTCAGTGGAGCTGCTTTAATAGGGGTGTCATGTGATCTCTGTACCCCACCTTATTCAATGTTTTGTAAACTTATGACATGATGAAACAGTGTGTCATTTTTCATAAGGTGTCTAGTTTGAACACATCACCCCATACACTTTGCTGATTTTCTATCAGCAGAGAATTTTTAGCCTAGGGAAGCATTTCAAAATATATCCCTCCCCTGGATTGTGATGTGGTACACTTTCTTCTACTACCTTTTCTTGCTATATGTGAAGTGAACCTTTTGCCTCTCAAAACGAAAGGACAATACCGTAGTTTTGTCCAGATTGTTTAGGCAAACAAACCTGTGTGAGAAAAAGTAAGCATTCATTTTGCTGTCATCTAGAGGTCAGGGATTTAAAAATGCCTCACTGAAGCATCTTGTCCGCTTAAAATACCTCAGATCAAAGAGTGTAACTCTTCAGCGTGTTCTGGGTGGTCATGATCTGGACATGTCCTCAAGAAGGAGAAAAATCCCATAATCAGAACAGCATGGTTTGACCTAGTTGTAGGATATGGCATAACATATTGAACAAACAGGATTGCCAGTCTAATTGCGTAGTTCCCTGCAATAATTTTCTTCAGTAAATTTTACTTGATGCCATTTGCACTCCTTACCCATCCACTTGAGAACTATGTGCAGCAGTGTTAGCCTGTTAAGATTACCATCAGCAAGTTCTTCGAGAACTTCCTAGATGACGGCTGTTCGATTATCTCAAAAAATCTTTTGGGGTACCATATCAATTGGATACAGTTGATTGAGGAGTGTTATGGCAACAACTCATGTTGGACCTTGAATGAAATGGTGGTTACTGGAATGAAAACATCCCAGAGTCTTGATCAAAGTGAATGTGTGATTAAAGTTTTTGGGTCACTTCTCAAGGGAATGCAAGTCGTCGTGAGAAGAGTATTGACATGTGCTACATAATTCCTTCTATGCATCCTTCTGTGCGTGTGCCTAGTCCAGGCCATTAGGCATTGTTTCTGATCAAAGGTTTCATCCATAAAAAGCAGGATGTGCACACTCTGCAGCTCCCATTAAGTCACAGACTGACTCTCTTACAATATACAGTAGTAACTTTTGAGGACTGAAGGTTCAGGCTGACATGTTGAATATCACCAGAATTACACACAGCTTGTTTCTCAGTTGACAACCCTTCCATCCCTAGTTGAAATGCATACAGGGGCAAGGTCTTTTCCCATTTCAATTCCCTTATCTGTTATTGGATTTATTTGTATTTAATATATACTTAAAATATTTTATCTCCTTAGAAAGGACCCAAAGTGGCTCATATTATTAAACGCAGTACAGTGGACCCTTGTATAACAAGCAGCTTGTATAACATAAAATCTGTACAACATAAAAAATTCCGGAGATAGGGGAAATTTGCTTAACATAATTGCCTATAGGGAGAATTTGTACAACATAAAAATGGGATTACTCCATTTCCCATGCATTCCTATGGGAATTTGTATAAAGGAAAATTTGCTTAACATAATTTCATTTGGAACGAATTAATTCCTTTATACAAGGTACCACTGGTATTTAGTAGGTACAACAGTAGGTAAATAAATATTTTAAAAGAAATAAGTAAACAAATATGTTTAAAACAGTAGATAAAATCAATACTAAAACACATTTAATACAGCAGAGCGTAACAGTCCATTAAGAAACCCTATCAGATCACTAGTCATTAAGGAAGGGCTTTCCTGAAGAGGTCTCGGCCTGCTTGCTGAAGCCTAGCTTCCTGTGGGAGGGAGTTCCAGAGTCTGGGAGCACCATAAGAACATAAGAACATAAGAAGAGCCATGCTGGATCAGGCCAACAGCCCATCTAGTCCAGCTTCCTGTATCTCACAGTGGCCCCACCAGATGTGTCTGGGAGCGCATGAGACTAGATATCTGTCTCCTGATACCACTCCCCTGCATCTGGCCCTTGAAGTACCCAGGTTTTAAGCCTGGAGATGACACATCTCCATCATGGTTTGTAACCTGTGATGGATTTTTCCTCCAGGAATCTGTCCAATCCCCTTTTGAAGGCATCCAGGCCAGATGCCATCACCACCTCCTGTGGCAGGGAGTTCCACAGACTAACAACGCGCTGGGTGAAAAAATATTTTCTTTTGTCTGTTCTTACTCTCCCAGCCCTTAATTTGAGTGTATGTCCCCTAGTTCTGGTATTTTGTGAGAGGGAGAAGAGTGTCCCTCTATCCACTTTACTCATACCCTGCATTATTTTGTACGTCTCAATCATATCCCCTCTCAGGCGCCTTTTTTCCAGACTAAAGAGCCCCAAATGTTTTAGCCTTTCCTTAGCTTTTCCATCAGAAAAGGCCTTCTCCTGTGTCCCACATGGATGTGTGTAAGCCATGTCAATCTCATACTTTAGGAAAGGGATCCTGGAAAATCCCAGCTGACTTGCCTTGCTTCCTCTGATGGGAGTTCAAACTTCCATAGGATAGCTGAAAGCCATTCTGATCAGCAGAAGGCATACTGTGATTAAGACACCCAAATACAGTGGAACCTCTACTTAAGAGTTTAATCCATTATGAATGCATGCTCTTAAGTCAAACAACCCCTTAAGTAGAGGAGCCCTATCTAAAAAAACCAAAAAGATAAATAAAAAAATGAAAAAACAATTTAAAAAACATTTGCAAGTAGAGCAGACTGCATCTAAAATTTGTAAGGCAGCAGTTAAAATGCCAACTGTTTTCTGCTCTTAAGTCGAATTACTCTTAAGTCAAGCCACTCTTAAGTGGAGGTACCACTGTAGAGAAGATACCAAGGCATTCCCTCTACCAAACACAACGCTATTTGTAGTGCGTCTGTACCCAAAACTGACAGACGTCAGTAGAAAGCCCCTTTCTAACCTATACTTCTCACCCTTCCACAGAATGATTCACTTGCCTTTAAGGACTATGTGATAATAAAACAGTGAGGGTTGCTGCTGAAAAGACACACATCTCTTTTATTTTCCTTGGGAGAGCAACTGTGATAACTCATCGGTGATAGCTATCTTCCAGTAAATATCTAACTCAGGAAGAAGAAAAACTTGACAAATGGTATTAATCTGCAGAGCAATGTTATAAAAATCAATAGTTGCAACTGTAGGGGGGTGTGCATATATGTGTGACCACTTTAAAAAATAAAGTCAGCAACCATCACCAGTCAAGTAAAGACAAAATTTCCGGTGTATTTTGTTGCTTCAGACTTTCTTGTTAATGTAAACAAGAAAAACTATTTCAGCTCACTGAGCAGAAAATGACCTAGAATGCTGTGAGCACAGATTTTAATCTGGGGCAAAGTCTCAAGTATTATGGTGTTAAATTGGCACTTTTTGCATGGCTAGATTTCCCCTGGAAAAGGCAAAAGGTGGAAATGTCTTTTTCAGGATTGCAAAAAGAGGGTGGGAGTGGTATAAAGACTATGATAATGTCGCTGCAAGGCCATCATGGAGGCTGGGGGAAGGGGAAATCCAGACAATAGCATAATTATTAAGAAAGCCAAACAGTCAGCCATTTGTAGCATTTCAAGTGTTGAAATGGCAACTTGCCTGAAGCACCTGTCTGCTAATTGTTGCCTGTGGTGTCAATTGTAAGCTTAGATTAATTGATGTAATGCAGGGAGGACGCAACTATCAGAAATCCATTTCCCTGGCACTTGGCAACAGAATCAAACACATAGCTGTGAATGTAAAGGTGCGAGAAAATAATTCACAGAGGAAATCAATAATGTATTGTAATGGCTAATACTTGCAGCAATTTAAATACAATGTGTTTCTTGCCATAAGATTTCTTCTTCTACCTGGACATCGGTCTCAACTGGAGAAAAAGACCTGACCTGCACTATAATCCTACAGCTGAAATCCAGTAGAACATTGCAATTGGAGTAGGTCCACTGACTCAGTGAGGATTTGGTGAGTAAACTTCTTCATAAATGGGTTCTGTTTAGAGATTATTATTTTTTATTTTGGAAGTGGTCAGCTTCCTAAACGAAACACAGGAGCCCAACTGGCATTCGGAACCAGAGGAACACAATCAACCAATCCCTTACCTTGTGCTGGGCTCGCACAGGGCTAAACTCCAATAAGGAAGAAGCCTCTGATGTCATCTTTCCTTCTCCTTGGTGCTGGCCAATCAACAGGGAGGCCGGATGATGCATTACTCTGCACAGCTCCTGATTGGCCAGCGCCAGGGAGAAGGAATGATGATGTCAGAGGCTTCTTCCTCACTAGAGTTTAGCCCCACGTGACCCCAGCACAAGGTAAGGGAGTGGTTGATTTTGTTCCTCCATTTCCGAATGCCACCTGGGCTCCCGCATTTCATTGTGGAAGCTGACCACTTCCAAATCGAAAACTCCATAGTGCTGTTTATGAGTGCAGAAGTTCCACTGATTCAATGGGCCTCCTCTAGTTCAACTCATGACTGGATTTCAGTCTATACTGAGTGATCTGAGATATCTAGTGTATATCTAGTGATCTGAACCCAGTGGTCTTATATTTGAATAGATATGCATCAATCTGACCTTTTAAACTCTGTCTACATGTCTGAGCTGATGGTAGCTGGAGACTGAGTAGCACTCTAGCTTGGCTTTGTGGAGAAAGCAGGACAAGTCTCTCTCCCCTTTCTTCTGTGTGCCGACTGGCTGCAGAGCAAAGTAGTGTTCTCGTCCCAGTGGCGCAGTGGTTAAATGCCTGTACTGCAGGTAAAACTGTGCTCACGACTAGAGATGGGCACGAATCAAAAAAATGGCATTTCGTTTGTCGTTTGTCATTTGGAGGGTGCGTTTCTGTTCGGTTCTGTTTTTTGTGAATTTTTGCAAAAAAAATCGTTTTCATTTTCGTTCGTTTCGTTACCATTTCATTACCATTTATTTCAATTTTTTGTGATTTTTTTAGGATTTTAAGCAATTCACTCATACTGCAGTAACGGAAACGAAACGCATGACAAAATTTCTGGTGTTTCTGTTCGTTTCGTTTCATTTTAGAGACAAATTTCATTTGTCATTTTGTTACATAACGAAATGAAAAAACAAAAACGGAAACGAAAAATTGTTCATTTTGTGCCCATCTCTACTCACGACCTGGGCTTCAGTCCCAGCAAGCAGGCTCATGGCTGACTCAGCTTTCCATCCTTCCGAGGTCGATAAAATGAGTACCCAGCCTGCTGGGGGGGGGGCAATGTGTAGCCTGCACACTGTAATTAAAAACTGTAACCAGCCCAGAGACCACTAGAAGTGGTATGGGTTTTGCTTTGCTTTTTCATCCTTTGGTCTGAGACTTGAGCTCTCAGAAGCCTTGACAGTTGGCTGTGATGACAGGGCCTTCCCAGAACTAAAGCCTAAAACATCTAAATGAGTGGTTCTCAACCTCTAGGTCCCCAGATGTTCCTGGACTGCAACTCCCAGAAATCCCTTCCAGCATAGCACGTGGTGGAGGCTTCTGGAAGTTGCAGTCCAGGAACATCTGGGGGCCCACAGGTTGAGAACCACTGGTTTTAGAGGGTTAAAGTTGAGAAAGATGGGGCTAGAATAAAAGTTCTTGATGTTTCTTGAGAAAAGTGCTTTTTTCTAAGGTGTCCTAATAGCAAAAAATTAGATTGGGCTGAAAAACCAGCCAAGTTATTTCTGAATTTCAAGAAAGTAGCTCTACTTACTTTCTGGCCCACTCTGCTGTGAAGTCGCCCACTTCAAATGCTTTCCTACAACCACAATTATTGTTAAGATAAGGCAAATGGATTTTGAAGGCTTTTAAAAAGTGTATCAATGAATGTAATAATCTTAATGAACAGAAATTGTGCTTTCTGGCACAAAAAAGAGGACATAGGATAGATAGCATCCCCTTGAAAGTTAACACTTATACCAATTTGGCATTTGGATATGGGTAGATATGTTTCTAAAGGATTCTGACTTTTCATCTTAAAATTGAATTGAACTATTGCTGCAGTATGCTACTTTACAATCTAATACAAAGATAAATGCATATCTCTATATTGAGGTCAGAAGGTTTGTTACAAAATGAAAGTGTACTCTTGGGCCATGATTATGGGTATTTGTTGTAAGAGCTAATTAGTAGCAGCCTGGAAATTAATACCGGTTGGCACCATGTGAGCCAAAAAAAAAAACCTGGTATAGGCTATTAAATTCACAGGGACTGTTAAGGCAACACACAGTCTTGTTGGGAGCTCACATTATTTGGAGATGGTTACTCTGTGCTATTACTGGCTAAAACCCAGTAATGCAAAGTTGTAGCACGTAAGATTCATGATATCATCAGCCACTAGCATACAGTGGACCCTTGTATAACAAACAGTTTGTATAACATAAAATCTGTACAACATAAACAATTCCGGAGATAGGGGAAATTTGCTTAATATAATCACCTATGGGGAGAATCCGTACAACATAAAAATGGGATTACCTGTAAGGGTTCAGTCTTTGCCCAGGCGTCCCGCCCTTCCAACTTCAAAGAAGGCATCTCACGTAACAAAGAAACAGAACTTTTATTGGGTTCATCAACAATAAACAGAGTTTTTCTTCCGACAACAATGTCAACTTCTTTAACATCAGATATAAACGGGTTCTTCCCTCCATAGGCAGGGGTCTCTAGAAAGTGATCAAATTCCCCACCACCACCTGTGGATATTCAGTTCCACCACGGTTCTCTTCCTCCCTCTCCGAAAGCCTCAGCCCTTCCACCTGTGTCCCAAGCTCCTTCATGGAGGTTTGGGGGGTCCCCACTTGTATCCCAACTTCGAAAGTGAATCTGGGACCACGTGGTCTCGGCTTGGGTGTACGCAAGGGGTAATCGGGTCTCTTGCTCAATTCCTCCCGAGGGTCCAAGGTCCCTGCCTCGATCTGCTTACGGTTGTACTCTCTATATTCATTCTCACCCCAGTAAGAACACTTCTGGCGGTGTGCTCTGCGCCTGTAGCTCTCAGCTTCTTTGTGTGGCATCATCATTTGTTCCCAGTCTCCTGTCCATGGGTTCTCCATCCACACCCATTCCCATCCTTCTGGAAGCTCTCTCTTCCCTCCCTTTTTACAGGCTGCAAACCCCACCTCCACAGGAGCGGATTGGTCCCCCTTTCCTGCCAAGTCCTTCTTTTTACTTCCTGCCACCCTCTTGTTCTCTTCCTTCTCCTTATCCCTGAGGGCATCGTAGTACCCCTTCAGAGCCATGAACCTCTCCACAGGTGAAAGGTTCATTAGATTCTCAGGTTTCTTTGGTTCCTCCATCATCTCAACTGGACGTGCAGGGGTCACTCTCTTCCCATCAGAGAAGTTCCCCTCACATTACCCCTTTTTCAATGCATTCCTATGGGAATTTGTATAAAGGAAAATTTGCTTAACATAATTTCATTTGGAACAAATTAATTCCTTTATACAAGGTACTACTGTATTTTATTAATAAGAAGCTTCCTTACAGTCTACCCTTTCTCACCTCCCCGGTACCAAAAGGGTGCTAAGGTAGCGTAGGAACCTTTTATGGAGGGAGATGAAAGTTTTAATTACTGAAATAATGGCTGCAAATGAGTCTATACATTTACAATAATTTCATTCCCTGTTTGTTTACTTCCTCTCCCCTGATATTGCCAAGAGAAGTCAAACATCAGGCGTGAAGCAAATTAGGTATCTTGAGATGCTGAGCTATAACATGTGAAGGAACGGTCAAAAGGGGATACATTTTGAAAGCTCTTCTATGTAAATAAAAGTTTTTGGATTTAGTTAACCAGCGCATAATGGAAAGGAATCCAGCATCAGAGCTGAGGTATTGTTTTTTCCTTCTCTTGACTAGGAATTTGGTTGTACTCAATTTGTTCTCTTCCAGGGGTGGCAAACCTTTGGCACTGAATGTTTTGAATTATAACTCCCAATGTCCTTTATCATTGGCAATATAGGTGTGGATTTGGGGGATTCTTTCCAAAACAACCGAACTGCCAAAGGTTCACTGCTCCTGTGCTTGTTCTATAAATACAGTGGTACCTTGTATAAAGGAATTAATTCATTCCAATTGAAATTATGTTAAGCAAACTTCCTTTATACAAATTTCCCATAGGAATGCATTGAAAACAGAGTAATCCCTAATTGCGACCATTTTTATGTTGTATGGATTCGCCCCATAGACAATTCTGTTAAGCAAATTTCCCCCATCTCTGTAATTTTTTATGTTGTACAGATTTTCTGTTATACAAACTGTTTGTTATATTTATTTATTTATTTATTATTTATTTGTTGCATTTTTATACCGCCCATCTTCCAGAAGGAACTCTGGAAGGTTTACAGACGAGAATAAAACAACAATGTATAACAGGTGAGGGGAAAAGGGAGAGAAGAAAAAAAACCTAATAGGATAAAGAGGGGGGAGGGTCCACTGTATAACAGTCAAACTGTACAAGATGCTGAGCTCATCCGTAGAAGTCAGAGCACAGGTGTTCTCCAGTGATTGCGTTTGTGTTGAAGCAACCAGATGTGCAAATGAAACCTGTGCTTATCTCCCAATGGAGAAGCAACAAACAAAAGAGGCCTATTTGAAAAAATGTGGAAGTCAGAAAAGCTCGTGATAGGCCAATCAGACATGTTTAATCATTTCGAGGAGTATGTCAGATCGGCTCCTACTGCATAATTCTGCCCTCATCACTCAATCCTCTTAGGCAGGTCATGTGAGGGTCCCAACTCTGAGACAAGCCCTTAAGGTAACAGCACAGAACCGGGCATTCTCAGTTGTGGGCCCTCGTTTATGGAATCAACTGCTACCTGAGATTTGCCTGGTCCCCACCGTGTCAGTCTTTTAAAAAACAACTAAAGATCTGGCTATACAGATTTGCTTTCCTTGATTTGCTGACTTTTAAATCTGTTCTATCTATTCCATCTTGCCAACTTTTCCTCCAAATATGGTTCTATGATATTATTGTTGAGTTAGTTATGTTTACTTTGTTTTCTATTTTAGTTTTTATTGTATATTGTTTATGTTTGTATTCTGACATATACTGTAAACCACCCAAAGTAGCCTTGTGACTAGATAGCGTGGTATTCAAATCAAATAATAAGTAAGTAAGTAAGCAAGTAAGTAAGTAAATAATATGTGATCTAGTTTGACCCTTAAATAAGAGCCAACCTGAACTAAGTAGGAGCCTCCAAGAATGGAATAAGGTTCTCCTTTCACTTGCCTTCTCTACCCCTTGCCCTCTGTTTCCTCTGTGATATTACATCTCTGGACCCTAAATGCTGAGAACAAGAAATGGCTATGGCCGTTCTGTTCTGCCTCCGTGGTCCCAGAGGCAACTGGCCTAGCCTGTTCTGTTGAAGCAGTTATTTTGTTCTTCTGTATTGCCTCGATTTCCAGGAGAAAAGGCAATTGAACCACATTCTGGCAAGGTCTGTTTGCCAATAATCGTGTAATGAGTGCATTAGTTGTAAGTTCTTAGCTTTGACCCTTAAATTTGTCACACCGTCAGACCAAGCAACTGAATTAAAGTGCAGCATTCACTTATTATGTGTCCAAGTCTTTTAGCCTGAAGAGTCCTTTGCAGTCTTTACTACATTCATCTTCAAAATGAAACTGTGAGGGAAGTCATTCAAACTCTCATTTTACAGAAAATGGAGGTAAAAGTCAGTGATTTGGGGATATGAAGCCAGTTGCTTCTCTTCACTCTTACGCCTTATTGGCTTTGATCACTCAACTCATCACTCCATGCAACACTTTTCTAAAGCATCACAAGTCATTCCCCATTTCAGTCCGGCAGTAAATATAACTATATGATCAAAAGCCTGACCTTTCCATGTTTGCCAGGAAATTGGAGGTTAGGTCTCAGATGTGTCTGATTACTCTGCATGCACCAGCATCCAGGCCAAAATCCTGATGGGACACATTGAGTGCTTGGAAATAGGAAAGATGCCTCATCTGGTCCTGGATGGCCTTAGGAAGCATCTGAGCCATACCATAATCCTGAAGATATCTTAAGATGGACATGGAAACATATGGAATACTATAGAGTGGCCACTGCAATCCAGGTGTTCTCAGGAAAAATTCCTAAGGGCCATATCTCTCACTTCACCTGCTGAGATATAAACTTACAGAAGGAAAGGGAGAGTCATCCTTGGAAAACTCAACCTGTGTAGCAGGCTCATGGTTGACTCAGCCTTCCATCCTTCCGAGGTGAGTACCCAGCCTGCTGGGGGGGGGGCAATGTGTAGCCTGCATAATTAAACTGTAAACCGCCCAGACACTACTTGAAGTGGTATGGGGTGATATATAAGCAGAACACTTTGCTTTGCTTTCAGGGGGGGATGGTCAAGGCGGATAAGTAGTTTTGGATCACCTGAATCCTACTCCCTTTTTATGATATGTGCCCAGTCCAAAAGGATGGGGTGGGGGAGAGATACCAGTCTTATAACAGTTATAATTCACCTCTACAACACTTTTTACCACCCAGCACAAGCAAGGCAGACCTAAAGTAATACTAATTACATGTTGTCAGGTAGCTTCTGATTTAGGGCAAAAATCTGGAGACTCTGTCCAGGTTTTTCTAAAAAAAAGCACTGTGCTCAAAAGTTTACCATTCCTTTCTTCTGGGACTCATCTGGAATGGTGGCGATTGCCCAAGGCTTACCCAGGCTGACTCTTCAAATGGGAGATCTCGTGAGAGATCGAACACTGAATCTCCAGTTCTGCAGCCATGAGCTATCCAGCCAGCTAGCAGGACAAAATTTCTTATCATAGATTCTCTTCCTGCTGTCTTTAGTGTCAAATGGTACTATTATATTTTGGTTTTAGAATATACCAAGGGAGGTTCTCCCCCACCCAATGTAGTAAAAAATCACCAAGGTTAGTGAAGAGAATGTACAGGTATTACAGAAAAGGGCGGGAAAACTTCTTGAATGATCTCTTGCTTTACTTCAGAAAGGGCACGCCTGCAACCTCTGTCCAGGGTGAATGGTCTCATGGGAAGTCCATTTCGCAAGATCCATTTAGTTTGATTTCGGTAAATGTTAGCAGAACTACAAAAATCCCCCTGAATTCATCACCATGGCAACTCTGCTTCGTGGTTCCTTCCCCTCCTCCAAATCTGAAATTGATCTGAATGTTAGGGCATAGTTAGAGGTCAGCAGCTAACTTACTGAAAGATGGATTTGTAAAAGATGTCGTGTACAGCTCCTCAACATTTGAATAACAATTCTCTTCTGAACTTAAAATCTAAGTCCTAGAAAATACAGAAAGGAAAGAAAAGAACGTGGAAATTTTACTTGGGTACTCTGTATAAAAATTTTAATGGGAGTGATTAGGAACATAATTGCCTTTAAAGCTTAGGATACATTTGGAATTTTTTAGGGAATCCTAATTAAAGTTGTCTTGAAACCTGTTGTTAAGGGCATACATTTTGGGAACAGAAATCTGTAATTATATGCAACCATACACTGGAACATATCCTACTGAATACTATGGAATCTTCTGTGATTGTACATGCAAAAGGGTTTCTAGTGTGATAAACCAACTCACCTATCTCAACTCCAGGTCTAGTGAAGTAAAATTAAAAAAAGAAATAGAAGGTGCAAACCTATCTCTATGTTCATTATACAAGGTAATCAACCAGTAAAGCACAAATGCAATGTTTAAAATTTCCCAACATTCAAATAGATTTGGAAGGTTTTGTTTCATAAATGTCACTTCACCCTCTTGTGGTCCATTGCAAGTAACTTTTAGAAATAAAGGAAAATTGAAAATTATTTGTGGTGTGTCAGGTCCCCATGTTTTTTACTTTATTTGAAATCCTGTTGTCCCCACCTGAGTTATATCATGGCCTGTATGTTGGATCTCATATACTGTTTATATATGATCTCATCTAGTATTATCTAGTATTTAACACAGTATATATCCAGTAGGAAATTCACTTTATCCACAGAGCCATATGCAGTGGGTATTGAAATAGATTGAAAAAATATACCGTATGTTCAAATCCATTTCATTATTTAGGAATAGCACTCATAATGCAGTAAATGCTGGGATCTTCATGAAAAGCATTCCTATGTAGAAATCTGCAGCACTGGGAGGCAGTGTGATCTTCTATTGACTTATTGATCTCTTTGTGTACAAGAAGCTCACAATGTTATGCAGAAAAATTGCTTTTAGGCTATAAAACCCAGAGTCTGATGCAAAATGCTGCTGTGTTTCAATGCTACCATGAGGTCACAGTCACCTCACCCTACAGTAGACTTTGCAGACTCTGCTGTACTTTTCAGCCTACGGAAAACTTTTCCTGAATACGGAATGATTTAGATTTGTTGCACGTCCTATATAATTAATTTTCATGGAGGCCTATAGAAGATAGCTACTCAGTAAGTTCTAAGCTAACTTGGAATTTCAGTCCAGGGTCAACTCAACACCATAAGACATTGCAGCATAACACCCAACTCTGATTCTCTTGCATATTCTGCCTCACTCATTCAAGTGTCTTCATAGTTCTTAGAATGCTAAACCTGCAGTAACAGATTGATTTTGAATCTTCTTCTGAAGGTGGATGAATAATTCCATTGTTGCTTCTCGCCCCCAAAGCTGGATTTGAAGGCTGCAAACTGTTACCTCTCTTTCGCTTTCTGAACATAAGCATATATAATTAGAGAAGATTGGATCCAGTTTGGTTCATTGTATCTTCCTACGCCATTGTTATTTATGACTCCACTGCATACAGAGCAGGAACAAACAACCATCTGTTTAAGCAATTTGGCTACAGCTCAGTTATCTCTCTTTTTAAATGGACAGTGTAGTTTGCCTGAGAAGACAGGTCATAAGTAAGTCAAATGGAACATGCATCTTCTTGATAGATGCAGAAATGGACAAAGGGTAACAAAAAGCTCCCGTTTACACGTAGAACTACAAAGACCACCTTCTCCAGTGCAACAGAAGGCATGACTACCCTGTATCAAAGAAAAAAAGATCTCCTTGAATGAAGAAAACCCCGTTGTGATTAATTATTCAGTGGGTAGAAAAATGTAAATTATAAAATTACAATTTGATGGTTGATTAAATTCAATCATCTGGGAAGATTCTAAGATAAACGAATACATCAACATTCACAAAAGAAATGCACATATGTTTCGCTCCATAAGATGCACTTCTCTCACCTCAACAGTAAGGAGAAATGTCTGTGTGACTTATGGGGCAAATGCACCCCCACTGGGAGCCTCCAGAGTAGCTGCAACGGAGACCTCCAGATTCTGTGAAAGTCCCAGCAGCAGCAGTGGCTTCCCCACCTGGCTGTTATAAAAAAATAATTGCTTGCATGATTTATTTGTTCTGTAGAATAGGAGACGGAAATCATTCTACCCAATTGAGGACTACAGAGATGAGAAATGGGCTAGAGAGTAATCACCCACCATGATGACCATAGAGCAGTGATGGCAAACCTTTGGCACTCCAGATGTTTTGCACCACAACTCCCAGAATTCCAAGCCTGTATTGCCAGTGACAGAGGACTGGGGGAGTTGTGGTCCCAAACATCTGGAGTGCCAAAGGTTCACCACCACTGCTCTATGGTCATCATGGTGGGTGGTTACTCTCTACCTGCATTTCTATGGTCATCATGGTGGGTGGTTACTCTCTAGCCCATTTCTTATCTCTATGGTCTTCATTTGGGTAGAAAGATCTCCGTCTCCTATTCTACAGAACAAATCAATCATGCAAGGTAATTTTTTTAAAGTAGCCAGGTGGGGAAGCCTCAGTTGTGGCTGTAGCTGGGGCTGGCGACCTGCACCAGGTTTGGGGGCCTCTGCAAGGGCCAGAGGCTTCCCAGCATGGAGACCCGGGACAGGGGGCAGCGGCTTGTCTTCCCATTTTACTCTCCAGCCATGCTGGTCCTGGCCTCCCAAGAGCAGCATGGCTAGAGAGAAAACTGGGGCTGGAGCTCTATCGGGACTGCAGTATGTATGTGTGAATATATTTTTTCACACATACATACCTCTAAAAACTAAGTGCGTCCTATGGGGCGAAAAATATGGTAAATGCCATAGCCACACTTGGATGGAGACACTCTGGGATCCTTTGCCATGTCTTAAGAACACAATGGACATTATTCATTTTGTGGACATGCACAAACCTGACTATTGACCCAAGTGTGGCACCCTTACAACTTCAGCTGACAGATTTTGCTTAGAGACTGATGGAAGTAATTGCTTACCATTGATCCCCTTAGAGCTTCCATATTATTTATCATGAGGCATTAGGAACTGACATTGTAATCAGAAAATGATAGGCAATTGCTCACCGAGTTTCAAGGAACCTCCTTAGGGACACAGTTGTATTTTGTGCTGCTCCAGTTGAATAGGTCCGTGGAGCCTACAGCCAAGATCTGCAAGTCTGTCTTTGTGTCTTCTGACTCAGACAGAGCTCTGAGGCTTACAAAAATATTTGGCTCTGATGAAATTAGACGCAACCTGTTTTGAACCCAGACAGATGGGCATTGAAAGATACAGATATTTTTAAAGAGAGTTCAGTCATCTCCTTTTCTTTAAACTTTGCAGCTATAGATCTGCCCAGAGTGCCCTTTGCTGCCAGATAGATAGATAGATAGATAGATAAATAGATAGATAGATAGATAGAGAACCTAATTTCCCATTCATTCTTTGCTCTCCCATATCTTTGTCTAAGACAGGCATGTCCAAAGTCAGGTCCGGGGGCCAAATCGGGCCCATTTTCAAATTTTGAGCGGCCTGCGGCCTCTTCTGCCCCCTGGCTCAGCTTCACACTGATCACTGCCAGCTGGCCCCTCCCCATACTGGATGGAGACATCAGCTTGCAATTTTATGATTTGCCTACCCTCCCTGCCTCTGTCCATCCCCCAAGCCACTTGCCTAGCCCACCCGCCCCTCTCTCTGTTGCTGCAGCATGCTTCCTGCCTTCTTGCATGTTATAGAGACTTGACCAAAGTCTGGCCTGGGGACCAAATGTGGCTGAATGGTTGGCCCCCACACATTTTCACCTCACCAACTCTGGCCCTCCATGCAAAAAGTTTGGACACCCCTGGTCTAAGACAAGATCTGGCATCTATTTCCACAAGGGATGCCAGATTTCCCAAGGAAGGCCAGATGATATGGGGGTGGGGGGGGCGGTTGTCTGGCAAGATCCACAGCTGAATTGCCAGGTGGAGCTTTCAAACCCAGCACTTCAAGCGGAGATCATTGCTCCTCCTTCTCTTGCTTTCTCCTATGGGAGAGAAGGAATGAAATGCTCTTATCCATATTTCCATAGTCCAAATGAAACCTGTCTGAGACTAATCCGACCCCTTGGTGCAACCGTCGAAATCAAAAATGGGGATCCTCCCACTAGACAAAGGTTCATAGAGTACATACAGGAGATATGGAAAAACAATAGGAAAGGTCTCCTATATTACACCAGGGTCACACAGCAAGGCTACTCGAGGAGTGTGAAAGAATTTTGATAATAGCATATCAGTTAATCCTGAGCCTGAAAAATAGGATAGGATAGAACTACAGCATGTATTAATGCATATAGCAGAATATCATGGATGCACTTTTGGGATACATACTGTATAGAATGACAGGCTTAGACTGGACATTAAGGGGAACATTTCTTTCCTGGGATTTACCTGTTTTGCCTTTTTCAGAATTTCACGGTGTTCAAATAAGCTCAGTGGCATCTCAAAGCATTCTTGACTCCGTTAAACTCAGTGGCTCCCTTGTGAACAGGAGGGCAGGATGCCCAGTCCTGGGCCAGGGTTTCCTCTTTCCACGATGCATGGATTCTAGAAAAACTGCATGTGAGATCCTGTAGGAGTGCTTTGGGTGAAGGGGAAAAGGAGGAAGTAGAGAAGGATAAGAGGATTCTGTGGGGGCCCCTGGGAGGGCTTCCTGGTGCCCCATGGAGCCACAGCACACAGCTTGGGAAACACTGATTAAGCCCAATGACTGATCACCAACAAAGCACACTAAATACAACATTCCAGTGATGAAGATGACAGGCTGAGACAAACATGTATCTTTCAGCATTTTGAGGAAGTACTTCTTCTAAAGATGCATGCTAAGTATAAGGCCTAGTTAAACCCAGAGGGGTATCGAGATCTCCTTCTGCTGTCAAAGGGCTGGGGTTCAACACAGGCTTCCATCAGTAGGAGGAGGAGGGAATTATCACCTATTCTATGCTACCCAGCACACTCTTTCATGGGGATGCCTTCCAGTGTGCCAGAACAGGTGAAAAGAGACTTAAGAGTGTGCATTCACACCTCTTATTCCAGTTCTATGTTCTATCTCCTTCCTGTGTTACTACTCTAAATAGCAATCACATGCATTGGATTCTTCCAGAAAAGAAATGGAGAATTCCCAGCTCAATGTTAAACTTGTTTAAAACATCACACTTTATTGTAGCTTAATTTCTTGTTCTCTTTTAGAAAAATGCTTGCTCTACATTAGATGATTTCCATTAACGATTTTGTGTCACTGTAATTGATGGGGGTCTTCCCTAGAGTGTTCCTTTTTTTATTTCCCCATAATCTATTTTTGTTTGTCGGTCATTCATCAGTCATTTATATTCAGTATAACCTCTTGCATTTTTTTCTGTGAAGGCAGGTGCTATGTCAGCCATAAATAATACTTGTCCTGGTTTTAATTTATTTACAGAATTTTCCTATTAACGCCTTTTAGAGGTATTTCAGCTGTTATTGTACTATTACATAGCAGTACAATAACAGTTGAAATACATCTAAAAGGCATTCATGTGTGTGTGTGTGTGTGTGTGTGTGTGTGTGTGTGTGACCTAAATACAACAAGCAATTGAAAACCATAAAATGAAACAGATAAACATTATAATACCTAACAATAATAAATATAACTATATCATATTTAAAACTACAATAGACTAAAACTGACAGCATAGCAAAAATTATGAGAGTCTAGGCAGAGGTGGCAATTAATGCAGAGAAGGAAGGAATGCATGGGATCAAATGTCAGAATGGAAGATCATAATTTGGGAAAAGCTTGTCTCAAGAGCCAGGTTTTTAACAGGCACTTAAAAACTTCTAGTGCCTAAAGAGAATGCTAGACCACACCCTCTACTGTGCATGTTCCCCATCCTATAGCTGATCTTCCACTCCCCAGTCTACTGCTGATATAGAAAATCACATGACTAAGAGAACGGTGCATTGTGTGAATTAACAAATGTCTACTTTTTGCAAAGCTTGCAAAGATTTTGGGCTAGAAATCAGCCTGAAAAAAACACAAATAATGGGCCAGAATGTGGACTCTCCTCCTTGCATTACAATTTCTGCAAAAGAACTGGAAGTTGTCCATGACTTTGTGTATCTTAGCTCAACTATCTCATATACACTCTCACTAGAGTCTGAGCTGAATAAACGTATAGGTAAAGCAGCAACTATGTTTTCCAGACAAACAAAGAGAGTATGGCTCAATAAGAAGCTGACAGAACATACAAAGATACAGGTCTATAAAGCTTGCATACTGAGCACACTTTTGTATTGCAGCGAGTCTTGGACCATCCATGTTTGACAGGAAACAAAGCTTAATACCTTCCATATGCGCTGTCTTAGGCAAATATTCAACATTACCTGGCACGACAAAGTTCCAAATAGCATAGTCCTGTATCGAGCTGGAATCCCCAGCATGTACACTTTATTGAAACAGTGATGCCTACGCTGGCTTGGACATGTTGTGAGAATGGATGACGGTTGGATCCCAAAATATCTTCTATATGGAGAACTAATGAAGGGAAAGCGCCCCAGAGGGAGACCACAGCTGTGGTATAAGGATATCTGTAAGAGGGACCTGAAGGCCTTGGGAATGGACCTCAACAGTTGGGAAACCCTGACCTCTGATCGCACTGTCTGGAGGCAAGAGATACAGCATGGTCTACATAAATTTGAAGAGGCAATTGTCCAACAGGCAGAGGAAAAGAGGCAGGCACGGAAAGAACGAAACTTGAGGACCGGGCAAGAAACAGAATACATCTGCCCCCAGTGTGGTAGAGACTGCCATTCCCGAATTGGTCTATTTAGTCACACTAGGTGTTGTTTTTAGGATCTCTACTCCAGGCATGATACCATAGTCTTTCGAGACTGAAGGATGCCAATGACTTTTTGCAGATGGAAGCTATTAAAACGGAATACTTTCCTTCGCTACAGTGTCAACCACTTGCGAGGATTTTTCCCAGTGATAAATTTCAAATGAGACTGCCTATTATTATTATTATTATTATTATTATTATTATTATTATTATTATTA
>JAHTLZ010000122.1:24360812-24384075 GCA_023846285.1 Phrynocephalus versicolor | reverse complement strand
AAAACTGGGAGAAGAAAGCCAATGGGACCAACAAATGAAGTAAGTAGAAAAAAGACTTTATACAAATTTTGGACGCTCCTAAGCTGTTATCTCAGTGGTGGCTACAAGAGAACTGAAAATTAGCTGAAGGGTGGGTACATGCACAGCAGAGACAGCATGGACTAATGTTCTTTTTAGGTAATACAGTCACCCCCCACCATTTCACGGTTCAGGTACTGTGGTCCCACTATATCGTGGATCACAGCCCCACGCCACCCTCCAGACCCCACCCGACCCACTTCCGCATATCATGGATTTTCAAGCATCGCGGGTCGGGTGGGTCCCTAACCCCGCAATAGGAGGGAGGTTACTGTACAGGGTTCTGAAAATACTTACACAAGCAAAAAATAACCACATGTGTAATTTATAGGGACCACAAATGAGAGGTATAGCTTATTTTGTAGGCAGCATCCAGATTCAAGGCTACCTGAAAGGATTGAAGAACTGGGCCAGAACACACAAAATGAATTTCAACAAGGGAAAAAATTGAGTGTGATGAAAAGGGAAACCTGGCTTGAATATTCACAAGTCTGTTTTGAATAGCCAATCACCAAGCTGGTGGGAGGGGCTAAAAGTGTTTTATATGGAAACCTAATAGGTGCTGGAGAGTTAAATTTGAGTTGAGTTGAGTTGAGTTAAGAGAGTTGAGGGTCAGTTATGAGAGAGTCAGAGTGGTTTTGTCAGTTGGTCAGTTGTGAGATCCTGCCACCGAAAAAGGTCTGGTTTATAACAGAAATACATTATTATAAGAATCCATGATTGTATTAATACAAGTTAACATCGGCTAAAACTATCGTGATACTGAATATCTATTTGTAAATGAATAAACATTTCATATTTTGTTTTAAAACTATAAAATCTGTTGTCTGACTCTCTTAAATATATACAAATGTCCAGTTAATTTGGTGGTGGCAGTAAGTGGAGACTCAGTGTGCGTGGTGTATGTCACATAAAGGTCTATATACGGGAAGGAAATACAGCATGAGTGATACTGGGCTTGACAGTACCTTAAGAAGAACAGATCCAGTCCAGCATGTTGGGTTTTGTAACTGAGCCAAAGAGTCCTGTTCTCTGTGAAATCTCCTCAGTCATTTCCTCTTACAAACTCAAAACAAATAAATGTCCCCAAATATGTTGCTACTGGCACTGGGATCACTGTTGCTACTGGCACTGCGCATTGAAGACCAATAATAGTGAAGAGGCAACAACATTTTCAGCCATTTTAATATTTCAAAATACTAAAAACAATTTAAGAATAAAGCTTGTTGTTTTTATATGCGGTCATCAATTCTGACTCCCAGTGATGCTAACAGGGTTTTCAAATTATCTGAGACATTCAAGGAATGGTTTATCCTTTCTATGACTAAGTACGGATTTGAACCCAAGTTGCCTGAGTTCTTGTCTAGCAGCTTATCCACCACTGTGTCTGTGAAAATTAAGCTACTATTTATTCTTCTCCTTAAGACATTTCCAGGCTGCCATGATTCCAGGAATGGTGAGATAGGTATAGTACCACAGGACAGTTATTCAGTGTTCTCCATTTAAGGACCAGTGACCTGTACAAAAGAATTGTGGGCTGGGAAGCACTGTAGAATATTGTTAACAAGTAGTATAACATTAAATTAACAACCCAACCACACGAGCCAGGGCCGATTGCAGAAAGGCCAACCTTAGATTTGGCACCCTTTGGGAAAGGATGTCTGCCAATTGCAAGAAGATTCACACAAGATGGCCCATGTTCGTGCACTTTGATGATTTAAATGTTATTCAAGTGGGAGCTGCTCTGAGCAGAAGGTGACATATGCATGACCCTTAGGTCTGGTATTATTCTGGGCTAAAGGCTAAATTCTGAGCAGAGTTGAGGAGCTATTTCTCCCACCCCCCCTTTTTTTTAATGTGATCTCATACTGCACAAGGGGAAATCTTCTAAGACCCAACATACTAATTTGCCAATAGGGCTCTCTCCTCCACAAGCAGGGTTGCAGTGAAAGCAAGACACATCCTAGACCAGTGATGGCAAACCTTTTAGAGACTGGGTGCCCAATTCCCGATTCAAAATCCACTAAGTTTTTACAAAGTGCCAATACAACAATTTAATAACCTGAATACAGGTGGCTGTGAAGGGGTGATGTGAGGTGCCCACAGAAAGGGCTCCAAGTGCCATCTTTGGCACCCACGCCTTAGGTTCGCCAACACTGTCCTAGACTCATTGGAACTCAAGTATTGCATATAAAATGCCCCCAACATGCAGCTAATTTGCTTTGCACTTTTCTGCTCTCTTAAAAGGGCACTGGCTCTGATTCCAGAAAGAGGGAGGGAAGATAACCAAAGACAGCAAAACCAAGAGATACACTCTTCTGATGGATGGAATAAATACATTACAGGGAAAAATCCTCTTCGGGCTGCTGTGTGAGTGTAACTCCATCTCACGCCTACAGTAACTACAAGAGCACCAAAGTGAAAGTGCTATCTGCAAAGCCCTTCTGCTGAAGCACTGCACAAGGGGAATTGTGCGCCAGACTGCAAATGAATTCTACAAGTCAATTGGTGAGCATAATGCATGACACGTTTACACAGCCATGACTTTTCATTATGCCTCCATAAACAGGACTTTGCCTGATGTTTTTTGACCTTCTTAACAGCACACCCCAAGTAACTTGACTCATATCCCATGGGTTTTATGCTTCTGACTGTTGCACTCATTGGTTTTTGTTTTTGTAATTTTTATTTATTTATTTGATGTTTGCTCCACTTTTCTCCCCTCATGGGCTCAGACATGATTGTTCCTTATCCCATCATATGTTTTTCATATCTTTTATATTTTTCAAATACCTTCTCCGATTCACAGGACACATTTTAACTGGTACAAGACAATTCTGACATTGTAGAGGGCTTACTATGACTCATGCACTCAGAAAACATGACATAAGATAGCAAGTAACAAAATTCAAGACATCTCACTCCCCCATCCTTGACTCACTTCTGTCATGTTATCTGTTTGACTAGGTGGTACAAAGTAAGGCCACATCAGTCTCCTGTGGAAAAGGAGGCAAACTGGTCCACAAACAGTAAATCCCATTCTTTGGGATATAGCAGGCAGTTTTGTGTCATTATGATCAAGAAATTTGATTAGATTGTGCATAAATCAATGCTTTGAGTGGGTGGGTGGGTGGATGATCTGTTGCAGCTACTAAAGTTTAAGCAAACACAGTTTTATCAACTACAACTTTGAAGACAGGTTGTGTGTTTGGGATGCATGTCAAAAAAAGTGTGGCATGGTGGTCAGAGTTCGGCTAAGACTTAGGAAGTTCATATTCTAGTCTCTACAAAGCCGTGAAATCCATTGAATAGCTTTGGGACAACCTTTCTCAGATTCATCTGCCTCAGAGTCATTGGGATCAAGGGAAGGAGGGAATCCAGTATATAGCATTCTCACTGGAAAAAAAAGGCTGAATAAAAATATTAATGTTTTGCCCAAATAATAATGGAAAATGTTCTATTCCAAAGGTGAAATTAGAAACCCACACTTTTGACCTGACTGCAGCACCTGTTTTGAAACTTGGTTTAAACAAAGAACCCTAGTCTATGTGGTGAATAATGTATGAGAGTTGTCTGAACTGATTAGTGGGTTTATAGACCAATGAGAAAGTCTGAGGGTTGGCCTGAGGGATTTAAGACACTGGTCAACACTCTTTTAGCCAGATAGGACTAAAGGACAGATAAGGTAGACAGGAACCTACAGAAAGACCTACACTTGGAGAAAGGGAATCTGACAGAGTCTGAGAGAATCAGATAGGGTCTGGCACTGTAAGTGAAAGACAGATGGGTTTAAAGAAGAGATAGGAGTCTTAAGAGTGTCTGTGAAGAAAACTGTTTAGAGTTTGTAAACTTATGAACTGGTGTGCATTTATTCATCTTTATTAGTAATCATGCTTACGTAGTTTGGGGCTACATTCGTCTTTTTGTTTATACTTCAAAATGTTACCATTAATGAGTTTGTTTCTACTGTGTAATCAATAAACTTCTTTTATTTTTATTCAACTTAAAAACAGTCAGAAGGCTTTAATTTACTAGCTAAGTTAGTTGGTGGCAGCAATGGAAGAAAATCAAAAGCATTGTTTGTCAATAGCCTGTGAAAGGGCTGGGGGGGGGCAAGCACGTTAACACTACATATCTGCATATCTGGCCATTATTTTTTGAAGTTTTATATTTCCTCTGCTCCACCTCCTGCTCTGTGGTGCCAAGGCCAGTAAGAACTTGCTTGATTGTGATATTTAGTGGCATAATTACTTGTATCACCCACCACTGTGAAAATGTATATACAGTAAGAAGATGGAGGTCAAGTCAAATCACTTAGCTTTTCTCGTGCAAATATGACATAGCTATATGGGCAATGGTATGAAAAGATTTACTCTTTTTCTATAGATCATCATAGCAGATCACTGAAATAATCTTCCCATGGGAAAACATTAGGAAAAGAATTGTGTTTGACCAAATAGCTTCTGGTTCTAAATCCAGAGAAGTTTAGATATTGTTCTTAGGGTGGACTAAATCCAATTATGATTGTTACCTACAGAAGACTCACTTGGCTCACTAGAATTTAGATACATGCTGACTTATCATGCCCCATTCATTAATTGTCTCTACTGATGTGGGAACTCATGTTTGGATTTAGCTCAATGTACTATTTAAGAGTTATCTTCACGAGAATTTGAAGGTTTCATAGGATAACTAC
The DNA here is from genome assembly GCA_023846285.1 of Phrynocephalus versicolor. Lineage (NCBI taxonomy): Eukaryota > Metazoa > Chordata > Lepidosauria > Squamata > Agamidae > Phrynocephalus > Phrynocephalus versicolor. The sequence goes on along the minus strand of JAHTLZ010000122.1, from coordinate 24,379,301 downwards.
ATGTGCTCCTACTGTTTCTATAGAAAAATAGAGCCAAATATAAATATGCAAATTTTCTCTTGCAGTAACAAGATGCACAATTTACATAGACATTTCACATGTCTAACGTCCAGTTTATTCTCTCTTTTGAGGCAAGTTTATGGAGCCAGGCTGATACGGGAAGTTCTTAATTGCTAAAAAAAAACCTAAAATACCGAAATGATTTCATGCATGTTATGGCATTTCAATACAGATCTCTGTCTGTGTATTTCGCTACTGTCAAATTTATGGGCAAAACAGTCATATGAAAGGGTCCATAAAGAGACTTAATGCAAGCTAAACAGCATGTGTTAAGAAGCAAACTCCTGGGCCAATCTTTTCATAGAACACAGCCACTAAAATGCTGGGTAACCACACTATAAAAGCATTTCAAAGTACCGTATATACTTGAGTATCAGTTGACCCGAGCGTAAGTCGAGGCCCCTAATTTAACTCCAAAAACCTGGGGAAACTTATTGACTTGAGTATAAGTCTAGGGTGGGATATAGAGCAGGGTCTGGCAGCTCCTCCTTTGTGAGCTGGGGGAGCGGCATGCAATGTTTAAAATGACTTTTAGCCACAGATGACTTGCCTCAGTGGTTAAAAGTATTTACCTGAATAAAAGCCTAGAGCCCCTTTTTCAGCCCAAAATTAGGGCTGAAAAACTAGGCTTATATTCGAGTATATACAGTAATAATTATAGGTCATTTTCCTATCAAGGGAAGAGCACATGCTACTCAGAAATCTGAAGGATATATTTGAAGATGTTCTCCAGCCCTCAGTGCAGCAGACCTATAGATCAAAAATAATGGCCACATCCCAAGGTATAATCTATCTTCAATCTAATACAGTGGCAAAGTGTGACATTGAAAAACAACAACCCTTTTATAATTGTGAGTATAGCTGAGGTAAATGTCAATTAAGCTTTATACAGGACATGAAAAGTGAACCAAGGAAACGGATTGCTAGACAAAGAAGGCCAACCATGACCACTGAGCATTTTGCTTTGTCTGTGAGTTCATTAGACAGATAATGAAGACTATCTAATAGAGATGGGCACGACCAGAAAAAATGACGTTTCGCTTTTTCGTTTGTCGGAATGGGTCCATTTCGTTCCGTTTCCGTTTGTCACAATTTTTTTCGAAAATTTTTTGGTTCAACGTTTCGTTCCTCGTTTGTCTCTACCGCGATTTAGCACGATTTGACTTCCCAGAGCATGAGGGCGTCCCGCAATGAGCCAGAGCAGGCAGAAAACAATTTAAACTGGGTGATGAATAAGATATTTAATAAATATATCATAGCATAAGACTGCATCCTAGGCAATAAAGCAAACAAAGTGGGCAGAATGCAGTATTCTTTTTTTCTCTTGGTCAACGCTGACTGAACCGGCCACCCTACTTGGTTTGCCTTGGTTCAAAAAATTTGCATGGTCCCATCCCATGCCCAGTCCTAATGGGCAGGTCTAAAAAAATAAAAAATAAAATAAAATAAAATAAAATAAATGCAATGTTTTATTGCTATAAAAAACCCACTGCTGCTACTATTAAAATTCAGGCATTTAAAATAAATAAATTTCATGTTTCTGTGGTGCTTTTATGTGTTTTTTGACCACGATTTCAAATGAAAAATTGCGGTCACCATTTTGGATCCCCCCCCACCGGATGGCATGGCGAGACAACGAGGATGATGCCCCCCCCAGCCTGGTGCCAGCAGCCCAGGACAAGAGAGGAGGGGGGGAGGGCCGGGGACCCCCCCCCAGAAACCACCCCTCTGGTAGGTGGCAAAGCCTCAGGCAGGCATATTTTCGCCTGCTTTTTCGGCCGGGAGGGAGTTGGTTTTTTAAAAAAACTTTTAAAAACTTTTTCTGTGCTTCGCATCGCGCAATCGCCATGATGCCACAAACGGAAACGAAAAATCCGAACTAATTTTTCTTTTTTCGTTTCGAGTTCAAGTGGTAACGGCTTAATTACCGTTACCATTTCCGTTACGTACGGAACCGAAAAAAACAGTAACGGAAACGAAAATTTCGCCGCTCCGTGCCCATGTCTACTATCTAATACTGGAACAATGATGTACGAGTATACGTCACGTCGTTTTTAAAGTGCAGGCCCAAGATACTAAGGTTGCTTCCAAGTGTGTCTTACTGTACCACTCTCCTGTGGTACAGTGTTAGTTTTTTAGAATATTCCTAAGTTATTGCCTTCAATAATGAGAATTCTATTGGCATTTGTGTAAGGTTTTGCATATGTGGCTAGTTACCACCCAGAGTAGCCATGTAGCTAGATGGAGCGGTATATAAATTTAATAAATAAATAAATAAATAAATAAATAAATAAACACAGCTAACTGATGAGCTGGCAGGGTATGGTTCAGATGTAGTGCCTCATCATGCCCCTGGCTGGGCAAGCAAGATGCATCTCAGCACTTCATCAATTAGGCACAGCAATGTATGTAAAGGTTGCAGAAACACCAGTATGATTCTAGCCAATGTGTAATGCTCCTGTGCTTTCCTATCGTATCTTCCTGGTTTTTTTTAATCAGGAAAAGGAACCAACTAAGGAGGAAGAAGCTGAAGGACTGCATTCTGTATTACTTCATGATTCACAGCATTGAGCCCAGTATCTAGAAACTATGACTCTCTGTTTTCAATGTTAGTTTCCATCACTCATAATGTCTTTTCATGCTGTAAGATGTCCCTCAATTCCCTGTTCTCAATACTTGAATATGTCTTAATTGTACTGGACTGTATATTGTCCCTCATTACTATAAGCCACCTTGGGTTCTTTTACAAGGAGAAAGGCGGGGTAAAAATATTCTAAAATAAATAAACAGATAAATAGAAACATCCAAAAAGAAATGTGCTTTTACAAGGCTGAATACATTTTATTCTCATATTAACTTCAGAAACCACATCCACTTGTCACATTTTTAGATGTGTTAACATCAACACTGGATGACAGATGTATCTGAAATATAACAATAAACCTACTGGAGGGAACACATTATTGCATCGTAAGTTATCATCCTCTGCAATTAAGACAAAATTTACTATTTGATGAGCACATTAAGATTAGAGCAGAACTGTACCGATCCAAATATGCATTATCAAGCCAGAGATAAATATGTACAACAAATTATAGCTAAGGTTTTTTCCCAATAGATTATCAGGAGAAATAAGTACCAAACTGGGATGCATCGTGGCACTGAATTGTTCCAGAACAAGAAAGATTTATATAAATAATGTTAAGTGCAATATGCTGCAATATAAGAATGGAATAATGTATTTTAATAAAACATGTAGTATTGAAGCACTGCCTTTAAATACAATACATTCCAGGGTGCCAGAATTTGCTTTTAGCATAGCATAGGTCAACTAATGAGAAAAATAAAACATTTACCCTGTAGCTTCGGTACTGTGGACCCATTGGTCTTTCAGCCGATGAATCCGTCATCTGAAGCGTCTTTGGCTTCCATGCCGATAAAGAAGCAGGAGTCAATGATGGAGAAGGCTGCACCTGCGACCTCCGTCCCAAGGCCAGAACCCAGAGAACACCCTTCAGTGGCTTAACCTCTCCCTCCAGGGATGATGTAATGGGTCCCCCAATCTGCTGACCCTTGCCACTTCCCCGCAGTTCAGTGAGATTCCTGACTGGGGGTGTTCCTTACTCCAGTGCTGCTGCCGCAGACTCCTGTGAGGCCTCCGTCTCACTGATCCTTGGTGTCAGGACTGGTTTCAGACTCGAGGTGCATGTGTTTGCCACCAGGGGAGACACAAAATGTTTTCTTTATTGCTCCAGAGCAGGGCAGGATCTGGACCCCACCCCCACCCCTACAGAGGGCCATCATCAAGATTTGGCAGAACCAGCTGACGCCATCCTCATAGCACCCCGGCGGCTGCACCAGCTGCAGATAGCCACGCTCTGAATCCTCTTGTCAGACTTTGTCACTCTCCTGCTGCTTCCTGTCCTGTTCCGGTACAGCAGAGCAGTCTGGCAGCAGGATCTGGGCTCTAGGCACCTAGCAGGGTGCAGGATGGTCCCGATGTCATGGCACTGATCCGGCAGGGACGCAAGCCATCTACCTCAAGGGCTTATGCCCATTAATGAGCTAGTTTTGTCAGGTTTGCACAGCAGAACGGCAGGCATCCACTCTTCCTTGCTACATCTTTTCCACCAGGGCCTATCACGGGCCACCCTTGGGGTCTATGTGGCAGCCATAGTAGCTCACTAGCCACCTGGCTCACATCTTTTTAGCCAACAGACTGCAAAATTAGTCCTTAAGGAACTGAACTTTAGTGTATTGCTCAAGTGTATTGTATTTAAATGTTTTTATCATTTTAATTTTATTGGCATTTTAATATTTTAATTGCTTGAATTTCTTATTTTAATTTTAAGCTGCCCAGAGAACTTTGGGTAATGGGCAACATATAAGCTTAAATAAATAAATAAATAAATAATAAAGCCCCGAGGGGCAGGATCATGCCTCAGTGGTCCCTGCAGCTAGTACTCAATAAGCTGACCCGACACCCCTTTAAGCCTTTGGCTAGGGCCTCACATAAGCTGCTGTCCCTGAAGGTGGTGTTTTAGTGACAGTCCCTTGAGCAGACCCACCTCACCACCAGTCTCACCCCAATAGGGTGATCCTGAACCCAGATGTTTCTTTCCTCCTGAAAGTAGCGGCAGATTTCCATGCGCTGCAGTCCATTGTTTGGCCAACGTTTTCCAATCACCCTCAAATGACTTAGGAACGGCCATGCACACCTTGGATGTATGCAGGGCATTAGCTTTTTATGTGGGTAGGATTTCCTAGTTTAGGAACTCCTCCACTCTCTATGTCAGCGCCCTAGGGGCAACTAGGGGTTTGGCAATCTCCTCTGAGACTATTTCCAAATAGATTATAGAGATGATCCAGCTAGTTTGAGCTAGCACAGATGCCTTTGCCCGAAGGAGTCCAGGCATCCTCCACAGCCTTTCTGAGAGGAGTCAGCATTCCAGATATCTGTAAGGCTGCCACATAGGTGACAACATCCACTTTTGCCTCTCGCTATAGACCGGACATCAGAGCTGCAGCTGATGCTGCTTTGGCAGGGCAGTTATGACTTTTGTCTTGCCGTGACGTCCCGCTTCCGGGTTGAGTCAGCTTGCTAGTCACCTTCACAGAAGACCACAAAGAATAAAAACAAGTCACCTACCTGTAACTACGGTTCTTCAAGTGGTCCTCCTGTGAATTCACACTGCCCACCCAACCTGCCCCCTATCCGTACGTTGTTTTTTCAACAGTGGCGGGCAAGGTGATCGAACTAAGAGGGCTGAATCCCTTGATGTAACTATGTATGGTTTTATTCATATTTGGTTTTATTATATAAACATGCATCTATTTACTCAATGCATCACTACAAGAGCTTATTGTATCAAATTTAATATTTTAATATGATGTAAGATTTAGATAAAAACTGCAAGTACCAGTAAATAATTCATTCCATTGAGAGGGCGTGGTACCAGCACACCTGTATGAGGCAGAGGAGGTCCATAGGTGATTGTCAGTAAAGCTTTATTAAAGTGAAACCCATGTGTGTGTAATTCAAAGAAGACCACAAAGCAGAACCAGCATGAGCTGAGCCAGACCTGTTCACAATGAAGTAAACTACCGTAGCTGTTGGAACGGGCAGTCAGTGCAGGCTGTGGTGCTATATCTGTAAGGGAATCAACATAAAGGAAGGCTGGCTGTGGAAGACAGATTTCATCCAGTTGCTGCATTGAAGCTGACGTGTGCAGGGTGAAAGGAGGCTCACCAATGAGGATCTGAGACCAAAAAAAAAAAAAAAAATGGGTAGGAAAATGGCATGGAGGCTGTGAAAACCTAAGCAGACATAGATCTTTGAACGGAGATCCATGTATTGGGCAGCAGCAGGACAGAGAATGCAAAAGGAAGCAAAAAGATTCTGGGGAGTGCTGATGGTGTCAGTAATAAAGAGACTGGGTTAAAGGCCTTCTATGATGCTGTGCTTTTATCCAGGAAGGGCTCCCAGCAAATCACTTTTGTTTCGGCTCTAGAAGATTCTGAGACATCAGTGAATATGAAGAACTAAGCCATGTGTTTGATACACAGATGTTTTGTCACCTTATTTGTAATGAGCTCAAATAAACGGAATATTACATCATTTTTTCTTTGACAGCAACATCTATGTACATTTAAAAAATGAAGTGTAATGTGCAAACGTCTCTTTTTAATTGAATGGATTTTACAGCTAATATAAGCTAACAATGTCTGGTGGAGTTTATTTTCATGTACAATGACCCCCTGCCTATTGTGGGGGCTAGGGACCCGACCCGACCCGTGATAATTGAAAATCCGCAATATACGGATGCAGGTCGGGCCGGGCCTGGGGGGATTAACTGGGGGCCCTTGTACTTACCCCTAGGTCTGGCACTGCCCCGAATGGGCCTGCAAGGGCTTTCCCGGGCCTTCTGGAGGTGCCAAAAGGGCCTCGCTGCAAACCAGAAGTGACTTCTGGATAGCCCAAAATCATTTCTGAGGCCTCCATCCAGCCTAGAAAGGCCTTCAGAGGCCTCAGATATGATTTTCTGTAAACCGGAAGTGACTCCAGATTCACAGGGATGCCATTTTGGGGCCTCCAAAAGGTGGCGGAAGGCCCTCGCAGGCCCGTTTGGGGACAGTGCCAAACCTGGGGTAAGTATGGGCGGCAAGAAACAGGCCTTCCCCCTTCCCCCAGGGGGGCCTTTTATATATACCGTTTGAACCACAAACGGGCGGGGACCACTGTAACGTTAACAGAAACCTTCAGGCAACCCATTCGATAACATGAGGAGGAGATGATGATGATCCAATGATACCAGACACTGTCTCTCAAAAGTATCAAAACTTTGACTATTATATAACAGATACAAGTTGTAACCAAAAACTCATGTATGTGTTAAATATCAGTTCAGTATGTATGCTGTTCCTAATAATGCCGTTTTTTCAAACTGTGTTTGATAGTGTTTTTTCTGAGATCTGCAACTGTTTTTAATAATGAAATTTCTTGATATTGATCTCAAAACCCCGACTACTGGGACTACTGAAGTTTGTTTTATTCCCAAGCAAGATGTTTTGATTGCTTGACTTATGTATTTAGTTACTTTTTCAAATTCTTTATTTTCAACTCTGGCATCCCCTGTAATTCCAGTGTCCACGATCCAGACATTTCTCCATTATATTACTACTGTGTCAGATGTGTTATATTCAAAATATCAGCTTCTTCTGAAAAACCCACTTTATCATTTTCTGAAACCTTCTCTGATGTTCTCATAGGATTTTGGAAGTCATATTTTTTACACAATGATCAGTGCACGAGTTTTCTATAATCTGATTCTAAATCTGTTTGTACTCTCTGGAAATTCACAAATGAGGCATGATACCATTTCATGATTTTCTTGTGAGAGTCAACGTTTGCTGTTAGCACTGATTCCCTGAATCTTAGCTTGTTTTGGAGTGTTTGTTCTTATACAGCAAAAATCAAGCCTTTGGTTTTCTTCTTAATGGTCTCCAGTTTTAGCCATGCTCATGTTGAATTATTATCATGCTTTCCATCAATATTTCTCAGGTATCATGCATGTAGTAGTTAATTTTTCCAGCAGTTTAATTTATTTTCAAATGTTTGTTTCTTATATTGAGCCTTCGTTTCTGTTTTTAAAATAATCTACCTTTTTACTGTCTTAAGGAATTTTTCTTGTGCTTACATAATCTTCTTTTCCCCTCTACGACCTGCTGTATTTGAAGTACAGTAATCCATTTTTTCATGGTAAATATAATCTCTCTGTGTCACTTTTTGGATGTAGTGCATGATGCACCTGCATCATCATAATCAAAATATGCTCCTTTCATGGAGTCTCAAACCATCATTCTTTAACTAGCGCCAAGAGGCATTATGATGACTGGTTACGAAGCCAAACCCTCACTAGGTAAGAAAGATCAGTGATTAATATTGATTTACTGAGAAATTACCATATCGCCAGTTCAAGCATCACCTGGATAATCTTTACCAAGTATTTGCTTTAAAAATGTAATTTACTTTGAATGAACAGGCTGTTGAATCTGAAAACAATAAATATTAGAGTTAATATTAAATAGTAAGTCTGGTGCTATAAATTGTTTCAAAATTGCATGTAGTCACATTGATCGGTTTATTTTACAAAATGACACAGAAAGAAAATCTTGCATGATTTTAAATACTTACATTTAGTTATAGCTTTGAATAAAATGACCAATGAGCTCTATTTTCAACCATTTTAAAAATTTCAGTCTATTTCTTATTATTAAATCACAGTGAACAGTAAAGTTATTTCACCTATGTGATTAATATTCAACATATCAAAAAATCCACATACTCAAGATAGACCAGTTGCTTCTAAGGGTTTTCTACATGTTGTATTATAATTTTCAAAATATTTGACAACTGGCTGTGCCTTCTAAAAGATGACATCCAGGATCCAAAGACTCAAGTTTAGGAACTGCAGAATTACAACACAGATACATGGAACTCCCCAAAGTGCAGGAAGAATGGAAGATGTTTTTAATTCTTTGACTTCTCTTTTGACAGTGATAGTTCTGAATCTATTGGTTGAAATCCTTTTGTTTACCAGAAGCTGTATTGTAACTTTCAGTCTGCTCTTCCCCACTAACCAAACTATCCCTGACTCTCTATTCTTGTGGGCGTGCAGCATGCTGAGTTGGTGCCTGCATGTACGACCCCATGAATTGCAGTGAGGATGATCTGGTTACCATGAAGAGATGGACCAAGAGTTATGTTGGGCTTATGCTGCACAATAGGATTTTGGCTAGTAAGTATAATTGTTTTTTCCAGACAAGACGGTAGGCATATTCAGGTATATTCTCTTTATTGCATGTTTTTTGCATGGCAAGATGGACAAGAATAAATACTCCTTCCTTTCTTCTACTGAATATCGACCAAGCTGCATTTGAAGATACCACTGAAGTTGCTCAAAGAAAATCCCTGCATTTGTCTGTATACATTCTCCTTAATCCCACAAATAAGTGAATTGTAAATTTACAGTGAGGGGAAATCCACGTTCATATACAAATGGCATCTACAGGGCAATTACATTCTTTGGTTGAAATTCTGTAGTGCAGCTCCACATAATGACATCAGAAGCAACAGCAAATCCCAGATGTTTAAAGCCTTCTTTGCAGGATTTTAGTGTGTATGTGATGTTGTTGCACTGTGTACAAGTTGTGTGCCATAATGAAATCACCTTGAATCACTGGTGAATTACCACTGGTTGTGACATCATCTCCACTGCACACAGAGCCATGCACAAGGAATTCAGCATTATGTGTGGCTTGGAGGCAGAGGAGACAGCATGTAGCAATGGGTCTTGCCTCAACCCTTTTACACTTACATACAATACTGGAGGAAATGGCATTGTTTGAACAAACCCTGTGCTTTCCCTAAAGTATTTTTCCCAGTCCAAATGCCATTAAAGTTACTGTCAGTGTTTTTAAAAATAGATTTATATCAATGAGCAGTAACAATTTCAAACTTCAGAGCTGTGTAAAATGTATGTATTAGTTTGATTATCATTATACTTTTTTTAGGACTGTCAAAAGGGAATCAGGCATAAATTAATTTAAAAGTACACAAAGAGAAAGACAACTTAAATGACATCACAGCAATTAAATTTACACCGCCAAAATAGTACTCTTCCATCCTTCATTCATAAAATTAGCTCTTTTGTAACTATTATATGAACATAGTATATTAAGACAGTAAGATACATAAATTCTTCATCAATTACCCCCTTTAACATTAGCAAATATAATTTTTTTTCCAAGAGCAAAACAAAACGGCATTTTAGAGTTTCACAGTACATATGCTTTAACCTTCAGGATTAGAGGCTATCAACCAAAAGAGAGATAAGGCTCATCATCACTTATATCTGAATCATCTTCATCCACTTCACCTTCAATGACAGATTTTTTCCCTTTGCAGCATGACACAACTAGTCCAATTAAGAAGACCTGTGAATTTAAATAAATATCATATATTATCATTGATCACTTGACAGAATACCAAGAGAACAGATTTAGACTAGGACAGCATGGTGGTGATTCAAATAATGCAAATATTGACATTACATTACTTGACTAAGACTTGTGAGCTCCCCATAAAGTTACTTACTGCAATAAAAGCCCAGTTGCCAAAGTAATATGCAACACTGAAGAACCAGAACTTGTGAAGGAACAGGTAAGTCCGAGTAACAGTACACTGATCTGAAGAGGGAAGAAAAAAAAAAGAACAATTAAAGTGGAAGAGGCAAAAATGGCTCTTTAATTCTCTAATATGGATGCAAATATTTAAAAGGGGGCAGGTAACGTGGTGCATCAAATTTGTTGGATTCCAATTCCCATCGTGTCTCGTGGTTATCCAAGTTGGTTGGATCTCATGGGAGTTGGAGCCCAAAAACATCTGGACAGTTATAAGATTGCTTTTCCTGCCTATAAATGTCATGCGTTTGCATGAATTCTATATTTTAAAGAATATTAAAAATACATGGCCTCTAAATATTAAAATGGAAACAAGAAATTTAAATTACAGTCTTTGTGTAAATGCATTAAAGTGCAAAGTCATTTTTCTGCTTGAAAATATGAAAATGTTTCTACCAGATTTTTCTGTCTATAAAACACCCCCATGTATAAGATGGCCCCCGCTTTTCCAACCCAAAATTGCAGTTTCAAAACCACAGTTCTCTCCTCGGCTTACTTCCATATTTAAGATGATCCTCAATTTTTAGTCCAACAATTTTAGACCAAATACAGTCTTATAAATGGAAAAATGTATATACTGGCCAAAAGCCTGTTGCTTAGTTTAGTAAAGTGCACTAGAGAAGGCCCACTGTATTAATGGGACTTTGGTGAGTCAGCCCCTCCATAAATTCCACTTATTCAAATGGGTATAATCTAACTTCATTCTACTATGGTACAGTATGTCATAGTTAGAGCAGGCCCATTTGAATCAGTGGAACTTGCAGAGGACCTCACTCACCAGATCTCTGTTGGGTTAATGCATTTATTCTAGTGCAACAGGATTTCAGCCACTGAATAATTTTTCACCAACACTGAATGCATTACAATCAACATTTCAAAAATGGGTATGTGCTTTTCTAGTTTTATATTTTAAATTTACAGAAATGCTGAGCAATAAACTCCTCTTTCACAGAAAGAATTATGGATTTTTAAATTATACATTGTTGGCAGACAGTAGTAAAGCCTAGGTACATCCTATAGACCAGACTTTGTTCCATTGCCATTTAATTTAGGAGGACAGTATCAATAGAGCCAACAGACTTGACTGGCTCTACTTTCTTATTCCTCCAGAACATTTTGTTAAGGTTGGAAACAGTATAAGAAAAATGAAGGTGCAGGCAAATTTGCCCCATAGTAAACGCAGCGAAATGAGCTACCGCTGTTAACCCCAGCTCCTGCCAACCTAGCAGTTCAAAAGCATGTAAATGCAAGTAGATAAATAGGTATCACCGTAAAAAGAGGGAAGTGTTTCCTTGCAGCCATGCCAGCCACATGGCCACAGACTTGCACAACACTGGCTCTTTGGCTTGAAAACGGAGATGAGCACTGCCCCTAGAGTCAGACACAACTAGTATGCATGCGTGTGTGTGTGTGGGGACCTTTACCTTCACCTTTAAACTTGCAGCCCAGAAAAATTGTTTACTGTAAGTCATTGCAAAACATTCTTTAAATGTAATAAAACAATTAGCCAGCTCTGGCAGAACAAAGTTAATGAATTATAAATATTTCTGTCAGCTGAATGTTAGATGGAACTTGTTTTATAAAATGGCATTTTTAAGTCCAATAGTACACCCTACTGGTGACAATAACAGTATAATTTAGCAATGGTTTAGAATTCTGGAGCCTTGTTGATTACAAGTTATTGGGAGTCTGGAAACTTGCAAAATCAATAGTCAAAACAAAAACCATAATAATGATAATTAACCAAACATGAATTTGCAAACCTCTAGAGTTACAAAGTCTGTGGTTACAATAGAATTTTCTATTGACAAAATGTTGGTGGACTTCTAAGATCTTTGAGTGTACAAAATCTGCAGATAAGTAAAGTTTACAGATTGAGGAAGTCTTATAAATATGGAGAGATAACACATGCAACAGGACATTTAAGATGGCTTTATGTTGCATAACAAGTTCTATAGGATTCTAGCTGGGTTTCCTCCATATACTTGAACTGATACACATGGCGAGCAATTTATAAAATGTATTACTTTTCTGTGTGTGTCCTTAACAAGCTTAGAGAAGTGTTATGGACATGTATGTTGACAAAAAGATTGGACCCTATCAAGTAAACTACACAAGAGAGCCAGATAAAGAATCTTTCTTTCACTCATTCTAGGATCATTCCTTAATATGAGAGTCCTTTTGCTCATCGTTCCCAATTATTTTCTATAAATCCAACTGAGAGTCCTTTTCCCATTCTCAGTTCTTCCTCCCTCACTCTCTCATGTTTAGAAAACCTCAAAAGCAGCCTCCATGCAATAGACCTCAAGTTCACTCTCCCTACCCCCAGCTACAGCTTCAAATGCCTACGCTATATCCATGTCTCAACAGTCAATCTGTAAAAGTAAACAACTCTTCAGACTACTGATCATTCATACCAATAAGCCATCAAGATATTCTGCTTGACTGTCTGGCTTTTCTGTACCAAAATAAAAGAGGGCCAAACCGCCAAAAGCAAGACAAAACACAGAAAAACCAAACCAAACTCTGTTGCCACATTAATGCAGAATACCTTGAATTACAATGTGTCATACATATAAATAGAACAGTGTCCTAGAAAAGCTGAACAATTAATCAGAGAAGATGCTCTGTTGCCTATTGTGTACCTGGACAGATGTTCCTTATTCTTAATCAGTGTAGATTTGATATCCCCAACTATTAAACTGTATACAGTAGTACCTTGTATAAAGGAATTAATTCGTTCCAATTGAAATTATGTTCAGCAAATTTTCCTTTATACAAATTTCCTATAGGAATGCATTGAAAACAGAGCAATCCCTAATCACGACCATTTTTATGTTCTACGGATTCACCCCATAGACGATTTTGTTAAGCAAATTTCTACGGACTAGGTTGTAGTAAAACAGCAAAAGCCTATGACGACGGAAGCAGTATGACTGAACTGGCGGAAGAAGTTCCCATGCTGCGCTGCTCGCCGGCACATCGGCAGCCGCGGCGGAGGCACATTCCGGATGGGTGGGGTGGTCACTTTAAGGACCCACATGGCCAACCAGACTTTGAACTTCCTGCTTTATGTCCCAGGTAGCAGACCAGAAGTTTGAGCAGGAAGTTCTAAACTTTCAATCCACCTGAGACCCGAGTGGGAAGTTCAAAGGCTGGCTGGCCAGGCAGGCCCACCACCCCTCCAGAGGGTGCCTTGTTGGCCCGCGGCGGCAGCGAGAAGGAGGGTGGATGGCATTGGCAACAGTAAGTTTTATTTTTTATTTTGCCCCCTACTTGCTGATCACCAACCTCTGATAACTGAATCCGCAGTTAGTGAACCCGCAGATAAGGGCGTCATATTGTATTCAGAAAAATATAATTAAAGTTCTCCTCAATTGCTGACTTCCAGAAAAGAGTAAAATATAAATATTTTACACTCACAAGTTGCATTAGTTAATATATTTGTTTTCTTGGTTTAGAGGTAGATAAAAGAATGCAAATTTTGTTCTCCTAAAATTCTTAGGATGAACAATAACTATAGCTAATTCCTACCTCAAGTGCATATGTCCTTTTGCCTTTGAATGTCTTTTGAGTAATTTTATCAGCATCAAGTGCATCAAAATCAAACCCAACATTTCTTGCTACAGTGTTCCACATGCAAGTAAGGTGAAATACTGACTCAGCCTTCTTGGCTGGAGCATTCCATTACTGGTGATTTGGGTACAGTAAGCGGGTATAATTATTATTCCTCCTCTTTTTCCTCCCCAGAGATAGTTTAAAAATCTGAACAATGGGACAAATGGTTTTCTCAATAGAATTTCCAGAGGAGAAAACAACCTAGATACAGGTTGCTATTGAGCTTTGATAGACTGGTTGTTATTAAGCTTGGATATGAAACAGACTACTTCCTATGTAAACTACTACACACTATGCAAAATGAGGAAATAGAACATTTAATTAGTATGTTAGGACAGCACATTTCTCAGCACCATCTGCAAGCCCTCTAGCTGCTCACCTGAATTAAAGAGCAAAGAACAGAGCCACAGATGGCTGTCTATGGTAATCTGACTAAACAAATTATAGCAGATATTTTGAACCCATTTGACCTTCAAACCTGTTATCATGAATTGTAACAATGTTTCACTATCTCAGTCATAAATATCTTTCATTTTCAAAGGCTGAGAATTGCATTCGTTGGGTATCAGATAATACAATTAAGCAAAATTAAAGCTAAATCTGAAATACACTAGTTAGCATGGGCTACATACAGCAAATAACCTGACAGTGTAACACCACTTCATGCGTTTAAGGCAGGGCTGCCCAACTTTGAACAGTCCGTGGCCTACATGACACTCCTGAACATCCCGCGGTCAACCCTTGGAGTGCACATGCACACAATTTGTAGTGACAGTGGCGACGGCAGCATAGGCGGATGGAGGACCCCCAGGAGGTCTTGCCTTCCCTGCCCAGCCTCATTCGGCACCAAATTAACAAGGATCAAGCAGCCTTCCTCCTCCACCACCCCTTCCCCCAAGTGAAGGGGAGGAGAGGGGAGGCTTGGTACTCTTGCATTTGGCGCCGTGCTACTTCTTTGCCTTGCGCAGCGGCCGGGACACTTGTCATCTGGCCGGGGGGGTGGGGGACTTCACCACTGGCCCTCCCGCTGCTTCTCCACCTGGCGTGCCGCTGGGGCACTTGTCATCTGGCCAGGGAGGGGGTGAATGGGAGACTTCGCCACTGCCCCCTCCTGGTGGTGGTCACCCCCGCTGCCGGCCACCCCTCCCAGCTTGACGGGCAGCTCCCCCAGGCCGCCGCCAGAGATGCCGACGGCACAGAGGGCAGGCGGGAGGAAGCACCAGGCCTGGGAAAGCTCAGCAGGGTCCACGCCACAGCCCTGCAGTACCATTACCCACAGCCCTGCTGGGGGGACTCCCCCCCCAAACATGCCGCTACAGGCGGCACGCTGGGAAGCTGGCAGGTACCCAGCGGGTGACCTCTGATGTTGCAGGTCGATGCATTGTGCAGGCCTGGTTTACGGCAGAAAAGGAAGAGACAGTATAATCCAACAATTTGCTTCTAAATCTGGTTCTGTTCCCACATGGATATCACTAATGGCCAACCACACATTTTCATATGATATTCAAAAATAAGATTGGTCCATGCCTAACATGTCATCTCAATAAATGTATGAAGATGTGTATACTTGTACACCCACTTCAAGGCATGCATAGAAATCAAAAGACTGACATCTGTGTACCAGAAAGTTATGCAGAGAAAGTTGTTTATTAACACTCAGTTCAGATCAGCTGATCTAAAAATTTCACTGTGTTTGCATTTGGGATTACATTGGGAATTGCAAGAGAAACCCAAGGTTTTTGCAGTGGTTTTGAGGACATCATTTTCTGTAACTACCTATTTTTATTGATCTGTGTCTCACTAGGAAATGTGCAATCAACTGACAATTTCTCCCTTTGCGCCTTGGTCAATGTAACAAGTTCTCTTTGTCTCTCTGTGTCAGTTATTGAACATTTAGGATTCTGACTGTATTTTTGCCACCTCTTTTGTTTTTCATCTGTCCTTAAAAATCTTCAGGGCTTCATCACTTATTAATCTATGCTTTTATCCCATCTCTTCACTAATGGAATTAGGTTTTTTTGCAATCATCCTAGGTAGTACCTCTGATGAGAATCCACAGTTTTCTGGTGCATGGTCAACTGATTATACTAATGCAAATATGTTCCTGATATGAACCTTAAATTAATCAGAGATTATTTAAATCATATTTTGGCACTATGATTCTATATTCTTTATATTTTTAATATTAGCAATTCATGGTCAGGGCCACAATCTGCTCCTGGTCTTCCTAGCTTCCCCATCTACTACTTTTAATTTGACTCCCCCCCCCCCCCGTCCCGGCTCTCTCTCTCTCTCTCTTATTAACCACCCAACTTTTCTCAGGAACTCTGGGTGGTATATACAGTGGACCCTTGTATTCCAAATGGTTTGTATAACATAAAATCTGTATAACATAAAAATTATGGAGATAGGGGGAAATTGCTTAACAGAATTGCCTATGGGGTGAATCTGTACAACATAAAAATGGAATTACTCCGTTTTCAATGCATTCCTATGGGAAATTTATATAAAGGAAAATTTGCCTCACATAATTTCGTTTTGAACGAATTAATTCCTTTATACAGGGTACCACTGTAACAAATTACAAAACAAAGCAACTAGACCCCCCAAAACAACCCACAAACAAAATAAATCAAACAAAAGGATAAGACACAACAACAGCATACATAAAGACAAACATAACATATTGGCTACCTGGTGATGGCAATGCTGTTCAGTTGTCCAAAACATATATATGCAATAGAGCACAGCGAAATACATACCACCCTAGAGTGCTTAAAGCACTCTCTGGGAGGTTTACAATTTAATTATGCAGACTACACACTGCCCCCTCCCCCAGCAAGCTGGGTACTCGTTTTATCAACTTCAGAAGGATAGAAGGCTAAATCAACCATGAGCCAGTCCAGAACTAAGTTACCAATGCATTCTGCTGCACAATAGTACAGTATCAAGAATTCTGTCCTGCTCTGTCCTGTCTACCATATGAGCAATGAGGCAGTTACAGTTCTGCGTTATCACGTTCACCATATGGAAAGTGACATATCTCAGAAATTTCCTGCTTTCACACTGTCTGTCTCACATTACCAGGACCCCAAGAAAACCTTGAACATCTCAAGACCCTTCAAGAGAACAGAATGATAGTTTGCTAAGTGGAGAAAGTGATGACACAGGCAGCAGTGCTAGGTGCTCCCCTATTTACATACTAAATCAAGGAGGGCAAATAGTGTCTGAATAGGGTTAAAAGCATCTTTATGGCAGTGGATAATTTCCTCAAATGTCAGCTTCTTGTTATGTACAGTAGTTTTGTTTCTCCAAGCAAAAATATGGCTGGGACAAAAACTTTACTAGATAGTTTCTGCTATGCCAGCCAATGGACCACAAAGGAACCTTCTTATAGAGTGACATCTGATCATTAAAGTAACAAAGCAAAAATCAATGGAGTGGTGCAAACACGAACCCCATAAAGAGCTGCACTGCAATCTGCAACTGGAATCCTACTAGGATTTTTAAGCTACAGCATCAAATAGCTGTCAATGAGGTCATACATGAAGTGGCTCAAGTTGTGCACAATGAGGAATTATATGTAGAACTGCAGTGAAGATTCTAATTAGCGTTGATCTACTATTGAAGATGTCATTTCTCTTGTGATGGTGTAAGTTGCCCAAGAGGATTTTGGCGATTGATGTGTTTGAATACTACGTAAGGTTCTGCCCAATGTAGAGCTTTAAAAAGTAGTGAAAGGGGAATCAAAAGTATCAGAAAAGGATTGGAAAAAGTTATCCTGTGTTGAAAACTCCCAATACTTGTCTTATTAGAAGAATAAGAGGAGATGATGATGTATAATATCATACATGGGGTGGAGAGAGTAGATAGGGAGATGTTTTTCTCCTTCTTGTATAAAAAACAGAACTCAGATGAGCCAGTAAAACTGAATGACTGAAGATTCAGGAAAGACAAAGGTACTTCTTCACACAGCAAACAGTAAACTATGTAATACATTACCAGAAGATGGCGTGATGGCCAATTTAAGTGCTCTTAAAGGGGAAGTAATGGAGGGTATGTGAATGAATGGTAGCTAATCATGAGAAGAACTGTGCTTCTGCATACCAGCTGCTGGGGAACAACACTAGGAGACAGCAATATTCCACAATGTTTTTTAGTTGAAATCAGGGGAAATAGGACATGAGGCTAAAAAACAACAACAAAATAACTATGTCTGATCCAGTTGAGCTTTTTGTATGTTCTAAAAAGATATATTTAGAATTATAGTTGCCATAACAACACTCCTCATTTAGGAACTCGGTTATTAACTCTTCTAAAGAAACTGAAACTCAAGTGCAGTCATGCCAGTAGTGCTTTTATTTCCAACACCTTTCTGACAGTATAAGCCAGTAGTTCAAAATAACACTAATAGATTGTAAATAGAACACTGATTGTAAATAAAGTATACCACTATATTCCTAAAATATATGGTGAAACAGAATGAACATGTTTAAGAAAAAAATACAAGCTTCACAAATAGGTGTGTGTGTGTGTGTGTGTGTGTGTGTGTGTGTGTGTGTGTGTGTG
>JAHTLZ010000122.1:24322514-24360085 GCA_023846285.1 Phrynocephalus versicolor | reverse complement strand
CCCCCTCCCTGCCCCTTCCGCCGCCGCCGCCGCGGCCACTGCAACACCCCCCGCTGAGGCCGCCACCACCGCCGCCGCAACCACCCCCGCCCCGTCCCCCGCCCCGCCGCCCACCATCGCTGCCTGGGTTGGAATTTTTTCCCTAAAATTTCCCTCTTAAAATGAGGGTGCGCGTTATACGCCTGTGCGCGTTATACGCCGATAAATACGGTAATGGTAAAAAAAATCCCTTCTATTCTAAGATGCATACATGAAAGAGGTTTTGGTTTTCAAATCCCTCCACAGCTTGGGTCGTGAATACCTGTTGGAGCGTATTTCCCAGAGGTCAGCTGAGGCCAGGCCCACTCGAATGTCGCAGGCATGCTCACTCAGGGTGGCCACTCCTAGGGAGGTGCGGAAGTCGCTCACGCGGAACCACGGATTCTCTGTTGCGGGCTCCTCATTGTGGAACCATCTTCTGAGTGAGCTGCGCCTTGCACAGTCCCTGCCTGCCTTCAAGAAGGCTTTGAAAACCTTGCTCTTCAGGGAGGCATATGGCGACCTTTAATTTATTTAATTTAACTTTTTTTTCTCCTCCCGCCCCTGATGCATCTTGCTGAGGGCCTTGCCTTTCTTTTGTTTACATTGTTGTTTTTAACTTGCCATAAACCGCCCAGAGTTCCGTTCGGAAGATGGGTGGTATACAGATGAAACAAATAAATAATAACAATAATAATAAATAAATAGATCTTAAATATGGCTCAGTCCTAGATCATTCACTTTGAAGCAGCCCCGGTGATTTCAAATATGCTTAGCACAATGCACTCAAAATTTCATTATGTCAAACTCTTTTACACAATAATTTTAAACTAGTATTTCAGGCAACCTGGACCATTAACATTTCAAGCTGTTAATATCAATTTTGAACAAAAGATAGGAAGTTTCCCTAAATCCAACCCTGGCTATGCCTTTCTTCAAAACACCTGCGTCTGATTGGATTGGAGAACACAGAAATTTTTGGACCACTAGATGGCAACAATATTACAAGCAACACAGCTGCAAGACAGAATATGTGCAGACCACCCAAACTTGATTAAGTACTACACATTTTAGATCCTTCTCTTTCACTCCCTAGTTAGAGGATGGAAACCCTGGAATATCATAGAAGCATAGTGGCACTTTACATGTTCTATTTGTTCTAAAAGCAAAGGAGAGGTCAATACAGACAAAGACCTATTGCTCATGGTGACATTTTAATGACTGTTGGTCCCTTTTCTTATAAGAGAACAAACTGGCTTTGGTGTAAGAATATGGTGTGTCATTTGGAGGGTCAATTTTTTTTTACAATTTTTTGAAGCAGGGATTCTAAAATATCTTTTGATGTCAGGAATTCAAACCTACTGCTTTTTTACTGGACAACATTTAGCTCAGTAAATCGGCACTTGAACAAAAGGCACAATTCACTGATCTAGGAAAACAGCATACAATGATAAGAAGCATGTATTCTCAAAGGCTTTCACGACCACAATCTGATAGTTGTTGTGAGTCTTTCAGGCTCTTTGGCTGTGTTCTGGACGTTTTTCTTCCTGACATTTCTCCAGACTCTGTGGCTGGCCTCTTAAGTGGGCAAAGAGCTGAGGGAACTAGGAAACATGCATTTTCTGTTGTATGAAACATACAGTTGCCATAAAACAGCTGTATATATTTTGCCTCCTATTTCTGTGACTTGCGTGACAATTCTTTCTACAGAATGTTCCATGACATGGCCATTTTGGAACTTGAAGAAGTTCATTAATGAGCTTCTTGACTTCTGATATTGTCAGTTTGCATGTCAAAGGAGGTTGATATACATTTTGAGACCGGTCTATGAGTTCAGAAAACTACTGTTAGCATGAGGATTAAAAGAAGGAATCTTTCTGGAATCTCCAAGGAAATCATTTCCACTCCTTAAGTTAATATCTTGTACAACCCAGCTTTTCTCTCACTGGAGCACAAGGGTGTTTGAATGATCATTTTGCTAAATGCATACTATGATGAATGCTGGATGGTTGGCAAAAAAACATCTACTACAGTTTTCTTTTGGAATCCGAGGAGCTGGAGCTGGAACCACATACGGCGTGGGTCTTCAACCTAAGAGTACTTTACTTTGATCTGGAACCAGGAGGGAAAGGACACACCAACAATGTACTCTAGTATCTGTCTGAAGTTCTGGAAGGTTTTGGCCTTAAAACCATGTTTTGATACCCATATACAACAAATCTTGTTAACCATCTTGAGTGACTCACTGGACCAGTTTCAAAATGGGCAAGATATATGGGAAGTACTCCTGTACTTATGGCCTGTATATTCCTGTACTCACAGGTCTGATCTGTTGACAAATTATTTATTACACTGTGACTAAGAGAAATGAGATGCTCTCCACTTGAGACCTGAAAGAATGAATTTCTAGGTCTGTGGCATTGTCTGCAATCTTTCCAATTTGACCAGTCCATTTGTAACTGATAAGGTCTTCCCAGCTAGTGTTGTGATTGAGTATGGCAGGGCCAAATCATTCTTATGAAGAGGACAGACTAGCCAGATCAGCTTGCAGCAAACTTTAACCTCAATGAAGTGCACTATACCATCGATCCAACCAGTGTTTAGATTTGTGGAATTGCCCCCAATGGCATCTACTTCATGAAAGCTACTAGATTATCAGCAATAACTTCAGCAGATTTGCTTGTGTTTGATTTTTTTCTGGAGTCAAGTGGTACAGATGCCATCCCTTTGGCTTCCTGCATACCAGAATAATGTTCTTCTTTGATGGTTCTGAGAAAATGCTGATCAGAATTATCAGCTTTCACCAGAACTTGAATTGTGATGGCCTTGACGGCCATCAAGGAAGATGCAGTCAATTTCATTCTTCTCACAAACTTCATCAAATTCTTGATCTAGCAATTTTGTAAGTTTTTCTTCTTGACTTGATTGTGATCCACTACAACTGTCTTGTTTTGCTCAGTAACTAAGTCAGCATCTTTATAAGCTGCAGTGGTACTGGCAGCTGTGGCATGCAGGCCAACACCATATCAGATGCTGTGCATAGCAACATTGCGTATTTCCAATGTGTTGTGCTGTTTATTTTTATCTGAAGCACAGTGGTACCTTGGTTTATGAGTACATTGGATTGTGAGTATTTCACAAACTGAGCAAAAACTTTAATAAAATTTTCCCATCAAGCAACAACTTTTTAGCATCCGTCTTGTTTGCATTTTGAATGTCTTAAAACTTACCACGCCCTCTCTTATTCCACACATTTGGAACACTGCTCTCAAATTAATTATGATGGCTTAGAATTATCACGAGGACATATCTACTGGAATCAACTCTGATCATGGTATCTCCCATGCCAGGTAAGTAAGGGATGAAATTGGAAGCTAGAAATTGGAAATCTAAAAATGAACTAAGCTTAAATGAATGGTACAATGAAATATGGAATATTGCTTTAACTGATAAATTGACATGTACTTTAAAGATTAAAAAAGGAGAGTTAAAAAGAGATATTTTTATGATATTTGGGGTAGATTTATTGAATATGTGCTTGTAAGAGATAATGGCAAGGCTTCTGCGATTTTGTCCTGGAGGGGAGGATAATGAATGTAAATAAGAAGAGTGGTCCTATTGGTGAAGGGGTGCACTGACGTTGATGTTTTATCTTTTTTGTAATTTGTACTTTGTATTTTTTTGTGTTTTGTATAAAATAAAAGGCATTTTGGACCATCAAAATAAAAAGAGTCAACTGTTCTGTGGTTTTAACAAATGTAAGTAGTTTACTTTTTCCATTGACTTTCTCTTACCTTCAGGAGCATTTGCATCGCAGTCTTTAGGCACCCAGGAGGTCATGTTTACCAGCTGTCCATCAGTTGTCACATTGTTCTGCATGAAAATATATTCACCACAGATCACTCCCATAACAGTTAGAATACCAATGCTACAAAACACATAATTTATGTTATTCTAGCACAACAGGTGACAAGAAGTCTCCTAGTTTCCTTGGCATTAGATTTCGAGGATCAAAATCTACTTCCCCAACTACAGAAAAGCCAAAACAAATTCCAAAGATGTATATACATCCCCAGTACAAGATAAGCATCCAGATAGCTACATCAAATCTAGTGGCAAGGTAGATTTATTATTTTATTTATTTATTTTTGTATTTATTAACCATCCGAATTTCCCATTCAGAGCTCTGCGCAGTATACAACAAGTTATCCCATAAACAATTTAGCCAAAAACAAACACAAAAGCCCCACAATAAATCAATCAACATAACAATTAAAGTGAAAAAAGATAAAAAAATATGCAATCCCTCCCCTCCCTGGCTCCCAGAAGATGCCTGCCCTGGAATGAAGGGTGATTTGTTGCCTTTCTGGTTATGTGACATTAACAAAAGTGCAAAAGCAAGCAAAACCTGGTGAGTCAGAAATCAGTTCATTCATTTATTCCTTTGATTTATATACCACCCATTTGGCCTGAAGGTCAGTCTGGGCAGTGAACAACAAAGGCACAAATTATAAAAAAAAATCAGCCATATGTCTCAGGTTAGAAATTTCTGCTTATTCCTATGATCAGGCCACACGGAAGTAATTAGAATAAATTATTTTTTAAAACCATTTTTTCAACAATAGGTATTTTCAACTAGAACTAAACTTTTTTTAAAAAACAGAATTTAAAGCAAAGTAAAGTGTTCTGCTTATATACCAACCCATACGACTTCAAGGAGTCTCTGGGCGGTTTACAATTTTAATTATGCAGGCAACACATTGACAACCCCCTCCAGCAAGCTGGGTACTCATTTTACTGACCTTGGAAGGATGGAAGCCTGAAGTCAACCATGAGCCTGCTACCAGCTGCAGTACAGCCATTTAACCACTGCACCAATTGCAAAATTCTTGCAAATTTTGATCCTGTTAAAGATTACTAACAAAACCAGATTGCTCTATTTACTTTTTGCATTATACTTAGCATGAATTCAGCATAAAGTAATTGAAGCATACCTTCAGAATTGGCTCAGACCTTAGCTCAACTCAATTGATTGTTTTCATATAGGCAAAGCAAAACTGATGGATGATATACTCAGTTGAGCTACAGTCTGGAGCCATACTGAACCAAGTCTGATTCCAGGCCCTACATGGACCTCTCAGGCGTTCCATAGTGAGGTTAGAGATATCCCTCCAAGTATCCTGTACTGTGCATAGTTTGGCATATTTTTCTACTTTAAAATATTCTACAATTACACAACATCCCCGTATGTTAAAACTCTTACCGGAACTAGATATTTTTGGCTTCCATACATAACATACTGAGGAGCCAAGCTGTAGATCATATAGCTTGTATGAAGAACAATCAACAGTAGTATCATGCAAAGAAAGAGAAGTGCTTGTGGCCGAGTCCTCCCCCGTCTGATCTTGTATAGCTAAAAGCAAAAAATTTAATATGAGCTAGACTTAAAATTAAAATCTGAATTCTGAAAAATGAAATGAACCTTTGAAATTATACTTCTTACTAAAATATACTATGTTTTAAAAACTCAAAGGAGTTTACAATCCCTCAAGAACAAAATTGCTGATCATGGTGTACTTATCTTCATATTATATTATTATATACTGTACTCCAATGTCTTATATTTAACTTCCCTAAATATCTAGTTTTATTATCCATATTTGTTCCTTATTTAGTTTTGTAAGAGTCACAGATCAAATTATTGGTATAATCCACTCTGATAGTAGTTCTCTAGAGTGTCAGACAGCATTCTTCTTATAGCCATGCTTTACATCTTTGCCTTCAAAGAACCTAGAATCTTCTAGGCCATTCCTTATTCTACTAGTCTAAAGGTAGAATAAGGGATTCCTGAATGTTCAGAGAGGGAGTTTTCACATGGAAGAAAATACTGCTAAGAGATATTTGAGGGAACAAGTAAGGGCAAAAGACTGGATGTTGAGATAGATCTATTGGAAGATGTGAAATAAATATTTAAGAAATGATTGCTGCAAGTAATTTGTCTATTCAAGCAGCATCCGAGGAATACAAATTTTACAAACTTGCCACAGGCAAACAGGTTCAGTATAAACATACAGTGCTGACAACTCTCAGGAAGATATAAAATCAAAGATGCCCCACATGGATACATGCTGGTACAAGATAAGCATCCAGATAGCTACATCAAATCTAGTGGCAAGATAGATATGCAATCCATCCCCTCCATGGCTCCCCGAAGATGCCTGCCCTGGAATCAAGGGTGATTTCTTGCCTTTCTGGTTATGTGAAATTAACAAAAGTGCAAAAGCAAAACCTGGCAAGTCATGGATACCGCATGGATACATGCTGGTGAGTGTCAAGATGGCAGAGACAAGCTAACTGAAAGGAACTATCTTTTTAATAAAATAAAAATACAGAAAAATGGTTATGGGAAAAGCAAGACACATTAAAATATGAAGCATTTCAACTGAATATATGACTCAATAAAATGCATCATGGAAAACTTTTTTTTTTACATTTATATCAAACCTATATATGGCATTTTGAAATCAAGTATTACAAATACAGAAAGACTGGCTATGGACATCTTATTGAATGGACATTAGAAGTCCATAACAAGGGCTAACAATTACAGACATACATTATGTTCCAGCAGGCTTTCCTGCACACGTTGCCTTTAGATGCTAAAAGCAGCACACTGGTATAGTTTATAAATTGACTAATATATTGTCTTCATTGAGATTAAACAAAGTACACAGATTTGTGTATTTCTCTACATTTTTAAATTTGCCATATTTTATGGGCATTTACAATATTTAATTAAAGAGGCAGTATTTCTGCAACCTATTCCATTTCTAGGAATAAGGCTAGGGCTACATACAAGAGTAATAGTTACCCTTATCCAGAAGAACCATATACCCATGTTTCGAATTCCTGCCATTGAGGTAAAGATGAAGTACATGATGATAATAGTAATGAGGATATAATCAAGAGGGAAGACCTAATATTTGATTTAAAAAACATAAAAATTAGATGAAAAGTTTTGTTATAGCCAAACATAACATTCTATGCTCATAATAAAATGACAGGCATTTTAAACCTTATGTACTCATTGCATCTGGCAAAAGCAAAAAGGCAAAAACAGAGCAAAAGCCAACACAGTAATATGACAACACTTCATTGGACTCAGGCCATCAGAATGCATGCTTTATAAAGAAATGTTTCTGAATTTGTGAATACTTCCAAGAAGCAGTACAAGTGATTTACCACAAATATACATAGTGTTTATTTGGTTTACACTTGAACTCCCAGTGGATGTCAGAGATGCCCAACAAACTGCCGGAGATGTTCTAAAACCCCGAGGAGACCCAAGTGTTTTAACTAGGAGCCAAGATTCTATGCACTTGATATATATGAACCTCACAGCTAGGGGTGACTATTATAGAATAGTTATGTGTAGTTTTTCATTTAAATTATTCAAGGACAATAATAAAAAGAAAAGTTAAAAACAAACTCAAAACATTATTATATCTAATATAATGAACAAGTGCCAGGATCATGTCTGTGAGAGAGTATATTGTACATTATCTATACAGAATCTGGATGACTAAAACAGTATTAAAATGGTTCATAAAACATAAAGAAAGTTCTCTAAGGATAATATTTCACAAAGAAGACAATTTATAATCAACCCTTTGAAAGAGTAGGAGCTCCAGCCAAGATCTCAGTACCCCACCCCCAAAAAGGCTGAAGAGAGGGGAGGAAGTGCTACTTGAGAAAACCTGGGTCCTAGCCAGGTGAGATCAAAACCAGCACTTTGACTATTGTCCAGGAAGAAAGTGGAACCTGGCTGAAAAACATGATGCAAATCCGAGTCATATGGCTGGCTGGTAAATTCTGTAGGTATTGAAGTTCAAACAGCCTTCAGCATGCAGTCCTGTGTACAACATATTGCAATAATGTGTGGACTGAATTAGATGTAACGAAAGATGGGCACAAAATGAAAAACGAAATGCTGTTTTTTTCGTTTTGTTAGGTAACAAATTACTTCATTACGTAACGAAATGCTATTTCTCCCCTCTAGAATGAAACAATTTGTCCTAGAGGAATCAATGACAAGCGAGATCAAGCTCCTCCCTCTAAGCCATTGATATTTGGAAAGGTTTGGTGGTCATGGAGCAGCACTAATAAGCTCCAAAGAAGTGCCCCTAGGAAAAAAAATATTGTTCTAATTGACTCTGGAAACTACAGTAGCCCCCGCCACAGGTGAGTGATTAGCGCCACAGCTTGGCTTCTCAATTCAAAATCAATTAGAAAGATTTCTAAATTCTCACCCGTGCGAATGATTAGCGGCTTCTAATGGAATCGGGATTCGGAAGCCAAGCCACAGCAGTGCTAATCACCCGCTGGGAGGAGGGGCTGAGGCGGTTTCCAGATTCAATTAGGAAGATTTTTTCCTGGGGGTACCCCATTTGAAATTTAATAACTCAGCTCCCAAACTCCAAACCTTTCAAAATTTGGGGGGCTTACAGAGAAGAGCTTGCCATTTTGGTGCCTCTAGGACCCAGGGAAGCATAGTGTTTTGTTTTGTTTTGCTTCATTATGAAACTACTTTAAAAATTCATTACAGTAGACCCTCGCATAACGGAGGGTTTGTTTAACGAAAAATCCGTGCAACGTAAAAAAAAATCCGCCCCCCTCCACCGCCCATGAGCTCCGCCGTGACCACCCACGGCAGGTGCCCCTTCTCTTCCCCTCCCCCACAACCCGGGTGGTGGGTGCCTGTGTGAAGGGGGTGGGTTGCGGGAGAGAGGAGATGTGTGTGTGTGTGTGTGTTTGACGGGAGGGGGGCGGAGAGAGAGAAGAGAAAGACCGGAGCCCGGTGATTCGTGGCAGATAGTCGGAGGAGGAGGAGGACGAGGAGGAAGAGGAGGAGGGAGGAAAGAGCGGGCCAGGGGGCAGCAGCCCCCTCCTCCTCCCCCTCCCCCCAAGAACTCACCGACTCCCTCCCCTCCCCTCCGGGAACTGCCTCCCGCACGGAGAGCGGAGGAGTAGCCCGGCCTGGGCAGCCCCTCCTCCTCCTCCTCCTCGCCGCCGCTGCTGCCACCCTGCGAGGCGATCCAGTTCTGGTGGGGGCGGCCAAGGACTGGCAAGCAGCCGGCGCGACGCATCGCTTTCCGGCCCGCTTCCCCTTCTTCCACCGCCCGCCCGCCCCGAGCCCCTCGGAAGAAAGCCGGCCGCAGCTGCGCCCTCCTGCCGGCTGGCTGTCTCCAGGGCTCCGGCAGGAGGCGAGCGGGGGGATTCTGGGCATGCCAAGCAGCGCACCCCACTCCCTCCCCCCCGCGGCCACCTTCACCCGACCACCCCCGGCCGCCCGGGGAAAGAAGGAAGGAGGGAGGGGAGAGGAGGTGCGGCAGACACGGAGGGGGGGTGACTATGCATTGGAACGGATTAAATCCGCTTTCAATGCATTCCTATGGGAAATTAGAATTTGTACAATTGAAAATTTGTATAACGTAATTTGATTTGGAACCAATTAATTACGTTATACAAGGTACCACTGTAGAATGAAACAAAATGAAGCTACTTAAGAAACAAAACAAAACACTCTTTTTTCCATTTCTTGCCCATCTCTAGATATAACTAGGAAGTGGAAGTTCAAGTCTACAGGCTACCATAGTTAGTTCAGTAACCTAAACTGATAAAAGGTGTTTTGTATTTTGGATCCTATTTACAATGTTGTCCCTTGGATGCAAAACAAAATTCCAGGCAAATGGTTATCTCCAACTGAGTTTTATCATTTATCTGGGAATTTATTGTTAAAACAATCTGAAGATTAGTTTGCTAAAATACCTAACAATTTTCCTTTGTTTTCTTTTACATTTATTTTGAAGTACAATTTCAGATGTCCATTCAGTTTGGTCTCATGCTCGTCTAATGTTATAAGTTTTGGGGGGGGGGGAATTAAATTTAAGATTTCTTAACTCATATGTTGATGTATTGATAAATTTTTAATTTCTTGAGGCTGGCTTTAACAATTTTTCTGTAGTTATGGACAAACTAATCATTTAGCAAGGTGAAAAACATGGCAAGATTTTTTACTTATTGCATTTATTTAATAAGCAAAATTGGGTTCATTTTTCCACAACTGAAAAAGAATGCTCAACATTTCTTTTATCTTGAATTTCTAACTTATTCTGATATAAAATTGTTTGTGTGTGTTTCAAGGCAAGAGGTGAGGTGGAAAGTGCTTTGCTAAAGCACAGCTTTGTTCGTGTTTGAGCTCAATCATTCTTTCCTTTATGCATCATTTCAAAGAGATCACACACTTTGAACCGAAGGAGAAGGAATTTACTTTTAGAAAGAGGAGTCTCTGATATGGAGGAAAAACTATGGATTGGAGTTGTGGGAAGTGATTTGATTGTCCTGTTGCATCATGTGATCAATGTGGCTATGTCAATCAACCCGCCCAAAACCTGTAATGTTTCCTGTATTTTTCTCAGTGTAATCATTGGCTGTGGTTGTATAATGTCAATTGTTGAACGAACATATATGTTTTTGATTTTAAAAACCCTCTAGATTTTACTGCAAAATTAACGACCTGTGTTTCCTTTTAATTAAGTAGATTAATTAATATCGTTATATTATAAGGATTAATCATTATCCTTATTTCTGTTATATTTTACTCACCGTTTGTAGAACAGGTAGCAACATATTCAGTGGGTTGGTCAAGTTAGTTCCTAGGATTATAAATCCTGAATCTATACCAGCTGAATGTAATGCTTTATCCAAACTGGAAGAATTTCAGAAATAGCAGGTTATTTATTTATTTATTTTTAAAGGCATCAAATACCAACACCTTGGACTACATTGTACTGTAACCTTTGCAACAGCCTTCAGGACACACTGTAAGATTTTCTCATATTATCTAGCAAACACCAAACCTCTAATTTCAAACTTCTATATAAATTTCATATACTGTACTCTGTTTACAGAACTGAGAGTGTAACGTGTAAACAAAGAAATCAAAGAGAATTAATAATTTGAAATAAATCTACTCGAAATATCAGAATACCCCTCTTCCACTCTCAATTCTTTATTTGCATTGAGAACTGCTGGGCAAGGTTTTTCAGAAAGCCCAGAAACCAGAAAAGGAGTTAGGCAGCATTTTTTCCTTCCCATAACCACGACCTGTCTTTCTTCATAGTATCGACTGTAATCCTACTGCAACCCATCTTCTCTACCAGTACACCAATATACCTTTGATAAACTCATGTTGCATTTTTGTTTCAAAAACTGAATTTGCTGCACACTGTTGTTTACAAAGTCATAGGTAAATGCAGCCCCTCCTCCAATATTATTCAGCCTATCCATATTGCTAAGAATGTACAAGCATTCATCCTCAGTTTGCCAAGGTCAATTTCTACACACTTTACAAGAAATATACTTTGTTCTAAATTTACATGCTTCTTTTCCATCATTGTATTTATCGTTACTTATTTCCATTTTCATCTAGTACAAAAAGTGAAAATAATAAAGTACAGCATTAAACTAGCCTATTTAATCTTAATTCTTCATTTTACTAAGCACGTTAAAATCTATTTGACTAGCTCAATATATATTTGGAATAGTCCAAGCACTTGGGCTGAAATATTGGGAAAATATTTGTATTTGCAACACAAGCAATGTATTTGTTTTAACTTGTTATGTTTAGAAAATTCAATAAAATATTTAAAAAAAGAAATATACTTTGTTGCATATGTTGTTGATTACACGAAAAAATATTTAAAACATAAAATAACTTTCTATTTACCAAAATGTATTGCATTTTGAGTTTATACCACATTTTAAAGCAATTAATGTAATGTAAACCACCAAGACAAACCAGAACAAATATCAGTACATGAACAATTGGTGTGGATTATATCTACTTAATCACAAAGTTTAATGCATTCTTTTTTTTCTTTTTTTTTTCAAAATACAGGCTGCACCATGCATACTTACTTTGACAAGAAGAGAGAAACAGTAAAAAGCAGGGCCACAAGGATGAAAAACACTCCCCATACAATCTGAAGGGGGAGAAATGAAAAATTCAAGAGTAGCTTAGTAAATGTTTAAACACCATCTGACACACTATATGTACTATAAAGTATATATAAATATATAAAATATATATAAATACTCGTGGCACAGTGGTTAAATGCCTGTACTGCAGGTAAAACTGTGCTCACGACCTGGGGTTCGATCCCAGGTAGCAGGCTCAAGGTTCACTCAGCCTTCCATCCTTCCAAGGTCGGTAAAATGAGTACCCAGCTTGCTGGGGGAGGGGCAATTTGTAGCCTGCATACTGTAGTTGGAACTGCAAACCGCCCAGAGACTACTTGAAGTGGTATGGGGCGGTATATAAGCAGAAGAACACTTAATTGGGGTGGGCTGGGGTGAAAAATCTACTCATTTTTTCTCCTCATGTATTTCATGATTTTTCCACCTCATGTATTTCATGATTCATACTTATGTCCACTTGCTATTTCCAAAGCAGTAACTATGTTAGGTTGTACAGTAGTTTGCTGTAGAAAACTGAAACAGAAAGTATTTCAGCATCTTAAAGATTTAAGTATTATTTGGCATAAGCTGTGGACAGCACTCCACAAAAGATTCACCTTTTATTAATGGAAGATCTACCCATGGGAACTACTGTATACGCCTATAACTTTTTAAAAAGCACTTTAAAAACAACTGTTAAAAAACAATTTTCAATCATAAGGCTACCATGTTCCAAAGACCAAAGTGTTGCTATTTACTTGGCAATCTATCTCTCTCTCTCTCTCACACACACACACACACAATTCGTTTGAAACAATTTGAAATAGGGTTTTTCCATTTAAGGAACCAATCATTTATTTTGTCCTCTATTTGGGGTCTTATTCTCTAATTTGTCCTATATATAGTCAGAGGTAAAATGTGACTACTTCAAATGCCTACAGATATTTCACTGGCAAGTATAAATAAAATATGACAAAAAGGTCATTTGGTGAATGAAAAATTCAATTTGTACATTATGTCAAAAAGCCAGAGTAATCTCTGCATTTTTTTAAGTTCATCACTCTGTGAAAGCTCTTAAGAAGTAGAAATATCCTGAGTAATTGCTAACATGATCTTTGCTTTTCTCAACTGTATATGAACCAGAAAAAAGAGGATTGTTTTGATGAAAATGAAAACACCAGCACTTCCACCAAGAGAATTTGATCAAGTATCTATGGCTCTGAGTCACCGTCCAAAGAACATAGTATTTGCTTATGCAGGTGTCTTTTGAGATGCACAATTCTGGTGTCTAGATACAGAAATAAACAACCTTTACCATCTGACGTCTAGCATATGGTTTAAGAAATGTGCTACGTGTGAAACAGGAAATATGGCAAAAAGGGCAGAGAATTGTTTGACTTCGAAGATGGACCAATTTATTTCAGTGTGAACTTCTGTAGACCAAATCCACTTCTTCTAACAGGAAGTACAACAGCACAAATACCACTTCCTCTTATATAATTATTCCCATATTAACAGTACCGTAGTGGCCTGGTGAGGATATTGATAACAGACAGAGATAGTGATTCAGGAATGGCAGTCTCAAGTCTGTGACTCCATCCATGTCTGACTGCCTAATGCCCTGCTAGTATGATACTGCAACAAAGACGCTCAGGGGACTGGACACCAAGCCTTATGAGCACAGACTGAAGGAACTGGGCATGTTTAGCCTAGAGAAATGAAAACTAAGGGGAGACATAATAACACTGTTCAAATATTTGAAAGACAGTCATGCAGAGGAGGGAAAGGATCTGTTCTTCTCAGTCATTCCAGAAGGCAGGACACATAATAATGGACTTAAGAGACCTTTGGGTAGTGGGCGGCATATAAGTTGAATAAATAAATAAATAAATAAATAAATAAATAAATAAATAAATAAATAAATAAATAAATAAATAAAGTTAAGGGAGCACATATTTAGGCTGAGTATCAGAAAAAAAACTTAACTGCTAGAGCAGTATGGCAGTGGTACCAGCCACCGCAGGAAGTGCCAAGTGCTCCAACACTGGAGGCATTTAAGAGAAAATTAGACAACCATCTGTCAGATATACTTTGATTTGGATACCTGCACTGAGCAGGTGTTTGGACTCAATGGCCATAATGGCTTCTTCCAAATCTATGGTTCTATGAAGTAAAAGGACTGGGTGGCTTCCAAAGGGGACATAGATTGAGTCTCACCAAAGAGTATAAAAACATTGTGAGCACATTAAGGCATTCCCTGGGCTATTATGTGCAGAGGGCCAATCTTTTACTACCAGAAGGATATGGGTACATTACTGGAAAGCAGCTGTAGTACATCATGCAGGCATCCCAGCTTTTTGGAACACATGGTATGAAGAAAAACTCCTGTACTGGGGAAAAAACTTGGATCTGACTTCCAGATAAAATGCATGCCAAAAATCTCTCAATAAATATGCAGAACCACAGAGGTTGATGAACAATGTAGATTGAATTAGTTCCAATGCTTCACATAAAAATAATCAGAATACCACATGGTCATATTTTGATTCTGAGATATACATAGTATCTTAACATTTGAAGGAATGATCTTCAGATAAAACAACAATTATGTGGTGGGAAATCTAGTTAAAAGGTTATGGGGTGAATAGCATGCTGATTCAAATAGGCAGTACATTTTCAGTATTTTTAGGTGATCCTGTTTATGCAAGAAAATTCCTAGTGCCTTGAAATTTTCATTTCTTCACTCTGCTACTGCACACCTTTGTTTCATTGCTTCTTCACACTCCTGCTGAAGTTTTCCCAACAATAAATTCAATTTGTTGCTTATCTGTTCATCCTACAAGTCTGTTCGCACATTACTTCAGTTGTCTGTTCACCTTAATTTGGTGTACTATTTGTCCAATTTTATCAGTAACTTCAACCATAAATCTTGCTCCTATTTCCAAGTTAGCTTATATAGCTGCCAAACAGAATTTGACCTTATGGAACCGCATGGCTGTCAGTGGCCATACCCTTCAACATACTTCATGGAAATGTGTTTCCAAGTAAATCAAAATAACTTACTTCCAAGCTAAGAATCAAGAGGTAGACTGCTATACAGTTATCTAGTATACTGTGACCAGAACAAAGAAATGAAAGGTTTCTGCTTCTCAGTCATAGCTACACATCACTTCTTAACTATAAAAAAGTGCAGCAATATGGTGAAGGATATCTGGAATACGGTGTGTGTAATGAACCAGCAAACTCAAAGAAATCTGGCTACCCACATATACCACTTAAAAACTAAATGTTCTCCAGAGAGGCTTTACTTTTTCAATTATGTAATATTATAATGCATTAGCTTTCGTAACTAGCCTTCCTAATACATTATGTAATAATTTGGCAATCTATTTATATAAGAAGCAAATATCTGGGAGTTGAGTTATGGCAATAAGACTTCTTTTCTTGCAGGATTGAAATGTTTTACTACTCATCCAAGTAGCTTCTTCAATCTTGAGCATAGCATCTAGAAATGGAACACCCAGCTGCTGTTTGGTATTCTGGGTGGGTTAGGTGGTGGCACCAAAACAAAGGGAAATGTGCCAAGCACTCTCTTTCCAAAGATGACAAAACCAAAAGACAAAGCATCCTTTAAAAAAAAGTGTTGTGAAGGTCCACGTAAAGGACCATAGTGTACTTGGACAGATCTTTCATAGATCCCTTTGCTGACAAAGTGTTGTGGTTGATGATCTAATACTGTGTTTTTATTTGTTGTTGTACAGTTGAAGACCCGAGATTTGTAAGTGAGAGAACCACATATTTCATCTAACATGTTGCTGTAGAAATTAGAAGTCTCTGCTACCATGAGAGGAGAGAAAGATATATTTTCTGCCTCTTTTGACAATGTACCTATGTCATATATAATCAAAAGAACTACAATGTTTGGGTAATAAGCGAACTAGTCCAGAATAAACAATGAATCCTTTCTGAGAATAATTCTGTCCTTATTATTGGGGGGGGGGATCTAAGACAGGGCGCCATCCTGGCTAGCACAAAAACAACGGCCCCGGTCACACGACTGTTGTGGTGCTGTGTTTGCTGCGAATGACTGCGCAGCAAAAAATGGTGCCTCCATTCCAAGGCACAGCATTTTGGCATCCCCGTCGACCACGCCCCCTGAAGAGCGCTTTAACCGCATCATCCTATAACACCACTAGGGGTTCAATCAAATTACTCCTCTTAATGATTCACAGTTATTACTGTAGCAATTACAGTGAGACCAGTGAAAATTCGCACCATTTCAGCACCCCCCCCCCCGTTTTCTGCCTCTTTCTGCTGTCCTACTTTAATAAATTGCTAATGTCTATACTCAATATGGGAATATAACAGCATCTGACATACTTTTTGGTTCTAAATGTGTAAGCTTGACAAATAGTATGACAATTTGATGAGATCCAAAGAGGTGTTTTCAGAGAATTCAAAGGCAAACCCGTCCACTAGAATCTGGCTTTGTTTTAGTAGCAGGCCTACATGCAAATATCCTTTCAAACTCATTTTTGCTGTGCAGCCTGGGAGACAATCAACAAGCATATGCTCAAAACTTCCTTGGGCAGAGGTGAGCAAATTACTATAACTGATAAATCTAGATGAAGTTTCGTCTTTTTTACCTGCATTACAAGGCATGGCTGTAATCTAGCTCTAACTAGTTATAAATTCTGGGGAATATTAGCACATGAAAATAGTTTCTCTGAAGCAAAAAAAATAAGGAACTATACTTTTAGTGGCCTCATGGCTCCACAGAACCTTGTCCAGCAGCTTTTCTCAATATATTCCAAACGTCGCCCTCTCCTTCGAAGGGTTCTCAGCTTGTCCTCGAGCTGCTGCAGCGTCCGCCTATCCCGAGAGGGTAAAGGGCGGCCATCTTTGCACTGGTTGGGAAAGAGACAGTGTAAAAACAAAATATGTAATTACTGAATCAGTTATCAGTTTCACTCTCAGTGAGCCTACATGGCTGAGCAGGGATTGGAACCCGGGTCTCTGAGTCCCAGTCTATCACTCTACCCACTCACTACATCACACTGGGTAACTCAACTGAAAGCCATACTCCTTTCAAAGCCACCTCCAATTTTATTTGAGAGTAATTTTGAAAAGGGCTCTATTCAACAATTATTGTAGCACTTATAGGAACTTCATGGTGTGGGGGTAAACTGAAGTACTTCAGACAAACTTCTGCTCATGACCTGTATTCAATCCCAGGTAGCTGACTCAAGGTTTACTCAGCCTTCCAAGGTGCCAGCTTGCTGGGGTGGGTGATGTGCAGCCTGCATAATTAAATTGTAAACTGTCCACAGAGTTTACCTATGGGATGGTATATAAGCAGCACACTTGGATTCACTTATGATTCTGACTATATAAAATATGAAATAGCATCAATCAATAATGAAATTACTGGCTTAATGTGGCTCTATATGCTTGGATAATATTCTATATTTTCGACAACAAAATCTCTCTTGGATGATTACTAATAACTCAAAGAGCTATAACTATAAAGAACTATATACAAAGAACTATAGTGGTCAATGTTAATGACAGCTGAGAAGAGCAAGTTGGGCTACTTCAGTATCACTCTGACTGCACATACTGATATGCACATTTCCAAACAAATATTGCTTACCAAAAGTTCTAGAAATCTTTTATTTTAAAGTTTTCCCATAAACGGTTGCTTGTTCAAAACTTTCTAAACAATTATGGATTTAAAAAATAAGTGAACTTGATAGGCCATGGACTTTAATCCCTTAGGCATGTTTTAAAACAACACCAACCTTGGCTTTTATCCGTTGTATACTATGCTCAACCTCCTCAATATCTTCAGTGTTTTCCAAGCGCTCATAACTAGCATTTCTTGTCCCTTTTATCAAGTTCAAAGGTAAAGCAGACATGCCATACGCCTAGGGAAAAATGGAACAATGTATTAACGGAATCTATTAATTTTAAATGATCACTGTACTGTGAGATGTAAAATACTAACATCATGGACCCAACACCCAAAATATTTAAGCCACACTCTAATTCTTATGCTAGGGGGGGTTATTTCAGAGCAATGCAATCAATATGGTATTACCAACAATGAAAATCTTCGCACGATGTACTCTGCATATAAGTTAAAAAGGCAAGGTAACAGTATACAGCCTTGTCATACTCCTTTCCCAATTTTAAACCAGTCATTTGTTCCATATCCAGTTCTGACTGTTGCTGCTTGTCCCACATATAGATTTCTTAGGAGACAGATAAGGTGGTCAGGCACTCCCATTTCTTTAAGAACTTGCCATAGTTTGTTGTGGTCCACACAGTTAAAAGCTTTGGCACAGTCAATGAAGCAGAAATAGATGTTTTTCTGGAACTCTCTAGCTTTCTCCATAATTCAGCACATGTTGGCAATTTTATCTCTAGTTCCTCTGCCCCTTCGAAATCCAGCTTGCACTTCTGGGTGTTCTCTGTCCACATATTGCAGAAGCCTCCTTTGTAGAATTTTGAGCGTAACCTTGCTAGCGTGTGAAATGAGTGCAATTGTACGATAGTTGGAGCATTCTTTGGCGTTGCCCTTCTTTGGGATTGGTATGTACACCGATGTTTTCCAGTCCTCTGGCCGCTGCTGAGTTTTTCCAAATTTGCTGGCATATTGCATGTAGCGCCTTCAAAGCATCCTCTTTCAAGATTTTAAATAGTTTAACTGGAATGCCATCATCTCCACTGGCCTTGTTGTTTGCAATGCTTTCTAAGGCCCACTTGACTTCAATTTCCAGAATTTCTGGTTCGAGGTCAGCAACTACACTATCTTGGTTATCAGGGACAGCCAGAACTTTCTGATATAATTCCTCTGTGTATTCTTGCCAACTCTTCTTGATATCTTCTGTTAGGTCCCTACCATTTTTGTCCTTTATCATATCCATCTCTGCACGAAATGCCCCTTTAACATCTCCAATTTTCTTGAATAGATCTCTGCTTTTGTCTTTTCAATTGTTTTCCTCTATTTCTTTGCACTGTTCGTTCAAGAAGGCCGTCCTTGTCTCTCCTCGCTGGAAGTTTGCATTCAATTTTCTGTATCTTTCCCTTTCTCCTTTGCATTTTGCATCCCTGGACAAGTACAAGTAGCTCCAGAGCTAATGAAGTGGATGGGCCAAAGCTGAAATGACGCCCAGCTGCAGACATGCCTGGAAGAGAAACGAAAGTCCAATGCTGCAAAGAAATATACTGCATAGGAAACTGGAATGTGAGATCTATGAACCAGGGTAAGCTGGATGTAGTCAAACATGAGATGGAAAGAATAAACATTGACATCTTGGGCATCATTGAACTTAAATGGACAGGAATGGGTGAATTCAATTCAGATGACTATCACATCAACTACTGTGAGCAAGAATCCCATAGAAGAAATGGGGTAGCCCTTATAGTCAACAAAAGAGCAGGAAAAGCTGTGCTGGGATACAACCTCAAAAATGACAGAATGATTTTGGTACGATTCCAAGGCAGCCCTTTCAACATCACAGTAATCCAAGCTTATGCTGAAGAGTCTGAGATTGACCAATTCTATGAAGACTTACAACTCCTTCTAGAACTGACGTCAAAGAAAAATGTCCTTCTCATCATAAGGGATTGGAATGCTAAAGTAGGAAGTCACGTAATAAAAGGAAAAACTGGCAAGTTTGGCCTTGGAGTTCCAAAAGAATCAGGGCAAAGGCTAATAGAGTTGTGTCAAGAGAACAAGCTGGTTATTGCAAACACTCTTATCCAACAACACAAAAGGCAACTCTACACATGGACATCACCAGATGGACAATACCGGAATCAGATTGATTATGTTCTCTGCAGCCCAAAATAGAGGAGCTCTATACACTCAGCAAAAACAAGACCTGGTGCTGACTGAGGCTCAGATCATCAGCTTCTTATTTCAAAATTCAAACTTAAACTGAAGAATGTAGGGAACACCACTGGGCCAGTCAGGTACAATCTAAGTCAAATCCCTTATGAATACACAGTGGAGGTGAAGAATAGATTTAAAGAACTAGATTTGCTGGACAGAATACCTAAGGATGGATGGAGGCTTATAACATTGCACAGAAGGCAGCAAAGAAAACCATCCACAAAGCAGTAGTCCGAGACTAATGTCAGCTATTACTGGGGGGGAAGAATTATATAAAGGAAACAAATAACAAAAGGTATGCACCAGCACCTCTACATCCTCCAGAAGAAAAATAGAGAACTGGATAATAAGAACTGGGGAAGAAAGATGCTTGTAATTTTGAGAAATACGATTGAAGTTCGTTTGTTCAGAACTACAGTACACAAATAAACAACTACAGTTAGTTGTTAAGAACTACGGTACACTGCTGAAGTTACATACTGGCTGAAATCCCATTGCATAAATTTATGCTTGTGCAAGCTTTTCATGTTATCAGTTGTGAACTTGTATTGCTAATTAAAAGATTCCTATCCCTCCTGCAAAAGATTCAAGAGCTTCTTGAGGATCCTTTTTGAAATGAGAAGGGTTTTGTGGGATTCAGAACAGGAATAGAAGCCTTTAGTGCCTGAAACCCGCCACCACTGAACCTGTTCCTAGTGGCAGTGATTCTCAAAAATTAAAGTCCCCTTTCCATTCACACTGAGGCTTCCAAAGGCATTCCAAGATCCCCAGACACCCTCAGAACATTTTCAGCTTTAAATATTGTTATTTATGATGCAGGTCACCTAGGGGCCTTTTGAAGGTGAAAGGCAGGGATAAAATGATTTAAATAAACAAAGTGATATTTGGTCAAAAGCAGTTGTTTAAAGTTGAAATAGAAGTTATAGCAGCCTCAGTGAGTAGAAATTAAAAACGATGTATCTGTAACACATCTATATTACAAAAACCCACAAAACTTTTCAGCATCAGCAACAAGCACACAAAATAGCAGCAAAAAGTCATATGAAAACAGCAGAGAAAACTGGACACAAAACAATATTTTCTAGTAAAAGACAGAATAAATCAAACAACTTAAATTGGATAATTAAGTCAATAAGGTAAATATTAAATACAGGTGAACCTTGAAAAATTAGAATATTGTGCAAATGTTCATTTCTTTCAGTAAGTCAACTCAAAAGGTAAAAATAATATATGAGTAAGGCTTGATATATCTTGCTTTGCATGAGTCTATTTCATATATTAGTTTCACCGCTTGAGTTGACTTGCTGAAATAAATGAACATTTTCACAATATTCTAATTTTTCGAGTTTCACCTGTGTCTTTGGGAAGAATACTCCACACCCTGTACACATAATCACTGTCACCACAATGAATGGAACACACTCACAGAAAAGCTTCAGAATATAACCTTAGCAAGCATCAGAGACAAAGGATAACCTAAAAAGTCACAGTATTCATAGAAGTGTAGAGTATAAGTAACAAGGAATGTACTCGTCCCGCAAAACAAATCCAGTTAGAAAAGGGGGTCAGGTTAAATTCAGATAATTCTCCAATAAAGCCTGATATAAAGATGTGTAGGGAAGAAGAAAGCAACTTATGAGTGTTTTATTAATTCATTTATTTATTAGATATATATACCGCAGCCATCTAACCCAAAGGCTACTCTGGATGGTTTTAAAAACAATATGTATTTGAAAATATATTCTCAGTCCAGGTAGTTAACTGACAAAGTGTGCTGGAAGGTTGCCAGCAATTAAGGAGTTATTACTAATTTCGTTGTGCATATCTTGCGTATGCATAATGACAATAAAACTCTATTCTATTCTACTATAGAGTAAACTACTAAATTGCTGGAGTGGCAACCACCCAGCACATTTTGTCAATTAAGTATCCGGACCCCCTTTAGAGCTTTAGAACTAAGTCCTCTAGACACCAAATCTTTCCAGATTTCAGGGGGTGATCTGAAATCGCTTGGGGAAGGTACACCTGGTACTTGGGAGCCCAAGGTAAGTTAATTTTATTTTTTTAAATATTTTTTCAGTGCATATTTTTAAAGAAATATTCGGAAAAAGATAGCTAATTTTGGAAAAGGTTTGGGGTAAGGGTGGAGTAATTTGAAAAGGTTTGGGGGTAAGGATACCGAGTAATTAAGCTCCAAAGGGGGTGTCCCTAGGAAACTTTCTTTCTAATTGGAATCAGAATTCCAATTAGAAAAAAAGCTTCCTTGAAATCTGGATAGATTTGGGGGTAAGGGGGCTAAATGATTAAGCTCCAAAGGGGGAGCTTTAGTCAATTATTTGATGATACATCAAATAAACAATCCTACCACCCAGAAAGTAGACTCTATGTATTCAGCTCCTTCACTTATATTATCTCAGTAAGGCAAGATTTTTTGAAAAAACTGATCAGTATGTTTATTTCCATTATGCAGATGAGATGGTGGAATGGGAAGATGCATAATCAACACTTAGTGGATTAAGTTTTGGGGGGGCAACTCACAGAACACAAGCCAACTAGATGAACATAAAGTTTTATTAACTACTATTTTCTTTTGATGAAGAAACAAGTTATCCATGTGAAATATTTATATCGGAATTAAAGAAGAGCACTCCCTATAATGAAATATTTCATTCAGGAACAAACAGTCTTTGGCCAAGATGCTGAGAACTTCAATATTCAGGATACAGAGATCTTTAACATTAATCCTACTACACATTTCCAGCTCTGATATATTGACCTAGAGATGGCATCAACATTCTGCTGACTAGAGTGTCAAGTCAGGAAAATGCATCACATCTGCACAATTATTTTAACAACCCTTCTTAGTGAGGGGGGGAGAGAGGGAGAGAGAGAGAGAGAGAGACTGCAAAAGCAATTTTCTACTAATTCAAGAAAACAAATAGAAAACTTCTCTATCTCATGAACTGTACATGTTTTAGATGAGTCTGAATTACTTTCTCATTTAAAAGCACACAACTGTTATTTAATGAGTTTTCATATCCAAGGAACCTTTATTCAAAAGATCAATAAGTAGGGACATTCATCAATAAGTAGGGACATTCATGTAAATACAAATTAAAAAAACAAAAGCTTAGTTTCTTTTTTGAGCTCTGATTCTCAAAAGAGAGTCTATTGAATATGAATGATTTGTGCTAATGAAGAAGTTTTCTTCTCCCATTTAATCTTTCTTTTTCCTCTTGTCTGTCAAATCACCTGTGAACTTGGTCATCTAATAGTGTCATGGTAGGTGCTGTCAGCAGCTGATAAGAATGTCAGAGAAGGTGAAAGCAACAATTTTGAAGATATTCTTCAATGCAAAGAAAGTGTTCTTTCATTGTTTGGTTCATTCCCTTGTGGGTGAGTGAGCTCCTGGCACCCTCCATCTTGCGCTGTCTTGTTGTCTGCCTCCATGCTTCTACCTTGACTGATCCTTTCCTTTTTATCTTGATTCTTTTGGGGGCTTTGTTCTCTTTTTATTTGATTAATTTTGCTTGTTACCTTATAGACACAGAAGTAAGAACATTGAGTGGTGGTGGGGAGAAATATCTCCTCATATTCTTTTGTTTTATAAGGACTTTGCTTGCATTGATTTACTTTTTTTTCTTACTGGAAGGGGTGTGTGTGTGTGTGTGCACGCACGCACATTATTTGACCAATTTTTCAAAAAGTAATTTGGTTAATTTATTATTATATTTATTCTGCTGAAGGTAGGTTTTGGGGGACTGTTTTGCCTAGTAATTCTTCTTCTTCCTCAAATGCCATGTCCTCATAGAAGATTGGTGATCAGTAGTATGATCTGGTTTTTATCCAATGCTATTCTAAATATAGACGCTGTGCTCACTGTGAACCGTTGGCTTAAATTTGTGAATCAGAATGTTCTTCTACACCCTAGGTCATGGTTCCCATCTATTTTTCCTTGAAGGATAACCTGCAGTAAATGACATTTGTTATTTGTGCATTATGTGACCAAAATATTGTAATTTTCTTCACTTTATGGTAATTCTACTTGTCAGTTATACTGCTGCCTTCTTTTGGAGTAGATTGACTCTGTTGTGCCTTGCCTCTGTGTTCTTGGGAAAAAAGCATGTGTTCTTTAGCCTTTTGGGGCAAGTGCCAAGCGGAATACAAACAGGGAACACCAAAACAAAATAACTTGAAAGAGACACCCCCTGAAATAACTCAAAGCACAGGGTTTTGCTGTACAAATTCCTATTTATAAATGTGACAACCATGAAGACTCCCAGTTCCTAGTGCTCATTGTCAAGCAGGAGCAACACAACAATGCTCACCTTCCAGTACAAAGTTGCAACATATTTATGTTTTTCAGAAAAATGATTTAAACAATTCAAAAGGAAAAGCATATAACCTTGCCAAGAAGGACAGCCACTGGACACTCAATAATCAGAATAAAAGAAACAGCAGCCCAACATCTGAAACATTGCAAACTGTACATCTCAAATCATTTATTTAAAAGACTGCATTGCTTATTATGCTCTACATCATACATGGGGTGGGTGGGTGAACTTTTAAGACATGGCATACAAAACAGTCCTAGACTTACTTAGAATTAACTCTCAGATACCTTTTTATTGGAGTCCATTCTAAAGTATAACTATCATCTGTTACCACTTTTTATTCTGCCACAAATTATTAGAGCCGAATCTTTCAGATTACAATTGAAGCCAAACAAGTTCAGGAGCCATGTAGCCATCACAAAAATTAAATACAAAATTAGACCAGGGGATTACAATTATCACAATCCCTGTAGTTTACAGTTATCATAATTCATGGGTGCTCATCCAAGGGAAATTACAAATTGGTGCAACCTAAGCCAACTTTAAAAACCAGAGGAAAAGAAGATGCATGCTTACTGTGTAAGTAATGGCAGCCATCATTCCGATAAGGGTCAAAGAACTTATAGAGAAGGATAGAGCAGACAAACCATCTGCAAATCAAACAAGAAGTTGTTTTATTGCTAAAATGCCCATTTAGTTCTACCTGAGTTTAATTTTTCATTTTATTATATATGAATTTTCTAAAACTATCTAAAGCAACAGTCAAGTTATTTATTTATTTATTTATTTATTTATTTATTTATTTATTTATTTATTTATTTAGTATCCCGCCCATCTTCCCACAGGGAACTCTGGGCGGCTTACAGGGCTGAACAAGTCAGCAAACCATACAGATAAGAACAACAGACAAAAACAGTAAAAGCAACTGGGTATCATAGAACAGACAAGCTCTGCAGCAGCAAAGTGTCGAGCGAGCATTATAGATGGCGGGGGAGGGAAAAAAAGAAAGAAAGAAAACTAACATAGATCGCCAAAGGCCTCGCTGAAGAGCAGAGTTTTTAATGCTCGGCGAAAGGCTAGCAGGGACTCTGCAGAGCTCACGTCGCTCGGTAGACTGTTCCAGAGGGAAGGGCCAGCCACCGAGAAGGCCCGATTACGGGTAGATGTTTTCCTGGCTTCTCTAGGGGTGGCGACCCTGAGCGAGTGTGCTCGCGACTGCTGAACTGGACGGGCTGAGGTTGATCGCTGGACGATTCGCTCTGACAGGTAGTCTGGGCCCAAGCCATGGAGGGTTTTATAAACTAAAACCAGGACCTTGAATCTGATCCGGGATGCAACGGGCAACCAATGCAGGCGAGCCAGGACTGGGGTGATGTGGTCATGACGATGCACACCTGCCACCAGCCTGGCTGCCGCATTTTGTACCCACTGCAGGCGCCGGAGGAGAGTCAAGGGCAACCCCATGTAGAGAGCGCTGCAGTAGTCCAACCTCGAGATCACCAGTGCTTGCGCCACAGTTCTCAGAGAGTCCCCATCTAGGTACGGGCGGATGTGGGCAATTTGGCAAAGGTGGTAGAAAGCAGACCTGGACACGGCGGCCACCTGGGCTTCCAAGGCGAGCGCCGGATCCAGAACTACGGCCAGATTCCGGACCGTAGATGCCAGTTGGAGGGAAACCCCATCCAAACTTGGAAGAGGGCCTCCATACCCAGATGGGGAGCTCCCAAAGAACATCACCTCTGTCTTCTCGGGGTTGAGCCTGAGTCTGTTGGCCCTGGTCCATGTCAATACCGCATCCAAGCACTGGTCGAGGGTCCGG
Source organism: Phrynocephalus versicolor (assembly GCA_023846285.1). Classification (NCBI taxonomy): domain Eukaryota; kingdom Metazoa; phylum Chordata; class Lepidosauria; order Squamata; family Agamidae; genus Phrynocephalus; species Phrynocephalus versicolor. Next base: position 24,333,996 of record JAHTLZ010000122.1, on the reverse strand, counting down.
ACAGCTTCCACTGCAGAGGTGGAAATGGAGAGATAGAGCTGCGTGTCATCAGCGTACTTGGAGACAGCAGACTCCAAATCTCCTTATGATCCCAGGCAGCGGCCTTACATAGATGTTGAACAGCATGGGGGAGAGAGACGAGCCCTGCGGAACCCCACAAGGGAGTATCCACGGGGCCGACAACTCTCCACCATGCTGAACCTGCTGGGGACGGTCCTCCAAGAAGGACCGGAGCCAACTGCGAGCAATGCTTCCAATTCCTACCTCGGAGAGCCGATCCAGCAGGATACCATGGTCGACGGTATCAAAAGCCGCTGACAAACCCGGGAGAACCAACAGGGTAGAGCAACCCCTGTCGGCCGCCTGGATTAGGTCATCTTGCAGCGCGACCAGAGCTGTCTCGGTCCCCCGGCCAGGCCTGAACCCGGATTGGCATGGGTCAAGGCACTGTTGTTCCTCCAAAAAAGACTAGATCCGGACCACAGCCACCCTCTCGATTACCTTGCCCCAAAAAGGGACGTTGGCAATCGGACGATAGTTGGCTAATTGGTCCGTTGCCATGCCTGGTTTTTTAAGGATGGGCTTAACCACCGTCTTCTTCAGTTGGGAGGGAAAAACCCCCTCGCTAAAGGAGGTGGTGGCGATGGCAGATGCCCACTCAGGTATAGCCTCTCCGGCAGCTTTTATCAGCCAGGAGGGGCAAGGGTCGAAGGGGGTGGACGCGGGCTGGCAGTGGGCAATCGCCCTGGAGGCCTCCAAAGAGGAAACAGGCCCAAGCTCATCCAAACGAGGAGAACGGGGGGGGGGGCGAAGCAACTGGGGATGGCGAGGGAGGGGTAGTGCAGCTGGAGTCGTTACACATCATTGATCCATTTTAAAAAGTGATGACTATAGCAGAAAGGCCTTATCGTTATGCATCACACTGGAATGAGAAGACATAACTGAGAAATACTTAATTGTGGCCTTAAAACGGGGATAGCAAATTTGTAGAGCCGCAGATGTAGAAATACAACTCTCATCATGTAGATGGCTACAAATTTTCTAACCTAGAGTTACATATTTACACCACTGTTAGCATCAGAGTCTAATAGAATGTTTCTGACCTTAGATGATCACCAACATTTGATATTCCAATCTGTGTGTCTTTAACATTTCTAAAAATCTTGATAACATACTGAGACTTTCTGATTCCTTATGACACTAGAGTCCTGTGCTTCTGAATACAGTAATACCTTGGCTTACAAGTGTAATTAGTACAGGAAACAGGCTTGTTAACCAAAACACTCTTATATCAGAGCAAATTTCCCCGTAAGAAATAATGGAAACACGGATGATTCATTCTGGAGCCTCATAGACCACATGCTATACACACAAAATGACAAAACTCACAAAAGAACTTGGCTAGAAATCCATGTCCACACCATGGTTTAGGTACCTGGCTGAAGAATCTGCTCTGCTTAGGACTAAGAACTGGATTTTACTCTGTGTTTTTAATGTGACATTAATGAAATGCAATTAGTAGCCATTTGACTAGCTGCCCCATGACTAGAAATGGTTCGAAAAATAAGAAAGGATGCTGGAAAAAAGGTAAAAAAATGGAAAGAAAAATCTCCACTCTCCTTTGAAAACATTTGTGGCTGGTGCAACAGAGACCGGTGTTCCTCTCTCCTCCCCCTGCTTTTGAGGCTAGTCTGAGACAGAACGTTGTAGATGATCACCTACAATCCTGCAGGAGGAGAGAGTGAGTCACCAATGGCTCACTTGTGATCATGTGACCTGATCCAGCACTCGTATTGTAAGACATTGATTATTGATCAAGGCAAAATTTAGAAGAAATGTTTCCTTGTCTTGCATAACGCTCTTAAACCAAGTTACTCTTAAACCAAGGTATTATTGTACTCTGATGTACATTACTTGGTCCTGCTGATTTCCGAGGACTATGTCCTAAATGTTGTAATACAAATATTTTCAATAAACTGAATCTGAAGATAACTTGATAATTTTCTTTGTCTCATAATTCTGCCCTTATTACATCCAGGTCCATAAGTAACCAAAAGCTCTTAAAATATTTGAAATCACTCTCAGCCCAGCATATCAATGTCCCCATCATTTTCCTCAGTAGAAAATCACTTATGCATGCATGTCCTCTCTCCATCTCACATTTTCCAGTTTTTTAAACAAGTGGCAAGAGAAGACGAAAAGCAGGTATTGTTGCCAATAAAGCAAGCCAACAGCAAGCCTAAAGAAATACAGAATTATATTCACTTTAAAAATTCATAACGTAATCTGTTAGTGAAAAACTCTCTTACGGTTGCTTCCAAATTCTTCAAACAGAAGTTTTACTTTCTCCCACTCTGTTGAATTATTCTTATTGGGAATAGTGAGTGGAACAAAGGCTCTGTAAAAAGAAAGAAGAAAATTTAAATCCTCTAGATGCTGCCTCCAATTTTTTCAAAACATAATCAAACCTGGAACTGAAGTTCAATAACACAGAAAATTCAAGAACCCTCATTGTTAAGTTTCAAAGTAACATATTTTCTGTAAGTCTAAAACTGATTGTTCCAAATGTATAGCTTCTTAAAACAACCCCACAATACCTAGCAGTCTCTTTGGCTGAATGGTCATCCATCCCCATTTCACATGGCACAATTCCACTGGACAGCTTTAAAATCTAACCATGGGAAAGAACATGCCTGAGCCTGGAACCTTTAGCTCAGGTTTTCCAGGAGGTAATACAGCACTGTTCTATACCCTATAATATCAACGTTGGCGAACCTATGGCACGGGTGCCAAAGATGGCACTCGGAACCCTTTCTGTGGGCACCCGACATTGACCCTTCGTAGCAGGTTAAATTGCTGTATTGGCACTTTGCAAAAAAAAAATTAGTGGGTTTTGAATTGCAGTTTGGGCACCCGGTCTCTAAAAGGTTCGCCATCACTGCCCTATATTGTCTTAAAGGATTTGCCAACCATTTGGAAAAATTTTGGAGAGGGCTTGCTTACATGCAACGCAGCAATGGAAACTGGTTTCTCCTGTTTATAAAAATAGGAGTACAGTAGTACCTCGACTTGAGATTAATCCGTTCCGACCGGATGCTCGTAAGACGATCTGCTCGTAAATTGAGTAGTGGTTTCCCATAGAGATGCATTGAAAATCAATTAATCCCTTCCAGAGGGAACACATTAATAGGTTTTCAATGCATTCTCTGGAAAGGCTGTCCCAAACCCCCCCCCCCCTCAATCAAGGGCAGCTGAAGACTTCTCTCCTGCAGCCCTACCAAAGAGGTGACTTTGACAGGTCAGACCATTCAAAATCAGCTCTCCAGGGGGTTGCAGAGAGCAGCCTTCAGCTGCCCTTGATTGAGGAGGCAGCCACCTCCGCTTCGTCTGGGTCTCTGCTCCGAGACTCGGGTGAAGAGGAGGAGGAGGAGGAGGCTCTCGCAGTAGCGGGCGGGCGGGTTTCAAAGGGCTACAGGCAATGACAGCTTGGCTCTGGCTGTTTGAAAGCTGCTTCCCATGCCACTGTGAGGGGTTGTGTGATGTGTGAATGTTCTGGTGGCTCGGGTGGGTTTTGGGGGAGGCACGCCTCCCTCCCAATTCGCCAGAGCTGCACAAACATGCACCGATGCCGGGGGCGTCTGCATGTTCGGGCAGCTCGGGGGGGTGGGAGGGGTGCGCTGCGGCTGGCGGGCCATTTTCAAAGTGATCTAGGCCAGTTGTCACGAGCTGGGTCACTTTGAACTCCACCTGCCCGCCACAGTGACCCTCTCTCCCTGCAGAGGGCAGGGGAGTTTCAAAGCGATCTAACCCATGACAGCTGGGCTAGATCACGTTGAAAACGGCCCGCTCACCACAGCGAACAGATCTTTGCCCAGCCCGGGAGGCTTGGAAGGCAGGTTGCCTCTGGACCAGCAAGGGTGCTTATTCGGTGGCAAATTCAAAAGGATCTAGCCTTCGTGGAATGCAGATTCACAGCTACGGGGCGGGGGGAGGGGGCGAGAGAAGAGAGCAAATGGCAAGTGCAAAAGAAATACCAGCAAGGAAGACACAACAGGCAAGGCAGGGAAGAGACAGAAGCAAGATTACCAGTAACTTTAAAAGTAAAAACTGGTTAATATAGCAAGTAGGGGAGAGAGAAAGTGATGATCATGCTGACAGGCACAGAAAACTTGTCTAACAGTGGCATTCTTAAGTATATACACTACATGCTTACTGACCCAATTATGAGAAGAGCCGCACAAACCAGAAGGAATCCTAGTGTGTACTTGCACGCCGTCTGAACCTGCTATAAATATTAAAGTAATGAGTAAATACAAGAAGAAGCTGGTAGTATCTTACTATCTGGAAGCTGAGTCATGGCAAGTGGACTTTTTTTCTTGAGAGAAACGTTTCGCTGCTCATCCAAACAGCTTCGTCAGTCTGAGGAAAGGTAGTTAGTTGTGAGCCCTCCATTTTATAGTTCACTTTGACCTCATGTCTCCCTGGTCTGAAATAGGTTCATAAGATGGACAGTGGCCTGAATAGGCTTGTTAGGTGGACAATAGTATCAATAGGCTCATTAGGCAGACAATGGACCACCTTTACAACCTTCCCAACACCCACAAAGTATGAGACATTAGCTATGGCCTTGCTGGTGGAGGTGTGAAGGGCTCATGCACAGTCAACCTACTACTTATCAGGCAATGATTTCAACAATCCCCAGACAAATCAAAAATAATTCACACCTCCACCAGCAAGGTCATGGCTAATGACATACTCAAACGTTTCAATCTCACAAGAAAAGAAGTCCAGTTGCCATGACTCAACTTCCAGATAAACTCACCTGGAGACTGGGAATTTTTCACAGTAGTATCTTACTACTACTAAAACAAACAAACAAACAAACAAAAACACTGAGCATGACTAGATCCCCTCACTACCAACATGTATGCATGAAATTTTGCTATTTCTGGAACTTCAGCCTCCAGAATTCTAATTCTAATTCAAATGAATTGGCCCAACCAGAATTACAGGGGCTTCAATAAAAAAAATTAAAAGCCTCAAGGGAGTTTTCCAATATTTACAGATTGTTAATTAAGTATCTAGTAGCCACTTTCCTTCTGAGGAGAGGACAGAGGAAATAATGGCCAGGCAAGCCCCTGGGAGCCTAATCAACAAAAGTTATTAACCCCTAATTTATTGTAGCTCACACAGAGTTTAGCCCTGCCTGTTTCTGTCTTCTCTACAAGTCAAAAGTAGTTATAAATACTTGGGGAAAAAACCTTTCAAGATTTTGATTTCTTGGTTAAAACCTCAGAATTCTGGGCTTCACAGATTATAACTTGTACTAGGAACTGAACACAGAAACTGAAAGAAGACAATGAAGATGCACCAAAGCTATGGATACAGAATTGAATTTATTAGTCCCAGGAATCAGTCTGGATGCCACATTTTGGACCTGCTGAAGATTCCATATTATTCTCAATGTTGCCCTTACACTGCGAGAATCAGAACAGTCTATTTGATGTTACCAAGGAGTGAACCATTGTTACCTATTTCCTAAACAGGTAGGAGTGCAACTGGACCATCAGCTGGAGTTGTTATAAGTCACTCCTGTCCACACTTTTTAACAATAGGATCTCCAGGTTATCTGGATTCAGTTCCACTTTATTGGCCCTCATCCAGTCCATTACTGACAATAGATGGCACTCAAGGGTCTCTACGGATCACCTGCAGACAACACTGGGTTGTGATGTGGGTCACTAATCCAATCTATAAAGCTGCCAGGACAAACAGCCAAGGTATCATATTTCAGTGTGAGTTTCAGAATATATTTAATACCAATTTTCACTAGCACAGAATAACTAAGGCAATCAGAACTATTTTATTCAGTCAATACTAAGTCAAGGAACATGAAGGGTTATGAGAAAGCCTCTTACTGCACATGTGTTGCCATCATCGTCATCTTTCTCCTCATAGTAGAAGTAGACAAAAGGTATCCAGAGGAATACACAGAATAATATGATGGAATATAGTGCTACAGTGGAAGAAAACATAAAGTTACTTTCTGAATTTTATTAAAATTTTTAGCAGTTCATGCCGTTAAAGCTATATATACTTTCATTCTATTACTGATATAGTAGAGTAGCAGCAAAAACACTTAAATATCTATTCATGCAGGGCCATCTAAATTCAACCTGCAATCTTCGAAAGCATGCAGATTACTGACAGAGTGCATCAATACTCAGGGTGCTATACGAAACAGCAACATTTCTGTTCTGGGGCACTTATGGCTCCAAGACCTGTAGTCTGCTGAGCTTCTGCTAAATGACTTCAAATTATGGAAAAGCTCACTTGCATCATAAGGCAGAATCATGTCACTTGCACATATATTACTGTTGGAACACACTGGCAGTTGGCTAGTGGAAGGCGAGCCCCCCCCCCCCCACGGATATTTCCACTGGCACAACGTAATGATTATGCAAGAAGCACAACTCCACATTTTAGGCATTTCGGTTCAGTAGATACTCAATAATATACTGGCTGCTGGAAATAACGAGGAATGATTGAATGCAGCATTTTCCAAGGAAATAGCTGCTTTACTCTCTCTAAACATAGAGGAAAAACAAAGATGAGGGAGAGAAAAAAGAGGTGAAGTACTGTGGCACTTCAATGACTAACAGCTTTGTTTCAGTGTACGTTTCTGTTGATCAAAAATGCCTTTATCAATATATTTACCTCCATGGTGGTGAAGGTGATGTCCAGGCAAGTATGCAGATAATAAACAAACTGGCAATACCTTGTTGGCATGAGTATGGCTGCGGCTCTCTAGATAATAATTTCTATACTTGAAAGAACATAAGAACAGCCTTGCAACAGCCCATTCAGTCCAGTATTACGTCTCACAGAGTGGCTCACCATTTGCTTCAGGGTATTCCCAAGCAGATGTCTTCACCTGCTTATGATTACCTACAAATTGCACTGAGAGGTATCCTGCCTATCTCTCCAACCTGGAAGTTGTCCTTAGGCATCCATAATGATAGCCATTGATACTGTTGTTCTCTATGAACTTGTCTAATCCTTTCTTAAATCTGTCAAGGCTGACAGATCTCACCACTTCTCCTGGCAGGGAGTTCCATAGACCAGTGATCCTCTGGGTGAAAAAGTACTTTCTCTTATTTGTTTGAGATCTAGCTCCCAAAAGTTTCATTGAGTGCCTCCTATTTCTAGTGTTGTGCAATAAGGAAAACAGTTTTTCCTTATCTCCTTTGTCCACACTGTGTATGATTTTATAAACTTCAATCAGGTCACTGGCATTATTCAAGAGAGAAGAGGCCCAGCCTTTGCAGCCTCAGATGGTAAGGAAGGTGTTCCAGTCCCCTAATCACTCTGGTTGCCCTCGTTTGCATTTTTCCATTTCCACAGTATCCTTCTGGAGGTATGGTGACCAGAACTGTACACAATACTCCAGATGGGGCCTCATCACAGATTTATAAAAAGGCAAAATGACACTTGCTGACTTATTTTCTATACCCTTCCTAATGATCCCTAGCATTGAGCTTGCTTTTTTCATCTCTGCGGCTCACTGGGTTGACACCTTCATTGAGCTGTCCACCAGGACACCAAGTTCCCTTTCCAAATATGTTAGTTTTTCATTGCCATCCACATCTCAACATTACAGTCTATTGTCAACAAATACTCTCCACAAGCTTACACAGGCACAAAGTAAAATAGAGGTGATAAGGAAACAGATAAATGCTGTCTTCGACCATTCCAGTAAACATATTTATAGGAAATGAATTTTTTTGTATTCAAATGATAAAAATACTTGGGTGCACCTTTCTTATACTGACACTGTTTTAGGAACCTAACATTCATTGGGAATGCAGGGTTAATCGACTGTTAGAGAAGCTCTTGAAGAATAGCAGAAAGCTGTCTTTATTATGGCTATCAATGTTATACAGCTGAGCCTCTACAGTCAGCAGTGAATACAACATTACTCTTACAAAAGAACTGTGATTCATTCCCAAACCATAATATGTATAAATTCCAAAGAATATCTTCCTCCTATCTCCTTATTGAAACATTGCAAGTTATCAAAGAGGGCTTCACTCTGATCTTTGACAATTCTGAAATCTTTCCAAGCTGTGTTTATTAAAGAAAGACTAGGGAGCAAAGAAGAAATCCAGTTACAGTGGACCCTTGTGTAACAAATGGTTTGTATAACATAAAATTTGTACAACATAAAAAATTCCGGAGATAGGGGAAATTTCCTTAACATAATTGCCTATGGGGCGAATCTGTACAACATAAAAATGGGACCACTCTGTTTTCAAAGCATTCCCATGGGAAATTTGTATAGCATAATTTCATTTGGAACAAATTAATTCCTTTATACAAGGTATCACTGTAGATACTTGCAGCAATTTAAATATAGAATGAAACATGTACTGTTTCATAGTCATTTTGACTTAGCTCTACCAAAGTTTAGTTGGAAATGATACCTGCTTTACATAATTGCAAGAATGGGCTATAGGCAGTATCTTTATAGGTGACTGAGAAAAAATAAAAAAATCATTGTGAGGTTTTGCATACAAATTTCACGTCTTCAAGGTGAGTAGCAAAAGTCCAGACATGGCAAGATGGAGTTTAATATAAAACATACCACTGGGAAAATGACTTTCAAACAGAATGGTTGTTCTTTTCTTAATAGAAATGAACTAGTGTTAGTCAAGCAACAGATGCTGAAAGGTAACCATTGCAACATTCTGTACTTTTTATCAATCATAAAAGACATTCCAGACCAAACAAGATTTTCCCACCCTAAGAATTCCCCATGAATTCAATTCAACAGAGGAACCAGTTTCACACATGGAAAAGAATATGACTATATTGACTATAAATGTATTTTGATACTTTTGAATACTTGATTGTAAACATATATTTAGTACAATGGTATAAAATTAAAATACATCTCAGACTTTTAATACTTCAGATATTTAAGAACTTAATTTTCTGAGTTTCAACCAGCAAAGTGATTTTCGTTAAGAAATGGATCACATCAAAAAGCTGTCACATGAACACAAATCTTTGAAATACAGTATTAACAAAGATGATACCATTCAATCTTTTAATTTGTGACTAGAATTCTACCAAAGGTTTTGCTTTATGTAGGTTCTAATATTTAAAATAATAGGAAAAGGATGCTTTTTATTTATGCTCAAATCACTATTGCCATCTGAAGTCTCATCCAAGTAATAGCATCCCTTGAAACAGTTCTAGAATACAGGGACAATTCACTCAATGTCTAAAATAAAAATTACTTCTACACACAGTTCTACTCACTAGAAATGTTCCTCATCTTTCCATGTCCTTTTAAGACAGCTAAAACCACTGAAATTCAGCACTTTTAAAATCTTAAATTTAAAAAAAAGAAGAATGCTGCTGGGGTTTTTATTTTTACAGTCTATTAGGCATATGCTATACAATATTCCAACACAGAAACACGAATGTTTCTCCTATTAATCTGCAGGGCATTTCTTCTTCTGTAGACACACAAGATCATACAAATGTAAATTTGTGAAGATGACTCATTAAAGCTTGTTGTTATTGCCTGCCTTTGCTGTACCTGGATTCGTCAGAATGATTTCTTACCTGGACTGTCTGAGGTCCTACTGCTGATTTAAGATGACACCAGACTTTTCATTTGTACCCAGAGGGACTGATGACCACACTTTGGGGTACTAGACCAGTGTTGGCGAACCTATGGCACGGGTGCCAAAGGTGGCACGCGGAGCCCTTTCTGTGGACACCCGGCACCGCCCCTTCACAACCACCTGTATTCAGGTTAAATTGCATTACTGGCACTTTGCGAAAAATTAGTGGGCTTTGAATCACAGTTTGGGCACTTGGTCTCTAAAAGGTTCGCCACCACTGGACTAGACTGACTTTAAGGACACAGCCCACTTCTTGCTGCCTCTCAATGTAACAGGAGCTAAATTGTTCTCCCATGCATTTTTGCAGTTCTTAGGGAATCTTCCAGAATTGCAAAGGTGCAGTAGGGTGATTTTCTGCGGGCATGAAGAAGGAGTGCAGGAATGGTATGGAATGGAAATAAGAGGGATACTCCACCTCTAGGTATTTTCAGCTGCCTGTCCCATAATGCAGCCCAAGGATTCCCACCGAATTATGGAAATGGGAGTTCATTTTTTCTTAAAGTCTGATTCCTGCAACTGATCTATCATTACAAATTCATTTTGCCATTTTTCAGGCTATGCTACTTCAATGAAGTCATGTAACTGATAAGGGCATGCTATCATTACTACATAAAGAGGAACAGGATTATTCTGTTTGAATAAATCTTTTTTTTCTGGATTCTATGTTAGATTGAAAAATTCCCACCTCAAAATAAGACAACGTAGAAAAAGCAAACCATATTTTTAAAATTTGCCAAAAATCCCGCTGCTTAGTGTAGGAAATCACACAAGTAAGCCCACTGAATCAAGAGGAACTGAGTGAATCCCTTGTAAATTCATATGGGTCTACTCTAACTGCAACTTATTTTAACCTAGTAAACTGCAGTGAGAAAAGGATAATTTGAATCAATGGAATTCATGGGGGAGTTGAGTCACAAAATTCCCAATGATTCATTGGGTGTACTCTAATGTGATTTTATAAACTATGCAATGGGAATTTGGCCAGTAAGTACTGTTTGAACACTGAGAATAATTTTATAATACTCACTGTAATATGCATATAATACGGTGTCTTCAATTTGTCTTGTAACATTTGCATTAGCCCAGTCCTAAACATAATGATTAAAAAAGAAAGAGAGAGAAAAGGTTGATTAAATAGGTATTTGTGTACCTGTATCTACATAAAAGCCTTTGGTCATAGACAAAACAGTAAAAATTGGGAGCACTATTCATAAAACAAAGAATGTCTACCTTAAAAGTCTACATCTCTGTAGATGCTGAGACAAAACATGACCTAAAATGGTCCTTCATAGGCCAAAATCCTGTTACTCAGTGAACACTAAAAGCATTCAATATAATAACCATACATTTTCAGTCATAGGCCAAAAATCCTATTGCTTAGTAAATCACACCAGCAAAGGCCGAGTCAAATCATCTGTAAATTTCATTGATTCAGAGGGAAATACTCCAACTGCAACTTACTTCAGCACAGTAAATTGAAGTTAAGAGCAGGCCCATACAATCCAAGGGAGCGTATGAAGGAATTGATTCAGCAAATTCCCAGTGATTCAATAGACCTACTCTAGTTCAACACTAAACAACTACAAGTACTGCACTAAGCAACAGGATTTTGCTATTGTGACATGAATTGGCCTCATGCAATCACTAAGATTTTAGAAAGCTAGTGGAAACGTGTCTGTGATGTACTACATCTCAAGATAAAATCAGGTACAAAAACAAAATCCAAGTTTTACTTTTCATTCATGAACATGAATAAAGCACAGCAATAGTGTTGGTGCAAAATGTTT
>JAHTLZ010000122.1:24293657-24322504 GCA_023846285.1 Phrynocephalus versicolor | reverse complement strand
AAGAGTGCTGATGTAATAAGTGCAATTGCCAAAGCAAAAATAGATGTTATGGTGGAAATTACTTCACTTTCTCGTCTGCTCTGGTACTTGCGGACATAAACCCAGCAGAATGCCAGGATTACCTAAAAGAAAACAAACACAGTAATGTACTGTTACTCAGGAGAAAAAAGAGATCCTTATGCAATACACCAATTTCTCAGTACAGAACAAGTGATAGTGGCAGTTAATTGTGCTCATGATGTAAACTTCCCTTTCACCGGGTCGCAGTTACAACTCCATAGCATGCACATCCATTCACAGCACTGGGTGAAAAAATTACATAGCCTGGCAAATTCATCCCTTAAAATACTGATAAAACTCTAAATTAAGCAGATCCATCTCTTATTTAACTTTTTAATTTGATCAGGTTTTGTCATTAGTAACAAACGCTGCTGGACTTTTTAGTTTATGCTATAGTGTTACTGTTTCAAATGGTTATCATAATAAAATAACTGCTGTTTAAGCTACCCTGAAAGGATATTTCCACTCCAAAATGATACAAATGTCACCTTTATCATGCTTTTGGGTTTGCTCTTATAAGGTCCCATTAAGAATTCTGTGATACAAGTGCAGGCTAGACATGGGTGTTTCATTTCGGAAGGGGTCCAGTTCCGAAATGAAACACGACAGCTGCTGCCATTCGGAATTGGGAACCAACTTTCAAAACAAAATCAACCACTGACTTAATAAGCCTCCTGGCTTATTGACCAAATATCCCCTTGTCCCAGTCCAATCTATCTGCTACATCAGACCAGCTCTCACACTTATTCTGTGTGTTGTTGCATAATTCTACTTTTTTGACCATAAAAACTTATCACAACAGGTTGTCTCCTCTGTTCATAGAACAGAACCAACAACAGATTTAACAATCTGCAAGTATTATTTGGGAAGAAGGGGAATAAAAATCAAACTCTCATCCCAAGAATGAAAATCTTAAAACCGATATCTTGCAATAGTCAACATAGGCCATATGGTTAACATTTCAGAACTAATGTTTTAGAACTGGGTTCAAAAGTTTCCTCAGATATTAACATGCAGGTCTCTCTAGATCAGGCATGTCCAAACTTCGGCCCTCCAGATGTTTTGGACCACAACTCCCACAGTCCTTTGCCATTGGCAATCGAAGTTTAGAATTCTGGGAGTTGTGGTCCAAAACATCAGAAGGGCTGAAGTTTGGACATGCCTGCTCTAGATACACCACTGTCATGCAGTTTTCCATGTCAGAAGAAAATCTCAACACAACATCCATGTCTTGCAAAACTATGTGCAAGAAAATACTATTAGCCAGAGAAAATCTTATCACCAGAGATAAAATCTTCCAGTAAAATTATGTGCAGTTCAGTGGTAATTATATCCAAGGAAACTGCAACATTTATAGTTTATAATGAAATACTGTACACACCAAATACTACTGTACAACACAGATCACTTTATCCTTAACATACATGTAGCACTACCAAAGCAGATATTATCATAGGTGGGTTTGGGAATAAGATGAAGTTGAGGCAAGGGCTGGACAAGGGTGGAGCGTATTTCCTTTTGAGGTGGAAAAGACAACAATGTATTGATTCAGCTGAATTCTGATTGTAGTGATGCATTACTCCTACATAAAAGCAAACTGATATGTAACTATATAATGAATTACCCTATGTTGTTCTGGGCTGGCTCTTTCCTGACTCTTGTGGGAATGGTCAGTTTGTTTCCAGCTGAAAATAAATTGCATTTGATCTCCCTTTGAATAATGGCTTAATTAGAAACCTGAAATAATTTCAAAGCCATAAAAAGTAACAGGTTAGCTGTGACTCAACACAGGCAAAGACCTTCCTCTTCAGACAAGCTTTGCCGGCATGAGGGATTACCTACAATGTGACTTTATATGGATTACTATGCATGATTGCATTGACTGATAAGAACACCAGTGTTTTCCATGTTGCTTTCCACCCCTCAAAATGGATTATTTTCTTTTTTCCGTGCCCTTTGTAGCTCTACTGTTACCTTTTAATGCCTCTTCTAATTCCCTGCTGTTAACTTGACTATGTCTTAAATGTTCTGAACTGTATATTGTCCCTCCTTATTGTAAGCCACCTTTGGGTCCTTTTAAAAGGAGAAGAGTGTAATATATTCAAAATAAATAAATAATAAATTAACTTTCTCCTATACTCCCTCCTACATTTTCTTTGTTTTATTTATTCATTTATAATTTTTATTTTATATTTATTTCATTTCATTTTTAAAATGACTACCAGGGAGTGCAACACCACTCTGGGCGCCCACTACCCCCTTTAAATGGAAACCAATGAACTTAATGTATATCAAGATCCACTGCCCCCCTATTTAAAATAATTGAACCTTAAAAGCAGACTGCCAATGAAATCAATCAAACACAACACCCAAAAACGCACTTTAAGTAGCACTATTCAATCAAATTAATAACAATTAACTAAAATTAATTGCTGTGCCAAGGCAAGCCAAAACCCATACCCGCCCAAGCGCAGGGATCCCTGTAGGGAGCTCCCCACCCTATCCCCTTCCTTCTAGCACGGAGGTGCTGGAGATCGTGATCCCAACACCCCCACGTCCTGCACAGCCACCCCAAAAAGCAAATGAGTAAAACTAAACAAACTCAAATAAGGCAATTAAATGAATGTAAATCAAATGGAGAAACTCCCCCAGCTAGCGCAAGCTAGCGCAAAGGATGAACTGTTCCGACGAGGCAGCCACGCGTTTGAAAGTGAAACCAGCGATCGCGGAGGCAGAAGCTCCCTCTGTGCTGCAAAAAAGTGGCGAAAATGAAGAAGCAATGGAGGGCAGCCTTCTTAAAAGCTTGTCCAAGCCCGCGAAAAGCCGGCCGGCAATCACAGGGGGTGTTTCTCTTGCTGCCTATTGGGATCGGATGCTGCAAAAGTCCCCTTCCGGGACCTTCAGCCCCGAGGAGCCACCCATGGGGTAAATATTTGCAAAGGCAACCCAGTTGTGAAAAGATCTCCAGCCTGACACGCCTAAGGCTGGAATTACATGGTCAAATAGCATGGGATTTGCTTCACTTATACAACAGATCAATTCAAAGTATTTTTAACTGATCACATGACTTTAATCACTCCATCCTTTTTGCTCCCCAAACAGCTTTTCTTCTCTGCTGCTAGAGGATTCTACTATTTCAAGGCAGAACAATATGATCAGTTTTCCCCCCAGTATGGTTAGTTCCAATACATTATTGTCAAGACAAGTGGCATGTCTGTAGGCCGGGTTTCAATTATGTGAGCAGCTGGGACATGATGTTCAGGAGCAGGGGAATCACACCCCACCTTTTCTCCTCTTCTATCATCCTGTGGTTATGTTTTCATTTCTTATGAATATGAGATTACCTCTAGATCATCCACCCCATCACCTTATTGCTGGGTCACAGTTATTATTTCCTGTATTTATGCCGAATAAATGGATTCCCAGATGCAGAACCAGAAGAAAGAAGGGGTGGGATGCAAACTGCATCCAGTATAAACTATAAACTCCCAAATACAGACACTGTGTGAACACTGGCTGTTATTTCAAATGTAGTATAGGCTGCAAATCAAGTCCAGAGTAGTTATACTGATACCAGATAGATTATGATATAAATCTGTCTCCCTGTTTTCTAATAAACTAGATCCCCTAATCGGGCTTGAAGCCACCCTAGTTTCCAAAAACACTAAGAACTCTGCCACACTTAAAATACTGTACCACCCTTTTGCCCCAGCCTCCTTAAAACCCCTTGAGGATGCATGTCTGAGTGCCAGTAGGACTCTTCTGACCGTAGATGCAACCTGTGTACTTTAAGATTGCACACCAACTGTGCCAGGTAGGACAAAATATCAAAATCTCCAAAGCTATTTAAAATCACTGTTCAAGCCAAGGCCTTGTCATCAGCCATGCTTACTCTTCTTTCCCAAGGACCACACCTTGGTAAAATGTATTATCCTCCAGGGCATAATACAGATAGTGAGATAAGGAAACCTAGCAGGGAAGCTGGGGGCTGAAGACCATATATCCAAGCCTAGCTGACATGCACATATCAACATTATCACCAGAGATAAAAGAACTAGAAGTAAACTTTCTCCCAGACAAGGTGGCACATTCAAAAGGAAGGTCACTAAGGGGAGGCAGGCATCCCAAAACATTCATAAGGGAACCAATTAACTGGCCTTTTAACCTACTCTTTAAATTGCCCAGTGAGAGCCCAGATCCAAATGCTTGGCAGATTCTACCTCATAGGCCCAGGGTGATGAGAGTTTATGGCTCTTTGTCTGACATGTATAAAACCTGTATGTTTTGTATCGTTCTGAGTCTTCTCTGCCCTTAAAAGAAGTCCCAGCTGACACAACTGGTGAATGTTCTCAATAAAACTGGAATCTTGGTTCAGCTGATTGAATCTTGTCTGAAGTCTTGCAGGAGCCTAAATTATAGACATGTTATTGGCAGTTAACAATACCCCAAATGGCAAAGTGGAAAACACTATGGTGCAACTGAAGATACGGAGAAAGAATATAACAGCTTGGATTTACTGATACCTGTTCAAGTATCTGCTTACTTATGCTGCATACTATTGTACTTTGTCAGGTGACCGTGGGGGGGGTTGCCAGTCTATTTTATAAATTACCCGGAGTAGTGAACATCACTCTTCATGTACAACCCCCCCCCAAATATGACAATGACCTACTCATTAAAAATAAACCCTAAAATTAAAAGTCTACAAACAGCAGGAGGTATGTTCTTGAAGGCTGTTTTATAAAGTTATCTCTTTAGCAGTTTCCTTAAAGTCGGGAAGGACTGAGCCTGGCACACATCCTTTTGACCTCTGTATGCCTACCCTTAACACTGTCGTTTCAGAGGAGCATGTAAAATGGGCAGCTGTTTTCTGGAATTGACATTCTAACAAACATTGAGGTTTGAAACCCTCAAGGGCTTTAGAGGTCAGCACCTGCACCTTGAATATGTGTCTTACTTTACTAATCTCCAAAAACAGTCTGGCTGCCCCCTGTTGGACCTGCTGGTGTTTCTACACTGTTTTCAAGGACCACCCGCAAACCCTGTCTTTCTGGTGAGTGCAATCCCCTCCAAGCTAGGAAGATTTCCCTCTAACTCAGTGTTTCCTGACCAGAGGGCCACAAAGTGTTTTCCAGGGGGCGGGGGGAGGGGGAGAGTGTCACAGGCCATCTTGTATGTGTTGTAGCCCTTGTTAAATAATCTCTTCCTTTCAGAGTGGAATATCACAATTAATGTGTATGTGTAAGAAACAAAACCTTTGGATAGATAGATGCCTCTACCTTCTTAAAAGTAAAACTTCACACTATTAAAATACCTTTTTATGCAATCATGATGAGTATGGGGACACAGGTTATGTATCTATTATAGCCAAACAAGGTTGGTAATCACTGCTCTGATTGGTCCAATGAACCTCTCAACAATAGGAGAGCCCTACTGTTCCAAGTGTAAGAAATCAAAATATAACAAAACCTATCTGGATTCAAATACACTTTATACTTCAAGGTACTTCTCTTCCATTCAAATGCCAGACACTAACAAGCTCCTTGCCCTTTGCAAATAAGACAGGACAGCACAGACTCCTTCCTCACAGACTCAAAACAGTAAAAGTCTGGACACAACCATGTAAGACAGATCTCTCTTACACACGCACACATTTTTCCACCATAAAACCAAGACCTCTCCCTTCAGTATCGGAAACGACCACAAGGTAACAGGGAAATAAAATTAATTTATAACGCAGCACTTTCGCAGAATCACGAGTTCTCTTTTTCCAACAATACTTTTTGTCAACAAGTTAGTAAAAGAACCCCCGCACACACAGTCTGTCCCGCCCTGTTCTAACTTCCAAGCTACCCGAAAGACCCATAAAAGTCGCCAAACACTTAAAATCATCCACCCTACATTTTAAGGACATGCTGACTTTGATCAGGGGGAGGGGAAACCCCCCTACATTCAAGCACCAGCGCGTGTTCCTTTTTGCTTTTGACCCCCAGAGAAACGCTCACGGGAACCTAGTTAACGCCCGTTTCCCCTCATTATTGTAAGCCACCTTGGGTCCTTTTCCAAGGAGAAAGGTGGGGTAAAAATACTTACAAATAAATATACAGTGGACCCTCGAATAACAAACAGTTTGTATAACATAAAAGCTGTACAACATAAAAAATTCCGAAGATAGGGGAAATTTGCTTAACAGAATCACCTATGGGGTGAATCCGAACAACATAAAAATGGGATTACCCCGCTTTCAATGCATTCTTATGGGTAATATGCATAAAGGAAAATTTTGCTTAACAGAATTTCATTTGGAACGAATTAATTCCTTTATACAAGGTACCCACTGTATTCACAAATTTCTACGTACGACACAGTCGTGTACTGGCGGCGCACGACGCAAAACACACACACACGGGGGAGGGGAGAGAGGCCCGGGCCTTTATAAATTTCCTTTCTCCCACACACGCCCCATTTCTAAAAAGAAAGGAGCCGTTTGGGGCGGCCTTTTGGGCCCAAGGATGTCCGAGGCAGGCGGGGGCGCAGCCCCTTCCCGCCTTCTAAGGAAAGGAGGGGAAGGAAAGGACTGGGGGGCTCCGGCCTTGGCGAGGAAGCAGCAGGGGCAGCAGAGCGGCCGGCAAGTGCCCAAGGATATCTTACCAGCAACGCCAGGCCGAAAAGGCACCAGCCGGTGACCAAGTCCGTTTGGGCGGCAAAGGCCGCCATCTCCGTTGACTTCCGGCAACAAGGCGAGGAGCTTATGGAAGGTGGGGGGAGGGAGTAAAGGGGGGGCAGCGGCCCGTCGGAAGGAAGACCCCAAGAACTAAAGGACAGCCAACCCGAGGGCTGTTACCATAGCAGCCGCAAGACCACTTCCTCCTCCCGGAAGGCTTGAGGCGCCGTCATTGGAGGGCGTCGTCCTTGAAAGCAGCCAATGAGGAGTCCGGAAAGGGATTCCGGCCAGGCTCCTGAATCAAAGGAGCCTCTCAGGCTGACGCGGAAAGTAGTAGAAGGCTTATACGCATGCGCGGGGGTGTTTGTGTGTTGGTGTTGGTGTTGGTGTTGGTGTTGGTGTTGGTGTTGGTGTTGCCGATGGAGTTGGGGGAGAAAAGACTAAAAAGGACGCGTGACGAAGCCTGCCGCTGAGTTAAGCTGGAAAACAGATCCCTTCCGCCCTGGGCATAGATTTACTCGGAAACAAGCTCTAACTTTATTCCTAAGTAGTCAGAGGGAGGCACTGCTTTTATTATTGTCTTGGATTGCTTTTCCTGAAACTGCTTAGCTATTAAGGTGAACATTTTTTTTGCCTTGCTTTGATTTGTTTTATTGTAAATTTTTTTGCTGTTGTTTTTTTTAAACTATTTTCCTATTTTTAATTAAACAATAACAACAATTTACCAAGGTGTAGTCCTTGGGGAAGGAGAGTAAGGGTGGCTGATGACAAGGCCTGAACAGTGATTGTTAAATGGATTTGGACATTTTTGGTATTTTGTCCTTCCTGTCAGGGTTGGTGTGCAGTCTTGAAGTACACAGCTTTAAATTAACTTTGGTCTTTGGGATTAGGATAGGTTGCAGCTAGGGTCAGAAGAGTCCTACTGGCACTCAGACATGCATCCTCAGGGGTTTTAAGGAGTCTGGGGCAAAATGGTGGTACAGTATTTAGGGGAGTGTGGCAGAGGTCTTTGCTTAGTGTTTTTTGGAAACCAGGGTGGCTGCAAGGCCCAATTCCTTGACATGGTCACAGTGGTGGATCACTCATTTTCTCTTGCTCTTCAGCTGATTTTTATTTTATTTATTTATTTATGGAGGGGGATTCTCTCTTTCTTTGGGGTTTGCTTCTTGACTCTGAGCCTCCATGATATGCCACATCCCTGATAACAAACAGGAATGGTGTACATTCCTAGGCATGGCGGATTTCTGTAAAATTTGGAATCCAAATTTTTCTGTTTTGTCGCACCCTCTGTATAAGACTCTGAAGGGACCAGGGGAGCAGGTGGAGGCTGCACCTAGTATGAAAAAGGCATTAACACATAACAAGCAGAAGTTGCTGTCTATCTCAGCACTGGGTTTACCAGACCCAGAGTGACCATTTGAATTGTCTGTACATGAAAGAGGCAGAATCGCACTTGGGGCCCTGACACAACTGATGGGTAGATGGCAGAGGCTGGTTGCCCACCGGTCTACACTACTGGACACAGTGATGAAAGGCTGGCCCTTTTGCTTGCGGGTTGTGGCAGCCACTGTACTCCTTACTAAGAAAGCCCAGAAGTTCCCACTGGGGCTTCCATAATGGTTCACATTCTACATACTGTCATGACAATGCTGGAGCAAAAGGGGGGGGGACTCTGGCTTTCCAATGCGAGATTAGGTAAATATCGGGCCACCTTGTTACTAGCAATTGACTAAAAACTCTGCTACCCTTCTCCTGAAACCCCATATGGAAACTGAGCCTCTGTTACACAATCAATGCTGAATTCACTACTTGCTCAAAGACCATCTTACTGGAAGGGCTGAGAAAAGCCAAGTCACTATCTCTGACACCTTGATGGCTTCTCCCTTACTTCCTAACACAGTGGTTCCCAATTTGGGAGTCGGGACCCCTTTGGGGGTCGAACGTCCATTTCACAGGGGTCGCCATGAGCCAGTGAAGAAAAAGGCACAAATGGCTTGGGTCTGGAGGAGGAGGGGGAGGAAGGGGGAAGAGTGAGTTATGGCTTGATAGGTTGGAGGGGATGTCGCTCAATGGCACCAGAGGCTGCGATTGGCTGAGGGTGCCTGTAGAGGGAAGTTCTCTATGGTACCTGTGGCAGTGGCCTGCCAAAGGGGGCTTGTGGCCTCTTCCAAGCAGGGCAAGGGGTCACCACAACATGAGGAACTCTATTAAAGGGTCATGGCGTTAGGAAGGTTGGGGACCATTGTCCTAACACTTCAGCCCAGAAGGCTGAGCTCATGTCACTCACAGGAGCCCAGACTCTGGCCACAGAGAGAGAAATATAGTTGCCTACAATCAGTAAAGGCAGGTTCCAACTGCATTTCAAAAGCAATTTAATAATTAATATTCTTTTATGACCCCTTTTAGAGGCACTTTGGCAGGGGTGGGGGTTGGCTATTCTTTTATTGATACTAAGCTGGAAACAGGAGTCTCCCTGGATAATGTGAATGCATTTGGGCATTCCCTGGGCAACGACAGCACCAGTCAGCTGATGTTTCCCCTCTAGAAGCCCCAATGTGAGATGGTATAGACACCATCATCAATGCTTAGTGATGAATGAAATGCTGGTTTTTTTCTTTTTCTTTTTGTATGTTGTTCTTTTCATGCTGTGTTGCAAGAATTGTAATAGCAGATTCCAAATCTTTAAAATGTAGGCAGCCTAAGAAATGCACTTAAAGATCCAGGATGAAAGTGTGAAATGTTTTAGAACATATAATTCAACCTGGAATTTGGTTGAATAAATAATATGGTCATGTGTGCAATGAAAGTTGGAAGAGAGATGACCCAGAGGAAACTCCTTTTGGTGAGGAATACGATATGCAACAAAAACTTAAAACTAGCTTTGAGGAAAATGTATTGTGTATTCTTATTTCTTCTAATTGGTATTGAATCATGGACTTTGGATATATCTGCTATAACACAGGATATAAACATTTGAACTATGGGTTTATCACAGGTTGCTAATATTTTTTTTATCAAGAGAGTGACCAGCAGAACCGGAGTAATGGAAGTGGATGAAGACCAAGTAATCATAACATGCAGGAAGCTAAAATACTTCATGTTGTACAGAGAAATACAAAAGCATCGATTATTGCAGCATTTTTTTAGTAAATGGAAAAAGAAAAGAAAGAGGAGAATTTATTGGCTGAATAAATTAAAATACTAGAATAACTTATAATACACAAAACCATGTTTAGAACTACTGCATCCAAAGTCAAAATGACTCTGATAACATCTAAGTTTCAGGATCTGGAGCGAGAAGAAGAACTGGCCACTAGAGGGAAGTGGGAGAGTATTTTCCTTGCATATTCTTGCATGCTGTTCTTGGTTTCGATGGAACTGCAAATGTTAGCATAAATAGTGGCTATGGGCAATCAATCAAAAGTTTTCAGTGAATGCTTTTGAAGTTGTAAAGACTTCTGACTTTCAAGGTGTGTAAGATTTCACTAACAAGTGCACTAAAATGAAATGGACAATTAATCCTAAAAATAAAGAAAAAGATGATGCCCTAAGTTTGATTCAGACAGATATTGGCAAGTTTTTTTAAAAAATCATATTTGTTACTTCGACAAAACTAACCTGAAAGTATTTTACACTAAACCATTTTTTTAAAAAATGTATGACATGGGCCTTCCGAAAATCTATCTCTTGAATTGTGAAAAATATGTATTAAAGTTATTGTAACCAAGAATGTCTTGGGTGGTGCACACATAACTGAATTGAGTCTTTGGGAGTAGTGATTTCAGTCAAATCTATTTAAATTACCGTAAATCCACCCTGCTCAGCATAATAGCTCATTAAATTCAATGCAGCTTATTTTGGGAAAATTGGTATAGAATTGCAGCACAACCAGCTGACTCGTGGTTTGGTCATCATTTCAGTGGTTAAACCACACATTAAAATGTATCTGAAATACTTAGCAGATTTACACCCCAAAGATGGAAAGATCTAGTACTGTATTAGCTTGTTGACATCAGTTCTATATTTGTATTTGATCTGTTTTGTCAGTTTGACAAACATAACTGTAACTAGAGCTTCAGTTTTAACCCTCATTGACTATTGTGTTATCAAAGCAGGTAGGTGTTGACCTTCTTGAAATGTTATGGAACATTTCACTGACTGGATGCAATTGTGTAAGGCTAAGATGACTCAAAATTGTTTTAAACTTGAATGATGATGATGATGGGGGGGGCGGGGAAAAGGAAAGAGCACTTCCCTTCTCAGTCATCTCAGTCAAGGAGATAAGATTGTAAGACAACTACCCCCAAAAGATAAAAACTGCACCCTTCATGGTACATTTTTTCAGGATTTATCCGTTTCTATTCCCCTGTCTTAAAAACAACCTGACTGCCCTTTGGGGGTGTATACATGTCTAAATGATGCCTGCATAAGGAGTCTGCAGTAGGGCAAGAATAGAGAATCAGTCATAGTAATGAGGAACTTCCGGCCTGAGGATCAGATGTGGCTTACTGTCTGGGTCCACCCAATTGGGGGTCTCAGGTAAAGCCCCTCTCCACAAATCTATCGAGATATATCTAGTTTGTTGGGGAATGCCCCATGGGCCCAAATGAAAATAAGAGAGGTTTGGGCCAAAATGACAAATAATGAGGGGGTGGTTTAAAATCAATTTCCTTTTTAAAAAATGGCTAGCAAGCAGGGCAAAGGGTTGGAGGATGATTGTGCCCTCAGAGTTCCTGCAAGTTACACATCCTCTGTTTCCAGGTTTATTTACATGGAATATTCCCCCACCAACATGCTTTGCACCAGATCTTACCAGCATGTCTATTCAAATACATTTGTAAAACCCAGTTTCTCTTCTCTTTAAAAAATAGTTGTATCTATAATCAGTGTCTCATGTTATAAAGTCTTCTGTCGCCATTCCAGAAGGTTATGTCAAATTGCCTTGGCCACATTGTATACAACTTATCCAGGAACTGTAGACACGAAAGTATTGGACATGAGCTATATCAAATTACTTAGAAATGATTCTGACACTGAAAAGGTTACAGGAACACATCATGCTTAGAATGACCCATCAGAGGCATTTATGTTGCCATGAGAAGAGACTAAAAAAATCCTTGTTTAATAACTCATGTTGATTAAATCTTTGTTTAATAACTTCATGGTTGTCATTGACTCCTACTCAAATCAGTCGAGAACGCTGTAATATAATCATAAGTATTTGCTGCAATAATCCCATCTCCGCAGTAATTATTTCAACACATAGATTGGCCCAGACATTATAATTCTCTGTCAATGAGTCTGTAGCCTCATCATTTAATTGGAGGCATTTGGGGACAGACACTTCATCTCAGCTGACATTGTCATGCCTCATTGAGCTCAAGCAAATAGCTAAACTTATGGTGCAGACCACTGAGGATACCATGGAAGAACTGGGCAGTAGGACTTGCCAAGTCTTCACTGTAATGTGTCTATGTTGACTGGTTGGTTGTGGACCAATGAGAGAGTTTGAGGGAGGAGCCTGAGGGGTTCTAAGGCTCAGCCCAACACTGAATTGGTTAGATAGGGACTTAGACTGATATAGATAGGGACTTAAACTGTCTTAGAGAGGTTCAGATAGACACACTGACTTCAGAGACTAGGACTCGGGGCAATGGTTTCAAACTACAGGAAAAGAGATTCCATTTGAACATTCGGAAGAACTTCATGACAGTTAGAGCTGTTCGGCAGTGGAATATGCTGCCACGGAAGGTGGTAGAGTCTCCTTCTTTGACGGTATTTAAGCAGAGGCTGGATGGCCATCTGTCGGAAATATTGTGAAGGGGTTCCTGCTTGGCAGGGGGTTGGACTCGATGGCCCATGAGGTCTCTTCCATCTCTATAATTCTATAATTCTATAATTCTAATTCTAAGAGTCTGAGAGAGAGTCAGATAGGGTCTGACTGAGAGACAGTTAAGGACGACTAGAGAGAGAAGAGATAGGATTGTAGAACTTCTGTGAGAAAAAGTAAGTGGTATGTGTCTGTAAACTTAAGAACTGGGTGTGCATGTGATCAGCTTTCCCTGTAACAGCTTTAGTGTATTTGAGCTATATTCTTCCTTTCGTTTGTACCTAAACACCTTACCTTTATGCTTTTGATTCTACTTTGTAATAAATAAACCTATTTTATCTTCATTGAATTTAAAATCAGCCTGAAAGCATTAATTTACCAGAAAAGCCAGTTGGTGGCAGTGAAAGAGAAACAATTGAGGCAGTGCTTGTCAGTAGCCAGTGAAAGGGCCAGGGGTAAAAGCACCACCTAAGTGATTCAGTTGTAGATGACCCATATCTCTGAGATGTATCAATGGGTTATTCACTGGTTCTAAATTCAGACTTACCTAATGACCCTCAAATTGGTAACTGGCTGAATAATTCCTCTCCCAACTCCTGGCCACAATATTATACAAGTACTTAAAATTATCTCATGGAATATAGAAATCTCCCAAGGAATAAAGAGGGCTGGAAACACTTTCTTGAATTATCTTAAAGAATTTTATATTGCCTTAATACAGAAAAGTGAGTATCAGACCAAGTTTTATTGGAGGGATGTCAATCTTATTGTGAAACAGCAAAACCTAAAGGGCACTGGCCTTCCAGTTATAAACACTTTGATCAGTGCTTGCTTAAACTTCAAGGCCATGGGTATTCCTTCTTCCCAAGGCCATATATAAATATAATTGGCCTTGGGAAGGTCAGTAAGGTTAGCATTCCTCACAAAGTATTGATCTTAATTAATATTTATACCCCCTGGTTTTCAATGGCCTATAACAGTTCCAATAATGAATCTCCTTAAATGTAAAATGTATGGAGGATCTTGAGAGAAGGTTCTCCCCGGCTGAATTTATTCTAACAGGTAATTTCAATGTCAGAGTGGGAGGGGATGACCAGATATTTCTAAAACACTAGAAGTGAGATGTGATGTCTCCCTCCCTCTCTGCTGTACTTTCAGCAGATTATCCAAGGCTTGCATCCACAATGCTGTGAGGGTTACATTACCAAAATTATGCATTCAATTTGGCATAACAGTCTAGCAGAATTTCCCGATGCTGGGAAGTTCACACACACCGTCACACAAGGAACTGGTGTAATTGATTATATCTTGATTTCAGTTACTTTGAAAACATTTGTAGCTGATTTAGCAATAGTGATTTCACTATGATCACCTCCCACAAATAGCAAAGGTGGCTTTTGGTGTCACTAGGAGGAATACTTCCTCGGACATATGGAATGATTTGGAAACCATGATTAAAATAGTTTGGAATAATCTAGCACATAAAAAGTTCCAAAACATACTATCAAGGAATATGTGGAAAGGCCCTCTAATCTACTGATTTCCACCACAAATTCTGTCAAATCTTGTGACAAAATCAAAGCATTTGATGGGTTAGTTGAATACTTTTGCTTGGAATTAGGGCAAATGCCTACTTCCAAAGTTGTAGCAAATCATCAGTTCAAAGAAACTGGTTTGACTCTGGCTGCACAGAACTGGAGACACAGTCACAACTCATGTATATTAAATATGAGATATATAGTTATATATAGTTATGGTTATACTTATAGTTATTAGACTAGAGGGGCCAGGATCTGACTCTGTATAAGGCAGTTTCCTCACCACCACCCCAAGAATGCAGGGTATTTATTTATTTATTTATTTATTTATTTATTTATTTATTTATTTATATACCGCTCCATCCAGCTACATGGCTACTCTGGGAGCTTTACAAAACCAAACAGAAATCAAACCTATAAACAATTCAATACAATACAATACAATACAATACAATAAAGATAAGCACAAATAAGTAAAAACATAATAACTTAGTAAACAATGTATATCAAAAACACTGAAGAGGAGCAAGATGGGATACAGACAAAAAAACAAAATAAAATACGTAATAGCAGTCATTAGTAGAATAGACTAATATCCAGGGAAAGCCTTTTTAAATAGCCATATCTTTAGATGTTTCTTAAAGACTGGGAGGGAAGATGCCAGACAGATCTCAGGAGGAAGTTGGTTCCAGAGCCAAGGGGCCACCATTGAGAAAGCCCGATTTCTTGTCAAAGATTTATGGGCCTTCTTCAGTGACAGCACCCTCAAATGCCCTGCCTGAGATGATCAGGTTTTATGGACAGCATTTTGCGGCAGGAGCCATTCTACCAGATAGCAAGGCCCTAAACCGTTTAGGGCTTTGTATGTCGTCATTAAGACCTTGAAATCAATGTGGAAGCGAATTGGCAGCCAGTGCAGCATGGCCAGTGTAGGGGTTATATGTTGATGTTTCCTTAACCCTGTAACTAATCTAGCCACAGAATTCTGTACTAACTGGAGCCTCCACCCTAATCTACAAGGCAGTCCCACGTAGAGAGCATTGCAGTAGTCTAATCTTGAGACTACAAGTGCCTGGACTAGAGAAGTGAGAGCGCCAGGGTCCAGGAAGGCGCACAGCTGAGCAATCCACCTAAAATGAAAATGAGTGGCAAGGACCACTGATGCTATCCGGGCTTCTATGAAAAGCATAGGGGCCAATATTATGCCCAGACTACGCACCTCATCCAGCATGGAGAGATTCACCCCCCAAAAAAAAAACTGAGGGAGCTTCCCAAACTGCCAACCACTGATGCCCCACCCGATTGACCTCCACCTTGTCCAGGTTCAATCTCAGTTTGTTCACCCTCATCCATCCCAATACGGCATCCAAACAGGCATCAAGGGACGTGATGGATACATGATTTGCCCCCACCGTCAGAGGGGAAAGCCAGAAGAGAAATGAAGAATCTTGTTTCTCTATCCTTCATACTGTTTTCAGGCCCTGCAAATGATTATGGATCCATACTTGTTTGTTTACTCATTTCCAGATTTCAGGAAGGCACAGGCTGTAACTAATCAGAATCAGGAATTCTGCATTCTTTGAACTTCAAAGGTTCAAAGAATTTTATATATACTCCCCCTTTTCTGCAGCTTCATTGTGGAAAACCACATTTCTTTAGTGATAAACTTTAATGTACTGTATTTAGTGCAACTATTTTCAGGGAGAGGATTCCTGGCAGCATAAATTACATTTTAAGAGTTTTGATATTGATTGTCAAAAAGCAATCTATTGCCATCTAGCTGTATCTGCCTTAGCCCTGCATTAACTAATGCATATAATCCATTTCCAGATGCCCATTTTCCTTTCTACCAGCTGTGATGATATGATTTTAAAAAACTCATTTGGTTGGCTTGTTAATTCTATCAGGTGCCCTCTTGTTCTATATTTGTGTAGAACAGTGAACAGCTGTTCCCTGTTAGCATTTTCAAGAGCTTTTATGGTTTCACATACCTCGATCATATTTCTAGTTATTCATCCCTCTCTTTTTAAGCTGAAGAAGAGCTGTAGTATTTTTAACATTTTGTATGAATATACTCCATTCATGATGCCATTTTTGGTATTGTCTGTATCTTTCCTAGTTCAAGCTAATCATATTAAAATGACTAGAAGCATTAAAATGGCCCACTGACTAATGGTTGGCTCATGCTAGCCTAACACATTTTGCTGAATCTACCAAACAACAAGGTGCCCCCCCCCTCCAGTCTGTATACAAAAGCCAGCCAGGCTGGCAGTAGTGGGACAGGGTCCTCTTCCATTATTTGAATACAGCAGGCTAGCTTAGGACAGGTAGAGGAGGCCTTCGGGCATAGTTTCATCCTCTGATAGTTGACTGCTGCCACACACACACCCCAGCACCCACTGGCTGAGGTGCCCCACTGGGGTGGGGTACAGAAATCACATTACACCCCTATTAAAACAGCTCCACTGGCTGCCAATCGGCTATGGAGCAAAATTCAAGGTGCTGACCTTGACCTACAAAGCATTCTACAACCTGGGACCTAGCTACCTCAAAGTTCGAATCTTGGGTGATAAGGTCATCAGGAGAGGCCCTTCTCTCCATCCTGCCACATTCACAGGTACATCTCATAGGAACCTATGAAAGGGCTTTTTCTGTTGCTGCACCCAGATTCTGGAACTTTCTCCCACTGGAGGCCAGAAGTGCCCCATCTCTGTTGTCCTTCCGGAAACAGGCAAAGACTTTTCTCTTCAGGCAAGCTTTCCCTGAATGATGGACTACCATGTGTATTTTATATGAATCTATGGGTTCACATAGACTTTGTGTTAATGACCACTTATAACCGCGTTGCTTTAATGTAATGTTGTCTATTAATGCTGTAAGATGTCCCTCAATTCCTTGTTCTCAAATACTTGAACATTTCTTAATTATACTGGACTGTGTATTATCCCTCATTCCTGTAAGCCACCTTGCGACCTTTTCCAAGGAGAAAGGCGGGGTAAAAATATTCTAAAATAAAATAAATCAATAATAGCTTATTTAATGAAAGAACCACCTCTGCCATAGCAGTATCGTTGATTTAATTTTACTTAAGAAGGAGACATTGTTATTTTCTGTCTTTATTCTTTGGTTGATGTTACCATCAAGTTGGAATTGACTTATAGGGACCCTAACAGGGCTTTCAAACTGAGTGAGATATTTAGAGTGGCATTATCAGTTCTACTCCCCCAGTGAGCTTTCCATTGCCAAGTGGGGTTTTGAAGACTGCTCTCCAGAGTCCTAGTGCATCACTCTATCTACTAGACCGCACTAGATACCTGTCTTTATCCTTAGAGATCTTTTATATTCCATTTAAAAGTTTTGAAGGCTGTTTTATAGTTCCAATTTTATATATAGCATTCCCCTCAAGGTCTTTCTCCAAGAAAATTATAGGAAAAGGAGGACTTGACCGTGAAGTTCCCATTGTTGAGGGTGAATGAAAGGAAACATGTCTTCAAGGTAAGCTTGATTTTTGACTTTACTAGGTGCAACCATATGTTCTCAAACAGTGTCTAGCAGGGCAAACTGATAGTACTAATCAGACAAAATATAGTGCAGATTTCAGCATGGCACGTTGCAAACACACATGTGAAAAAGAGGAAGGAGCACATTAATGAGGACTGCCTCAGGCTCTCGTATACGTAATTACAGGTATATAAGTGCTGTGATAGTGAAAAACACTTGGTTGCCTGAATGTTAGGTCACTTTCTACCCATCCCCCATCTTTTTTGCTCATCGTGGGCAGAACCTACTCTATTATCTGCGGGAGGCATGAATTCAGTATTACTCTTTTTGTGGGATTGTACAGCTCTTTCCCAAGATATCAGTTTTCTTCTTACCAGTGGGATGTAGGGAAACCAACATGCCTTTCACTAGATCTCCCCCATAGAAAAGTTGATGAAATAGTTGTGTTGTAACCGAATAAGCTAAGATACTTCGTGCGAGGAACTTTTATCTCTTAATTGGTGAATCAGCAGAAGAGAAACCTGTCTATGTACTTATCCTTGTCCAGAGAGAACTGTTTTATGCAGAAGTACACTTTGGTTTTGATATGTGTGAGTCCTATCCTAGTAGAACTACAAAACTCTTCAGACATTGGCTGAAATTTGGTAGCCCATTAAATCAATGACACTTATGGAGCAGTTGACTCATCCACTCCTCACTGATTCAACGGGGCTGCTCTCATTGTGACTTACTAGTAATTTTAACCATTAAGGTCATGTTGCCTGAATGCCAATCTGCTTTTGACTGTGTAGGTTTAGGAGAGGAAACAGTTCAAATAAACCAACTCTATGATTCTATGATTCTATTATCTGCCTTCTGCAGAATAAATTGGCTTCCAGTGTGAATGAAGAATCTGATCATGTCCAGATTTGAAAGGTTTAGTGTAATGGGCATATAAGATCCCCAGTTTGGATATTACACAGGCTGATATGATGAAAAAGACAACTGATTTTTGAGAGTGAGGTCCTCCAAGTGAACCTTTCACGAAAAACTGAACTATTAAATGGGTACAATCAGAGTCCAGTTAAGATTTTCAGGGCTGCTTAGGGAGTACATTTTTAATCACAACTTCTTCCATGTAGCTATGAAGATCGACATTTTGCAAATATGACTTTACAACCACAAATTTGGCACTTAATGTAGACACCTCATTCTATAGGGTGTTGATGCCCTCCTGAAAGACCATTGAGCAAGAATTATAACTACTATATATTAACTTGAACTGACCACTGGTCTTTCTCAAGATACTCATCTGCGAGCCCAACCAGCCCTAGTATGGTCCACAGGATGCCCCTCCTCTGTCCTTTGATCCATATATTCTATACCATAGGTTGAAGCACAACAGGGTTTATTGAACCTAGGAGTGGATAAGCAACAACTAGTCTTTCAGGCAGACTCAGTTCCTTAGTCCAGTTCCCAGGATTGGCTCAATGTCTCTGCTGCAAGTATTTTGCCCTTCAAATCCCATTACCGGGGGGAGGGGGGACAACAATCTACTAGAGAGTCCAGATAACTCAGTTGGACTCTCTACACGACCTTTCAGATCAAATCTACCGGCCATGTGTCTCGCACTTGTCTTGTTGGAGTGAAGGCTGGTCTGCCTACAAATAGGGAAGGAACGTGGGGATTAACGTATTCTCGATGGCTTTCACGGCTGGGATCTGATAATTTTTGTGAGTTTTTCAGGCTGTTTGTCCATGTTCTGGAAGTTTTTCTTCCTGACATTTCAACAGACTCTGTGGCTGGCATCTTCAGAGGGCAAGGAGCTCAGGGAGCTAGGAGTTCTCTCTGTGCTCTGGGTAGTTCCCTGAGCTCTTTGCCCTCTGAAGATGCCAGCCACAGAGTCTGGCGAAACGTCAGGAAGAAAAATGTTCAGAACATAGCCAAACAGCCCAAAAAACTCACAACTATAATGTAGGGATTCTCCCTCAAGAGGTTGGTAGTCCTTCTTGGTTTCCTCTGCTCATTTGCCTCTTGATTCTGATGGGCGCATGAACAAGTGATTAGAATAATCTGCTTCCTTTTGCAGTGCACTTTAAAATAACACCATAAAAATAAAACAGGGAGTGACATTGAGATTATAGTATGTTTACCTCACACTTATTTAAGAAATCTCTGGATGAGAATAAATTCTGAGAATACATATTGGAGGCCTGTCATCTACCCCAGTGCAGAGTGAAAATGTTAGTAATTTTGGCTTCTATCTCAGAATCCTCAGCCATAATGACCAATGGCTCATACAGTTTATCTCTTTCAGATGGTGTTAGGTACCTGACTAAGAATCTGTCTTGTAATTTTCTGAACTTAATAAATGTTACATGCTGGGCTTGCAGGCTTTATTATGATTTAAGGAAAGACACCATTATTTTTAGAACAGTCTGGGCTTTCTCTTTTTAGCAGTAAAATGTTGGCTTAGTCCCCCCCCCCAAAAAAACCCCAGTGTGATGTTTATAGTGGTGATATATCAAAGAAATAAAACCTGGTTTGTTTCTCATTTGATGTTTTTCATATGGATTTAAGCTTAGAAGGAACAGAAGTAGCAGCCACTCCTAATGACCCATATAGCACCAGAGCTAGAAACGTTATTTTTTGAAAATAGTCCACAGGTTTGTTCTCCATGGCTTCAGAGACTAGGACTCGGGGCAGTGGTTTCAAACTACAGGAAAAGAGATTCCATTTGAACATTCGAAAGAACTTCATGACAGTTAGAGCTATTCGGCAGTGGAATATGCTGCCACGGAGGGTGGTAGAGTCTCCTTCTTTGACGGTATTTAAGCAGAGGCTGGATGGCCATCTGTCGGAAATATTGTGAAGAGGTTCCTGCTTGGCAGGGGGTTGGACTCGATGGCCCATGAGGTCTCTTCCAACTCTATAATTCTATGATTCTATGATTCTATTCATTAGAGTTTTTAAAATGTAATTTCTTTCCCCTACTTGTTGCAGTGTTTACAAAGGTATAACATACTGGGTTACTGTTACATTGCTTATTTCCCTGTGAAAAATCTTGGCAGGATCGCTAAGAAGTCAATATAAAACTCCTATCAACATATGTAAAAAAAAAATAATGTAACTTTTAAAGATACTGGAATTGGGAAATACTACTAATTGATTGCACTAATAGATTAAACACGTTTCCACTCATGTTTCATTTCACCTATGATTTTGTTGGGCACGGTTAGAGTGCCTTTAACCCAGATTCATTTCTGCAGCTTACTTCTTGTTTTCTGGGACAAGATAATTATCAGGAAGAGGGTTCCCCCCCCACACACACACAACAAATGACAATTTAACCATGGGATTTCTAGCCTACCAGCAAAAATCTTCCCTCACAACTTTTAGAAAAAGTGTCCCATGTTTTTCTGAAGGCAAAGAAGAAGAAGGAGGAGTATGTGAAGCCACCTGGAGCTTCTCCTCTTCAGCTGGAAGAGGAAGAATGCACAGCCTCAGCCAGTAGCCTGTCGTGTTTAAGCCTGCAAGGAAACACTGTGTGTGCACAGCACATAATATCCACCCCCACACACATCTGCTCTTTCTTTCCCTTTTAGTTTCTGTCCACCCCTGACAGACTCCAAAACATGGCTGTAGTAACAGCAGACTTGCAGAAATGTTTCTTCTTTGCAGGGAGGCATTGCGTTGGAGGCCATGGTGAAACAATAGCGGAAAACATGTAGAAACCTTGCATGTTAGTATAATCCCATACAAAGGTTACTTTTTAAAAACTTTTTTTATTTACAGACATTAGAAATAAACAAAACAGAACAAGCATTCCAATGACCAGACTCATAAAACAAAAGGGGGAAAAAACTTAGAAGTGAAGACACAAACAAAACCTGTCATGGACACACCCTGTCCATTTGTCTACTACTAATACAAAAGGATTAAGGATTTCGCCATTTTTCAAGGTTACTTGAAAGGAGCTCCCATTTAAGCGGTGTGGCCTGTACAGGAATGGAGCAAATTTGCAGATGGAAATACTGTCCTTAAAATGTTTTCCTTTTAAGAATTCATTATAAGAATGTTTCTTTCCTAGTTGAAATGTCTGAAGGTTCAGAGAAAGTCATGCTATCACCAAAAGCCCTTTGGATTTTTAGAGACTTCACAAAGACCGAGGGAGATTCTCTGGTGCATATAACGCAGGACAATCTCCATATTTGCCTTGAGGTTTTAGAGTGGTCATACACACTTTCCTTCTGCGCCTTAAAAAAAAAAAGCACCCAACAAGTATGTACAGGACAGCTTTCAAATGTGAACTGAACCTATCTTCTCCTCTTTCACTTCTTCTTACTAGTGATATCCTTTCAGGCAAAGTATTTGAGGTATGGGAAGAAGATACTGTGTTCCTCTGGCCTCTTGCAGCCAAATATGAATCCTTGAGGGTTAAGTCAGGGGATATTTTTTTTAAAGTAGAGTCAGAATGTCACGAGACTCATGACATATATCCTTCTTAAATATTTTGTGTCCTTTGCTTCTCAGAATTGTTGCTCTTCTGATGGAATTAAGTGATTTCTTGGGGGAGGGTGTGGAAACATGACTATTTTCCTGCTCTGTCCTAAGCACAAGGACCACAGTTAAACAGCAGAACTGCCTCAAATCTGAGTGCCAGCATCAGAACAGCTCACCCCTCACACCCCAACTCAAAGTGGATCATCCCCAGAGAGAATCAAGTTCTTTTCATAGAATCATAGAGTTGGAAGAGACCTCAAGGGCCATCCAGTCCAACCCCCCTGCCATGCAGGAACCCCCATCACAGTTTTTCTGACAGGTGGCCTTCCAGCCTCTGCTTAAAACCTCCAAAGAAGGAGACTCTACCACCCTCCGTGGCAGCATATTCCACTGCTGAACGGCTCTAACCATCATGAAGTTCTTCCGAATCTTCAAATGGAATCACCTAAAGCACTTAATCCTACACACATTTCTCCCTCCCAAATGCCGGGGGGGGGGGGTTACAATAATAAAGAAAAAAATAAAACACCTATTTTCTGTTTTTTCCTGACATCCAGAACCAGCTGCCTAGAGCAGGCCACCTCCTTCTACTTGGTGAAAACGTTTGGCCATATGGAGTACTTTAATTAAAGCACCAGAGCAGTTCTTGTGGAAATAAAACTGTTCAGAATAAAGTTGCAACTCCAATGGACTGCTAAGGTGGCATTAAAAACATTCAGCAAAGTATTTAAATTCAAGACCCATGGCTTCGTGTCTTTCTTGCTCTCTTGCTCTCTCTTTCTAAGGAGCAAGATATTTCCCTGCTCTTGATACTTGAACATGTCTGAACTGTATATTATCCTTCATTACTGTAAGCCGCCTTGGGTCCTTTTCCAAGGCGAAAGGCGGGGTAAAACACTCTAAAATAAATAAATAAATAAATAAATAAATAAATAAATAAATAAATACCCTGTGAATCATCTAGACCACGGGGTAGTAAACATTGACATGTTTCAGATTGGCCTGGTTTATTCATTTTTGCTATTTTGAGAACTTATCATTTGTAAAATGTTCATGGTATCGCTATGAACAATGTGAAATATTTATTTATTTATTTAACTATTTCCTACATTTATCCTGAAGGAGGATCAGCCTCTAGCTAGACTCATACTGGTGATGGTTTGTGCATCATCTGCCTTGCCAAGTAACATGAAGCAGTTAATCTGATCTCTAGAGAAGCAAAATAGCTTTGGGTGGAAGAGCTTGTCCAGAAGGTCTGAGAAGACATGAGGAACTAAATTGCCTCTAAACTGTAATTAACCTTCAGCCATTGCAATGCCAACACTCATCAGAGGCCGAAGGCAAAGGATGACACTGGAGCTTTGGGGTGAAAAACAATGGGGCATGAGGGGAGCCATTGCAGTTGTGCACAGCACTGAGCTATGGAAGGCAACAGAAAACCACCACATTAGACTTTGAAGTACTCTTATCATGGCTAGACAGAAACACACAAATAATCCCCTCAGTCTCCTGCAGGCTGTGGATGATCATAGGGTGCTAAAAATTTCTAGGCTGAGAGTTGGACTAGGAACTTGGAGTATATGAAATATGTATGAGGCACCAAAAATACACTATAGAGTGAAATAAATGAGAAGGATGAATCTTCATATTCTTGAGTTAAGGGAAGTTCGTTGGCCAAAGTCCAAACTGTTATAGTGTGATTCTGAACAAGGTACAGTATGTTTTATTCAGGCAATAATGATGTACAGGGCTGTTGTGGCGTAACAGGCACATGTGCATGCAGACATTTGTAAACTTTGTTCCGTACTCATTACTTAGCCAGCTCTAGGCAGATGGCATTGATGCCAACACTGTAAAGTTAATATTCCCGAACTGCTAATAAAAATGAAGACAACAGGGAAGAGCTCAAAGTTTTAAAGTCAAAATATTAAAAGTCAAAATGAAAAATGGTCAAAATGAAGAAGAAAAAACCACGAACCTTTTCCCCTACTTTGGATGTGTATGTCTTACTCTCAAATTATAAAGCAGATGATAATAAGCAGTGGGGCAAGTGAGGCCAGGAGATGCTGGGACAGAAGAACACACAACCCCTCTTCCTCTGTGTATAAACAGGGAGACAACCCTTTGCAGGCAGCCATGCAGCTGTAGAGTTAAGGGTCATCTCATCCAAACCCTGGCCAAGACAGAAAACTCACAATTAAAGCAATGGAAGCACCCCAACAGATGATCACCCACCCTCTATTTAAAAAACACCAGTGAATGAGAATCCAAGGTATCCTATTCCACTACTGAATAACTCTATTGTGATTCTGGAAGGTCTTCCTAATGATTAGAAATCTCCTTTCTTCTAATTTGAATACTCTGGTTCAAGTCCTATTCTTAGAACCAGCAAAATATAAAACAGCTCTTCCTCTTAACTGGAAGCAAATAACATCATGCTAGTAGAGCAGAAAGGGAACAAACGGGGAAGTAGAGGCACAAATGATCAGTTACTCATTGATAACATGATCCTAGAGAATTGTTAAGCCCGGAAAACTAATTTATATATGACTTGGATTGACTCCATGTGACAAAACCCTGGAAACAGGAGTAATGAATATACAAATCATCAGCCAATCCCAGCAGGAGGGCGGGGAATGGTATGATATAAAAAGGGTGGAGCCTAGTCAGTTGGGGCAGTTCAGTTGAGTGAAGTTAACTTGAAGGTTTTGAGAGTGAGTGCTGGGAGAGAGCACTGCTCTGTGAGAGTTCTGTCAGGCAGTGAGGGCTATACTGTTTACTAGTTATTAAAGACAGGGGGCTTGTAGAGTTGATTAAATCTATTATATGTTAAAGGCAACGCATACCATCCTCAGATACTGTTATATTTATTATTTTCTCAATAAACTTTGTTATTATTTTTATATTATACCTCTGAGTCTGTCCCAATTCATGAGGCGATGATTTTAAAAGGTGGCAGCATTACCAAGTGAATAAAAGGTGGCAGCATTACTATTTCCATCACAATTCAGTGTGGAAAAAGGGAGGTGTCATCACAATTTGGTGGCACAGCAGGGGGATGTCGAAATAAACCCAGTTGTGCTTTTGAAAACCCAGTCTGTGAAAGCGGTACTGAGTCAAAAAAACTTTGACTCAGTACCCCATAGTTGGATTATTAACTGCCTGGATGCCATTGGAATATGTAAAAGTACTAGTGCCCTAATTGAAAATGTGATGAAGAACTGGAAAACAGAATTGTTTGTCAGGGACGAAAGCTACAGATTGGTTAGCATTAAACGGGTGATCTTTCAAGGTGACTCTTTGTCACCTCTCCTATTTACTATTGCCCTTATTCCCCTCTCAATAATTTTGCAGAAGACAAATTTAGGGTACCAAACTGCTAAAAATTCAGGGAAAATTTCTCAAATATTGTATATGCATGACTTAAAATTGTATGGAAAATCAGAAACGGAAATACACTCATTGACCAACACAGCCTGAATTTTCAGTACCGATGTTAATATTGAATTTGGACTAAACAAATGTGCCACAATGGCACTGAGAAAAGGAAAAACAATTGAGAGTGAAGGAATAGAAATGCCAAATGGACAAGCCATTAAGTATCATCAGTTTGAAGCCTATAAATATCTGGGCATACTGCAATTAGATAATATCAAGCATGGGAAAGTGAAAAATGTGGTCAGTAAAGAATATATCCAAAGGGTTAGAAAAGTATTAAAGAGTAAGCTGAATGGTGGTAACACCATCAAGGCCATTAATAGCTGGGCCATACCGGTCATCAGATATACTGCTGGGATTATAAACTGGACTCAGATGGAGCTAGATAGTCTGGATAGAAAAACAAGAAAACTCATGACCATTCACTATGCATTACATCCACACAGCGATGTTGACAGGCTGCATTTACCTAGAGAATTAGGTGGCAGAGGTCTTTTGCAAGTGAAGCAGACAGTTGAAGAAGAGAAGCATGTGTTGGCAGATTATGTAAAAAATAGAACAGAGCCAGCATTATTGGAGGTTAAGAACAGGGAGGTGTTTAAACTAAAGCAAACAAAACATCAATACAGGAAAACAACAATGCAAATACAAGCTAATAGCTGGCATAATAAAGCACTGCGTGGGCAGTTCCTAGAAAAAAAATCAAAGGAAAAGTAGATGAGGAAAGACTTGGTTATGGCTCACCAATGGAACACTGAAAAAAGAGACAGAAGCCCTGATTTTTGCAGCTCAAGAACAAGCTATCAGAACAAATGCAGTTAAGGCTAGAATAGAAAAATCACCTGAGTACCCCACATGTAGACTCTGCAAAGAGGCAGATGAAACTATCGACCATATATTGAGTTGTTGCAAGAAAATTGCTCAGACTGATTTCAAACAGTGTCATAATGTAGTGGCTCAAATGGTCCACTGGAATTTCTGTCAGAACTATCATCTGCCTGTAGCAAAGAACTGGTGGGATCATACGCCTGAAAAAGTGATTGATAGGAAGAGGAGGAGGAGGAAGAACAGCAGCAGCAGCAAGATATCAAGATATCAGAAATTTGCCTTGAGCTTGGTAATAATAGAAACCATGGTTGGTTCACATCCTGATCTGGAATATGGCCTCAGATATAATGCAAGAGAAAGAGAAAGTCCATGAGAAAAGGCGTGGGGCATTGCATTTTCTTTGTATTACCTGTTCCTAGATCAAGGATTAATTTAGCCGGGTGTTGGGATGATTCATTGAATATCTGTGTGCTGACTTTTTCAGCTCATGAAGGACCATTTCCTCATTCAGATTAGCTAATAATACAAATGTGTTTTCATAGGCATGAAGTATTTTGATAGATTGACTAATAAAATAAACCATAAACCATAATCAAAGAAGACAAATTTTAATCAGAGACGCTAAAAAGTAAAGGCAATCCCGTTTATTGGGATGAAAAGTCACTGGAATAAGAAATGTAAAATAAAACATTACAAGTACCCTTTGTTTAGTGTATTGGTGTATTTTTCTTCTTAATGACTCCCCTCACCCCCAGGTTGAATTCCTAAACACTCTTTCCTTCAAGTACCTTTGAAGCAGGCATTTGTACCCATGTGTAGTACCGAGGTCTAAATTATGTTACTCCGTGTTTCAGTATCCAAAACAACAACAACAAGAACAAAAACAAAACAAAAAAACACTGAAACTGACATTTGGGTGATATGTAAGTTTCTTTAAAAGAGTTGGCTGTTTATTTAGTTAATTAAAATTAATATGGATTTAATTAATTCCTGTTATTAGTTTTGAATGATTAATCAGCTAAGTATTTTTAAAAATCTTTATCACTTCTCAGTTTGATCCTGAAAGCTTATAACAGGGGTCCCCAAACTTTTTGTAAGGAGGGCCAGATTTGGTGGCTGAGAATGTGTCAGGGGCCAGTTGCTCCTCGACCCTGCCACCCCACTGCAAGCCCCACCCACTGACCCCTTGCAACCCCACCCGCAGGAAGGAAGGTGGGGACCAAGGGAGGGAGGAAGGAAGGTGGAAACCAAAAAAGGAAGGAAGGAAGGAAGGTGGGGAACAAGGAGGGAGGGAGGGAGGGAGGTGGGGACCAAGGGAGGGAGGAAGGAAGGAAGGAAGCTTCTTGGCGGTGGCAGAGGCCCGCTGGCCTGCCCACCCCCACACATTCCCCTGCGGTACTGGTGGTGGCAGACCGCCCGTCTGCCCAGCTGCCCAAGTTTCCCAGCGGTGCCGGTGGCGTGGCCCGCCCGATCACTGCCCCGTGCGTGTGCCCAACCTCACAATGTTCCTGGCTATGTCGGTGGTGGCGGCCCACCCGTGCGCTGCCCTGTGCCCACACACCTAGCTTCACAAGGTTCCCGGTGATGCCAGTGGTGGTGGCCCGCCCGCGCACCACCCCCGTGCACACGCCCAGCCCCACAAGCCACCTGGCGGTGTCAGTGTTGACAGATTTTTTTTAATGGGGCAAAGGAGGGGGAGGGAGGGTTGGGCCGGCCAGCCGCGGGCCACTCAAAATGGCCTGATGGGCCGGAGTTGGCCCCCGGGCCAGACTTTGGGCAGGCCTGGCTTATAACATAGGTTGATGCTTTTAGAGTACAACTCCCATAATGGCTAACCACTTGTTCAGCTGGCTAGGACCTATGGGAGTTCTAGCCCCTGCACATACACATTCAAAAGCTTGAGGGCTACCATTGGTCATCCTTGATCTACAAAAGTGGTGTTACCAACCATATGAGGGTAAGAAAATGGGTAAGAAAAAACATTGACTAGTGAGAATAATTTTGTAGTTAAGTTGGTTTCTCCAGGTGCAAGGCACCAGAATGACGTTACTGAAAAATAGGAGTCAAAACTGTCCTACCACTTCAGGCAGGAGGCAAAGTGTTGTTCTCCCCACAGCTTTGCTCTTGACATTCTACCCAGGCCAGGCAAGCAAGGAGGTGCCCCTACATTCTTCCCCACATGCTTCTAGTCCTCATTGCTATTTAAAAAAAAACATCTGGCTCTAAAGATTCCTCTCAGAGTGATGTTAGGTAGGAGGGATGTCCAGAAAAAATTGCCCATGTGTTATTTTAGGTGACAGTTAAAGACATCCTGCTCATTTGCTTCTTGGAGCTAGGCATTTTAAAAATTATTATTTTTAGAAAGACCTAAGTTGAGGTGGTTGCCACATTACGCCTTGCCACCTCCCTCTTCCTTCTCTGGGAGAGATGTGGTGGGTAGGATGAGACCTTTTCTCATTTTAATAACACGACTGCATCATTGTCTCCAAAGGGCCTGTCAGATATC
>JAHTLZ010000122.1:24280031-24293647 GCA_023846285.1 Phrynocephalus versicolor | reverse complement strand
ACAAAAGTTGCAAAGCATCCAGAAATATTTGGAGAAGATCCTTCCCTTGGCCCAGGCCACATTTTCAGAATATGGGAAGATTAAGACAGGTTCATAATAGATTAGCAAGGCAGGGCAATCTTTTTGTCAATGTGTGACCCAATGGTACCGCAATGTCTATTAGAAATTTATGAGTGCATAAGAACATAAGAACATAAGAAGAGCCATGCTGGATCCGGCCAAAGGCCCATCTAGTCCAGCTTCCTGTATCTCACAGTGGCCCCACCAGTTGCGTCTGGGAGCACATGAGACTAGATATCTGTCTCCTGATACCACCCCCCTGCATCTGGCCCTTGAAGTACCCCGGTTTTAAGCCTGGAGATTACACATCTCCATCATGGCATGTAACCTGTGATGGACTTTTCCTCCAGATCCAGATCTGGACAGATCCAGCCACCTCAAACCAGCCACAATTACAAGAACAACAAATGAAAAGGAAGACAGCAATTACCGTAACAACTAGAGTGTTAATTTCAGATTATTTATTTATTTATTTATTTGAATTATATACATACCATCCATCTAGCCTTGGGGGCCACTCAGGTAAGTAGGTTCCATATTTTTAATATAAATTTAACAAAATCCCAGAAGCTGACTCCTTTCTTCATCAGCTAACCACTTCTCACTCAAATACTGTACAAAGCAATTGTCAGGGCAGTGGTTTTTTTGTTTTTGCCTTTGTTTTTACTACTGTGAGCACAAGTGTAAAAATTATATATATATATATTTTTGTTTGGGCTGCCTTCATTATCAGAATTGCCTTGTAGAATGTTGATCTGTTCTGCCAGCACTTTCCTCTATACCTCCTTTGCAACAAGAGGGTAAAAGCAACTGACAATAATTCAGCATTGTTTTATAGGTAAAAGGTAAAGCTTCCCCCCGCACATACATGCTAGTCGTGTTCGACTCTAGGGGCGGTGTTCATCTCCGTTTTCAAGCTGAAGATCCAGTGTTGTCCAAGTCCATGGCCACGTGGCTGGCATGGCTTCAAGGAAACACTGTTTTACCTTCCCACCTTTTACAGCAGTACATGTTTATCTACTTGCATTTACATGCTTTCGAACTGCTAGGTTGGCAGGAGGTGGGGTTGTCGACAGGAACTCGATCCGCTGCATGGCACCAGGATTTGAACCGCCGAGCTGCCGACTTTGCAGTCAACAGTTTTTGGACCCTTAGTCCGCTGAGCCACCATGCCTTCTTATCTTCAGCGTCATGGTCAACAGAGGTATAAGAACGTTAACACAGCAGCACAACCGCAGCAACATCAGGGGTGTAGTAAATCCTTTGTACTCACAGTCTTCAGCATGTGTTACACTGCAGGGCTACCATTAGTCACTTTTGTAGCCACAAGCCCTTCCAACCAGTTACATGGAACAGGTAAAAAGCACTTGGAAATTCCACTAAGAAAGTCCTTTTGTTTTTGTTTTTAGTGTTTTTCACATTATAGAAGCCTTGGCTTAAGGAGAGGAAAAACTGTGACCACTATCTTTTTGGTTTTAGAGTATCAGTTCTGTGGCAATCATGGATTTCAACATTGTTCTCACTTCTACTCCTATGGACATTTAAAATTCTTAATGTGAAACAGGAATGGACCTCCCCAGACTATCACACTCTCTGCTTTTTAGATAGGCACCTATGCATCTCTAGCCAGGTCATCATAGAGCCCTCTCCTACTGGGCTGTCAGTTTTTACCTGGGACTCACTCAGCATTCCCAGCAACTGACTAGCTAGGCCAAAGGATGTGTTGCAGAGAGCCTGTTATTAGATTAAACCATTCTTTCAATGTTGAGAAGGACCAGTGACAGCAGGAGC
Organism: Phrynocephalus versicolor; assembly: GCA_023846285.1. NCBI lineage: Eukaryota > Metazoa > Chordata > Lepidosauria > Squamata > Agamidae > Phrynocephalus > Phrynocephalus versicolor. The sequence goes on along the minus strand of JAHTLZ010000122.1, from coordinate 24,291,796 downwards.
ATTCTACACTTCCCATAACTGGGAAACCAGCTTAATTTGCTTTGTGACTATTCATTGGAAGAGGAACGTAGGTTTTGTTTGCAAATTTGATTGCTCAGCCATGAAGCTCTGACTGCGCATAACAATGGGCAATACAGCAGCATGGACTGTCTTGACCTTTCTCTCCAGCAGATCATCCTTACACTTAAGGATGCTTTCTAGTTCTTTCATCACTGTGCTTCTGAGTCTTGGTTTTTGCCGTTGTTCAGTCTTGTTTCGGTGTGTGATTAATTTCTTCCTGGAGGTTTACATAAAAGCTTTCAATTTCTTCTTCCGTAACTGTAATACGAGCAGAGGCTTGAATGGCGCTTATGTTCGTAGATTTTTTAAAAGAAGTCTGAATGATATTGAAGAAAATCCTGCAGCTTAGGGTGGGTCCACCGAATCAATAGGATGTGGTGAGTCAACTTCTCCATCAGTTCCATTGACTCAAACTGATCTGCTTTTTACTCTGCTAAGGTAAATTGCAGTTAGAGTAGGCTTATTTGAATCTATAGAACTTAACAGAGAAGTTTACTTGCCATGTTTCCCATTGATTTGATGGATCTACTCTAATGTGATTTAGTATACTATAACAAAAGGATTTGAGCTATTATTTGGACAAACCTTGTGATGCAGCTCCTAACTGCCTCAGGACTAGTCCTATTCAATTTCTTCTGATTTTACAGTTTCTATTGTAAAACACTTTATAGTTGCATGGCTGAAAATGTCCTGTTCTCGTTCACTTTACTTCACCCATACCAGTGGTTCTCAACCTGTGGGTCCCCAGATGTTCCTGAACTGCAACTCCCAGAAATCCCTTCCAGCACAGCAAGTGGTGAAGGCTTCTGGGAGATGCAGTCCAGGAACATCAGGGGACCCACAGGTTGAGAACCACTGACCAATACTATACACTGCAATATATAAATGCTCCATTCCTTGCTATACAGTTTTAGGTTTACCTTGATTTATATGCCTCATTTCCCTGTTCCAACTGTATATGTCCTGCAGCATCAGATGTTCCTTTCACCTCAGTGCATATCAGCCAGTAGATGTCCTTCCAATGTTAATCTAGTTGCTCCATTAATGATAGCACTAGTTGTACTGGTCTTTCATTCTCCCTGAGTAAATGACTGAGTGCTTTCCAATCCGTGAAATGTCATCTTCAAGCACTACTGTTCAATTTGGATTATCTCATCATAGGATTTTCAAGGTAAGAAAAGTTCAGCAGAGGTTCACCTTTGCCTTCTTCTGCGCAGTGAGCTTCAGTTGGCACTGCTGTTGTCTGTGAAATATCCTCTGCCAGGGTCACCTTCCAGTACTCATGCTGTCCAGTAGCCGCCTTCGAGGAATTTGCTCTATCCAATCACTGTTGAAATTACCCATTCTGCTGATGTAACCACTAACCCTGAAGAGTGTGAATGCATCTTAATCTACTGTGTTAGCGTTGACCATTCCACCTCAGGTGACCCAGGTAGGACTCCAGATTCATAAGGGAGTCTACCTGCCTAACGGCTCTGCTCTTGACTCTTCTTGACACACTCAAACAACTTATTCCTGTTAAGGTGTGCATCTAAGAAGGGGGTGCATCTCTGTCATAATCATGGGTTTCACCTATTAGTGAGCAATCTGGAATGTATTGTCTTGGCTAACTGTGAGACTTTTTGGTCAGGGGCAGCCACATAAGCTGTCTTTCTTTTCTTTTCTTTTCTTTTCTTTTCTTTTCTTTTCTTTTCTTTCTTTCTTTCTTTCTTTCTTTCTTTCTTTCTTTCTTTCTGCAAATCTTGAGGCTTGTATCTTGCAAACCTCAAAGTTGCCCCAAGTGATGTCTGCTATGATGCATCAAGAACTGAAAGGAGCTTAGGGTTTTTAAATAGTTTAGTTTTAACTGGACTGAAAATTAATTCAAACAATCATATTCACCTCCAGGTTGTTATGTGATATATGTGACTGTCACAGTATATTTTGTACAAGTTCCTGGACTCCTCAAAATAGCCACATAATACATTTTTCCTGTGCTATTGGTCTACTGTGGGTGTAGATTAGTAGGTCAGTTTACAGCATGTGAACTTAGCAATGTTCAGATTTTCTTGCTCATGAAGATTTTAATTGTTACGTATTGGGAGGTCAAAAATAACTCCAAAATTGTTCTTTCCATCCAGACCGACACCAAAGCATGATGTAGTATATCAAAGCCTCCAACTACTTTTGGTTTGCATCAATATGAGGTCTTTGTTGTGTATTGAGCTGTATTCCTATTGGTTTCTGTTCCTGTTCCAAAGGGAACAGGCCTATTGGTTTATTCAAGTTGCTGCATTTGGCTCCTCAACCCTATTGGTCTCTGCCAAAAGGCAGCTTTGTGATTGGTTGTAATTGTTCCCTCCAAAATGTATCTTTTCCTAGCCAGTCCTGGCTCCTATAAATGTATCTCCCTCTCCCCAGTCCCCAGTCTTGTTCTCTCCCTGAATAAAGAGCTGTTACACTAGAAGCTGCCTCCAGCCTGCTATGTCAAAGAACTAGATCACTGCTGAAAGCACTAAACCCACTCTACAACAGTCTTGCCATGATATTATTTATTATTCTTAAAACTATTACAATGACACGCCTATCTTGGTTGCCAATTTCCAGTTAGGTTTTCCTAGGCAAATACAAGAAGAGTTAAAGTTTGACATAGAATGTAACCATAGTTATATTTTCTTCCTCCTGTAAACTCAGAAAAATCTATGGAAATTGCTCTCAACAAGAAAAATTTAGCCTTTTCACTACTGCAGGGATAGACAAGTCCCAGGAAATCAATTTCTATTTACATATTCAGTACTGAAAGGGTTAAAAATGAAGAGTTATAGGTACTGGATAGTGAATGTACTACAGCCCAAGCCTCATGATCACATATTAGATCTTTGCCCTGATGACACTGTAAAGACATCTGGTAGCATCCACCATCAAACAAAACCATATTTGTTGGGCTTCTGGCATCTCTTCCTCTTCTTTTGTACCACTGGCTTGTGCTTGTGCACACACCTCTTATATTTAGTGGTGTGCCAGGGTGTTTGTCTTGGGCTTATGGAAGAGAATAAAAGTGTACCAATTTTGAGGAACATTACACTATTGATTTGAGATGAGCTCCTATGACGCACCATAACCAACGGGATACTTTGAAGATACTACAACTAGGGCATGGAGGTGAAAGCCTTCACCTACTGTATGTTTTCACTGTGCAGTATTTAGTGCTGTAGTGCCTTTGCATATGACTGGCAGCAGCTCACAGACCTATATAGTGTGGATTGATGTAGTTCCTTTTAAAAGCTGTATAAGGGTAAAATAGCCCATGGGACAGAATGTCACAAATTGACCGTGTTTGCACTTTTAATTGGTATGCAGTCATGGGGTCTACCATAGACCTGTTCCACTGGGTGGTGGCATAGTGAAGATGGAGAAAACAGATATTCTTTAAGAGAGAACATATTAGAGACCAGACTAACAGTGACCACATGCAAAGCATCTGATCCAGAGTAGGTAGCTGACATAATGGACAGTAGTGGCAATGAACAAGGCAAGAGGGAAACTACTTAAGCTAACTTCCCCAGCAAATCTTTAGCATAACTGGAAAACCTAAAGCCATGACCCCCAGTCTCCGGCAGCCCTTCAGTTGGCAGGGGGTGCTAAGAATCTCTGGGCCGGTCATGAGAAGCTACCTGGATTGTCCACAGCTTATTTCAAAGTGGGGAAACCCACAACATCATCAAGGAAACAGAAAGACTTAATATTGAGAACCTGGGCATTAGTGAGATGGATCGGCCTAATTCAGGAAAGTGTGTAGTAGATAGATATTGTGTGCACCATGCTGGTAACTACAAAACTCATCACTTTAATGGAGGGAGATTCATAGTCGATCCAAATATCAGTAAGAATATTAGAAAATTTGTGCTAGTGTCACAGAGTAATTTTTCCTCCAACTTAATGCACAACCTGTCTTGCTAAATCTTATCCAGGTGTATGCAGCAACATGTGACAGATGATGATACAGAATAATTTTATATGCAATTAAAGACCGCTTTATCATTTACCAAATCAATTGAAGCTACCATAGTTATGGGTGATTTCAATGCAAAGGCAAGACAAGGCCAACAGGCAGAAGTAGTAGGTAATTATGGATTAGGAATTGGTAATGAGCGAAGTGATTGATCAATTCAGTTATGTCAAGAAACAGATACGTGCAGTAGGACCCCTGTATCTGCAGGGTATAGGTTCCGGGACACCTGCAGGTACAGAAATCTGAGGATAAGAGCTAACACTCTTATCTAGGGTGGCAGTGGTGGGCAAGGAGGGGGTGAACAAACTTCAAAGGGCCATCCCCCCATCATGCCCCACAACCCCCATTCTCCCCTGTCCTTACCACCAGGGTAGTGAAAAGGTGCCCGCATGGCCTGCAGGCACTCGCCTGGGACATCAGTGGGGTGTGTGGAAGAGGTGCCCACGTGGACCTATGGATGCCTGTGGGCAGCATGGGTGCCTTTTCTTCCGCCACTGCTGCCGAGGTCTCAGGCGGGCGGCGCGGGTGCCTCTTCTTCCGCCACCACTGCCAATGTCCTGGGACTCCAGCAGCCAGCCATGACCTTGTCCACGAGTCCCCTTTCTCACTGCTGCTGCTTCCTTAGGGAGTGCTTCCAGAAGGTGAAAATGAGGAAGCAGTGGCAGTGAGGAAGGGAACTCATGGGCAAGGCTGCTGGCTGGCTGCTGGGGTCCTGGCTCCGTTACCCTTTGCAGGTGCCGCAACATTGTGCAGGCAGGAAAACTTGCTAGCATGGCACCATGAGGACAAGAAGGCAGATGGAGCGCACATGCAGAAAGAGGGGCGCAGAGGGAGGTCCTAAGAGGCAGGAAGCCACAAAGAGGTTCTCCAGCAGCAGGGTGAGGGTGATGCCACTTCTGGGTCAGCTTAGGGGGTGAGGGAGAGAAACCAGGAGAGCCTTGCACAGCACAGCTGGCAGGGTGGCACAAGGCAAGAGATGCTTTGTGGCTACTTTATTATTTTTTATATATTTTCTTCCCCAGTCCACAGATAAGTGAATCAGCAGATAATTAATCAGCTGATAAGGGGTCCTACTGTATTTCCAGATGACTCCACGCTGCCTTTATATGTGGATTTCAAATGCTGACAGGAATATCAGGAATCAGATTGATTATATCTTGATTAATAAATGTTTTAGGAATTCAATTAAGTGTGTGAAAACATACCCTGATTCAGATATTAATTCAGATCATAATCTTTTGTTATCAATAGTGAACCTTAAGTTGAAGAAATGTCAGTTAAAGGTGACAAATAGTTAAACTGCAATTTCTAAGCTTCAGGACCCAGCAGTAAGAACTGAAGCTCAATTGATCCTGAGTATAAAATTCAAAACGATCAAGGAGACAGCAGATGTAAATGAAGTTGAAAACACCTGGAGCCAAATTAAAGCTGCTGTGAATGAGGTGTGCCAAGATGAATTAAATATTATCAAGAGAAAGAAGATCAAACCTTGGATGATATATGAAATTCTGGGCCTCATAGATCATAGAAGAGAGATGAAAAACAGGGATCCTCTAATATAAAAAATTGCAAAAAAATATGGCAGAAAATAAGAATGGCAAAGGAGAAAAATTCAAAGGAATATAGTGGAATTAAAGAATTGGATGCTAAGCATGATTCATTTAACATGTACAAGAAAATAAGGCATTTAGTGGTGTGTATAACATAAGAGGAAGTGAATTTCTTGTTGTCAAGAATACCTTGACAAACACTGAGGAGAAACTACAGGAATGGAAGGAATACGTAGAACATCTCTTTAAGGATAACAGAAGTATTGACCATGGTGTCAAGTTAGATGATGGTGTAGATATCATGAGGAAAGATGTACAACATACCATTAAACTATCAAAGTGTGGCAAAGCCCCAGGCCCTGATTAAATACTGTATATATAGAAGTATCTGAAATTGCTTAAAGAAGGACAATCCCTTTCCCTTCTGGTCAATTTATATAATAGCATTTATAGAAGTGGAACCATCCCACATGAATGACTCAAATCCAATTTTATATCACTTCCAAATAAACCTGATGCAATAGCTGTAATGAATATTGGACAATCAGTTTGATGGGTTACATCCTGAAGTTATTTTTTTTTAAAGTCCTGCATTTAAGAATATATTGGAAGTGTAAAAAGAGCATTGGAGTCCCCATTTTGGATTCAGGAATGGATTTGGTACTTGGGAGGCATTATTTACTCTTCAAATACTAGTTCAGCAATGTCTCAATGTCAATATTGATGTTTTTGTTTGCTTCATTGATTATGAAAAAGCATTTGACTCAGTTAAACATGATAAACTTATTAATATTATTCAAGAACTGGGCTTGGACAATTGTGATGCTAGTCTCGTGCGCTCCCAGAGGCATCTGGTGGGGCCACTGTGAGATACAGGAAGCTGGACTAGATGGGCCTTTGGCCTGATCCAGCATGGTTCTTCTTATATTCTTATGTGATATCTGATTGATTGGGAATTTGTATTGGAATCAGTGTGCTGATGTCCAGATAGTTTGTCAGATATCAGAAGAGGTGTCAATTACAAAAGGTGTTTGTCAAGCTTTGTCCCTCCATTTCTTGGGACCAGAATATCTGACAGAACGTATCATCCTAAGATCAACATCGGCCTGACCCACCAGAACATCACAGTCCCATGCCCTCTGGATCGCCACCCCCAGGAGGCGTGTAAAACGTCCACCAGGAACCACACCTTCTCTGTGACAGGTCCCACATTGTGGAACCGTCTCTCGAGTGAAATTAGGACTACGGAGTCCCTCCCAGCATTTAAGAAGTTGCTAAAAACCTGGCTTTACACGGCTGCATTCGGCAATCAAGGTGGTTGAATTATTATATGAGTAGGGATTATGAGTTTGTATTTCTGCCCATTTTTCGCCATCTTGCTTTAGTATTATTATTCTGAATTTTTTTTTAGCTTTTCTTTTTAACTTTGGGTTCTGCTGTTTGCTCTACATTCTTTTTATGTTTACTTTGTGGAACCGATTATTATTTCTTTTGAATTGTGGTATATTATACTTGTTAACCACCGAGAGTTACCATTTGTGAAAATCTGGTGGTAAATAAATAAATAAATAAATAAATAAATAAATAAATAAATAAATAAGGTTGTATTCTCTCACCTCTACTTCTTAATATCTATTCAGAAAGAATTTTCCGGGATGCTCTTGAAGGAAAGAACCAAGGTGTGAAAGTGAATGGAGTTCAGGAGAGGACTTTCTCTCAATCCCACCACGATCACAGGTATGTCTCATGGGAACACATGAAAGGGCCTTCTCGGCTGCTGCATCCAGACTCTGGAACTCCCTCCCACTAGAGGCCAGGACTATCCCATCTCTGCTGTCTTTCCGGAAACAAGCTTTCCCTGAATGATGGACTAGGTATTATGCATCTTTATATGAATGTACCATACATGATTACATAGACTTTGTGCTTATAACTACTTACAACTTTGTGCTTATATCTCCTTTTTGAATAGTATACCATGCATGTTTACATGGAATTTTTACTCTCTCTTTTACTGCTCACATTCTTTTATAGCTTTAATGTTGTCTTTTAATGCTTTAAGATGTCCCTCAATTCCCTGTTCTCAAACTTGAATATGTCTAAATTGTACTGGACTGTATATTCTCCCTCATTACTGTAAGCTGCCTTGGGTCCTTTTCCAAGGAGAAAGGTAGGGTAAAAATACTCAAACAAACAAACAAACAAACAAACAAACAAACAAACAAACAAACAAACAAACAAACAAACAAACAAACAAACAAACAAACAAACAGTATTGGATTCTCTTGCTGCAAAAGTAGTGCCATGGGATTGCGACATAACATGAAGAAGACAAAATGGGTGGTTATCATAAAAATCAAAACGGTTCACAGAACCTGCTCAAGATCCGCAGTGATTTAACTGAGAGACTATCATCTTATAAATACTTAGGGTGTTATATCAAGGATAGCTGGGATCTTTCACGTGAAATCCGTTGTAGAATTGAACAAGCTAGAAATTCCTTTCAGAAAATGAGGAAAGTCTTGACAAACCGGGACTCATCTAGCAGATACTTTGATTCTATGTATTCTGTGTACTTCTCTATGGTGTCAAAACTTGGACCCTTACAGACACGTTATGCAGGAATCTGAAAATACCATGGACAGCCAGAGTCACTAATATGTCTGTATTACAACACTTGAATTAAAAGCTAGAAATCCTCAATACCACAAGGAGGAGAAAACTGCAATATTTCAGACACATAATGCGCAATAAGAAATACCATCTGCTTCAGGTTATCTTTCAAGGAAAAATAGCCTGGGGCATAGAAGAACATTCTGGCTTAATACGTTCTTAAGCCAATGGTCCACAGTGAGCACAGGTGCTCTGTTTAGAATAGATTTAGACAGAAACCAATTCAAGCTACTGATCGCCTATGTTCTAAGACAGGGGTCTGCAACCTTTAAGACATAAAGAGCCACTTGGACCCGTTTCCGATGGGGGGAAAAAAACTGGGAGCCGCAAAACCATTGCGACATTTAAAACAAATATAACACTGCAAATATATTTTCCCCTCCCCTCACTCCTGGCTTTTTGGGCGCTCGCAAGCAACACACTCCCTCGCGCGCTCCTCGGACACGCTGCGCCCCGGCGCCGGGCTCGGGTGGGGTGGGAAGGAGCGGCTGCGGCTGCGGCTCCTCCGGGCACCCCCGAAGGGCTTCTGAGAAGGAAGCCAATGAAAGTTGCTTCTTCGGCACTTTGGGCGCCGGGAGAGTGAGCAACCGGGCGAGCCCGAGCCACCGCCACCTCCCCCCACCCCCCCACCCTGTCCCCGAGGGTTTCCCGTGTGCGCAACTGGGGCGGTTGTGTGTCCGCCAGCCTCGGGGAGGGCCGGGCTGGGGATGGGTGGGTGCGCAGGAGGCAGGAGGCACGTTCTCTGTGTGGGAATGGAGCGGAAGGCAGCTGCTGGCGGGCTTTCGGAGAGAGCGAGAGCGAGAGCGAGCGAGACAAGCAGGCAGGCGCACAGGCGCTCCGATCGGCTCGGCTCAGCTTCTCAAGCCAGGTGGCGCGCCGTTGGCCTCCCCGGGCGGCCAGGGGCCCCTGAACAACTTGAGCCCGGCGCCCCCACCCCGCCGCCGAAACCGGCTGACTCCAGGAGGGAGCCGCTGGAAGTCTAATAAGAGAGACCCCTCCTCGGGCCAGGGGGCGGGCTCGAACTAGCTGTCACGCCGCGTCCCTCGACTGCCAAGTTGATCTCGCGCAGGAAAAAGAAAAGCCGACTTCCTCCATTGCTTCTCGCTTCTCCGCCGCCGCTCCCCCCCTCCCAGCTCCCGCCACCACCAACCCCTTGCTTGTTGGGCCAGAACTGACAGCACTGGGCAAGGAAGCAGGGCGGCAGTGGCGGCGGGGGGTGGTGGGGAGAGAGAAGACTAGCCGTGGCCCCCTCCCCACGCCACCTTTCTTGAGGTTCCCATTCCGCCCTCGCTGCCTTCTGCCCGGATCCTGCAGCCATGGTCTGACTCTCCCCCCCCCACACACACACTCCATCTCTCCCTCCTCCTCCTCCTCCTCTCGCACCCACCCTCCATGGAGGAGGGAAGCGCAGCCCAAGTGCGTTGTGCCCACACCGCTTCCACTTTTTTGGGGGGGGCAGTTTTTAAAAATCTTCCAAAAATAGTACAGGAGGGAGAGGAGGGGAATTTCTAATCTCTCTCTCTCTCTCTTTCGCGGAGACACGCCGTGCGCGCACCCGCTCCCCCGTGTTTTTGGAGCTTCATCCCGGCAAGTTAGTGCAAAGCCGTAGTTTTTTTTTCGGGGGGGGGGGCTGTAGCGAAGCAAAAGGAGAGAGAGAGAGAGAGAGAGATGCCAACTGCACATGTGCAATGCTTGGAAGGGGAAGGGGGGAAGGAAGGAGGGTTTTCTCTTCCTCCACGTTGAACCGTCCCGTCTAAACGCTGCCCCCCCACCACACACACACAACACACACACACACACACACACACGTCGCTTCTTCCCCCTCCCACCAAACACCCAAGCAAGAAAGGAAGGGGAAGGGGGGAAGGAAGGAAGGTTTTCTCTTCCTCCACGTTGCACACACACAACACACACACACACACACACACACACACACACACACACACACACACACACACACACACACACACACACACACACACACGTCGCTTCTTCCCCCTCCCACCAAACACCCAAGCAAGAAAGGAAGGGGAAGGGGGGAAGGAAGGAAGGAGGATTTTCTCCTCCCGTCTTTTTTTCTGGGTGGGGGGAGGCAACAATCCAGATCTGGGAGGTTTTCTTGAAGTTAAAAAAAAAGAAAAAAGGCTGCCTTTCGGCTGGCACTTTCCACCACGCCTCCCTCTCTCTCTCTCTTGCTCTGAAGAAGAAGGAGCGCGCTGAGAGTGTGGCTGCGCTTGGCTTCGCGCCGCCTTGTGGGACGGGCTGTCCTTGCGAGATGCGGCGCCTTTGTATTGAAATTTCTGAACCCTCCCAGAGCCGCAGCAAATGTTCCAAAGAGCCGCATGCGGCTCTGGAGCCGCGGGTTGCAGACCCCCGTTCTAAGAGGACATGGCACATGAAGAAGAAGATATTTGTTGTGAACCGCCTGGAGTTCCATCCGGAAGACGGGCGGTATATAAGCTCAAAAAATGAATGAATGAAATATATTCATCACGATGAGTGCTGAGATCCTGCCCCCTCTTTTTCCTAATCCTCTATAGCAATTGTTTTCTTTTTCCTGCTATCTTTCTATCTTGTAGTTAAATGTTAAAAGGTGTCAAGGGAAGAAGCTGTCAGGAGAACACTCTGAAGGCCCAAGACAGCAAGCCCAGTTTAACATATTCAAAGGAGAATTAACAGGAGGGCTGAGTGTCACACCGTTTTATCACAGACAGCTTATATTGCAGTGTGAGAACATTGTGGCTTTACATTACGATGAGCTTTAAAAAGGCAAGCTTGAACGCCACCCATCCACTGTTCTCTGCCGCATCAGTGCCATAAATAGGTGCATTCCCATGGTCGGTTGATTTTAAATTTATGATAAGTATATAAAATTAATGAGACGTAGCTACACTTAATGTAGAGTGGGGGGGGGGGGGAGAGAAAAGATCCACTCCCCTGCTGCTGTACAAGTATCATGTACAGAACTTCAGAGTCAGCGCGCTGAAACCAGACACTCGCTTCATTCATGCAGATTCAAGCAGCCTTATCTGTGACACAGCTGTAGACAACCCATACCTAACTCTTTTAATATTATTACCAGATTTGCAAGCTATTAGTGGGTGCTTTTTTGGGGTAGGAAAAAAGAGAGAGAGAGAGAAAGAGAGAGAGGGAGAGAGAGGAGGAGGGAGGGAAGGAAGGAAGGAAGGAGAGGAAAAAGCCCTTCTCGGGTGCCTGGGAGCTGGGGGCTGTCCTGTCTTACACTTGTATTCTCTCTGTGCTTGTGGAGTGGGAGGGTCACACTGTGTGAGACTAATAAGGACATAGCTGCATCCCCTTCTCCCACTCTTTGGAGACTCCAGCAACTCCTCAGCAGATTTGTACAGGCATTTGCTGTGCTTCTGGGGGACACTTAAGAAATAAAAACTAAAGGTAAGAGTCTCTCTCTCTCTCTCTCTCTCTCTCTGTGTGTGTGTGTGTGTGTGTGTGTGTGTGTGTGTGTGTGTGTGTGT
>JAHTLZ010000122.1:24249133-24280021 GCA_023846285.1 Phrynocephalus versicolor | reverse complement strand
TGTGTGTGTGTGTGTGTGTGTGTGTGTGTGTGTGTGTGTGTGTGTGTGTGTGTCTGTGTGTGTGTGTGTTGCTGCTGTTATTATAGTCCTCTGCTCATTGATGCCCAGCGTTTATCCCACGCGAGCCAGTCACTCGGCTGCTTGATTTCCTCTGTTTTTTTTGCCCATCTTAACAGAGCTCTTCACAAATTGTGTTGCGGAGCATATGCTGATAAAGAGATAGCGGTGCTTGCAAGCTGACTGTGCAATTCAGCTTGCCTAGCCAGCTCTTGAGGACAGGAGTGCAGGTACAAATGCTTCCCTATGACTGTAAATAAGTCTTCTGCTTTCTATGCACAAGGGATAGTTTCAAAGCCAAGGTAGATATGGATGCAGTGACAAGGAACCCTGTGAACAGTTTATGCCCAGTGTTTATATTAAAAAATAAGTGTGTGTGGGGGGGGGGGCTCTGCTCATATACAGGTCATTGTGATATTTGGACACATGAATATGACTCGATGAAAAGGAAAAGAAAGCCTGGATGGGATGCTGAAATCCTCAAGGTTTATTATGGCTCCCATAAAGACTATAGTATGTCTAAATTTTACTGGGTGAAAACTCTCTCGCCTTTCTTCTTGCTTTCTGCCATGCTGTCAGGGATATTCTATTCTGTTATATTACTAAAGTTCCTGTCATTTGGGCCAAGACAATGATTTCACCCTTCAGGTACACAGAAAAATGAGTGGCGGGGGGACAACGCTGCTTGGAAATGAATTACCCCATACAAAGACAGATATACCTGGAACAAAGTTGTTATCAGATTTCTTTTGTACAGTAGTTGAATTCTGAGTAGTTACTGTTCCCTCATACCCACAGTATTCCTGTTGCCTCCATATTTCATTATGTTGCTCTCACACAGACATATACTGTATCTAGGACAGCTTCCAGCCAAAGTCAACTGCTTTGGAGTGTCTCATTAACTTGACAAGGGACAGGTGTTAAGTACATGCTTCCTTCCCCACTGAAATCAACTGGATTTGAAGATGGGGATATTTGGCTAACAGTGAAAAAAGTGAAAAAAGATGTACGAATAGGAATGTGTGAGAGGGGAACTGGGGGCAAGGGTGGGGTGTGGAGGTGTGGGGGACCCACTTCTCATAGCAAAATTTCTGAATATGATTCACTCCACCCCACCCAGCTTGATTGTTCTTGCTGGAAATCCCATAAGTTTTGTGGTCATTGTGTCTGGAATAAATGCTAAGCTGAACAGAATCATTATTACACTTCCCACACATGATAGGAACTTTCCTATGTTCGATTTACCTAGAAAGGGCATAACAATGGTTATAGTCCCTAAGCCAAATGCCCCCTTTGCTGCACGGAATTCACCAGAATAGGCTTTATACGATTTTGGCAAAACTTTTCTAGGCAAAGCAATGGAAAAAAAACAATGAAGGAAAGGTTTTTCACAGGTAGCCATGCTAAGGCAAGGGGAAAATCTCAGTGGGATGTCTTGGCATGCAAAAATCAGCAGGAGTGGGAAATTTTGTGAACATTCTTCAAATCTCTACATAAGATCCATTTTGTGTGTTTTGGCATATGGTTTTCTCCTAGTCACACCTTTTCCCACTTCTAAAATGGCCACTTTGCGTCTGCCTCACTGTGTTAATCTTAACTATAGTTCAGGCCCACTAGGGGGTGAAATTAAGACATACAGACCTCCCTTCGTTTCCCACTTTGCCTCATGTTTTTGGCTCTGAAGTATTTTCTCAAAAAGCAGGATATTCCCCCCTCCCCCGTGAAGCCCCCACATGTATCTTTAAACATTTCCTCCAAAGTGGAATCACCCCGCCCCCCATTTCCTGTTTCACTGAAAGAAAGGGGAACAGTTCCTTTGGCTCCATTTTGTTTTCATCATTTTGGGATGGGCCACAGGTTTGGCTCCGCAGGTGTTGTAGTATGGCAGATTCTATCCAGTCCTTATCAATATAGCCAATGCTGGCTGATGAGAGTTGTCGTGAACAACATTTAGAGGGGCATGTGTAGGCCACCCCTCAATTATATCCGAGGGTAAACAAGTGAACAGCGGATCTGTAGAGGTTCAATAGTTCCACATTTGCTCCCCCACCCCCACTGACACGGCCATGCATAAGTGACCTACAAATGGGCCGTATGCAAATTTAGTACGGTAGCTCTGATGAGAGCATTACAGGATGAAGTTTCCCAATGGAAAAGGTGTTGGGTGTTGCTAACCAGGATGTGAAAGGCTTAAAATAGATCTTATGCCAGTTGAAAGCAGGAAGTAGCCACAACCAGCCAGAGCCTATCGTGAATTACAGACTGGGGTTGTTGTCTCTTTATTGGCCTCATTTCTGGGATGACCATCTTTTTACCAGCTTTGCATCTATGGCTGACATTATTTCTTTTAACTTTCTTATACCACATTTTCCTTAGTGTTGGCACCAAAGGGAGCAGATGCAGAGTAGCAGAGGTTTTTCTGCTATGAAATTATTTGTTTTATTTATTTTACAGTACTGTATTTTTACCCCGCCTTTCTCCTTGGAAAAGGACCCAAGGCAGCTTACAGTAAGGAGAGACAATATACAGTCCATTACAATTGTGACACTGAGGAGTTGTATATGCTAAATATTTGTGAGCCAGGACATGTTAAAGAGAGGCCTTGGCCTTTATACCTGCAGCAGAATGAGGTGGTTAAAACTTGAGGGGACTAAGACACTTCAATCTGTAGATGAAGATGGTCTTTTAGGAATGCTCCCTCAGTAGTAAAAACAAAACAAAACAAAAAAAAAGCTGAGCACATCAGAGAGAGAAAAGGTTCTATCCCAGATTTGCTTGCTGTCTGTTTGCAATGGATTGGGGTATGTGGTGTGTGCATGTGAAAGCAGAAAAAAACCCCATGAAAATATATGATTTTCTGACTCTCTAGTTTGAATATAACCCACTACAGTGGTACCCTGACTTAAGAGCAGCTTGACTTAAGAGCGGAAAACTGCTGGCATTTTAACTGCCGCCTTACGAATTTTAGATATGGTCTGCTCGACTTACAAATATTTTTTTTGATTTTTGGATTTTGTAAAGTTATTTTTTCAAATTTTTAGAAAGGTACCCCGATGTAAGAGTAGTTCGACTTAAGACCATGCATTCGGAACAGATTAAATTTGTAAGTCAAGGTACCACTGTAGTTACTTCAGAACACTGCCACCTTGTTAATGCTTGAGTTTGCTACCGCATATACCTGACTTGAAATTTCACATGTACACACTAAGTAGGTAGTTTAGGACCTTATGAAATGAGCTACCATTTTTAGGGAAGACTCTGTGCCACGTACTTGTGTGGCTAACTATCTAATACTTTTTAGGACAAGGTTCTTGTGAAGGTTGAAAGGAAGCACTAATAAACTATTTAGTCTTCCTTACTATGTTGTGGTTGTGTGAGGCAGAGAAGGAGTGGGAACTGGGTGAGCAAGAGAAGAACAAGAAGAGATTAAGAAGACTGGGCTAGAGTTAGTCAAATGCAGTGGTGGCAAACCTTTGGCATTACAGATGGTTTGGACCACAACTACCAGAATTCCAAGCTTGTATTGCCAATGACAAAGGACTGTGGAAGTTGTGGTCCAAAACATATGGAGCGCTGAAGGTTCACCACCACTGGTCTAGTGTATTAGTGCTTCAGAGACACTACTAAGAGATCTATCACATGAAGGTTATAGCAGCAAGTGGACTGAAATGGCTGAATCTAGGATTGCTTGCCTTCTATCTTACTACCGTAGTCTCCTTCCTTGTTTTTTGAGTGCCAATTAGCCCTAAACTGCAAGGGGAACCCTGGGGAGGCAGCCAAGCATGTGGATGGGGCTCCTCTTTTCCATGCAAATGTGGAATGAGTGCCAAGCCTGGTGTAAGGGCTTTAGATGGTGAGTGGGCTTTAAAGAGTTTTTCCAGTCCAACTTTGGGCATGGAATGGTAAAGGGGAGGGGCAGTGGGAAGAGGAGTACACACTCACAAAGGCCGGAGCTTGGTGTTGGGCTCAACAAAAAAGGAAGGTGGGACATAGGCAGGCAATTAAAATATCGCTTTTTAGAGAGGCATTTGGCGACCATTAGTCTGTGTAGGGTTTTTTTTCCTGTTTTTCTTTATCTTCCTTTGAGACATACTTGCCGCCATCTTTGCTGCTTTTTATATCATTTTTTTAAAAAACTTTGATATTGATGTTACTGTTACATTATATTGTTGTGAACCGCCGGGAGTTCCATTGGAAGATGGGCGGTATAGAAATAAATAAATAAATAAATAAATAAATAAATAAATAAATAAATAAATAAATAAATAAATTGCTAAGGGAGGAGATGTCCTTCCAGTCAGAGAACAAATCTGAAATCTGTTTCTACTAGTATGACTCAGGCCTTGAATGTGTCATGTGACTCTGAGGCACAGGATTACCAGCTCATCCCCTCACCAAACTCCTGCATTTTTTTTACAACTAAGAGCCTTTTCACACGACCCCTAAGGTCCGCTGGCCACTTAAATTCGGACCAGAGATTTTAGGGGTTTGTCGCTGTTCCTGCATTCCCACCCCCTCCGCACTCCTGGCTGCATTCAGATTTCTTAAAGGGGCGGGGGGGGAAAGAACAAACAGAAGCAAGGAGAGCCCGGCAGTCACTACGTTATATCCGCATCAGGAATTTTCACCTCCGGAGAGCAGGTGCCTGAAAAGTGCGCTGGGACGCGCTTAGGTGGGCGTGGTCGCACTTAATTATCTGTAAACTCCGGAGCTGGTGGGGAAACAATTTTAAGCTCCGGAGCTGGGAGCCATTTGCAGCGGAGTTTAGGGATCATGTACAAATACCCTACCTAAGTGACACTCAAGTAGAGCTTTGATAGATGAGTCTCCTTTCTCCCACGCACAAAGTACTGCAACTTGGAAATCAATGCCTGTTGATGTGATCAATTAACCAGATGTGTAGCTCTTGAAATATACACACGCCACACTGGATAAAAAAACAACAACTTTCCATCTAATGTTCTTCCCGTGTGCAGCCGGAGCCCAGCCCTGCACATGTGAGGTTCCAGCAGCAACTGGAGCCAGGCGAGTGGTGGCACTCACTGTGGGTGCATGATTGGCAACCATTCATCACTGCGCAGCCACACAGCTTAGGGGAGGTGTTTGATGATAACTCTGCTAAAAGATACCCCCATGCATTTTAGAACTTTTGTTTTGTCCATATGATAGTCGAGTGGTATACTATGAGCTATCTGTGCATCTGTCTTAGGTAGTGAGTGGATCTTGATTTTAAGCATACACTACTTTTCCCACCTGTTTGTCTGTCAACCTATTTGTATTTTTGTTTTTATTCTGTTAAAAATGAGACGACTTTTAAAATGTCTTTCTGGAAAGAAATTCAACCAAATAATTAAATTATACAACTTATGCTCTGTCCCACTATCTTTAGCTAACAGAGAGAGAGAGAGAGAGAGAGAGAGAGAGGAAGCTCCTGTGAGTATTTTTTCCTAGGCAAATAGCTTTTGCTGTCATTTGCAAGTTCAACAGCTTGCAGTAAACAAAAATGGAACCGCACAGACCTCTTTCCTTCTTTCCCCCTTTGTTTCTTCTACAAAGAATGCAGTCACCTGGCAATGAGTACTCACACAGAAATCAGTGCTATGAGAGGATTTAACAACTCTTTGCCATCCCTGCCAACAGCAATAAAGCTTAACAATGCTGAAAAACCCACCTTGGTGGAGCCTGAAGCTCAAACCCAACGTTGTGCTAATGTTTCAGGGGGTTCTATTAACTTGTAGCCTCCTGTCAGTCAAAATCCTGCTCTAGACAGTTGGGAATGTCCTAGAGAGTGTTTTGAGGACACACAACATGCTTTGGCCATGAAGTAAGGGAGAACAAGTCCCTTTAACTGATATGAGCTTAGATCTGCCCATAGTTGTGGTGAAGATGGGTTGAATCTGTACATATAACAGTTTCATGAAGAACCTATGTTGTAAGATGAAGACGAGAGTGTCAAAAAGGCAGCTAGAGAAACTTATTATGCAACTGCCTTTTGCAGTGTGTGTGTGTGCGTGTGCGTGTGCGTGCGCGCACGTTTACACAGAGCTAAATGGATGGATATTTTCCACCTTTTCTCGATTTCTGTTTTTTTAATTGTTGGGTTCCGATTCATCCCAAACTTTGATAAGTTTTGCATTCTTTCTTTCTTTCTTTCTTTGAATATTTTTACCCCATCTTTCTCCTTGGAAAAGGACCCAAGGCAGCTTAAAATAATGAGGGGCAATATACAGCCCGGAACATTTTAGACATATTCAAGTTAAGAAGAGGGAATGAAAAGAGGCATCTTAGAACATTAAAAGGTAACAGTAGAGCTACAAAGAGCACACAAAAATAAAATAAAAATCCATTATGAGGAGTGGAAAATAATATGGGAATCACTGGTGTTCTTATGAAATCAGTCAATGCAATCATGTATGGTAATCCATATAAAGTTACATAGTAGGAAGTTCCTAATTCAGGGAAAGCTTGCCTGAAGAGGAAGGTCTTTGCCTGCTTCCGGAGGCAGGGCAGTCCTGACCTCCAGCGGGAGGGGGTTCCAAAGTCTGGGAGCAGCAACAGAGAAGGCCCTTTCATGTGTTCTTCTGAGGTGCACTTGTGAAGGTGGCAGGATGGAGAGAAAGGCCTCTACTGATGACTTTAGTACCCGAGCTGGTTCATACTACGAGATTCAATCTTTGCGGCAGCTTGGAATCACTTTTTTTTGTGCTGTGTAGGTTATGGTCAGCACCTTGAATTGTGCCTGGTAGGTGATTGTCAGGCAGTGGCGCTGCTTTAGTAGGGGTGTTATGTGATCTCTGTAACCCACCCTGGACAGCAATCTGGCCACTGTGTTCTGGACCCATTGAAGTTTCCTAAGACTTTCCACTGGTAGCCCCACATAGAGCACAGTACAGTAGTCCAGCTGGGAGGGCACCAGGGAATATGTCACAGTTGCCAGAGCAGATTTCTCAAAGAGCAGGCATAACTTGGCGTACAAGTTTTAATTTTGCAAATGCACTTCTGGTCACAACTGTGACCTGGGCATCTAAGCTCAAGGATGAGTCCAGGAGCATCCCAAGCTGAATTCTTAAATTCAGATAATTTAGTTTCAGACAATTTAAGAGAGCTCTGGTGTGAAAGAAGAAAAATAGCAGATTTCAAAGGGTAACTGCATTGTGATTGCCATGAAAGTGCAAAATTAACCTAGTTTGTCTTAAAGTGTAAACCAAATGCATTTATCTGGTTTCCACAGTATTTCTCACTCATATACATATTAACCTAGTTTGTCTTAAAGTGTAAACCAAATGAATTTATCTGGTTTCCACAGTATTTCTCACTCATATGCATATGTACAAAAAAGAATGCATACACACAGATGGACATGTTCTTCATTTATGCTTGGCATGCCTATTTCAGACATGTAGGTATAGCTAAATCGGATGATTTGATGCAAAGTAGCTCAGAAAACTTCAGTGTTTGAAGATTCGTGGAGTCAAGGGTGAGAAAAAGGTTCCAAGTTCTAAAATTCTTTCTTTCCTTTGGCCACACTGCTCATGGCTGGAGAACAGGGTTGAACTCTCAGAAAATAAAACAATGTCAACTGATATGCTCCCCCAGGAGGGTACTCGTTTGGTCACAACAATGGTAACCAAACATGGTGCTGTGCAAGGCGGGTCTAATCTTGCATCTCTCTGTTGTTTCTCAGACTGTATTCTCCTCTCATCAAGAGTACAAAGGAGAAAAAAAAATAGGCTGAATGGGAAGATTACTCCTCACTTCCCCACTGTGCTCTCCCAACCAAAATAGCAACAACCCACATTTCAGTACTGTACAATAGAGCTCAGAAATCAATCAATGGTTTTCCTCTGTTATACAGTAACCCCCAATCTATCACGGGGGTTAGGGACCGACCCCACCTGTGAACATTGAAAATCCGTGCAATATAGATGCAGGTCGGGTCGAGACTGGGGGGCGGTGGCCCGTGATGTTTAAAATGTCTTTAAGTAATGAAGCTAAGGAGGCTCCATTGATGAAAGACATTTAAACATCACACGCTGCACCCCTGACCCCTTGGGGTTGGGGGGGGGAGCCGTGTGCAATGCCTCCACAGAAGCAAGCCCCGGGCTCCAGCTGATTGGCGTGGGGTGGGGGAGAAAAACCTTTATTTCCCCACCTCTGTGCCAATCAGCTGGAGCCCAGCACTTGGGGAAGGGAAAAAAGATTTAAAAGCCAATGCTTGTTAAACCTTTTTACCTTCTTCCCCAAGCCCCGGGCTCCAGCTGATTGGCGCTGGGGTTGGGAAGAAAAACCTTTTGTTTCCCCACCCCAGCACCAATCAGCTGGAGCCTGGGGCTTGGGGAAGTGGGGGAAAGGTTTAAAAAGCCCGGGCTTTTAAAACCTTTCCCCCCTGCCCTCAAGCCCTTTTTGGTGTGTCCTGCGTTCCGGCGATATACCGGGACCCCAGTATATGAATCGTGAAAGTGCGGGGGACCACTGTATATTATTTGGTTTGTGGGATCCCAGTAAAACCATGTTTATAAAATCATTTTATTGCATTTTGTGTGGGGGTAATTATTTGCACAAGCACAACAACCATCTGAAAATCACCATCTAAAGTAATTATGGAAAGAATAAGAATAAGGTATTTTTGTAAGCAAATACAGTTATATTGCAAAGACAAAGATACATGTACAATGGACCCTTGCATAACAAACGGTTTGTATAACATAAAATCTGTACAACATAAAAAATTCTGGAGATAGGGGAAATTTGCTTAACAGAATTGTCTATGGGGCAAATCCATACAACATAAAATATTTGCGATTAGGGATTACTCTGTTTTCAATGCATTCCTATGGAAATTTTGTATAAAGGAAAATTTGCTTAACATAATTTCATTTGGAATGAATTAATTACTTTATACAAGGTAGCACTGCATTCTTGACCCCCTTAAGCCAATATTGAAATAAAGAAATAAAACCAATTTTAATTTTTAACTGCTTTTTGAAGTCTCTGCATTTACAATCCCAAAGTAGTACTTTGATTGGAATGTATACTCTATTGAAAATGAGTCACTTTTATTCAATGCGCTTCATTGTCAAAACACAAATACTGTACATTATATGTGCTAATAAATGTGAAATGTTTAAAGGCAATGACTACAATTTGGCACAGTTATGTGAGTTATAAGGAAAATTCCCCAAATCCATGTTGTGACAATACTTTTATCGGGTCAGTCAAATGTGTGGAATCCTTTGAGAACTTGTTCAGATGTCTTCCTCAGCCATGAGATGGTTGTGGAAAGAGATGGCATGGGGTGGAATCTGGTTATTAAAAGTAATATAGTAAGCATTTTTTTTTGAGTTGCAATAGGGAAGAAGGGAATGCAGATTCTCTAACGGACCTCAATGGATAATGCAATTTATATTTGGATTTAGCTGGACTCACCTCTAAAATGTCTAATTGGATGGAGGAAAAGTTTTAATCCAGGCTTATGAACCATATGTCCTAGATGTCCTAAGCACATTTGATCTCGCCTCATTTTGGATGGGTGACCACCAGGAACTGGCAAACTACTCTAGTATTCCTGCCAAGAAAACTCCATGGACATGGGGTCATGAAGAGTTGGCCATGACTGTAACAACGCAACACAAAACACATATGGATGTTCTGCTTATATACCGCCCCATGCCATTTCAAGTAGTATCTGGGCGGTTTACAGTTTAATTGCAGGATGCAGGCTACACATTGCCCCTCCATCAAGCTGGGTACACATATAAACCATACCTTTGCCAGTGCTTTTTTAAATCTCCTAGGTATAGAATCATATAATCATAGAATCATAGAATCATAGAGTTGGAACAGACCTCAAGGGCCATCTAGTCCAATCCCCTGCCATGCAAGAACCCACCATAATATTTCCGACAGATGGCCATCCAGCCACTGCTTAAAAACCTCCAAAGAAGGAGACTCAACCAACATTGTTTGAGTGTATCCCATGGGTATTCATGGGTATTCATGGGAGCAGGGTAAAGAACTGCTTGCTTCCCAAATCCCAAGTGCATGTATTTTTTTTAATATACACAGGGATATTTATTGTATTGTAGTGGCTAGAGGTGGGGGTCTTACGCTTTTTGCAAAGTACCAGAGGTGGTGCAGAGGCCCCATCCCCACCCGCCCTGGGCTGGCTGTGCCTCTTACTGGGCTCTGCCTGCTGCTAGGGTCCTTCTGTCAGAGCAGTGCTCCAATCCAGGCAGGAGCCCAGCCAGGAGGCAGGGTGGGGAGTCTCCTTGCACAGCTGATGACTGCTGGGCTGCCTCGGGAGGCTGGGAAGGGCTGACCGGACTCCTGCCCAGATTGGAATGCCACTACTGCCGAAAGACTCTAACTGCACACAGCCTGGTGAGTGGCCCAACCAGCCCGGGGTATGAGAGATGGGCCTCCGCCCACCTCTAATAGTAGTGATGCACAATATGTGAATGAATTTTGCTAAGTGCCCTACAGCTTCACTCTCCTTCCACAAAAATTCCAGCAGACAGCATCTGAAATCCAGTAGTAAACCGCAACTAAAGCAGACCCACTATCAGCTGGGATTTGTTAAGTCAACTCTCCCATTTGTTCCATTGTTTCAGTGGCCCTACTGTCATTGTGACTTATGATTGGCTTTCGGTTGCCCTTGGTCAAGGCAGGATGGCTATGGCAAATTTCAGGCTATACATCAGGTCCAGTCCCCAGTTCATTATTTATGCATATACCAAGCAGACCTTCAAAAGTCAGTTGATTATGACCGAGTCATGAAATATTTCATTCAGGGATGGGCTGCCTCTGGCCCTCAGATGTTGGTCTGCAACTTCCGTGATCCTTTACAATAAGAGTTTGCTGGGTAGGACTGACTGGAATGGCTGTCTGTAAGTCAGGTTCGATTCTGCCTTGGGCGGTTCTGACCCCTCGGTTCCAGGAAGAGAGGGAGACGGTGATTCGGAACAAGAACTTTTATTATTAACATTTAACGGCGAATGGACAACAACTTCTGTGGGCTCACCACCTCCTTCCACCACCTTAATGTCCAACGGGTAACTCCAACCAGTCCAGTCCCAGTTCATGGGTTCTCTGGATAAGGGAGTCCCTGGAATCTCTCCCAGTCATGTGGGTTCCGCAGGGTTGGTCCATATCGGGTGCAAAGGATCCGACAACAGGGGTGGCGAGCCCACTTCACCACCTGTTTCAACAAATTGGCCCGTCCATGTGCCATAGAAGGGTCCCTCCTCCAGGAAGCCTTGGGATTGTGGAAGATGAACACCTTCCATTCCTCCGCTTCTCCTCCGCTTCTCCCATTCCCTCCAACAACCACTTTCCCACTCACCTTCCTTTATATTTCCCATGCCCATGGACTCCTCCCCCTCCTCCGGCATCCAAAACCCCTCTACAATTAACCCCCCCCCCGTTGTCTCGCGCATAGCCCGTGCTTCTAGCATTGGGTTTCTTTTGGTCGCTCCCTCCTGCCCAGCTGAAGGTCCTTCCTGTACGGCTACGTGCCTCTCCTTTTCTTCTCCCTTACCCCACAAGGTGGATGGCACACCCTGGATCAGGTCTTCTTTTGGGGAAGGTCCCTCACACTGTCCAACAGTGTTTGTAGGACAGAAAGTGTCCACTCCATACCAGGGAACCCGTGCTTATTCATTGCAAAAGGATAACCTGCAAGGAATGAAGTGAAAGAGATTGTGTAATACAGTAGGACCCCGGTATCCGCTGGAGATTGGTTCCAGGCCTTCCCGTGGATAATGAAAACCGTGGATAAGAGAGAATGCCTGCCCACCCACCCAAACTGCTGTTTCCTGACAGTAGCTTGCTTTATGGCTGCTATTCTGAGACAGTAGCTTGCTTTATGGCTGCTATTTTGAGACAGTAGCTTGCTTTATGGCTGCTGTTTGTGACAATAGCTTGCTTTACAGATGCTGTTTGTGACAATAGCTTGCTTTACAGCAGCTGTTTGTGACAATAGCTTGCTTTGTGGCTGCTGAATTATTTAATTTGTTTTCCTCTGCCAACCGTGGATAACTGAATCAGTGGATAATGAAACAGTGGATACAGGGGTCTTACTGTAATGCAGATTTCAGTAGTCAGAGAGGCTTCCTTTTCTCTCGACCTCTGCCTTATTAGTCAGGGACATGTCCAAGGAAGAAGAAAGGGGAAAAGACCAGGTTTATCACATCCTGAAAAAGAATATGCTGTCAAAGAGAAGATTGTTCTGACAATCCTTTAAATAGATCATACAAATCAAGTAAGCACATGGTCACCATATGTTGAATAGTGTATTAAGATATGTGTCTTTGTCCTGTATGAAGAAAGCATGCTCCAAGGTCTTAAACACATTCCAGAGAAAGGCAGTAGAATTTAGGCATACTGTATATGTACAGTAATGTTAATTCATTTGTTCCAGCATCATTCAAGAACTAATTCTCTTTTTCCAGATTGCACCTTTAATTATCTTTTGTTACTATGCCTTCCAAAATTAGAGGAAATTAATGTCTCTTATTACAGTTGATTTTATGAAGGCAGAATTAACAAGAAGACAAAATACGGATGGCATGAGCACGTAAGAATTAGCAGCACCATATTTCCACCCACTAAGGCTGTGTTCATACTTATCGGTGTGTGTGTCTGTGTGGGGGGGAAATAATTTAGATTTATGTGTTACTGCTATGCTTTGCTAAAGTCATTCTTCCCTGTTCCTTGCCGCTGACTCAGAAGAAACCATGGATTTTGTTCAGAGGACAAAGATACTTTGTTGGATACTTTAAACTTTTCTTTGTTATGCAGCTCAAAAAGGAACAGTCTGTCTCCCTTATCTGCATATTTTGAGAGACATAAAAGGTACTCTTTTTTAAAAAAAACATCTAAATTAAGAACGAAACAGCTCAGTTTTATATGATGACGCTTTCAGTCACACTACTGATCATGAGCACATCTAGTTTAATCTGAAGTGTCAACAGCTGAAAATAAAAAATATATAAAAATAGAAATATAATGCAGCAATTAATAACACATTGTAATTTAGTGGCTTTTTGACCAATATAGGTGACCTTCACACAGCTGCGTGAACCTTATTACTCATCACTCTTTATTAAGTACTTGTGAAACACTTTTCATTGCATATTTATAAGTTTAAATATAGCTTGCTTGTTTCCCCCACCCCACTCAATTTCATCATTGTGGTAAATGATATATACTTTTTCTGGCTAATGACTTTCTTTCCTTACTCTCTTTGAAAAGTGGGGCGTAGAGTGAAGAGGGGAAAGGGAAATAAAAAGGAGAAGAAAAGCCCGTTCTTATGTCCTGTATCACTATGAGTCATAGGTCATTTCTATAAGCAATTACTGTGAAGGTACATTATGTACATAGTCAAAATTTTATAATGTTCATAGTAGTCATTTGATAGTATGGTATTTATATCACTGTATTCTCCTCTCCCTGAGGGAAAAAATATTATCTCCTTAAAAATCATACAAGATATACTTAAAAGATGCAGGAATTAGCCGCTCTTATGCCAGTTATGCATACTTGTGTGTGTTGTGTTGTTGCAGTCGTGACCGACTCTTTGTGACTCCATGTCCATGGAGTATTTTGGCAGGGACACAGGAGTGGTTTGCCAGTTCCTACTCCAGGTGCCTACATCACCTGGTATTCCCTGGAGGTCTCCCATTCAAGTACTAACCAGGGCCGACCCTGCTTAGCTTCTGAAATCAGGCGTGATCATCAGATGTGCTTAGGGCATCTAGGCAGCTTTGTGCATACTTACCAAAAGCCGAACAAGCAAACCTGGGAAATTTCCCTTTCTTTCTATACAGAAGAATGGATCAATGTTCTAAATAAAGAACTGCAAATTGTTTTTCTCTCTGTGTGTGGAATGATGATTTCGATCGCAAGCGGAGAGCTGTTGGTGCTCTAGACTTGGATGAATTAATAATTTCACCAGTCCTCCTCACCACTGGCTGAGCTGGATAGGGCTAAAATAGTCCTGGAGTACACCAATATCTATTGTTCATAATTGTACAGTTTTTTTTAAATGTCCCCATTATAAATTAATTGATGGTTTGTGACTTCAAGCTGGTAGTTATATGTTGTGTTCAGGCCAGGAGCAGGAAACCAAAGGCCCCAGGACAAGCTGAGCATTGGAGAGTTCTAGGATGGCGGTTTTGCTCCAACAAAACTTGAAGTCCAGCAGAGACCTTTTGTTTGTCTTGTGATAGGTTGCCAACCTCCTCCCTTTCCCACAGAAGGTCAGGCTTTTTGTCTGAAACCTAGTACAGTAGGACCCCCATATCCACTGATTCGTTATCCACTGATTCAGTTATCCACAGTTGGGCGGGAAAAAAATTACATAAATAATTCAGCAGCCGCAAAGCAAGCTACTGTCACAAATAGCAGCTGTAAAGCAAGCTACTGTCACAAAACAGCAGCCATAAGGCAAACTACTGCCACAAAACAGAAGTTGTTTTTTGGTGTTCTCTCTTATCCACAGTTTTCATTATCCACGGGAAGGCCTGGAACCAATCCCCAGCAGATACCAGGGTCCTACTGTATTCCTTCGTTTATTTAAGAGCTTTTGCCATGTGGTCTACTGATGTCAGCATGTAGCCTGATGGACTGTAGAGCTCCTGAAGAATAATACATTGACCTTCTATTGGACCTAGGCTCAGGAACTGCCAATATTGCTCTGGGTTCAAGGGTCTGAGGGGGGAGTCAAAGGACTTTGGTCTTCCAGGATTAGTGGCCTCTGTTCTTCTGGGCTTCGTGTCTCCTCTGGTGGCACCATTTCTTCTTAAACCCGTGAGTTCATGTTGAAGAACTACGGATGTCTGGGATCAAGGCAAGTCATGGAAGAAGCATAGTTATGATGGTTTTTATAACTTAAAAAAATCAGAAGGAAGGAAGGAAGATGTTGAGTTCTGAGCTAATATGATTTGGAGTTATGCTGCAGTGAAGTGGTGTCAGATAGATCCAATTAACAGATACTAAAACTGAGTGACAGAGCGAGCTACATCTAAATCATCTTGTGTCTGTGGTTGCTGCTAGACACTGATTAATGAAATTCATAAGTACTCCTGATCGCGCCTCCCAATTTTACCTAAATCCTTTCCCCTGTAGCATGCTAAAAATATTACTAAGGAGACAGACCCCCTTCTCTATGTCCTGGTAATTCAAGCATTAGTGCCTTGCTCTGCATGTGACTAGGAAGCTGCATGGTTTTGAACGCCCACACAGACATCCTGCCTGTCTGAGAGTCATAAGAAACATGATTGAGCTGCAAGCCCCTGTGGAGCTCAGCTGGTACAACAGGCAAGGAGGGTGATGTTTGTTGGTGTCCAGTTGCAATTTGCAAGTGGATGGAGGTGGGTACAGAGAGATGTAGACCCTCTACATTATGCTGCCATCCTGTTTTGAAATTCTGATACTCATAATGCCCTTCATGCCTGCTTAACGGAGTGCTTTGGTCGTCGGCGCAAATAGTGTTGTTTTCCCACTTTAAAATGAGATCTTCTTGCTCAGTCCATACTGAACAAGGTGAAAGGAAAGAGTTAATGTTTTTGGTGGCAGGTTAGTGCAGGAATTATGTCAAGGAATTGTGTGGATAGCAGACAAAAACAATGTTTTAGTTGTTTCTGACTCTTTCAGCTCAGGGCTTTGGGAGCATTGGGGGGAGTATGCCTGTATAGTTTAGACTACACTGACAGCCAGGTATGCAATAGTCTACCATTGCTTCTCATACTAGTCAGGACTACCTTGCCTGGGAGATTTACCAACTGGACCAGTGGGTAAGCTTCCACAAAGTTTAATAAATGGTTCTAGTGAAATTCAATTCATTTCTCTGCCCGTTTACTAACTTCTCCATCTTCAGCGCTTCAGTCATTTTTTTATATATATTTCATTTCAGATTTCTGGCCATTTGTTCACATGTGTCCAAGAGGAGATGAAGGCTATCGGATCTTGCATAGTTTGGCTTTGGTTTGCAAAATTCCTGTTCCCCATTTCTCATTCTATGGCAGTCACGGACAAAACAGGTATATCTTTCTATCCATTCTGCCCTTCTAATGTGCCACAAAAATGTTCGGGTTTGTATTGATCAAATGAGACGATTCTATGGGAATCCCAAAGGCACAGAGGTCTAAATTCAGTGTTTGATGGGTAAAGCTTCACAATGCCCAGAATAAGTCCATATAAGGTAAAGTGTAGGGTGAGCCTAATGGAATCATTGCAGTAATGTTAATATTTCTAATATGGGAAGTATTTGATTCAGGTTCTCTATTAAAAGATGTTTCCACCCTGGGTGTCCAACAGCCATATTTCCATTCCCTGTGCAGTCATAGGAGTCTACATTTGGAATGAACTCACAGTGTAACCCCTGATACTTCCTTGTTTTCTTAAGTTACATATCGAAAAAGAACCCAACCCCAGGCTTGAAAACTGAGCACAGTAATGGGTACATCTCCTTCCCCGCATTGGATCTTCACACCTTGTACCGTTGTTTTAACAGTGCCTTCTTTGAAATAGCTCCTGTTGTTCTTAGAAGAATTTGCTGCCAAGTAATCTAGTTTAAGAGTGCAACTTCAAGCTGTGATCTTATAAAGTCACTTGTTTTGCTATGTGCTCAGCTGAAATGCATAGTACTGGTCCTCCAGCAAACATGATTGCTTTAGAATCACTAGTAGCTTTTTGCTATATTTGAATGTTAATACTGTACTTGACAATTATAGGGGGGGAAAGGATCTATACACACCACAGGCAACAGTAGCAACAGGAAACTAAATTATACATTGGTATATAATGGTGTTATTATTTCACTACTATCTGAAGAACTGTTTATGAGGGGGGGGGGGTTGAGGGTGATTGCCATCTCAGAAATAAGTTACATTACAGTTTTATTATGGCAGAAATGTTTGAGTTGGTAGCTTCCCACTAAAGATTGACCTGACACTTCCCTGGGATAGGTCATAGAGTGTCATTCCTTCAGAGAAACAGAATGCCCCTTGTGGATCAAATCCCTTCCCTCAGTCCTCAATGTGTGGCCCAGATCTGCTCTGAAAGGGCCCCAAACAGTGCAGATACAGAGGCAGACATGCAGAAGGTCTTGTTGCGTATCCAGATCATGTGACGTTCTACCTATATCTAAATCTTGAGTCTTCTGGTCCTCACAAAGCTAGAAGGAGGTTCTGGAATGATTTCTATAACAGCTCCTTGATGTCAATTGATTTAGCATAGAAAGCTGCAAAAAAAAAGTCTGGTTTAATTTACACATAAATAGATAAAATAATACATTTTGAAGGAAAGGATGGCATGGGTTGGTTTATAGATACTTCTACTGATGATACCTCATGGGTTAGTCTAATTGGAAACCATCTTTAAACAGGACCTTTAAGCAGTAATAGTGAACACTGGGTGGTAATGAATGTTCTGAAGAATAGTAGGAACTGTGAATAAGCTAACCTTGCACTTCAGAATCTTTTCTAAACTCTTGCAGCAGCAAAAAAGCTCTGGAAGACTTGCTGATCTCAGCTCCTTAGAGAAAGGGAAAGTAAACTATCAAATGAACCTGCTGCATCCTTCCCCTGCCCTCGAGTCTACAGTGTGAAGTTATAAAGGTCTGAAGGAAATATAGTGTTAATTGGATTACTGACTAGAGAGTTTAAAATATCACCAGAGAATCCCAGGTGATTGATACTCTTCATACATATTATACATAGATACACATGCACATACAATGAGAACTAAACAGCACCTCAGACAAGATTTTTCTGGAGGGATGCAGTTAATCCATGAAATATGTGTGTACACTTAAGAAAAGTACATAAATACTTTTGATTTTTAGTCACTCCTATATGTGTATATGTAAGTGTGCCTCTGTGCAGAATTGTGCATGTCAGAAATGAAGAGTGCTAATGCTCTCTAGAGATTTTCCACAGCTTTCCACTGCTGATTATCAATATTCACTAGGAAGTATTATATAATTATTCGTGACTCTTCTATTTCTGCTATTGACTAGTAACATATGCCTGAAATACATTTACAATTTGAAAAGGGCAAACTGCAAAGGATACACCTTTGAAAGGTAATGTACATTTTTACTCCAGAATAAACAAAGAGAGGAGTCAAAATAGTTTGTGCCAAAAGAAGAAGTTGTGTTGGGCTTAGAAAGGAGAGATAAATGTTTGTTCATACCACCATTTTCAGTGTAGCAATTCATTCTTATTTCCTTTGGCGCAATGGTTAAATGCCTGTAATGTAGGTAAAACTGTGCTCACCACCTGGGGTTCAATTCCAGGTAGCCGGCTCATGGTTGACTCAGCCTTCTATCCTTTCGAGGTTGCTAAAATGAGTACCTAGCCTGCTTGGGGTGGGGGGCAATATAACCAGCCAGCATATTTAAATAGTAAACTGCCCAGAGAGTGCTTGAAGCGCTATGGGGCAGTATAAAAGCAGAGCACTTTTGCATTTGCTTTGCTTTGCTTTTGGTTCTGCTTACAGTTTCCCATTCAAAATGATCTCTGTGATCTTTCCCAACGGCCAGGCTTTAGGGAAGGAGAGAGGTTGTAGCCCGACACACCTGGACACAATCAGGTTGAAAAAGCTTTTCTGAAGATGCTGCATAGCTGAGCGTGTTTCACAGTGTGTGCGTGGAAGAGATGATGTTGTGGGTCCAGACCCTAACAAATTGCTCACTACGGTATAATTGCATTGAGATGACTCTGGGAACGCTTGGAACTTCAACGACAGTTCCCAATTAACCTTGATTGTTCAAGTGGCATGTTGACATTTGGGGGCAATTACTCATGTGTAAGTAAGGGAGAGATTATGTTGTGGCCTATTTTGAGGAAAGAAGTGAAGTTTGCTTTCTGCTTAGTATCTTGAATGAGCCTGGGGAATGACTTCATTTTGTTAGCTAATATTGTCTTAATTAAGGCAGTGGCATTGCTTGGGAAAAAAAGATGTTGTACAGTAGTAGACTGTGCTGGTTATGCTTGCAGCAGCTTGCCTAGGCATAAGCCAACAGCTCTCTGGTTCACAGCAACATTCCTTTCATTTTGACTGGTGTCTGTAGAACTATCAGCACGAGAGCTGTTTGCTGGAGGGAAATGTTTACATCTAAAAATAAAATATATCAAATCTAAACAAGAGGGTTGAATTACATACAATACTGATGCTCAAGGAGTTGTCAACAATCTAAACAGACTGAATATAACTTGTAATTATTTTCTTCCTTGACTGTTCAGAGTTAAACTGATTTAAGAACATAATGTTTTTTGTGGAATCTTTTTTTTAAAAAAAGAAGGGATGTAAAGAGTTTACCCACTGAAGTTGAAGATAAATAGTGTTTTGATCTCTTTGTGATTATTGCTGTGGGTCTTACATTCCTATTATTAGCACCATTCTACAATCCAGTCTATTTACTGTTAATGTAGTGTCAACTAGGCCTGCAGTCTTATATGTGCTTACTTGAGACAAATGTTCAACTTGTTTCCGGTAAAAGGGTGGTTCCATCGTTCATTGACCTTGATTACTTCAACAGACTGGCATTACATTGCTATGTGTGTGTGTTGTGTCGTTATAGTCATGACCGACTCTATGTGACTCCATATTCATGGAGTTTTCTTGGCAGGAGTACTGGAGTGGCTTGCCAGTTCCTACTCCAGGCACCTACAGCACCTGGTATTCCTTGGTGGTCGCCCATCCAAGTACTAACCAGGGCCGACCCTGCTTAGCTTCCGAAATCAAGCGAGATCGGATGTGCTTAGGGCAACTAGGTAGCTATAGTTTTACATCAAACTCCCTTCTTCCGTTCCATGTTAGGGCTATTATATTCTTACTTGGAGACTTTTTTTCCAATTTCCATCCCCGGTTTTCTCTTATTTCCCATCTGTTCCTTTTTCTCAAACAAACCCAGGTCCCATCGGGACTCATTGTATTGGAACTAACCAACATCAGCTGTGATATCAGCTGTAGGTATGCTATCCACTGCTTCTGGCTGTCTCTCTAAAGGAGAGAAGTGAGGGGGGTTTCTCCCCATGATAGCTGCCCTCTGCTTCATGCCTGGCAGGATCCATGCAACATACTATTTTACAAAAACAGCTAGAGGTCATGCCTGACCTAAGGTCTCCTACAGACTCTGCAGATTTTCTGCCACGTTAGGAAAAAACCAACAGAAGGTGGTTAAAGGAAGGAAACAGACATGGGCCGGAGACTGTGGGGTGGGGGCATAAGGTGGAAGGAGAGAGGAGAGGTGGGTGGGAGGGAATAGGTTATGGTACGGAAATGCAGTCTGGATTGCACTGATGGAAATCTGACTGCAGATATGGAAGCTTGGAGTGAGCAAATCTGGGTTAGTGGGGAAAAGGACTATAGTTCCAGCCCATATACATTCACGCCATACAAGCTATCTCGCTAGGCCCTAGCCTTTAATGAATTCAATGAGACGTCCTGCTGATGAAACGCATACAGTATTTGATTTCCCCATTGGAAATAATGACATAAATTAATCACAGATGAATTCAGTTTTCAGAGGGGCTCAGACTGCAGTCCTCTGTGTATTTACAAGGGGGTAGCCAGTTTGAAAGCTGCCTACATGCCCTAAGCACATCCAATCTCACCTGATTTTGGAAGCTAAGCAGGGTCGGGCCTGGGTAGTACTTGGATGGGCGACCACCAGGGAATACCAGGTGCTGTAGGCGCCTGGAGTAGAAACTGCCAAACCACTCCAGTATTCCTGCCAAGAAAACTCCATGGACATGGGGTCATGAAGAGTCGGTCAAGACTGTAACGACACAACACACACACACAGCCAGTTTGAATGTGATGAGACTTAACACTTGATTGTACCATGTATATGTCACAACAACTGACACAACAACTGACTCTAGCTAGTTCTTTGATACTAACTACAGTGCATCAACTAATGTTATTCAAACTGTACAAGTTCACAAGTTGTGATCACTGAAAAAGATGGTAGAGGTTTCCATCAAAAATATGTAATTCAGATCTGAATTTCTGAATTTTAGGGTCGTGTTTTAGAGTTACAGAGCAAAATCCTCTTGGATTTGTTCAGTGTGAATGGGCAGTCATGTTAGCAAAGCCACCTAGGATGTTGCCCATCCATCATGTTCCTCTGCTTGATCAAGCTAAGGAAAAAGATTGCATGCACAGTCCTGCAGACAGCCATTGCTTGGAATGCTTGGCATGAGAAGTCACAATAACTAGAATAGAACCATAGACTCAGTAGAGTTGACCTCCTACATGCATGCTGATTTAGTGGGTCCTCTCTAGTTGTGACTTAGCAATGATCAGGTGCAGGATTTCATCTACTGGGCAGGAAACGAAAGGAGAAAGATTTGTTTGTTTGTTTGTTTGTTTGTGTGTTTGTTTGTTTGTTTGTTTTCTATACTACACCATCTAGCAAAATTGCTACTCTGGGCGGTTTACAAACCAACAATAAACAATATACAATAAGGAATCTATGGAAACGTAGATCAGGTAAATCTAGAAAATACAAAATAGATAAGATAAAAAACCAATCATAAGTAAATCAATTTTAAATTATCAATATAAATATTTGGTAATAAGTGCAGTCAAGGCAGAGGTGGGAATTACAGTATTTCCTATGCATAAGACTATACTTTTGACTAAAATGGGTAGACTAAACATTGAGGGCCATCTTATACATGGAAGTCAGCCGAGGAGAGAACTGCTTGGTTGTGAAACAGTAATTTTGGGTTGGAAAAGTGGGGGTCATCTTATACATAGGGGTGTCTTATGGATGGGAAAATATGGTAATACAAAACTAAGCATATGTTAAGATGTCAAAGAAGATCAGATACCAGGAAAACCTTGGGGAAACAGCCAGGTTTTAGCTGGTGTTTGAAAGTTTCAAGTGAGGGAGCCAGGCAGATCTCAGGAGGAATATGGTTCCACAGTGAGGAGGCAACCACGAAGAAGTTTTGATTTCTTTTACTCATTTTTCAAGCCTCCCTTGGGGTTGGCCACCTCAATTGCCCCCGCCTGGGAAGAACGAGTGACCCAGGCAATTCTTTGTGGGAGGAGCCGCTCTGCCAAGTATCTAAACTGCTTTGTATGTTAACATCAGAACCTTGAAGTCAACGCGAAACTTAATTGGCAGCTAGTGCAATGTGGCCAGAGTAGGGGTGATATGCTGAAAGTGGCTCACCCCCATTAGGGGTCTGCCTGCAATATTTTGCACTAGCTTCACCTTCCACATTAGCCTCAATGGTAGCCCCATGTTGAGAGCCCTGCAGTAGTCTAATCTCGAAATTACAAGTGCATGGACCAATGTAGTGAAGGCCCCAGTGTCAAGGAAGGCACACAATTGGGCAATCCAGCGTAAATGGATATTGCCTTTATGTGCATTGTTTTTCCCAGTAGGAGTCTACCCATTAATTTTTATGCAAACACCACTGAATTTTGGTGTTCAGTAGACTGGCTATGGCTTAAGGTCTCACCACTAGCACTCCCACTCTCTCTGTTTGCCTTTATGTTGTTGTCTTCTTTTCAAAGAGAAATAGAAAGTCAGAATAACAAAGAGAAAAAGGAAGAAAACATGTTTGGGCAAATGTAGGTTCTAAGCCCTCTATGAGAAATGATGTCAGTCAGAATATTCTATTTTACAGTGACAAGTTCAAGACTCATTTGTAGAGATAGTGGTTACTGGGTTGGGTAGGGAATGCTTCCAGATCCGAAAATACTGAAGATTATCGCTTATGTAAAAGCATCTTGAAAGAAAATCCTGATTCAGATAATTAAAAAATACCATATACCATATCTTTTAATTATATATATAACTATATCTTTTAATCTTTTAATTATACCGTGGTCGACTTCAGTCATTTTGATGTGATATTTAAATTTGCTTGCATTCCGAGAAGAGAAGAAATTTTTCTATTTTGTCCAGTGAGATTTTTTTAAAATGAATGTGTGGTCATCTCCTCTGAAGTTGGCTGGATGCTTGCTAAATTCTTCACATTGTATGTCATTTTAAAGTTTATGTTCCGGTGACTTTTAACAACTTATGCTTTATTTATGGTTTAGTGCCAAACAATATGCACAACCTGCGCAGGGCTAAACTCCTGCTTGTGAGGTTGTAATTTGTAAATATTTTGCTTGGAAGACTACACTAAATTTAGAGACTGCCAAAATTAAATATCCAGCTCCTCCTCCTGATACTTTGCAACACAGTGATAGTTATTTGGTGATGCCATCTAAAAGTAAAAGGCTTAGCAGAGATGGTTTCATGATAACACTTTCCAACAGAAGTAGCTACACTTTTTTCTCCTGTGAGTAAAAAAGGCAAGAACAAAAAGCAATGGAAATTATATTTGTACAGTACTTGTTTGCTTTTAAGAATTCCATATATTCTGCTACACTGAGGGAAAAGGGCCATGTTATCTCAGAGATCTGTCAACTGGAAATAAGAAAAACATAAATATTCAGAGTTCTAACTAAAAAGTAATCACTGTCAATGAATATACTCATGTGTTGGCTAATTCCAGAAGGTAACACCACACAAAATGGGCAATTAAGCCTTATGAAACCAACAACATGGAACAAACTGAAATTCTCTTTATTGCTGACTTTTATAGTCTATGTTTTTTGATGCTGTTTCATAGTTTCTTCCCAACTCTAACTCATCAGAGGCTTCCGGATACTGCTTCAGGTGATGCAACTGTATTAGAAATGAAGTCCAATAGGTCTCTAAGGCAGGAAGACGAGAGCCCAATAAGGCTAAAGATTGATTTTTGAGACTTGCCGGAAACCTGAAGCCTGCATTCCTAAGGGGGAGAATTTAAAGGGGAGGGGACTTGGCAAAGAGGCTAGTTTTGCACATGTCATGCACAGGGGAACTCTGTAGATATTGCTTATCTAGATTTCAGTAAAGCCTTCAGTAAGGTTCCCCATGGTATACTTGCAAAGAAGTTAGTAGAATGTGGCATAGACAGTGCTACTGTTAGGTGGATTTGTAATTGGTTGACTGATCGCACCCAAAGGGTGATCATTAATGGCTTCTCTTCAGCTTGGAGAGACGTGACCAGTGGGGTGCCCCAGGGTTCTGTTCTGGGGCCAGTGCTATTCAATATCTTTATTAATGACTTGGAGGAAGGAATAGAGAGTAAGCTGATCAAATTTGCAGATGATACCAAATTGGTGAGGTTGCTAATTCCCCAGATGATAGGATGAAAATCCAAAAGGACCTTGACAGATTAGAGTCCTGGGCCAAAGCTGACGGAATTGGGTGCAACAGAGGGAAATGTAGGGTGGTGCATGTAGGTAACAAGAATGAATTGCACAGATATAGGATGGGAGATACCTGGCTGGAAAATAGTACCTGTGAAAGGGATCTGCGAGTCTTGGTGGACCACAAATTGAACATGAATCAGCAGTGTGATGCGATAGCCAAGGAAGCCAACACAATTCTTGGTTGCATCAACAGAACCATAGTGTCTAGATCAAGGGAAGTGATAGTACCACTCTATTCTGCTCTGGTCAGACCCTATCTGGAACACTGTGTCCAGTTCTGTGCCCCTCAATTTTAAACGAATGTTGACAATATTGAATGGGTCCAGAGGAGGGCGACCAAGATGACTGAGGGTTGGGAAGAAATGTCTTACCAGGAGCAGCTTAAGGAGCTGTGAATGTTTAGCCTTACAAAAAGAAGGCTGGGAGGGGATATGATAACTATGTTTAAATATT
This sequence comes from Phrynocephalus versicolor, assembly GCA_023846285.1. Taxonomy (NCBI): domain Eukaryota; kingdom Metazoa; phylum Chordata; class Lepidosauria; order Squamata; family Agamidae; genus Phrynocephalus; species Phrynocephalus versicolor. Next base: position 24,255,235 of record JAHTLZ010000122.1, on the reverse strand, counting down.
TGAAAGGATGTCACATTGAAGAAGGGACTGGTTTGTTTTCCATGGCTTCAGAGACTAGGACGTGGGGCAGTGGTTTCAAACTACAGGAAAAGAGATTCCATTTGAATGTTAGGAAGAACTTCATGATGGTTAGAGCTGTTCAGCAGTGGAATGTGCTGCCACGGAGGGTGGTGGAGTCTCCTTCTTTGGAGGTTTTTAGCCAGAGGCTGGATGACCATCTGTCAGGAGGAGTACTGTGATGGGGGTTCCTGCATGGCAGGGGGTTGGACTGGATGGCCCTTGAGGTCTCTTCCAACTCTATGATTCTATGTGTTTCTTTTTTGTGTACAAGTCACTACACTGGCCAGAGTCCCATGGCAGGTTTATGTATGTGAATGGACATTGTATAAGCTGCTGATCATTAGTGAAATGCTTGTTTATATTGCTGTGTCTGTGCCCAAGGTGATGGGGCAGCCATCCAAGAATTCAACCAGGACCTTTCTAATGAGCAGCAATTTGCCACTAGGACTACTCAGTTTACCTAACTCGAGTGTGAGTTGGCAATAGGATTCAAATTAACTGTTGTTTAAAAAAAAACACCTGAAGTTTAACTGAAGTTTTATTCAAACAAAATGATGTCTCATTACCTCAAGTGATTTTTTTTAAAAGGGTGATATGAGAGGTCCTGAGGGTGTATTAATGCATGGCAAAATTGTCCCCATGCCCTTGAAACCTGAAGGTGTCTTTCTGACCTCTTTTTTCTTTTTGGTGAGGAAGCAGGAGTGCTGGGGTACAGGGGTTGCATGTGATCCACACAGGGTCACATGTTATCCACCCCTTCTTTAAGTTAATAAACCCTTTTACATACAACTGGACCTCTAAATCATTAAATCCCTCCTGCTGGAGGCCAGGACTGCCCCGTCACTGCTGTCTTTCCAGAAGCAGGCAAAGACCTTCCTCTTCAGGCAAGCTTTCCCTGAATGAGGGACTACCTACTATGGACAGTGGACCCTGGCATAACGAACAGTTTGTATAACATAAAATCTGTACAACATAAAAAATTCCAGAGATAGGAAAATTTGCTTAACATAATCGCCTATGGGGCAAATGGGATTACTCCGTTCTCAATGCATTCCAATAGGGAATTTGTATAAAGGAAAAATTGCTTAACATAATTTCATTTGGAACGAATTAATTCTTTTATACAAGGTACCACTGTATTTTTATATGGATTACCATGCATGATTGCATTGACTGATTTCATAAGAACACTAGTGTTTTCCATGTTTATTTTCCACCCCTCATAATGGGTTTTTCTTTTCTTTTTCCATGCTCCTTGTAGGTCTACTGTTACCTTTAAATGTTCTAAGATGCCTCTTTTAATTCCCTGTTCTTAACTTGAATGTCTGAAATGTTCTGGTCTGTATGACGTCCCTCATTATTGTAAGCCTCCTTGGGTCCTTTTCCAAGGAGAAAGGTGGGGTAAAAATATTCAACAAACAAACAAACAAGCAAGCAAGCAAGCAAGCAAACAAACAAACAAATAAATAAATAAATAGGAGGGGGCGTTACCGTTTTCTGAAAATCTATATTTTCCCATATGAATCTGCCTTCTCCATGAATGTAAGGCTGATTCCACATGACCACTAAAGTCCGCTGCAAAGTGCTCGCAGATGCGGAGCATAAAATCGTTTTCCCACGAGCTGCGGACTTACAGAAATAAAATAAAGTGCGACCACGCTCACTTAAATGCAACTCAGTGCATTTTACAAATACCTGGGTTCAAGGAAGTAAATATCCTTGTCGCTGTTCCGATGCCAATTTTAAACCATTACTCGAGTCTGTGGGAACACGGAAAATCTGCACCCAAACCTTTTCGTCCCCGTTGTGGTGTCTTTGCTGCGGTTCTCAGTCATGGGATCAGAATGGTTGCGGATTTCCAAAACACGACCACGGGAACATCCAACCCACAACAGCAACCATGTGACTACTCCGGGGGTGGTGGTAGTGATCTGGCTCTAAGTTTGCTGTGGATTTTAGTGCTCGTGTGAAAGCAGCCTAAGTCAGCCCTGTTACCACTGGCAGCAATATTGGAAAGTCCACAGGAAAACTTACTCAGTGTCTGCTATCCTATGGAGTGAGGGTTTCTCTCGAAGGCCATTTGGATGTCCACCACCTCTGCCTTGCCCTGGCAAGCAAGAGCTTTTTAGTTCTATCAGGCTTTGGTATTTCATCTGGGAATGGTATTCCTTTTGCTTTTGAAGAGATCTTCACTGTCCAGGTGCAGACCACTTTTGCTGTTACAGTCACTCCCCGCCATTTCGCGGTTCAGGTACTGCAGTCCCACTACATCGCGGGATTGCAGTACCTGCACCTCGAAGCCATGCGGGGGGGCACCGGGAGGCGATCGGGTTGATCCGCGCTGCCGCCCACTCCCCCGAGAAGCCTCAGAGCCGCACGGTGGGTGGCGGGGGTGATTGGGTCGCTCCGCCCCCCGCCCCCAGGCCCCACCCCACCCGCTTCTGCATATTGCAGATTTTCATGCATCGTAGGTGGGGTGGGTCCCTAACCCCTGCGATCGGCAGGGGGTGACTGTATTTCCTTTCTTACTGAGGCACCTGTCCTAGTATTTATAATTGTTTTATTGGAGTGTTATTACCATTTGTTATCTTGGTTCCCAATTTTTGGCAGAAAAGTGGAATATAAATTAAATGAATGAATCTGAAAGAAGTAGAATGACGGTCCTCGAAGGTGCCAGAATGAGAGATTTAGGCAAAGGGGATGACCATGATAGTAGCAGCAATTCCATTCAATGTTTTTAACTGTCAACCCAAGGTGAAAAGATCTTCATATGACTAAAGAGGGCCAAATCTACCTGAATGATTCTTGGACATTATTTTTGGTTAACCTTTTTAGTATTCAGATAAAACAATCACAATATGTGAGCTGTGGAATATCTATATGGAATAATGGAAATTTTCAATGTATTGTGGGGTATACGAACGCCCAAAGTCCAAATTTATGTGTTTCAAATCAAATGTGCATTACCAAGCATCCACAGACAGACAATTACTGGGTGGTATAAAAGTAAAATAAAATGAGAAAAATGAGATGAAATGAAATATACGCACATGTACTGTGGGGTATTTCCTGACCTCAGTTCATTTGGGCATGATCCCCCCATTGAATACATATCATCAGTATTTTCAAATTGGGGACAGCCTTGTGCTGGTGGAAGTACATCATTAATGCTTCATGGGACTTTTTCTTTATTAGGTTGGCCGGGGAAAAGTCATTCTAATGGCAAAAATGAATAGTTTTGTTTGCATTTGCTACACATATTAAAAAAATCTAGATAGCAAGTGGCTGAAATGCTGGGAAATTAGGATAAAACCAATGGTTAAGTAGATAAGGAAACATTTCACACATCGGGTAGGATTACTCTAATTGACTACAAATAATTGGACTTAGCCATTGTTTAGAAATGCTCTGGTGAGAAGGGTAGACTCCCAGAGTATGACTTACATTATGGATCTAATTTCGTGTGGATTTTGCACACATGGTGACTCTAGAAGTGACACTAAAATGACCTCCCTGTAATTTCAAACATGTCTTGCTTTCCATTTCAACCCTCTGCATTAAAACAAATCACTTCTAATGAATACTTTATTCAAGCAACCCTTTGGATGTAAGAACGATGGTTACTTTCAGTTAGCAATGTATGTTAATATTTAACTAGGTCGACTGCAGTACGTGCGTGACAGAAATTTGTAAAGGAAAACACCAGGCTTGCGCAGTTGCAGCGATAAGACTGGAAATATGGCATTTCTCTCTTTTCTCTGCTGATGTAGACTTCCTTAAATGCATTCTCAGCTATTATTATGTGTTGCCTTCTTCTTTTGCACCTTATGATGCATTGGAAAGCCCCTGCTAATTTGTTTTTGGCAATCTGTGTTGGGGATTTCACATTTTAAATTCAATACTAATTCCATCTGCATGAAATGAGTAGGCTAGTGATCGACTCAAATGCTTAACACATGTTTAGTCCTTTAAGCAATAACTTGGTGCTGAAAATTACTGTGAGGAGCCTCGTGGCGCAGTGGTTAAATGCCTGTACTGCAGGTAAAACTGTGCTCACGGCCTGGGTTCAATCCCCGGCAGCAGGCTCAAGGTTCACTCAGCCTTCCATCCTTCCGAGGTCGGTAAAATGAGTACCCAGCTTGCTGGGGGGGCAATGTGTAGCCTGCACTTTGTAATTAAAATTGTAAACCGCCCAGAGACTACTTGTAGTAGTATGGGGCGGTATATAAGCAGAACACTTTGCTTTGCTTTACTGCCTGTATGTAATTTCAGCCAGTAAGGGTTGGTCCGTGCACAGACAAGAAATGGAAGTGTCTGCTGAATTCAAACATACTGGATTGGCTCCAGACTTTAATACAATTAGGACAGACCTGTTGAAATAAGGGACACTAAGTAATTCTATGTCTGGTTCTGATCCATGAACTCATTAAGGATTTGTTCACATGCTATCCTGAGACCATGTGAGGTCAGAGTGATGTTTGAATGCCAAGTTCACGCAGCAGCAGCAGCAGCAGCAATTGCATTCTTTTAGGAATACATGTGCAAACATACAATAAGCCATAATTCAATGGTGTGATATAGTTGCTGCCACAGCAGTCAGTGAGCCCACACTTACTTCTGCACTTCTTCATGCACCTGATCTGGGGGAGTCAGCAACCCACTGAAATAGGGCTCTCTCTTTTTTTGCCACTCTGGAAGCTTGAAGCTTCATGGAATGGGAGAAAAAAATAACAATCCCCAAAGGGTATTTGGAAGTTGAGTAATGGCAACTGGATTTCTTTTCCTGTCAGATTGAAACGTTTCGCTACTCATCCAAACAGCTTCCTCAGTCTGGGAAAAGTTGGTAGGGCAATTTCACACACCCCTGGACAGAATAGGCTCATAAGTTCGACAATGGCCTGAATAGGCTCGTTAGGTGTACAATGGCCTGGGGTGCATGAAACCTATGCAACCCTTCCCAGTAACCATTAAGTATGGGTTGTTAGCTGTGGCCTTCCTGGTGAAGACATGACGTATTTTTGATTTGTCTAGGTATTGTTGAAATCACAGCCTGATAAGTGGCAGATAGACTATGCCTGAGCCCCCTCTACTGTTGAGAGAGGGGTTTCCAATACACACATGAATGGCTTCCCTGACCCCTCTCTTGAACCACCTATCTTCTCTGTCTAATATGTGTACCTCCTCATCTCTGAATGATTGTCCTTTGACCTTCAAATGAAGGTACACTGTTGATTCTGGTGTGGGGTGTTGTTTACCTTTTGGATTTTAGCTTTCTGAATGCACAGCCTTTGTGAATCTGATTGTCCAACAGTTTATGTTAGACTCAACAATTCTTAATGGGGGGGGGAGAACTTGCAATTCATCCCTGGGGAAGGGAAACTAGACAAGCAAGTTGGAGAAATTCAAAGCACAACACTATACCTATTTACTTGGAAGCAAATATGACTGTTTGATAGGGTGTCTGCTAGAACCAGAACCTTCAAAGACTGGGGTGGGTATTCAAAATCTGTAGCTCCAACTTGGATTTTATTATTATTGAAATAGATAAGTATTGGAATTAAAACCTTTGAAGACTGGCGTGTAAAGGATTTGGAAATGAATGTTTTCTTCTGGCAGAACTTTGATAATTAGATTCCTGGAACCATTCAATGTATCCTATTTTATTCAGTTAATCATTTACCATTACAGATTGAACTGAAGTCTGAGCATCACATTTAAATACATTTTGCATTTAATGGGGCAGCGTTAACTTCTCTTTAAAACAATCCCCACTTCAGTTGCAGAGCTCTTTGAAGAGAATATGTATGAGTTTATTGTTTAGCATTATTCAAAAATCAAGATAGTATTAACTTAGTGCTGTGAAAAAGAATCCCACGGCTCTATCAGACAAACATATATCCTGCTGGTTGGTTGGGTTTACACTTTTTTCTAGTGAGCCAATCCATACCAGAGCCTCCTTACTAATACTGTTCTGAGCCCTTTTCAGGAGCTCCTGTTGTTGTTGTTGTTGTTGTTGTTGTTGTTGTTGTTGTTGTTGTTGTT
>JAHTLZ010000122.1:24220127-24231475 GCA_023846285.1 Phrynocephalus versicolor | reverse complement strand
TAGTAGTAGTAGTAGTAGTAGTAGTAGTAGTAGTAGTAGTAGTAGTAAAAATACAGTGGACCTTGTATAACAAACAGTTTGCATAACATAAAATCTATACAACATAAAAAATTCTGGCGATAGGGGAAGTTTGCTTAACAGAATCAGCTATGGGACGAATCCGTACAACATTAAAATGGTCACAATTAGGGATTACTCTGTTTTCAATGCATCCCTATGGGAAATTTGCTTAACATCATTTCATTTGGAATGAATTAATGCCTTTATAAAAGGTACCACTGTATCTTCTTTTTAATAGGGCAAATGTATGGATGTAGGGCAGATGTGTGTTTGCGTTTGTGACTATGCCTGCGGAGGAAGAAAGAAGTCAAGAACAGAAGACTATTTTATTTGCTGGCCGGCACATCTGTAACTCAAACTGCAAAGCTGAGAGGATACATTCCACAATCAAAGGACCTGATACTGAGTTTTCTTACTCATTAGCAACAAAGTCTTATGGCTTTGCAAAAGCTAATGGTTTTCATATAGGCTTTTGTGGATGGACTACACCCACTTCTTCAGATGCACTGGATGTAGTCTCAGAAGACAGATGGGTATACATATGTGGGGAGTGAGAGCATATTCCTGTATCAGCAGTCTTGACCCTCTGATCATTTGAATCCAACACTGCATTGTTTGCATTCTTGAGTAGCGTTGGCTCATAGATTGTAAAGCTGCTAAGATGGTTTGAAAATGTTTAACTCTGCAGCGTAGTCTTCTTCTTCTTCCTAGCATAGTTGTGCACAGCAGCTGCTAGGCTAAACACCCATAAGGTAAATAATTCAAAGTAGCTAAAAGTTTAATACAAAATATGAGCTCTTAATGGCGGGGGCATACTTTCAAAAACACGTAACTAGCATTCAGAAGCACAGCTGACTTCACCTTCTCACCTCGGGTAGCAAATCTCTGAGGCCCATCTTTGCCCTTCACATCCAGCCTAATTTCAGCTGCTCTGAGTTCCCTCACATTCCACTCTTTTTGCAAAAGCAGTGCTCTTTTCCTGCAGTGCTGACAGAAAGAAAGGAACGGGAACTAGAAGCACAATTCACTCCGTTAAGGACAGGAAAGGCCTCTCCTGATGTTGATTCCTCTGATTGCTGGTAAGATGCCGTTGCCACCACATCTTACCAGTAGCATTGATGCTTGTGGCTGATGGGAATTAAGCCTGAGCGACACCTGGAGAGCCAAACCTTCCCAGAGCTCTAAGTGTTGCTGAGGAGGAGGAAGCACATCAAATGGACTCTGGTTTGTTGCTCAAGCCACCCCTTGTTGTTGTTGTTCAGTCGTTCAGTTGTGTCCTGCTCTTCGTGACCCCATGGACCAGAGCACGCCAGGCCCTTCTGCACCTAGGAAATGGGGTTTCCCAGGGTAAATTTGCTTTAGCTAGCTACATAGGAGCCAGGAGAGGAAGGAGAGGAAGTTGGCAAGCAGCCTTGTTTGCATCTTGTTAATGCAGCACTTCCGCAACCATTAAGTTTGCAAGAGACAGGGCTACAGAAAAATGACTTTAATAAGCTGTAATTTGCTCAGGAGACACCCTGTGCAAGGCAAAAGGAGAATGGCAAGTGCTCTATAGGCTGTAAGTTTCATGCCTGCTTTCTATTTAAATAGTATGTCTGGGAAGATTCTCAGTCATCCAGGTGAGTTTATCTGGAAGTTGAGTTATGGCAATTGGACTTCTTTTTCTTGAGAGATAGAAACCTTTCGCTCCTCATCCAAACAGCAGCAAAATGTTCCTATCTCTCAAGAAAAAGAAGTCCAGTTACCAACTTCCAGATATTTGAATACAGTAGTATCTACCAAATCACTTGTATTCAGCAGTGGAGTTAGCAGAGAGGACAAATGTTCATCCAGAGGTTACACTAACATATTCTTGCCAAGGACTGTATGTTGTTGGGTTTTTTTGCATGCTTGCTCTCTGTGTTGTTTCATCACCCTGCAAGGCTTGTCATAAGATTAGACTTGGGTAGGAAAGCCTTCAAAGCAGTTTTCTAGGTCATGCAGGGATCATTGAATCAGTTCCAACCATCTTCTGAAGGATAATATCATGTGTGGTGTCTGATGTCCTTAATTGTATTTCCTTAAGACTGAGGGTGGGGGTGGTTCCAGATTTTTGAGTAATGGGAAGTATTTTTAAAGGATTATTTAAATCTGGGGTTGTGCCTAGATGCTAACAATTATTAGCACTACTGCATGAGCATTTTCGACTGCCTTGAGCCCCAGAGGTTGCGGACTGAAGCTTATCACGTTAGTGAGGCTTAAAATATGGAACTCAGCTCAGTTACAGATGTTGAAGTCTAGACCAGTGTAGCTCACAGCTCCCTTTACCTTTTCATATACTGTACCACTCTTCTTCATATAGAGTGTTGTAAACCATCTGAAAACATCTGGGGGCTGAGTGTGGAAACACTGAGCATACTTTCAAAATTGAAATGTATAGCTCTTAGTTATATTTCAGCCTCCCAGAGTCACATTTTGTTGCAGAACCTCTTCAACATAAGCATGAAACAGAAAAATAGCATTTCATTCCATTTGTTGTTTCATTTCATTAACAATTTTTTATCCCAAAAAATCAAAGCAAAACAACTCTTTATACTATATGGACTTTCTCCCCTGGGTTCCAGAAGCACCCAATTTTTTGGATAACCCAACAAGCAGACTAGTAGGTTAGATACCGTATTACAATTTGTGTGCAGAGAGGTGGGACTTAGGAGTGGATGAAGATATAGTGATCCTTCTGGGAAGAGATGGGCTGTCAGCTATATCAGTGTGGAGGATGATTTTTCTGGTGACTGTGAAAGATCGCAGGGCAAAATCATATGAAATCAAGAGGATACAGTAAGATCCTGCTTCTTTTATGCATAAATCTCTTTCATTTAAATTTAAAGAGAGAGGACTGGCCAATCTTCTCTCTTTAAATTTAAATAAAAGAGGTTTATGGGTAGAAGAAGCCACATCTTACCATATCCTCTTGATTTCATATCATTTTGGCCTGGGATCTTTCTCAATCACCATAAAATCATCCTCCACACTGATATATTTCACAGCCTGTCTCTTCCCAAATGGATCACTATATCTTACAGATACATCATCCATTGCTAGGTCCTACCTCTCCTCTGCATACAGATTGCAATTTTCAGACAGTTGTCCTGACTATCTAGGATGGTGGTATGTTCTGTCAAGGAAAAACAAAACGTTTAATTTCTAAAACAGAAAATGGTGTTTTATTTTCCTAAATGAGGAAATGCTTGTGTTTTATTTTATGTTGCAATGTTTTATAATCTTATAAAATGATAAAATAGTATGTTGCTTTTTCTTTAGTGCCCTTCTCTAGGATCCATACAGAACTAGACTAGTAATGTAGGCAGGATACATGAAGGTTCCTAACATAACTGAGAGAGATAAATTGTCCTAGTCAATCTACTCTTGGTGGGTCAAAACATCATAGTCTGGCCGTAGCCACAATCCTAACCCACAATAGAGTGGAAATTTTTAAGAGATTAAAATGCTTCAGGACTAGAGTTGGGCGCTTTGTATTTGTTTCTCGGGGGGGGAGGGTCTCTGTTCCATCTCTGCCAGTGGTTGGCTGCGCGCAGGGAGGCAGGGCTGGGGCAATGGAGAGGAGGGCAGAGCCTTGTGCCACCCAGAACCTTTTAAGTGGTTGGGCTGGTTCTAGGGGAGGGATTGGACCGCCTGCGCTGCCACAGTTCATATTCCTTTCCCCAGGGGAAAAATACAAATTGCCCAGCTCTCCTCACAACTCCCTTGATAGAACCTCCTGTGGTTTTTTTGTTTTTTTGTTGTTGTATTTTTGTTTTTGCATATTTCCACTACAACATGATTACAATATAACACATCTTCTCATCTTCTAAAGCAGGAACTAAGGAAATCATTCAGTTAGGCAGCAGCCAAATTGGCCTTTAATTTAGTTAAACAGCACATCCCACCTCCTCCTCCTTCCAGCTTTCCCTTATATTAGTAGCTGTGTTGTGCCTACTGTGTGGTGTGATTAATCTCATGCCACGTTCACCCCAAGGCAGCTACTCTGTAAAGCCAATTTAGCTATTCCTGCTACATAACCAATGCCTTGATATTAGAAAATGTCCATTATTTGGAATTTTATTTAGATGCAGCTGAGCGATATGTGTTTTTCTTTCCCTTCTTTGTTTTGTTTTCCTTTTATTTCTTCTTCATTATTATTGTTGTTGTTGTTGTTGTTGTTGTTTTTAGGTGCTGTTTTATAAGTTGTTATTGTAAACTGCCCAGAGTTCCCGTTTGAGGAAAATTGGATTGCGGTATTTAAATATAAAAATACATAATAAATAAATAAATAAAAGCAAAATCATGCCTGCAGCTAGAAATGTTGTGCCTGTGGATAGAACAAGGGAGAAGATCACAAGTCACTCAAGCCCAGGAAGGAAACACATAGTGCAGTGTTGGCGAACCCATGGCACTGGTGCCAAAGGTGGAAGGCACTTGAGCCCTTTCTGTGGGCACCTGACCACCTCTCTGTATTATGGTTAAATGGCTGTATTGGCGCTTTGTGAAATATTAGTGGCTTTTGAATTGCAGTTTGGACACTCAGTCTCTAAAAGATTTGCCATCACTGGCATAGTGTGTCTCGGATGGAATTCCTGGCTTGTGGTTCTCAAACAAGTTAGGAACTACTGTATAAATCAAAAGCAAAACCCAGGTTGCTATTTGTAAGGGGAGCAAGAGATCATGATACCTGGCTTGAACCACATGTTAAGCTTTTGGATAATTAAGCTGCCACTGCTGGGCAGTGTTTTTGGTAAACTGGGATGCTGCTGAATTCCAACCTACCATTTTGTTCAGACAGGGTCATAGGCTCAGTCCCAAATGCCACAGTCACTTAGCCTCCCATTGCCTATTTTAAATTTACACACAAAAAGTAAACAATAGAGGAATATTCTTCTCCACCATTATTTACTCCTTTCCTTTGTTGTCTTTTTTGTGTTGTTATTGGAGTCCTCTCATGCTCCCCTTTGTGCAGTGATGGTGCTAGACAAAACCATCAGGATCATGTTGACAGAAAATTGTGTAGTGCCATCGCTCGTACACATAAGAAATGTCCTCTGTGCATCCGTGCTTTATTTGTTTAATATTTCCTTTTGGGAAAATGGTGGAAATCAGGTCTCTGACATTGAGTTTGCACGGGCTCCGTTTTTATCTTCTCTTGGAGGTGTGATTTTAAGATCAGCTTAAGTTTATTTTATATGGATTGGATGTAGCCGATTCTAACTTCCTTTTGTAGCTGGTAAAATTAAGTGAAATTAAGCTTGTACATTGCATCTAAGTTTCCACATTGCTTGCACTGAGGTTTAAATGCAACAGGTTTATTTTGGATCCTGCCCAGTTCATTTTTATTAGCCGAGCACTGCCTTGAGAAATTGGTTGTTGAATGGCAATTCTTTCTTTTCATAAAAATAAAAATAAAAATAAAAAAGTAATTCTTTCTTATGGTTCATCCTTAGTTGGAATAGTCGATGCTGAGCTTGATTTTTGCTTAGACTTCCAGGACTCCTGTCTTGGCACCAACTTGCAGCTGGACCTTATTAGTTGCTCTTTTGTGGTGCTTACGTGGGACACTTGTTTGTAGTCTGAAATGTTTTCCAGATTGCAAATGCTATGTCTAATTCATTGCAGCCAAGAGCATGCATCATTCTTTTGCGTCTTCTGAGGTCTGGCTTTTTATGAGCAACCTGCTTCTGTTTGTCATTTTCCCCCTCCACAAATGCAAAGGGACAAGATTTCAGAATCAAAGTCAACATTAAATGCATCATCATCCCCGGTCCTAGGGCAGAGGTTGATCACGCCAACCCCATGACCACTGATCATCAAATTATTTGTAATGTGACAGGTGATGGTAGGTGCCAACTGGAAGAAGAAAATGTCTTGCCATAAATGCCAAACATCTCTCACTTCACTCTCAGGAAATGTAACTTGGATCAGCTTTCTCTTCCTGGAAGACATTCAGCAGGCTGGAGGCCCCATTGATACTTGTAAATACGGAAGTTAATCACAAACTCTAATTTGGTCTCATTCAGTCTGGAAGAATGAGTGTTCCTAAGATTTAAAAATAGCAACTTTTTTCCATCCATGCTTTTTAAAGCAAACTCCAAAAGGTAAATAAAGATTGCCTTACTAAATTTGATATGGGTACCTCTTACTACTGCTTCACAAAAATAGCACCAGCAATTGAGTTTGCCTATAGTTCAATGATTACTATGTTCCCTTTATTGATAGCTAGGCATGAGAGCATAGAATACTTAGGAAAGATGGAATGAAATCTCTCAGGACAGGGAAGTCATCATAGCTCCATACACTGTCCTTAAGCAGGGCTCTGCACGCATTAATTCATAGAACGCAGGCCACAGTATGCTTCATGTGTGCACACACAGTTTGTGTGCTACAGTAACCCCCCGCCGATTGCGGGGGTTAGGGAACCACCCCACCCGCGATGCAAGAAAATCCATGATAAGCGGAAATGGGTGCGGGGTGGGGTGGCGATCTTAACTCCCGCCGCTGCCTGCCCGGGTGGCCCAAGGCTTCTCGGGGGAGCCTGGTTGAGCAGCACGGAGTGACCCGATCGCTCCGCGCCGCCCCTCCTGGCTGCCCCGAGGTTTCTCGAGCGAGCCTGTTTGAGCGGTGCGGAGTGACAGGATCGCTCCGTGCCGCCCCTCCCGGACGCCCCGAGGCTTCTCGGGGGTGTGTGCGAGGGCAGCGCGGAGCAACCTGATCACCCGTCGTCGCCCCCCCCCGTGCGGCCCTGAGGCTTCTCGGGGGTGCGGGGTGGTGGTGGCGCAGAGCGACCCAGCCGCCGCCTCCCCATGGTGCAGGTACTGCGATCCCACAATGGAGCGGGGCCGTGGTACCTGAACCGCGAAATGGCGGGGGGTGTCACTGTATATGTTTTCTGCTCCATTAGATCAGGGGATTTCAACATATAGTACCTGAACTACAAATGGAATTTAGAAACAGTCCAGGTGTGACAGAGGATTTATATTAAAAATTGCAACAAAAGTCTTGTGTTTTGCCATTGGAATGCCAATGAAACGAACACTTAACAGTATTGTTACATTTTCCAAGTGTACCAGAATTATTATTTTTGTTTGCTTGTGTTTTCTTTCCAATACCACTGCAACACTTTTTATGTCCTTACCATACAGGTATAATATTGTTTGAGGGTTCTGCAACAGTACCTCTCAGTTGCGAGTTTAAATGATGGTTGTCCATGTCACTTTTGTTAATATTAAATAAAGATTTATTACATAACTCAAGTTTGTCTTTCTTATAATGGGCGCCATTTCTTCAACAGGTACAACAATATGTTTAACTTCTTTTAACAGAAAAGGATTAGATTTGGTAACTTCAAATATTCCTGAGGGAAGAGTCTCCTCAGGGGAACTTAGTGAAGGTCATGGGAACCCCGACCGAAACATTAACTCCCACAGTCTAGGTATTTTGCCCATTGGGCTACCAGGTTCTCCCTCAATGGTGTTCTCCATCGCTCTCTCATTTGTTCTGAATTCCCCGGCCATATTAATGGCTTAATTTGAATGGACCAAGAAATTGGTTCAACCGCTCTCCACTCTCTCCTGCCATAACTTTCCCTCTCAGGTCTCTCCTCCGTCTGAACTGTAACGTTTCTGCTTAACCAATTTTCTCTGCTCCCAAACTGACAACTCCCCTACGCATGTGCCTCTTCCTTATCCCCACTATTGGTTACCCAGTATGCCTCCTCTACATTTTCTACTTCTACTATTTTCCCCTCCTTTATTTCCATTCCTTTGAGTTTCTTTTCTGTAGGTTCTTCTTTGCTGCTAAACCTAATTCAAGGTACTAATCCGAAGGACAAAATGATCACCTTGTTCAACAAATTTTCCTTCCCAATCTCCCCATCCGCACCCTGCTACTATCTTTCTGACTGTCTTCCTTGGACTTCTTTACTTCAACTTGCTGGGTTGCCTCTTCAGCACTCAAGAAGAGCATGCCATGTTTATACTTTTGCAGCCTTCCTGAAATGGTACTGTCTAAAATGACAGTTCTTCTGTTTACTTGTGTGAACAAGACAAACCTGGAGTCTTGCTTTGGTCATTATTTTGGCATGGAAAGAAAGATTCTGCATGCCATCTTGGAAATCAGACATGAAGAGTTGGAGACTTCTTTTTCATGCGCCACTATGTTCCTAATTAGAGATGGGCACGACTTAGCGGTATTCCCGTTTCCGTTTCCGTTAGTCGGTTCCGTTACTCTACGGAAACGGTAACGGGAATTACTGCCCCAGACTTCGAGCTCGAACCGACGAACGAACAATTTTGGTCTGATTTGTCGTGCTCGTTACTTGCGTGACGTCACGCGATCGCGCAATGCCAAGCGGCACAGAAAAAAAGTTTTTAAAAGTAAAAAAACCCCGATTCCCGGCCCTAAAAGCAGGCGAAAACTGTCTGAGGGCACCTACCAGGCCAGAAGGGTGGTTTTTTTGGGGGGTGGGGGTTTCCTCGCCCCCCTCTCCTTGGCTACTGCTACTGCTGCGCTGCTGGTACCAGGCGGGGGGGGATCGTCTCGTCTGCCTTTGCCATGCGGTGTGCGGGCGGGGGGATCCAAAATGCAGACCGCAATATTTTTTTTAAATCGTGGTCCAAAACCCCACCAAAGCACCACAGAAACATGCGAAAATTAGCTATTTTAAATGCTTGAATTTTTACAGTAGCAGCAGTGGGTTTGTCTTGCAAAAAAACGTCTCCGTTGATTTTATTTTATTTCATTTTATTTTATTTTTTTACACCTGCGCATTTGCAAAGATGGGCTCGCCCATGGGAGTGGACCATGCAAAGTCTTGGAGCCATTCCACCAATCGCATGGCCAGGTTTTGCTGACTGAACCAGGCTGGGAGGGCATCTCCATTTGCCATGCAGTGCGGGGGGATCTAAAATGGCGGCCGCAATATTTTTTTTAAATCGTGGTCCAAAACCCCACCAAAGCACCACAGAAACATGCGAAAATTAGCTATTTTAAATGCTTGAATTTTTACAGTAGCAGCAGTGGGTTTGTCTTGCAAAAAAAGTCTCCGTTGATTTTATTTTATTTTATTTCATTTCATTTTTTTACACCTGTGCATTCGCAATGATGGGCTCGCCCATGAGAGTGCAACATGCAAATTTTCCACCAATCGCAAGGCCACTTGGCCAGGTTGACCACAGAGACTTCTGGGATGTGCCAATCGGGCATAAACAGCCCACTAATCGTAGCCCGAACCTGAACCCTAAGCCTAAGCCTAACCCATACACCAGTACACTGTCCTTCTAAGTGGGTCAGAGAGGCACCCAGAGGTGCACCCCAATACTCACCCTAACCTCACCCGTCACTAGCCTAACCCTAGCTCTTGTGCACTGCTAACCCATCTTAATCCTAAGCCAGATCTACTTGCATTACACTACATACAAGTATGTGAAACGCAGCATGTGCAAAGAGTCTGCCAGTCCGTCACTTGTGGCTCTGGCTGACTCCTGCAGCTGCCTCCAGGAGCCCGCTACCCCCCCCAACCAGTACTAACGACAACGAAAAAACGAAAAAATGAACCGACTAATTTTTGCGAATTTTCGCGAAAAACGGAAACGAAACGAATCGGACCCTAGCCGAAAACGAAAACGAAAACGAAGGTTTTTTTCTGAGTCGTGCCCATCTCTATTCCTAATCTAATTCATGAGATAAGTCAACAGAACAAGCGGAGGTGAAAGTATAATATAGATTTGTTAATTTGCCATTTTTAAAAACAAAAGAGTAAGAAATGAAAATATGTTTGTTAACAGACATGCCTGTGCAGAATCATTTTCTTAATCTTAGTATGTGTTGGCCAGAAGCCTAATCAAGATCTCTAAGCAGGTAGCATATGCCAAGGCCAATGTAAATTTTCAGCCATGTAATTGGTATCTAGGTAAGCACAAGTCATTTACAGTTGTCCCCAAAACCAAAGTACAAAGTTTTATCATTTACAGTTGTCCCCAAAAGCAAAGTAAAAAAATTGATCATACTTTGTACCAGTCAATGAATATAAATTTAGAAATATCCTGGAAAATGTCAAGAAGAAGGTTAAATGTTTTCATTATCCTGAAGCCCAAACAGGTGACCTGGCCCATGCATGGCAATACTGTATCATGTTCTCAGATTCCTCAGGAATCTGTTTGACTTGGGGGAAAGACCTTAAGGTTACTAATCTCAAGCATAAGAAAAAAGTGTGCTTTAATCTTATCTTACAGAAACATCCAGAGCTCTGCACTATTATCACTTCCTTCACAGACAGCCCTTGGCCACTGCAATGCAGACATGTGATGCCTTATGACAAATGAGCTTTCAGCTTTGTTGGCCTGGGCACTCACGAGCAGAGCAACCAAGAAAAGTGGGGGGTTGTACAGTAAATCTGGAAGTTTAGTCATGGCTACTGGACTTCTTTTTTGAGAGATAGAAACGTTTCACTGTTCATCCAAACAGCTTCATCGGTCTGAATACAGCTAGTGCAAATCCTCCATCTTATAGGCAGCTTTGACCTCTTGTCACCCTGGCCTGAATTAGGCTCATAAGATGAACAATGGCCTAAATAGGCTCGTTAGGGAGACAATAGTATCCTTAGCCTTAAGGTGAACAATGGCCTAAGGTGCTGAAACCTATCAAGAATGGGTCGTTAGCTATGGCCTTGGTGGTGAAGGCTTTTTGATTTGTCTCAGTACTTTGGAAACCACAGCCTAAGTAGCAGATAGACTATGCCGGAGCCCACCACCTCTGTTGAGGGAGGGGTTTTCAATGCTCACATGAATGGCCTCCCTTACTCCTCTTTCAAACCACCTCTCTTCTTTGTCTAATATGTGTACATCCTCATCTTTGAAAGAGTGGCCTTTGTCCTTCAAATGGAGGTGTACTGCTGATTCTGGTCCTGAGCTGTTGCCCCTCCTATGTTGGGCCATCCTTCTGTTTAATGGCTGTTTAGTTTCTCCAATGTAGAGGGCTGAACAATTAGAGATGGGCACGAAATGAAAAAAAAAATCGTTCTGTTATTCATTATTCATTTCGTTATGTAATGAAATGAATAACGAAAATTGTGATGAAATTGGAACGACTGAACAGAACCACGAAAATTAGGTTCATTACGTTTCGATTTCGTTAATGGTGACGTGCAATGAAATGAGCTGTTTTTAAATGTTAAAAAATATCCTAAATATCTGTAGTGGGGTCCTTAAAATGTGCTGTAGGAATGCTCCCCTGAGAGATATTAGATATTAATATGCACAGAT
>JAHTLZ010000122.1:24196076-24211551 GCA_023846285.1 Phrynocephalus versicolor | reverse complement strand
AATTAATTAATTAATTAATTAATTAATTAATTAATTAATTAATTAATTAATTAATGGATTTATCCCTATGACCAGTTTTCTGTTGCACAGATTTGCCACATAGCCAATTCTGTGTTAAGTGATTTCCCTCTATCTCTGGAATTTTTTCCCTTTAAGTGGATTTTTCTGTTAAACAAACCGCTTGTTATACGAGGGTCCACTGTAGTTTCATAGTATTGGTGCTACAGCATGATTGTTATACTGGAGTCAAGATTCCAACAGCAAATTTTGTTTAAGTTTCTATCCTACTATTTTATACACATACGTAAATGCAAAGGGGCAGCTGTAATTGCTAATCATTTATAGAAACCCAGTATTTGGGGTTCAATCCTGGCGCGGTGGTTAAATGCCTGTACTGCAGCTAAAACTGTGTGGACGACCTGGGGTTCAATACCAGGTAGCAGGCTCAAGGTTCACTCAGCCTTCCATCCTTCCGAGGTCGGTAAAATGAGTACCCAGCTTGCTGGGGGGGGGCAATGTGTAGCCTGCACACTGTAATTAAAAATTGTAAACTGCCCAGAGAATACTTAAAGTGGTATGGGGCGGTATATAAGCAGAACACTTTGCTTTTTTGCTTTTATTTATCGGTTGTTATTCCCAGTCGACTCTAGAAACCTGGACTCTTGGGATCACGGTTCAAATAACCACTTGGCCATGGAAACTCACTAGAGGAGTGGAACTGGTCAAACCAGTCCTTGAAAGCTCTATTAGCATCATTGTAAGTCAGTTCTGCCAAGATGGGATAGTACTATTGTTTGCTTAATTGGCCGGATAGCTTGGTGAATTCAGTATCTGGCTGTGGAGTCACAGGTTGGGAGTTGAGTTCCTCAGTGTGCATCCCAGAAGAGCCAGCCTGTGTGTCCTTGGGCAAAATGCACAGTCCCAGAGCACCCTCAGAAGAAGATAATGATAAACCACATCTAAGTACTTTCTACATAAAAAATCCCCAGGAAGAGCTGTAGTAAGGTAGACTTGTTTTGATGGTGCACAATTATTAATTACATGCACAAATAGGAAAAAAACCTAGACATTTTCTGCCCACCATTTTACAACTTAATATGCATGACAGAAAGCTAAACAGAGACGGGAAGGTAAAATATGTGTAACACATATGACATGTCAAAAGCATTTAGAATTCTCTTGGGAAAAGCCTTGTGCGCTAGAACAGTCACACAAGCAGTTTCCTCCAGGGATGGTCTTCTTTGTGTGACTGAGCCTTGTGGCGCAGTGGTTAAGCTGCTGTACTGCAGCTGCAACTGCGCTCATGACTTGGGGTTCAATCCCAGGTAGCAGTCTCAAGGTTCACTCAGCCTTCCATCCTTCAGAGGTTGATAAGATAAGTATCTACTGTAGGTTGCTGGGGAGGTGTTGGCAATATGTAGCCTGCATACTTCCTTGTAAATCACCCAGAGAGTGCTTTAAGCCTTATGGGGTAGTGCATAAGCAGCACGCTTTGCTTTTGCTTTCCTTGTCAAAGATGAGAAAGTGTGCAATTTGAATTTTCCAAATATTTATTTTGAGGGTTTCTTCAAACAGTCAGCATTTGGTGTGGGTGGTTTTCTTCATGCTAACAAGACAGTTAATTAAACAAAGGGTTGGAGCACTCCAAAGAGTTGTTTGGATACAGTGGGTGAGTCGGTCCTTTTAAATTTAATAGGACATGGGTAGACAAGATCACACATGCATTTTCTCACTCTTGGTCCTTCCCATTGGTAGAGTCTTCTCTCTAAACGTGGAAAAAGAAAGGACAGTTCTTCTGGCTATTGGCACATTCCTTTTATTCTGCCAGCCCCTTTCCTCTGTCCTCACCTCACCACCAACTCTTTTTCATCTGGTTTCTTTCTCCTCAGTCTATAAATGTCTCACAAAACAGTTAGCACATGCAGGCTCTCCCTTGCAGCAGGCAGACACTTGTAGAATAGGCCACTTGGGGAAGAGAAGGGCTCTCTTAACCAGCTTCCCCTTCCCTCCAAGAAGGCAAAAGCAGTTCAAACACAGCCCACTATTTTCCAGTGAGTTTGCCCTCACGGTTTCTTTTTTAAAGCCCTTCTTGCTGTGTAGAGAGCATTGAGTACACCAGCAAAACAGATCCCTGCTCATATCATATTATCAGCTCTGAAGTGGGTATTTTCCAGTTCCAGTTTTCAAATGACACAACAAATATGTATATTTTCTAAGAAGTTATTTCTTTCTCTTGCTTCATGAACCGGAGGGCCATGTTTTCTGTTGTTTGTGCTTCTTAAGTTTCCGAGATCAGCTTCATGGGCAACAGAAACCCATTGGTTTCCATGGCATGTGGCATTATGTAAACAAGCAACTCTGAGTGCAAGGCAACATCACTGATGGTAGGTGACATAAACTCCATACAAGAGCCCATGCTTTCTAGGTCAGTCACACGGACGGTTACTTCACGTCCATTCTCATCCCGGGAGGAAGTTTGTTGTGTGTTAATGTTGGTCACGGTCACGTGGTCTTCTTCCAGTTATGTCCCTGTTTCCGTGTACGCATGGGCATGATTGATGATACCGGCATGACTGTTAACACACGTCCTTGTTCCGTGATGAGATGTGAAATTCCATGCCTTCGTTCTCCATTTTTTTTGGGGGGGGGGTCCGACCATCTGTTTTTTGATGTTTGGATTCTCCAAAGCCTTGCCTTCAATGCGTTACGGAGTAAACTTCGATGCGTTTATCTTTTAAAAGCTATTCACCGCATTGCTAACTCCATAGGGAATTTACTGGCGAATGTTGCTTTGTGCTCCTGCCACTAGATGGGTTCTGCTCCTATCGTCACTCGTTCTACGATGAGCATGACTTCACGGGCTCTCATCTCTGAACGAGAAGCGTGATGAGCAGACTCCTGAGGCCAGGGAGGGGAATCTCTCATCCCCATTAAATCGCAGTTCAGGGGGCGTGGTCGGGACGAACTCCCCTCATCCCACAATGGTTGCGTGATAAGATTACTTCATACAGGTCCCAAGCGGGACTGCGAACAGCAATGGGATGGACATGAAGTATCAGCCACAGTCTGCTCCATCCATCAGTAGTAAACGCGAAGTGAGCCCTGTATTAAATGGCAAATCAGATTAATCCAAATGATGACACGTTTGAGAATAATGAGAGGGAATTGAAAGAGGTGGGGGGGGAAATGAAAGAGCATCATGTAAATGATCATATATTTAAGCCAATATTTCACAGCCATAGACTAAGGCTGATAGAAGACTGTTTATTTATGTGGGTTCAGCCCTACTAATCAAAGCATCATTTGTGTCAGTATTTTGTGTGTGTACTCAGGTAATTTCCCTGTGTTTATGAAACAGATTGAACTTCATCGCATGATATTATACTGTAATCCGAGACTTGCTGCTCAGGAGACTTGCTGTGAATTATCTGAGAATATGGTAAGTTATGAATACAGCATATAAAAAAAATTAAGTACTGTTCCCTCCCTACCCCACTTTGGTCCAGAGTTAGAAAATTGCCTAAAGAATCAATATATAATGATCTGCTGAAGCCATTCATTCCTAAGTACAGTGGTACCTCTGCTTATGAGTTTAATCTGTTCCGAATGCATGCTCATAAGTTGAACAACTCCTAAGTAGAGCAGCTGTATCTAAAAAAAAATCAAATAAAAAAAATATAAATAGTGCAGACCGCATCTAAAATTTGTAAGCCAGCAGTTAAAATGCCAACAGTATCCTGCTCTTAAGTCAAATTGCTTGTAAGTAGAGGTACCACTGTACTGGTTAGGATGCTCTGGCATCTTCTTGTTACTGCTCCATTATGGATGGCTTCAGCATGCTATTGTATTCATTTTTTCTTCATTCCAAGCTCTGCTTCCTCCCCCTTTTCAAAAATGTAAATAAACCAGCAGAGCAAAATCCTTAATAATGATTCTAATTGCCTTTCCCTTGTCAATTCCCCCTCACTTTTTATCCTATTTTGCCACTTACAATTAATGTAAATATAGTCAAGAAAGCGAGAAAATTACTTCATCTGCAAACTGATTGTCATGAATATCAATAAGAAATTTATTTTAAAGAAATTATGTATAAGGGGAGGGCAAGCGACTATTGGTTGTCTCTAAGTTGTTCACACATTTAAATACTTTGGTTTTGGTGTCAGACCCCCTGGGTTGAAAGTGCTAAATCCAAGGTCAGTAAAAGAGAAATCAACAGCCATTTAGGACCTGATTCTGGATAAACATGTTGACTTAGTTCGTATTACAGAGATTTGGTTGAATGAGGCAGTATGTATGTGTGTGTGTTTATTTCACTCAACATTACCTCCCATGAAATAGATTCGAATTGCCCCCTTGGTGTACCGGGAGTTGTTGATGATAAAACCAATGGGAGGGATAAATATTGTTGTTGTTCAGTCATTCAGTCATGTCGGCCCCAGCGACCAGAGCAGGCTAGGCTCTTCTGTCTCCCACTGCCTCCTGGAGTTTGGTCAAATCCATATTGGTTGCATCGATGACACCGTCCAACCATCTCATTCTCTGCTGTCCTCTTTTCCTTTTGCCTTCAATCTTTCCCAACATCAGGGACTTTTCCAAGGAGTCCTCTTTCCACATGAGGTGGCCAAAGTCCTGGAGCCTCAGCTTCAAAATCTGTCCTTCCAGTGAACATTCTCGGTTGATTTCTTTCAGGATGGATAGGTTTGATCTCCTTGCAGTCCAGGGGACTCTCATGACTCACCTCCAGCACCACAACTCAAAAGCATCAATTCTGCGGCAATCAGCCTTCTTTAAAGTCCAACAGTAGAAAACACAAAGTGAATCCATCTCAACCTAGGCTCACTGAAAGAGCCTCTCTGTGTGTCTGAGTTGTCAGCAAAGACATTATTCTTCATCACCTTTGTGTCTGCAGCGAGTCATCCTGCAGAGCTGTTGAGTGATCAAAGGCCTATTACATACTGACCCATAGGAAGAGAAAACAGACCACAGCGTAGCCTGCTGTGAAGAAACTGCACGATGCTTTGCAGACAAAATTGCTCAGGTCCACTCTGAGATACTGTACTGTAGTTTGATACAGGTCCTGTGACTGCAACTTTGCCCCCCTCCTGCTTGTCCTTGATTAATTGATAAGTTTTTACAGCCTGAGATTGTAGAGAAGGTCCTTGAGCAGGTGAAAGCTACCACATATCTGTTAAACCGTTGCCTTTCCTGAATTATAAAAGCTGCCAGAGAGGGAGTGGCTGAGTGGGTAGGAGGAGTGGTAAATGCCTCTCTCCAACAAGGGGAGATACTACTCTGTTTTCTCGAAAATAAGACCTACTTACAGTTTTGCCTCTCCCTGAAATATAAAGCATCCTCCGAAAATAAGACCTCCCCGATAATAAGGCCTCCCCAATAATAAGGCCCCCTAAAGGTAACGTAACTCTGGACTCTGGACCGTAGTGGCAGACGCTGCCGCGCAGCTCACTATTGGCCACAGCATAGCTGGAGCAGACAGGAAGTGTGAGGTCTCTTTTAATCAGAGAGCTCGTGCCGCCACCAGGACAAGCTGCCGCCTGCTGCTCACTCTGCCCTGACGGAGTCTGTCTGACTCACAATTAGACTGTGAGTCACGCGGGGCAGGATTCGGGCACATTGTGTTGACACACAGAGGTGACTGAGGTAGGGGGGAAATGTCTGATAAAGGGGTTGGGGGATGTCTGGTGAAGTTGTCCACTGGCACAGGGGTAGGGGTAGGGGGAATCACTTAAAGTGATCGTGGAAAAATAAGACATCCCGTGAAAATAATACCTAGCACATCTTTGAGAGCAAAAAATAATGTAAGACACTGTCTTATTTTCGGGGAAACAGGGTAGCATGCTTAAAGGAGGCAGCAGTAAGACCATTGCTGAATAAACCCTTCTTGAAACCCAGTGAACTGGATAATTATCACCCAGCCTTTAATATCTCATTCTTAGGCAAGGCACTGAAGCTGGTTGTGGCTTTATATTTTCAGGGGTCCTTGGACAAAAAAGCTATCTAGATTCATTTCAGTCTAGCTTCAGGCTTGGTTGTGTAACAGAGATGGTCTTGGTCACCTTGATAGGTGATAGATGACCTACTTTGGTAACTGGGTGGGGCGAGTTTGTCTCTGTTGTCGCTGCTCCTTTTAATGACATTGATCAAGGTATCCTTCTAGGTCTGGTTTTAGAGAAAATGTTTTATGACTCCAGTCTTTCCTGGACGGAAGGTGGTGCTGGGGGGGGGTCCTGTTTGATACTCTGGCCATTAGCCTGTGGTGTCCCCTGTTTTGGCCTCCATTCTGTTGAACATCTTAGAGAGACTGTCCAGAGTTTTGGAGTTTCACATCACAAATATGGGGATGACATCTAATGCTCTTTCCTTTCCATCTAAATCTGCGGAAGCTGTTCTTAAAACAATGTCTCATATCAATGATGGACTAGATCAGGGTGAATAAACTGAAACTTAATCCAGACAAAAAAGGTGCTCCTGGTCAGTGGAAAAGTAGAGCAAAGAATAGGGGATCAGCCTGTGTTGATGGGGTCATACTCCCCCTGAAAACACAGGTGTGCGGCTTGGCAATGCTTGTGGTTTTGAGCCTGGATGCATAGGTTTTGATGATGGCCAGGCATGCATTTGTACAGCAAAAATAACTGCATCCAGCTGCACCCATTTGCTGGAGATGGACATGGTAACATATACCTTATTTATTTATTTATTTATTTATTTATTTACTTATTTACTGACCATCTAGTGGCAAACCAATACTCTGTGAACATTATTTGTTCAGGTAAGCATGGATTTGCTCTGTAGCTTCTAAAGGGTTTGGTTGGTATGTTTTTTGTTTGTTTGTTTGAAGAAACATATTTCCCTAGGCCCGATTTTGAATTAATTTCATTATTTCCATGATATTGACATCAGCGCAGAATGATTCTCCTGTCCCCATCACAAAGTGTGGCCTCTGCAGATGCAGAAAGATGCTGTAGAAAGTGTAGTTGGATCCATGATGATGAAGTTGACTTAAATCAAAATAATGTCTATTTATAATTTCAGTGTGTTTTGGAAGAAAACACGAGAGTGACTACAGTGTCACCATCAACTGTTCATGTTGGCAAAATACATGCCCTTCCAATAATGGAAGAAAAACCTGAAGAAGAATGCTTCTGTTATCCAAATAAGGTATAAGATTCATTTGTTTATATTTGTGCCTTGTGTGATCTATAAAGTTTATTCTGCACTCAGCTATTTATTTTTACATGCAACTCTGCTTGTTTTATCTCAGCTAAGAGTTACCATTAGGGGATGTTATGTTCTGCAGCCTTTTTGTGTTTGGATGTTAACAACACAGAAAACCCCAGTGATCATATAAAGTTTCATGTTGTACTGCAAAGGGAGTGGCAGTAATGAGAGAAACCCAGATTCATAGCCCCGATGAAATGCATTTTGCTATTAAAAACAACTGAAAGGGTTATACTGTCAACCCACTGACTTAGCATGGATGATATCAATTGCTCAAAGAGAGGTTAGAAGATTTACCAGAGACACAAATACTGTAATAAAGGATGTTTTCACCTACTTCAGACTGATTGGATAGATGTCACTCCAAGGTATGCTGCAGAGATGAAATTTCCAAACAGTATGAAGGATCATTTTTAGAATAGCTAGTTTGAGAACCAGCACAGTGTGTGGCAGTCCTTGGCTTATTCCTACACAGGTGCAAGAACTAGGTTATGATGTCGGTATATCTGGGCCACAATGGAAGAACGGTATTCATAGTGCTCAATTTCAAATGTCCAGATATAGAAAACGCTGAAGAAATACCACTGTATTTTTTTAAGCTAAAGGTGGACACGGAAAAATTTGGGGACATGCAGACACAGTTAAACAAAGAAAGGGAGAAGGACTGAACAGTCAAATGTCACAGATGTTATTGGACAAAGCCTAACCAGCATGACCACTGGGCAGGGTTTATGGGGGTTGTAGCCCCACAATATCTGGAGCACCACACTTCCTGGTTCCTCCTAGGTGGCGTGACCTTTTGCTTCCTTGTTTTTCAAATTTAAAGATTCCATAGTAGAACCTTCAGGCTTTGTTTTGTTTTCACAGGGAGAAGCAGGATTGCCAGGGGTAGCTGGTTTGCCTGGTCAGAAGGGAGAAAAGGTAAGATCTTTGTTGTCTCATGTAAAATCTCACCATCAGAGTCCACACATTTCTTTTGTGTGGCTCTTTCATTCTTCATTAGCAGTATATTTTAGAGCAATGGTTCTCAACCTGTGGGTCTCCAGATGTTCCTAGACTGCAATTCCCAGAAATCCCTTCAGCACAGTGAGTGGTGGAGGCTTCTGGGAGTTGCAGTCCAGCAACATCTGGGGACCCACAGGTTGAGAACCACTGTTTTAGAGAAACTGAAAGAAGCATATCTCATACATGGCAAAGCAAAGTGTGCTACTTACATCCCCCTCATAGTGCTTAAGGCACTCTCTGTCCACTTACAGGTTAATTATGCAAGCTAAACATGAAATATATTCTGTATCCTCCTAACAATCAGTGTTTTACATGCACCATTGAATAAATGGTCCAAGTATTATTCCTGTGGCATCCAACCTCTGTTATGAAGCTATAAGTTGTGTGGAACACTTGGATCTGAAGCAATATCTTCCCTAATTCTTAATAGAGATGGGCACGAACCAAAAAAAATGGCAATCCATTTTGGTTCAGTTTGTTTTAGGGGTTGGTTCGATTTGTTTAATTTTTAACATTTTTTCAAATATTCGTTTCATTGGTTCATTTTGATTCATAGCTGGGTGGGCATCTGAACTCACGTCTCCTACTGCTGTCATTCTATACGTACACTACACCACACTGGATATCACATATTATGTATAGAGTCTAATGACTGCGTTAGAATTAAGTTTTCAGTCCTTTCTTGCCCTTAGATATGAATGTTTGTGAATAATGAATATTTGTGAATCTGCATTAGATCCGTACTCATCAGCCACTAGCTCACTTTTATTTCCTAATGACCAGCATGCTGGGTTGGGGAGCTCAAAGGCTAGGCAGATACAGATCTACAGAAATTCAGAATATATTGCATATAAACATATATTATTGGAGGAGACAACATAATAGTTCTGAGGACTCTGAAAACAGCTGGCAGCAAGAGAGGAAGCAAAAAATTATGACATAAAGCTCATTCTATGGGCACTCGCAGAATTCAACGTGAATCACTTCTGATCCTGCTGCTGTCTCTCCTCCTAAACACGGGTGGTAGTTGCTAATAACATAGTCATCAGGGTGCCATCCTGTTGCTGGGCGAGTGAGCCAGCTTCACGTGCTTGCATTCAAAGCCATTTCAATGGGAAAGAGTCAACATAATTACTTCAATTCACTGGATTTGAATTTCTGGGTTGAGTGCAGCATGTGTGGCTCATTTTGCTTGATTTGCTCATCCCCCTGTGCCCATGCCAATAAATAAGTGTTGCCAGCTGGATTGTACAGGTGCAACCCTTTGAATTTCTGCAAAGGAAATCTGTGCTTAGAAGAAGACAGGTATAAAAGCAGCAGGATATTGCTTGTGGGGGCAGTTTAGTACGTAGGCAGCAGTGCTGACGTGCAGATATGTACATTTTGAAAACATGAACTTAGTGTGTTGGCTAATGACCTCTCATTCTTTTATGCTGCTAGAAACAATGATTTGAGGCCATGTTCTAACCCAGCACGGCTTTATGCAGAGTTGCTTATCAGAGGAATTATCCTTGCTGATTCGGGTGTCTCACCTCCAGCCTTAGAACCCTGCCTGTGTTGCAGAACTCATCTTCCTTTTTACAATTGCTCAGTCACGTCATATATTTTGTTCAATATTGCCAGCTCAGATACAACCTTGACATGGGAAATTTCGTATTTCACTCTGTTCTGTACCTAATGTTGCATCACCCCCACCATTTAACAAAGAGCGACATAGTGTTCTGGTACTGGGTGTGTAGGAGATATTAGAACTATGCATTGAGAAAAGTGTCTGGAAGTTGAGTCATGGCTACTGGACTTCTTTGTTGAGAGATAGAAACATTTCACTGCTCATCCAAACAGCTTCCTCAGTCTCAGTAGCCATGACTCAACTTCCAGATAAACTCACCTGGATGACAGAATCTTCGCAGACATTGAGAAAAGTGAGATAAATTTTGAAATATATCATGGCATTTCAGGAGTGGTGTAATCTAAACATATAAATTATGGATGGCTTGGATGTTCAAAAGAAGTGGAAATTTCCAAATGAAAATTGTTTTGATTTTGAGACTGAGTTTCTAACAAATATTGACTAACGGAGGTAGTTAACCCATAGTTCAGCCTTATAAGATCGCCTTTAGCTTCCCAACAAGCCTTGGAACAGTTGTGAGGAAGAATCTGTAAGCCTTTGCTTCCATTTTGATGAACCACAACATATCTGGCGGAGCGTATCACTTAAAGGTCTGCTCTGGCCCAGCCCACCAGAACAATGCAAGCCCTCTTGCTTCAGGTCACCACCCCTTGGGAGGCCCGTAAGGTTTCGACAGAGCCGGGCCTTCTCCGTGGTTGGCCCGACTTTAGGGAACCATCTCCCAAGCGAGATAAGGACTGCGGAGTCCCTCTTGGTTTTTAAGAGACAACTGAAAACCTATTTAAAACCACTTTTGGTGATTGCTGAAGCTGCCTGCCTGTTGTTTATTTGCTGTCCTATTTGTTTGTTTGCCATCTTCTTTCACTTTCTGGTTTACTTGCTCTTTTGAACAGTTTGAAGTGTTTTTATTTGTTACTTTTTGGAATATTTTATTGTTGATTTATTTCTCAATGTTGTTCACCGCCCAGAGTTCCCCTGGGAAAGTTGGGCAATTTATAAATGCAAATAATAAATAAAATAAATAGTCTGCTGCATCATTTGAATTGAGACAAAGTTTGGTTAATTTTAACTGTAGTTACATTTAATGAAATAATCTTGTTCCACAACACATTTTATGAAATTAGATTGTTTTTAACAACCATGGGGAGGATTAATCATAGAAGAGAGTTCAGATTACTTGCTAAACTATAGCTACTTTACAATAAATGTAGAGGGTGGTGGAGTACAACAGTCCAGAAAGAAACATGAAATTAGATTGTTTTTAACAACCATGGGAAGAAGTAATCATAGAAGAGAGTTCAGATTACTTGCTAAACTATAGCTATTTTACAATAGATGTAGTGGGTGGTGGAGTACAACAGTCCAGAAAGAAACAAGTCTTTTAACTGTAATGCTAAACCATGGTGCCCTAAGTACATCTGATCTCGCCTGATTTCGGAAGCTAAGCAGGGTTGGCCCCGGTTAGTACTTGGATGGGAGACCACTAGGGAATACCAGGTGCTGTAGGCAAACCACTCCAGTATTCCTGACCAGAAAACTCCATGGACATGGTGTCACGAAGAGTCTCTCTCTCTCTCTCTCTCTCTCTCTCTCTCTCTCTCTCTCACTCACTCACACACACACACACACACACACACACACACACACACACACACATCATTTTAAACTTTTTAAAAAAATAAAAATTGTGTTTGAATTAGAGACCCTTCTTGGTGAAGTTTGTATTAAGATGCCTCATCTTTAGTTTCAGAAGTTGGTGGGTAAAAAAAATGGTTGGATTTTGGATTATACTCGCTGAGGTGGTCATAGGGTAACGGAAGTGGGTTTTATATGCTCTTTCAGTATTCAAATGTTGTTATCCCAACTCTGAATGGTTAAAACTTGAAGCACAGTGGCCTTTTGTATTTACCACTGAGCAGTGCCTTGAAGTGAATATAGTCTGTTGCGGGACCTCTTTGATTTTGTAAACTAATTATTCCAAGGGGAACAATTTTTTCTTTCACTAATCAAAGATCCTTGACATTGATATTTCTTTGTGCTCTGCCAAGTGACCATGAATGTTATGACCTGAACCAATGCAAAGGTGAATTTAATTCTTGCGGTATCTCTATCTGTAAACTTCATGATATATTCTACACCTTAGAATTCTAATTTGCTATGTAATTTGTGCTGTTTACATTATACAAAATTGCTTTTTGAAATTTTTCATTGGAAAACTTGCTCTCTGTCACGCTCTCTTGTGGATATTTGTTTGTCATTTTGCCCTTCGTGTTTGGCTTAAATAAGAGAATAAAAATGTAGTATATTTAAGGCAGTTAAATATTTTGTATCTAGAGAGACTTAAAACTTTGATAACAGCAGAAATATATTCATATAAAATTTATTTTGTAGGGTGAAGAAGGTGCTAAAGGAGAAAATGGCAGCCCAGGTTTTCCAGGGACAAAGGTAAGATTCCAGGGACAAAGGTAAGCCCTTGTGCACTTTTTAAAAAGTGTGTGCCAGCACAATTTTTAAACCACATCCGGGTTTTTTTCATCTTGGCTGGCCCCTAATGGGAGGTTTCCTAATGCTAGTACTGACAGCACCACAGTCAGGGCGGCCCCACCCATTTGCCATGGTGGTGCTGGGGAGGGGGAGGAGCTGCTGAAGTTGCCCCTGAGCCAAGAACAGGGTCACTGCTCAGCCAGCACTGGCTGGCTGGCTGGGAAAGTTGATTTGACCCTGTAGGGCAACTGGGCGAGAGTGCATCTACCCCAGCACTATCCGTTCTGATGGGAAGCCAGGTGCTGTGCTAGGCCCTGCATAGATTTAGTGCTGACCCCCTGTGCGAAACAGGCAGCTACACGTCTGTTTCCACATAATTACTTCTTCAAGTGCCATGTCCTCGTAGAACGTTGGCGATCAGTAGCCTGAGCTGGTTTCTATCTAAGGCTTTTCTAAACAGAGCAGCTGTGCTCACTGTGGGCCATTGGCTTCAGTTCTTAAGCCAGAATGTTCTTCTATGCCCTGGGCCATACTTCCCGCCTATTTTTCCTTGAAGGATAACTTGCGGCAGATGTTATTTCTTACTGTGCATTATGTATCCAAAATACTGCAATTTCTTCTCTTTACAGTATTGAGGATTTCTAACTTTTTATTCATGCACTGTAATACAGCCACTGTTGTGACTCTGGCTGTCCAATGTATCTTCAGAACTCATCTATAAAAACAACCTGTGATTTACATTTAGTTCCTGCCCCCAAATCCAGCCCTCTTCAGTTGCCATATACATGACATTTAGACAGTATATTTGTAATCTGCAGGGAAGATTTTAGACAATTTTGACATCCGTTTACTCTTTTTATAGTGTTGTCTGCTAGGCTAGGTTTTCTCCATGAGACAATTTTACTGTTACAGTATTGTTTAGTGCTATACAGTTCTGCAAACAGCTGAATTTTATGTGGTGATAACGTTCAATTCGCTGAATCTTAGCATCCCCAAATTTGTCATCTGCTTCTTCCAAGATCTTTTGGCGTGTACATTTCCACAACATCCTGCTCTTTTCATAATTTATTTAAATGTCTTAGCTTCCTGTCAGGCATAAGACTCGGTTGTGCACGACTGAAATCCACATAAACAAATAAACACATCTGCACTAGGGAAACTGCTGTAAGCTGGCTCCAATTATATCCTAAATATTATCAGATCCCAAGATTAGTGACATGAGCAATCTGTCCTGTCCTGGAGAATTGTGGAGTTGTAAGTCCAGTGGAGAAAAAGAGACACATTTTTCAAGATTTGGAAATAACCCTTTTGCATATGTGGAATGATTTGTGGGAGTGGATATGTCTCATTTAAAAAAAACCCTCTGAAATAAAACATTTGGCTGTTTAGTCTTAACTGAGAATTTTTGACATGGGAATTTATAATCCTATATGGAACAAATGTATCCCAAAACTGAAAGATGACTGTACACATACAGTATACTTAGCATGTGCTCATTAGGTTGACATTGTGGGGTGGGGTTAATTTATCTGTTGCCCATCATTGCTATTTGGTAAGTGATTAGAAGGGCAGGGTAGACTCCAACTTGTTCTACAGATGTTTCTTGATAGACCCCAGTAGAATAGGATTAGGGCAATGACCGACATCTCAGTTTCTTTCCAGTTCTCAGACCATTAGCTTCAAGAGAATTGTCATTATTTATGTTATTTATTTATTTATTAGATTTTGATATTACCCATCTAGCAATAAAGGCCACTGTAGATGGTTTACAACAGGATATGATACACAGTGACATCATCTAGAAAAATAAAAATAAAATATAAAAGAAGAGCATCATGTGTTATATAACTATAAACAAAACATTTAAAATCAATATAACAACATTATGTTTAAAAAAATTAAAGGCAGGCAAAGTAAGGCAGAAGATATTAACTTTATGGGCAAAATGCTGTACATGTACTGTAGTTAGGTTTCATTATGGGAGAATGCCTGCTTAAATGACCAAGTTTTCAAAACTCATTTAAATAAAAACACCCAAAACTGTGGGGGCAGGAAGATGTCAAGTGGGAGATTATTTCAAAGGTGTGGGGCAATTGTGAAGAAGGCCCTGTTTCTTTTCTTTTCTTTTCTTTTTCTTTTTTACTGGCCTCTCCTGGTGGTAGAAGCCTTAAATGCCTGGCCCAGGAGGATCAGATATTACAGGCAGTTCTCATTGGTTGAAGACAATCTGGCAAGTAGTGAGGTCCCCTAAACTGTTTTGGGCTGTGTATGTTACTGCCAGATCCTTGAAGCCATGTGGAAACAGAAGCCAGGGAAAGGAGGCCAGTATTGTTGATGTCTCCTGATTCCTGTTATAGGAGTCTGGCTGCCATGTTGTGGACTAGATGAAACCTCTGCATCAGCCTCAAGGGCAGCCCCACATAGAGAGCACTGCAGTAATCCATCTCAAGACTACCAGTGCATGAATCAGCATAGCGAGGATCCTGGTGTCCAGATAGGGATGCAGCTGGGGGATCTGCTGCAGATGGGAGTGGACAGCACAGACCACTGATGCTATCTTGGAATCCATGAATAGGTTCAGAAATCCATCAGGTTCAGAAATATGCCCAAGCTACCAACTTCAGTTTGATTGAGAAGACTAACACCCCCAAAATAGAGGGTGTTTCCTAACCCACTGATAGCAGCCCCACCAAACCCATGAGACTTTCTTCTTGTCCAGGTTCATGCTTAATCTGTTCATCCTAATCCAACCCAGCATGGCATCTGGGCAGCTCTCAAGAGCAGGGCAGCATTCATTGCAGAAGGTGGAAAGGAGAGATAGAGCTGGGTGTCATCAGCATACTGATGACACAAATCTCCAAATCTCCTAATGACCTCCCCACAGGCCTCATATAGATGTTAAATAACATTGCTGATATGATTGACCCCCGTGGAACCCCACATTTGAGGGACCAAGGAATGGATTACATCGCACCAATATCTACTCTCTGGGGTCCGTTTTCCAAGAAGGATCCGAGCCACATCAAGGTGAGGTCATCAATTCCCAGCTCGGAGAGCCTCCCTGGGAGGATACCATGGTCATTGGTACTGAAGGCCACCAAGTGATTGAGGAGAACCAAT
>JAHTLZ010000122.1:24154749-24188057 GCA_023846285.1 Phrynocephalus versicolor | reverse complement strand
ACATACATACATACATACATACATACATACATACATACATACATACACACACACACACACACACAAATCAGCTGTCCCTAGACCCAATAGGCACTGCACCAGGCCTAGAAACGGCTGAAAAATGCCATTGAACAAGTGAAGAAGTTCCTGGACCATTTTCTTTTTTTGGGGGGGGGGAATTCTCCCAGGCACCTAAGAGAAAACCAGTGATCCAGACCTAGTGACTTCCAAAACTGGAAAGGATAGGACCTTTGGGGTGGGTCTGGGTTATGGGAAGGGCTTTAAGTCAGGAGTGGACCACATAGACTCTGTAAAGATGGCCAGACAGACAGACAGACAGGCATTTTTAAATTGGGATGAAAAGAAATTTCCTAAGGGAGCTGAAGCAAATTTGTCATTCTTTTTGACCACTAGGATTTCACTTTAAAAACCTATTTTCTAACAGAAACGTTTAGAGTTAAGGGAGTTCTCTAAGGGTGAGGATGCACAGCCCCTGTGCTGCTGGACGTCGCCCACCCCTGCTTTATGTGCTGAGAGATTCCTTCCTGTACATTAAGTGCTTTGGGGAGATGTGCCAATCCCTCCCCACCCACCCCACACACAGTTACACAAAAAGGAAATATTTGATATGGCTTGTAGCAACTTCCCACAGGAGATCAGCAACATGTTTGAGGATGGACCTGGGGCCCCAGACGATGCACTGCCCACCCTCCTATAAATTGGTTTTGAGTTCACAGTCCTTTAGACATTGGGGAGCACAGCAATTGTACTGATATATTATTGGTAGAAACTAATGGGTGAGAACGACAACAGCATGTTGCTATGTTTGTAAGTATTTTTGAAGGCAAGGAGTTTGATGGGATGATGTAGCTGTGGTAGAAATAAGCAAGTGTCCAAGAGAAGTGGGCATTGACAAATGAAGGTGCATTTTCTTTCCAGATCCAGAGCCTGTGAGTGAAATGGGGAGGGTTTCCAATTTATTTATTTAAAAACCTTTAGCGTTTATTTTATTTATTGGGTTTTTATACGACCCATCTGGCAGAGAGGCCAATTATAGTTATATCTGATGCAAAAATACAATAGTTTGTCAAGACTAGTGGGGGTTGTACCAACAAATGTCCCTTGTGGTGGTGCTGGTGGTGAACCTTAACAGTTCTCCATTGACATATGTGTCTCCTTTCAAAGTTAAAGTGGTTGTTGCTTTGTTTTTCCTAGGGAGAAAAGGGAGATAGAGGAGATCAAGGACCAGAAGGCATGCCTGGAAAAGAAGTGAGTTTGTCTGTTATCTTTCCTTTGCATTGTATATGGTAGCTCCTCTTCATATCACCACATATATTCCACTGTAATTAAGAAAATTAACCATGGAAGCAGCAACTTTTAAAGTCAACTGCTGAAAGAAGCATTTGGGGAAGTTGCTAGAAAAGGCATAAGTACTTTATAAAACTGATAATCCCTATGTCAAATGACTTCCGGATTGCCAAACTGTTTGGGAACTGTTTCTCACTACTGAATGGTCAACCAAGGACAAGGGACTTGGTATTCCACATACAGTAATCTGGCCTCATTCATTTTGCCAATTACTCCTAGCAGCAATAAAGCATACTGCTGTGGATAGCAACATGTGGTATTCTTGCCATTTGCAAATGGGTAGATGTTCATGGATTTACTTAGTTTGTGAATTTATGCCATTTTTTAAAAAAAAAAATTCTGCATGGTGTTTTGTTGAAAATCTAGAAGAATATTTTTTCTCTATGCAACCTTCTGAATTAATGTGATGGAATGCATAATTCCAGATGTTCTCTAAACATATCTCCTACAGAATTCTGCTTACAATCCACAGCAGTTCAAGTACCTTAAACCTCCATTCAGAAATAAGACTGCTTGCTGTGATGTGCATTTATCCTGTTTCATACATTGGCATTAATACTTTATAGAGAAGCCATTCTTTCAGTTTGCTTCTCCGTTTCTTGCTCTACCCCTTTTTTAATAGAACGAATATGACTTCAGCTCTAACGCTTCTATGAGGGCAACCCTAATAAAGGCCATAAATCAAAAGTATTGATGACATCTACCATTTCATCCAAAGTGGATATTTAAATGCTTGTATAACTCTAGATGACGTTTCTTCCAGATGGTGAATCAATGCAATTTTCCCCAAACGTTAAGTTACGAGTACTTTGAACACTTGCTGATTTAATAGTTCTGTGCCCACTACAGCACAGATGTTGCATGCATTTTTGCTTCCAAATCTCTCTTTTCTGTTACTGAAAATGAAGCTGCAATATTAGGAAAACTTAAAGGTGGGATTGGCAGATTCTCATTCTTTTATGGAAAGATACATGCCGGTTGTGCCAGTGTCACTCAGATAAGCTGATATTATAATAAAGTGTTTGTCTATTGTGTTTCTCTGTATTTTGTTCTAAACATTTTGTTATTAGATATCATCAAGTCACCTCTGTCTTATGGTGACCCTACAAACTGATGACTTTTGGAAGTCACCTCTGTCTTATGGTGACCCTACAAACTGATGACTCTTGCAAGTCACCTCTGTCTTATGGTGACCCTACAAACTGATGACTTTTGCAAGTCACCTCTGTCTTATGGTGACCCTACAAACTGATGACTTCTGAAAGGTCCCATTAGCCCAGATCAAATCTTGAAAACTAAAGTCCATGGCTTCCTCTTTTCTTGAGTCACTAAAATGTTTATCATGGTAAAATGAGGGCCTTTTGCACTACTGTATAAAACATGGATCTGCAAGGGGTGATTCAGACTTCATACTATTCAGATTCAAGTCAAAATTTGAACATGGGAATTTTCATGGTGCTTGTTGCTTTGCTGTTTCCATGGCAGTTTTAGGTTTTACAGGGATGGGTTACTAGATGGTCACCTAACCCTCCTCCTTTCTCATTGGGGTTCAAGTCAAGCAATGATGGTGAATGCCAATGAGATTGTTATGATAGAAGTTGAGATTGTGATCAGAGGCTTTAAAAACAACATGGCTGTTGGCTTGTTTGAGATATCTTTGGAGATCATAAAGTGGTGGGCCAGGCCATGGCAAAAGAGTTAATGAAGCTGTTTAACAAAGTGTTGGCAAAATGGCATAGTCCTGGAGGGTTGGCGAGGAGGTTCTGTTGTTAAAGTCCCCATGAAAGTTAACATTTCTGAATGCACTAATTGGCAGGACATTACCCTTCTTCAGGGCCTGGGAAGACATTTTGTGCAGTCCTCCTTAAGCAGCTACAAAATGCCATGGACCAATGCCTGCGAGAGGAACAAAGCAGATTCCACTATGGAAGGTCCTGCAGTGAGCAAATTTTTACCTTCAGAAACATCATAGAACAATACCTGTTGGCCATCAACTTTGTCAACCTCAAACAAGCTCTTGATAGTGTCCACCTACAGTCTCCCAGGCAGATCCTGCATCTGTACAATGTACCACCAGTCTTTGTTATACAGACAAGCATAACTCTGGCATTCAGCAATCACCGAAGCTCTCCCTAAAGAGCCAGGACTTTAGAGCTCTCCTAAAAGCCAACAGAGACTCTGCCAGTCTTATCACTCGTGGCAGTTTATTCCAAAGTGCCAGGGCAGCCACTGAGAAGGCCCAATTCCAGGTAGAAACCCTTCAGGCCTCCCTCAGAATGGCTACCCGGAGCAAAAGGGAGAGTGAGGCTCTGGTTGGTTGGGATGAAGTTGACCTCTGAGAGATCCGCTCCGCCAGATAGTCAGGTCCCAGGCCATGGAGGGTTTTGTAAACCAAAGCCAGTACCTTGAACCTTATTCAGGAGGCAACTGGTAGCCAATGCAAACCTGCCTGCACCAACCACCAGCCCGGCTGCCACATTCTGCACCCGCTGCAGTATCTGAACAAGGGTCAAGGGGAGCCCCATGTAAAGAGTGTTACAGTAATCTATCCTTGAGATCACCAGCGCCTGCACAACCATCTTAAGGGAATCAACGTCCAGGTATGGGCGAATCTGGGCAATAAGCCTACATTGATAAAAGGCCGCCCTGGACACAGCTACCACCTGGGATCCCAGGGACGAAGCTGGATCTAGGACCATGCCCAGACTCCTCACACTCTCCGTCAGCTGGAGGGTCAATCCCCCCACACTGGGGAAAGGGCCACTGTACCCATCTGGAGATCTCCCAAGGAACAGAACCTCAGTCTTCCCGGGGATGAGTTTGAGCCTGTTAGTTCTGGTCCATTCCACGACCGCGACCAAGCAGTGCTCTAGGCTCTATTTACAGGGAAGGAAAGCAATACTGTCCCATGCTCTAGGAAAAAGGTGATGTTCGTGTTGTGCCTTATTTATCCCTTAATTATTTTCAACCCGTATGCCTATTAAAACAAAGTACTTTTTGCTCAGGCTGAGAATTAAAGTATATTTGGCACAGATCCACTGAAATTATACAGTATATGTTTAAGTTGGCCATTGCTAGTTTCTCCCAGTTATTTCACTTTAGTTACTTTAAGCAGAATACAGTTTGGATACAACGCACAATAAGAAATGGGTTGATTTCTATTTCTTTCTGTGACCTGACTTGTGGAAGCAACCAAGCAAACAAACCCACACAAATAAGAAAGGCTAAATCGATCTTCCCATGTTGAAAAATGTTTGTATCAGGTAATACGTACAGCCTGCAACAGCTCTTCTCTGATGCTTTGCTACCCCGGCTGCAGTTTCAAAGATGTGCACAGCTTTATTTCTAGAATGTTTATATATAAAATGGTGATGTTGGGTTAATGATCTGATTCTTGGCTGCATCTCTCATTTCACAGGGTTTAAAAGGTGATGCTGGTGATAGCGGAATGCCTGGTCCAAAGGGAGAAAAGGTATTTGTTGTGTGGATAGGTGTCTTGGCTTCTGTCTGAATGGCTCGGCAAGTTAAGTCAAGGTCAGGAGTTCAGTCCCCCACTATTTCCTCTGGGAGAAGAGCTGTTCTGCCTGGCCTTGGGGAAGCTGCATGGAGAGTTCCCTAAAAGAAATGAATTGTAGCCACTTCTGAGAACTGTCAGTACTCCAGAAAACCTTGCAAACTCTTTACGTACACTGGAATCAAATTGACAGCATGTAATTATTATTGTTATGTATATCCAAGGGCAAACTGTTTACATAAGCTGGAATCAAACTGAAAGCATGTAATTATTGTTTTGTATATTCAAGTAGCTAAATCATAAGGGAATGCTAGAAAATATAGTGTGTTTAATGAGGGAAACAGTCAGAAACAACTTTAAAACAATCTCCATCCATAAACGTCGCATGCCCATAATCGAATCGGCTTCTTCAGGCCCTAGCTGGAATCATTCTTATGCATTTAATTATTGTTCATGTCTTGTGTAGTCTGCAGACAAAAGTAAAAGCAAAAAGCAACGTGTTCTGCTTATATACTGCTCCATACCACTTCAAGTAGTCTCTGAGCGGTTTACAGTTTTTAATTGCACTCAGGGCTGGCGTGTCCATTAAGGCGAACTAGGCAGTTGCCTAGGGTGCCAAAATGGAGAGAGGGCACTGGCCAGCCTGCTGCCCCCCTGCCCCCCTTCTCTGCTGGCCACCGCCATCCATCCACCCACCTCCCGCCATCCACCCACCCACCGCCCACCTGCCGTGCCCATCGCCGCCCCCCCATGCCTGTCGCCGTCCGCCCCCATGCCTGTCACCGTCCCCTGCCATCCGCCGCCCCCTGCCACCCCACCCCCGCCCCCCACCCCACCCCACTGCCCACCCGCCCGCTCGCCCGCCACCCCTCGCCTAGGGCGCAAAAAAACTAGCACTGGCCCTGATTGCAGTATGCAGGCTACACATTGCCCCTCCCCCAGCAAGCTGGGTACTCATGTTACCCACCTCAGAAGGATGGAAGGCTGAGTCAACCATGAGCCTCCTACATGGGATTGAACCCCAGGTCGTGAGCACAGTTTTATCTGCAGTACAGGCATTTAACCACTGTGCCATGGGGCTCCTTTGGTAATGAAATGACTGTGAGAGATCACATTTCTGCCACTCAAAGGCCAAAATGAAGCCACTAACATAAATCTCAACAGCAAACTGATGCAGTTTTAAAGATTAGCATAGGAATGCACAGTATTTGCTGTTGATATCCGAGTTCTATAGTTGCATGTAATTTCTTAAGTTGTGGCCATTTGCTACCAAGGTTTACCTTAACCGTGCTACAGTGACAGGTGAAGCTAACAGGATTTTAGCCAATGTCCAATTTACTTTTCTCATATCTGCGATGTTCAGCAAACAACACAGAGAAGGAAACAAGCAAGGCATTCCTCTGCATTATATGTCTATCTCCTTCCAGCCATACCCTCCCCAATGAATGATCTAGGAGGACAATTCATACCACTTGTGCAGATTGTTGCTATGGACAGTTTAGTAATTAAGAGTAAAACTGGTTTTTTTTAAAGTTAAGTACATCTAGAAAAGGCCTTTGTCACTTGCAAATTTCACACTGATGTTGTTTACAACCATGTTGGCCTGTCAGCTAGGATCCAGTTGAATCTTGATTTAAACCTCATGGATCCTGCACTGCTGTACTTTTGTTTCCACACACAGTCTCTCTGAAACCAATTATTTTCTTGATTTTTGTCATGCTAGTTACTAGAGATGGGGATGGGTTAAGAATGGTGATTTGCCATGATTCATGATTTGTCAGGGCTGATGAATTGGTAACTCGATGAAATTCCAGTGACAAATCAACACACTGATTAATTGCTTCATCTCCCCATTAAAATGATGTAAAAAGACCAACCAAAGTTGTGTGGATGCATCCTCTGCCTCTCTTCTGCAAGCCCTGAGAGTTTGGTGAGGATTGGGGTTCAGATATCTGAGCTATGGTCCTCAAAATACCTCCTGCCCCCGAAAGTGCCCCCAGGCACCTAGAGAGATCAAATTTGCAGAGAGGTATACACCTACGAAGGGGAAGACCAAGGAAATGTCCTTAAAACACTGGGTTGGGGGAAACCAATCCTTTCCAAACTTAGAGGGAATATACAGTAGAGGAGAGACAGGAGTTGCTCCCTCCTAATTTGGTCTCTCTCTCGACAGATTTGGCAGAATGACTCTGACTGACTTCTGGTTTCTTCCTAATTTTATAGGGTGACATGGGACCTCCAGGACCAGCTGCTCTTAGTGTAAGTGTACTTAGTCAGGAGGAATGCTTTTTTGGGTGTTCATGTTTGCAGATTCTTTGATGCTGCAATTGTTAGTAGACATCACCGTGTGGCACTTTGAGTGTTGGGCTGTGTTTGGGAGACCTGGATTCAAATCCTCACATAGATAGGAAGATCAGCAAATGATGTTGAGCTAGTCAGAGTCATTGCACTTAATCTGAGGAATAGCCACGAATGCAGTGCAACAAACAAAAAACACTTAGATGAACCCGAATTGCTGCAGAATATACAGCCAGTGTAACACTTGGCACAATAAGGGGAAACACCTG
Source organism: Phrynocephalus versicolor (assembly GCA_023846285.1). Classification (NCBI taxonomy): domain Eukaryota; kingdom Metazoa; phylum Chordata; class Lepidosauria; order Squamata; family Agamidae; genus Phrynocephalus; species Phrynocephalus versicolor. Next base: position 24,180,608 of record JAHTLZ010000122.1, on the reverse strand, counting down.
ATATGCTAGTAACTCACTTCAGTTTAACTCAACACTTCCCCAGTCAGCTCTCTTAAATGTGCTTGGGTTGCCATCTCATGGCATTTAACAAGGTCATGAACACTTGTAGGCAATCTCTGAGTCTGGAGAAAATGCATGACATTATTAACCATCGTATAAGGTGGTGACTTCATGGGGAGGGGGCAGCTGAAGTGTTCTGTGGCCTTCTTCCCAGCTGAAATTTACGCATAGTGTCATTTCTTCCTTGAGGATGCTGAGATTTGTAATCCCAGCTGCACGAAGAATGGCTACTTCACTAAAAAGTTAGAGCACCTGCCTTGGCTTCTTCTCTCTTTCTCTCCCCCTCACTCTGCCCACATGTAAAAAAATCCCTGGAGATGAGAGAAAGTGGCGGGAGGGGGAAGGAGCACAGACAGGCACTTGAGACTGGAGTCAAGCAGGCACTGTTCAACTCAAACATATTTTCCAGGACTCTTATCGGGTTTCTCTCAACAACATCCTTAAATAAGATTCAGTTTGTTCACCCACACCCATAACCAATCCAAAACTTCCCCCAAACACTTCTGCTGCCTCTCTAAGATCAGATCATATGAATGAGAGGTGGTGCTAGGTATCATCTCTGTCCTGAGGAGGCAGGTGGCTGTTGCCAATATATTTAGAGCACTGGAAGAGAAGCTAAGAATGTTTGTGCAGTTCCAGTTGTGGTTCGCAGGCGAAACAAGCTCATTTCACCCATCCCCAATAATTAGAGAAAGCAAACTATAGTGGACCCTCGTATAACAAACGGTTTGTATAACATAAAATCTGTACAACATAACAAATTCCGGAGATAAGATAAATTTGCTTAACAGAATTGTCTATGGGGCGAATCCGTACAAGATAAAAATGGTCGTGATTAGGGATTACTCTGTTTTCAATGCATTCCTATGGGAAATTTGTATAAAGGAAAATCTGCTTAACAGAATTTCATTTGGAACGAATTAATTCCTTTATACAAGGTACCACTGTATATAGAAGGTGCAAACAGCCTTGTATTTTTTTTTAAAGGCGGTGGGCTCTTCAGTGCATTTTCCTCACAAGGCTTAGAGTCCAATACCCACACTTTTTCCTTATTTCTGCTTCTGCTAGCAACATCAACATACCGCCAGAGCATGTAACATGACTGGAAAGCAAAACAAAAAACTCATCAGGATTCCTGGTTTAAACCCACTATAATATTTAAGGGGGAGACAGTGATTTGCTGGCCTTGGGGTTATTGGAAAATACATTTTCAGTGCAATTTGTCTTCAAGAGGAGGCATTTAAAATTGGTCTGAAAATGTGTGGGTTAATAAATGCCTATTTTTACACTGTGTTTTGTTCTTAAAAAGTATTAACCGGACACTTTAATCCAGTTCATTCCTAATCCCCTTGCATGAGGTAGATTATTTTCCCAATATCAACACTATTTAATTTGCCTGAGGACAGCACACACATTACTTTCAAGTCCTGATACCCTTAATGAGTGAGTCTCACTAGAGCCATCCAGTGACTGAGCAGCGGGGATGACAGGATTATCTTTATAGTTTTTGTCAAGGTGCTGCTGAATTAAGTAGAAAGAAGTTGGGGACTTTTCTCTGAAATGACACAGTTGGCTAATCTGCTCTCTCCTATTTGGTATCCCCGCGCTTAAGCCTGTGCATGTCATGTCACAAGAGTGACAGGTGAAAGAAGGTGGCACAGTGATCTCTCTTGTAAAGTATATGAAAACTATTCCTCTTGACACTTGATCCACAGCTTTTAGTTCCTCAGGGAAATGAGTGTCCGTCTCTGCGTTCCTCCGCAGCCTCTCCCTTTGGGAAGTTATAAAATACTCATCCAGATGGCACCAAATGTTTACACAGAAGCCAAGGGTTAAGTCAGTCTCAATCAGAGGCACCTAAGATTTGCTTACTAAACAGATGCCGGGAATGCTGGCTTCCTGCTCCTTGGTGGGGCCTGGTCAAACAAAGCGGCCCACAAGTAAAGAAGCACACTGGGCACAAAGCAAACCAAATGAGGAAACTGGCTTTCTCAGGCCTAGGCATACTCTTCAGGCTCCTTCACGCAAAAACTTAAGTAAAAAAGTGACATACAGTGGTCCCCTGCCATTTCATGGTTCATATACCACAGTCCTGGTATATTGCGGGACTGTGGTATATGAAAGGCAAGGGCCCCTGGGATGAGCTGCTTGGGCCTGTTTGAGGCCTGCTGGACTTAACCCAGGCCTAACAGGCTGTCCCAAATGGGCCTCTGATGGGCTTCCTGGGCCTGTCAAAGGCCCCAGAAGTGGTTAATGACAAATCAGAAGTAACTTCCAAAAAACCGGAAGTGACTTCCAGATTGCAAGAAACCACTTCTGGGGCCTCCGACAGGCCCGGGAAGCCCGTTGGAGGCCCATTCAGGGCAGCACTAGGCCTCAGGTAAGTGTAGTAGCCCCCAGAGAGGCCCTCAGTCCTGACCTGGCTCAGCATCCCCATATCACAGATTTTCAATTATGGTGGGTCTGGTTGGGTCCCTAACCCCCACAATAGGTGGGGGATTACTGTACCAATAACACATAATGCTGCTTTGACGCTGCAGATCATGAACTACAAAGTACAAACACAGATGACTGTTACATTCTGTTTGCTTTAAGATAAGAACTTGAAAATTACTGTATTTATCCATCTATAGATAGATAGATACTTTATTGTAATTGTACATAGTACAATGAAATTGAATACTATCCCTGCTGCAATTAAAAAGATAAAAAGCATTTAAAGGGTAAAGAGAATTAAAAGCACTCACGCATATCCATCACAATAAGATGCCCCCCCATATATAAGACGACCCAAACTTTTCCAAACCAAAATTACAGTTTTGCAACCACTTGGCTCTCTCTTTGTCCTCTGTCAGTTTTTAGTCTAACAGTTTTAGAGAAAAATATAGTCTTATACATGGGGAAATACTGTAATTGCTGCTGTAGTAGGAAAAGCATCCCCCGAGTGGAATTCTACCAGCAAGATTTATCCCCTTGAAGGAGAAGGGGCAAGGGATTCTTCCGGGTTCTCTCTCCCCATGCAGTGCCTTGTTTCCATGAGCATTTGGAGGGGATCCCTTCAAAGTGGAGGGAAGAAGCTGTTTGGATGAGTAATGAAACATTTCAGTCTCACAAGTAAAGAAGTCCAGTTGCCATGACTCAACTCCCAGATAACCTCACCTGGATGGCTGAGAATCTCCACAGACATTCTCCAAAGGGTATCTTTTTGTGGGCAGGGACCTGTGAAAGGAAGGGAAATGGTGCCCTCTCCCTCCCTCCAGCAGAACCCAGTGCTGTATCAGGGACCCTTCAGTGGATGGAATTCTCCTGTTTCTGAAAGAGTACTTAGGATCTGACCCAGAGTCCTTCAGGGAGTGATGTGTAAACTGTATCAGTTATATGCTGCCAAACTGCATTGGATTTGTGGCGACCCAGATACAGTTTTCAAGGCATATGAGATCACTAAGGAGTGGCTATGGCAGTGTGACCACCCACCCACCCACTGTGAGAGTAAGGGTCAAGTTTTGAGTTTATCTTCAGTTCTTCATTCTGTCCTCTGCCTTATAGGTATCCTAAAACCATCATCTCTGTATTTCTGCAAAGCACCCCCGCCTATGCAGAGATGGACTTCTAAAATGAATGGCAACAGGGTGTGTCCAAACCACAAAAAGTGTATAGCAAATGTCAAATTGCATGCTAAGACATCTCGGATCTTAAAATATCTTGTCTTGCACCTTTGTATTCAGCTTTTGAAACTCACTGTTAAGATAGAGAGAACAATACATTACTAAATTAATGACCTTTAATCTTGCTAATGCAGATGGGAAAGTACCACTGATCTTTAAGTTTGTTTGCATTAGGGAAAATGAACATATATGTAATGAAGTCACATGCTTTCCACTGCAGAAAATTGTAACCAATCCTGAGTTTGTTCTTTGTCTGTTTCTGTATGCTGAAGAGTATTTAAGACTGGACATTCCGTACAGGAAGTTGTCCCTGTGTTCAGGCACCTCTTGTGCACAAGTAATTCTGAAAAGATCCCCTGAAAATAAATCTACATTCCCAGAAGTCCGGTTTGTCTGTCGTCTATTTTATAGTGATTCTCATTGAGGATCAGCCACATTCAAATGTGTGGTGACACCACCCAAGGCAATTTACATGGCCAAGTACACTCCCATTGCTCTACGGCTTCCACCTGAGAGGTGCTGTGTCCTGTTTTCCATCTTTTTCTCCTTGATGTATTTTCTTTTGAAAGGAAGAGAGATGGAAGAAACGGGAAAAGGTGGGAGGGTTGCAAGCAGAGGATGGTAAGACATGGATCTCTGGAAGATTCCATGAGTTAGACAGGGTGACAGCACTGTAAAAGTCTGCTATGGAAGTGTTCCTGTCCGCTTCCATCAGGACAATGGAAGAACGCACTCAAGAAATAGAAAACAATTGATAAGAAAATTATATTGTTGGTTTTCTTTAAAATGTACAAAGTATTTTCTGTAATACTATTTGAGTTCATTCATATTCAGTTCTATGAAAATAATCACAGCTTAATATTTAGCCTTCTCAGTAGTGCAGTTCTGTTGGATTTCTAATCTTGTCTAATTTAATCTGCATGCACTGGGTGTATGCTGTCAAGGTAAACCTGTGTAGAGAATACAAACAGATTGCTGTCATTTTAGGCTATTTTTATCTCCCCTGTATAGTAATGCAAGGAAGCTCAAAAGATTTAGATTTTTGACACTGAGGAAGATCCATGTGTTTTTTTTTCACCTTTAAAAAAATCTGCAGCTTTGTTCAATTGGCACAAAATGATGTATGCCCCTTTTTTTTGATTAGAAAAAAAGTTCTGTAACTAATTCCCTGTTCACTTTCATAACTGATGCACTAAAATAGCATTTGAAATGTCACCACTTCCATGCTGGAGCTTAAATGGTGTGGCTAAACTTGCTTTTGTATACTGAATTCTCACTCTTAGCGGCACATTCCTTGAAAAATTGCGGAATAATTTTCCTCTTAACAATAAGATTGATGCCAAACACTGACATGTGTAAAGTTCAAGCACATAGAAGGGGAAAGCAGGTACATTTTTGAAACTGTAATTTGAATCTGGCCTTCATTATGAATATTTCTTTCTCCATTGTTCATAAACTTCCTGGTCCCTTGCCTTTTCTTCCAGTATCACCACAAGACACCGCATCCTCTAACACAAAGTGCAGAGCTCTTTTTAAAAAAGGACTATTGAATTTTGTTGTGCCTACTGGGATTTTAATACTGATTTTTAATATGATATTTGTTTAATTTTAAAAAAAATTGTAATAGATATAGCTTTTGATATATATTTTTCTTTTGATACTAAATGCCACCTTGGATCCCTTTAAAAGAAAGGCAGTATATAAATATTTTAAATGAATAAATTCTGTAGTCTACTTAAGCACCTCCACACTGCTGAAACAATTTTTATTTCTGACCTGAAACAAGGAGATATATCTTAAATTAATGGGAACAATTCAGACACAAACTGTTGCATTGGAGTCATGATGCTTAATGTCCCATTTTGTTAAAATAGGATGTACTGAAAGACCAAAAAGTAGTAGTAGTAGTAGTAGTAGTAGTAGTAGTAGTAGTAGTAGTAGTAGTAGTAGTAGTAGTAGTAGTTCAAAGCATGTTTTAGCAAGCAACCTGTGTGTTGTACACAAACGTCCATGACAGATATGCCTTGTGTTATTAAATTACAAAGAATATTATGAATATGTGTTTTGCTTTCCCCCCTTTGGACTCCAGAACATCCTAAGCAGTACTTAAGGGAAACTTTATCCTTTTGAACTGTTTCCATTGACAGGGGATGCCAGGCATAGAAGGTCCTCAAGGTCCACCTGGGAAAGAAGGCCAGAGGGTGAGTAGGAACTTGAACAATGAGTGTCTTCTATTAGTTTGTGTGTGTGTTGTGTCGTTACAGTCATGACTGACTCTTTACTTCCACCTTTTTTTCCTGGGCTGGCCACACTGAAGATGAATGACGAGCTGGCTTTTATTTTTGTGAGTTTGGTAATGCTGGAAGAGAGTAAAGAAGCCTCTCTGGGGCCATTCTGTTTTTCTGACAGATCTGTTTACAATATATTTGCTTCTTCTTCAAGTGTCATGTCCCCGTGGAACGTTGGCGATAAGCTACGAACATTCCAGGTGGCTATCCTTCTCACAAGTGGCCCGGAGATTCTTAGCACCCCCTAGCCACTGAACGGCTGCTGGAGACTGGGGCTTTAGATTTTCCAGTCATGCTAAAGATTTGTCTGGTAAAGTTAGGTGAAGTGAATTGGTTTCCCATTGCCTTCTGGCTATTACTGGCCATTATGTCAGCCTGATTGAGTCTGATTCAGACAGTTGGGATGAGGTCTAGAGGGCATTTCATGAGAGAGAAAACTTTCCTGATGAACTCTGGCTCAATCCACATGTTTCAGACCTTGGAATGCCTCTAAACCAGCTTAGGTTGCCTATTATTTACTTTTCATTTACTCAGCTTGTTTACTCACTCTGACTCTGCTCTGTTCATCTTTCATTTATTTACTCTTGGTTACTGGGATAATTCGGTTTCTAATTCTGTTTGCTTTTCATTTCCCTTTACCTATTCTTGTCTACTCCTCATCTATTCTTGTCTATTTCTCATTAACTCACCTCCCATCTGTAAACAGCCAGGACATGTGTGATTGTAATCAATAACTGTGCAAAGCATGCTCTGTTCACGAGGCGATTCCCTATAGAGCAGGGCTGTTCAACTTTGAACGGGCCAAGGTCTACTTTTTCTGGCCCAAAGTGCCTGAGAGCTACTACACTAAAACCTGTACTTACGAATTTTATCCGTTCCAAGCACATGCTCATAAGTAAAAACATTTGTAAGTAGAGCAGTGGTTTCCCATAGGAATGCATTGAAAACCAATTAATCCGTTCTGGAGGTAACCGATTTCAATGCACCATGGCCCTTGAACTGCCCCGCTCAGCTGAGACAGTGGGCTGGCAGACCCAGAAATTTTCTGGGATAGTAGTGGTCCTTGGGATGTGGGAGGGAGGGTGGAGAACTTATCCTCTCACTTTTTAAATTGATGACCGCCGGGCTACCCTTGAACCCTTGCAGGCTACCAGTAGCTCACCGGCCACCTGTTGGGCAGGCCTGCTACAGAGCATCCAACCAGCATATGCCACCTTTACTCTTGTAACCAATCACTGATGTTGTGCATACTCTGGGATGTAAATGATATGTAATAAAACATGCCAATGGCAAGGGGCGTGATCGCTCCGCTGGTCGGACAACTGGACTCGAGTCTTATTCCTTCAGGATCCTCCCACATCAGCCATCAATTATGGATCAGACACTGTTTGAAGCTGCCCACTCTGGATCAGATGCTTCAGGACAACACCTTTAGTCTGGTCTCTCCACTGAGACCTGCCTGGCTTTGGAGACCCTTCTGGTAGCAACTACCAGCATAGCTCTCAGTTTCATCAAGCACACAAACACCTCTGCCTCATGGAGGAGATATATTTGCTGGCTACTGTATACATTTGAAGACCGTGACACTGTAAAAAGTGGGAGGGATGGTTTCCCCTTATGCATGGACAGTAGCCCTCAAAAAGGAAGGTGACAAGGCCGAACTCATGTTGTATCTCTCTTTGTGTGGAAACAAAACAATTACTGTGGTGAATATCCATCAGAGGAATACGGCAGCATTAGCACTTCTCTGTTGCACGTCTCTTTAAATTTTGGATTGTATATTTTCCAGATTTGCATAGTATTCTGGTTGCTTCTTGTGAGACTTGCTCACATGGCAGTGGAAATGTATGCAAATGCCTCTGATTTATGTCTCCTTGTTGATATGGTTATTTCCTATACACTTTTCCATTTGGTTCTGCTTTTAAGTATCACTGCTTGACTAAGTTACATAAATGTACTGCTGCAACAGAGGATCTGAATCACATTTTCAGTGGTCGCCCCCCCCCCCCATTTCAATGGTAACCAAGTCATGCTGCGGCCAATAGTCTATGGATCAAGTTCAAATTTTGTTTTCTGTTCTTTTGGTTTGGTTATCCTTCTATAATTGGACTGAAGAGCTGGGATACACACCAGTTCCAGACAGTATGGGATGGTTGTGGAATGGGGTTTGGAAAGTTCTGGAAGACCACAGTTCCCCACCCAACACATATTCTCCAATAAGACAAAGAGAAAGGGGTGAAGGATGTGCTGTTTGGCCCATCTTCTGACAGGTTTTGAAAGCCATAGCAAAATTATTAGGCAAAGGACGTTCTGGGTCAAGGTCAGTATGACCATAAGAGGAAAGTACCTTTTGGCGCCTTGGGTCTTCAGGCTACTCCAGAACATCGCTCCACACTTCCTCCGCTTCTTCCCTGCTCTCCTCCTACCCTAATACAGGTTCTTCTCCCTTTATACTATCCCTTCTTCCTCCACTCCTGAGGGTTATCTCAAGGCACTTTTAATTCCTGTGCAGCCACTGGTAAGGCCTCAAGTCTCATCCCATCCCAGGTAGTGTCCTGGTGAAGGATGGCACCAGAGTCTCTAGTTTTGACCAGTAATCAGAAGGAATTAAGGAAAGTGTGAAGATTGACCCTTGCCCCAGATAGATTGCCTACCCTCTCACACATAGGAATAGATTTTTATAATATAAATCTTCAGCCTCTGTGCGTTTTTTCCATGACCTTGCCCTTTGAATACTTCTAAGCTTTTAAGCAGGTTTTCGGTTATTGTAGATTGAAAGGTATGTAAAGAGTTGCGTGTTTAAACCTTAGAGATTGCTGAACCTCCTCATATTTCCATCCACTGATCAAAATAATGGGAAAACTGGGAGGAAAATATTGCCTATTCTTTTCAGAGTGTCTGTAATATGAACAAACAACAGCAAATCAACTCTATTATAAAAATGGGCAAAAAGCTTTAGTAAAGCTAGGGTATTTAAAATTTATGACCACCCCCTCATCCCCGTATCTGCATTACCTGTTAATATTTTTATATTTGGCTTCAAGTCTAATTACCATTAAATCAGTTTCGGTGCTGAACAAGAATATTATCTTGCCTCTTTCATATTTTTTTGCCATGCCATTTCCAGTAATTAATTTCCGCTTTCCTATTTAGAGCTAATTCCAAGAAAAATGAACATGAAAACCCATTTAGGAGACTAATGAAATAACTCCTCCTTTGCATTTTTGTGGGAACCAACACAGATGAAAAGGCACTCCTCTTTATTTGAAGTCCAAGCCATGTGAATGTGTTTCTAAAAGGACCTTCAAGCCACATTACAGCTGTTCAGATTCATTTAGACATAGTTGGAATGAACCTGAGAATGTACGAGCTCAAATCAACCCAAAATGATTTGAACATTTTTACAAGTGTTCACGCTGCCAGAAGACATGGGATTTTACAGAATCCATTTAATAGGACCCTGTTAATCAAAAGGGCTCTTCTGGTTCAATGCCCATCTACTCCAAAAAAAAAGCCAGAGAATCAATTATTATTTCTCTGAGCCCAATGGTAGCTTTGCTTTGGAAGACAGCGCTTCAACACATACATATAGCGCACTGGTGTTGTTGATCTTTTCCCCCATTTATAAGCACACCCATATATACACCCACACAAGCCGCTGCTGAGCTTCATGGGATCCTCTAGATTAGCATCAGAATAACCCAGAAACTGCAATAGGTTGGGGTGGGTGGGGAGACAAGAACTACTAGATTGTTCAGTTGTCAGGTTTTTTAATTTAATTTATTTTCTACACTAAATTACATAGAACAAATATATTATTGTCTCCTGTTGTGTTACCGATTCAATCACAGTTTGTCCCAACATTTGAGCCCAGTATAACATATCTCCTTTCCCAGCTTAAATTAACATACTTTCATACTTAGCTTCCTTATTATCTTATCCCTATTCTATCTAACTTTACTTACATCTATTTTAATACAAACATAGCCTTCTCAACAATCTATTCAATCTCACTATTTAGCTCTTCAATACTATGCAATTAAGGATAGATTTGGCTCACTATGTATATTCTATGTATCATCCACAGTATGTTGACCCATTCTTCCAAAAAAGTGCCTAATTTCAGCAATCATCTCTAATCCAAGTTAATACTTTATGGGCATCTGACTACGCAGCCAGAGGTGGGCAGTTCAATACCCCACTCTGCCTCCATGCCAGGAGCTGGACTTGATGATCCCCTCCAGCTCTGCAGTTCTAAGATTATATTATATGTTTGTGAGCCTAAGGCTGAGCAGGCCCTGTCTGCTGATCCTTGTAATAAACACACTACACACACAAACTGGAAGTAAAAAGGCCACAACTGTATTAATTGATTACAGAGGCAGTTCCCCTGTCCAAGCATTAGGGTTGGATCCAGTTCTACCAGTAAACCTGAATGCTATGTGATGTAGCTATCCACTTCTTCAGATCATCCTGCCCCCTTACTTGGAATGGCAGGTCCTTGGAGACCTTTCTGGCAGCTCTTTACATTGCTGTCAGTTTGGGTTTTCCTGCACCCCGAGCAGCCCGTTAAGTAGTGCCTTTCCCTGCTGAAAAGACAGGCTCCGATCACTGCAAAAGCAAAGCAGAGAGATATTTTGGAATGGCAGAGGGCAGTCAAGGGGCTCTATTACACATCCTTTAAAATGCTGATTAAATTTCAAGATAAAGCATTTCCAAAAATCTTGTCCCCACAGCCACCAGGCTTTTTAAAAATGGTTATGCCCCCTTTAGCGAGTTTTCCAAGACCTACCAGAGAAGTTGGGAATTTTTTGCTCTGGTAAAAAATGCGAGCCAGAAGTCAGTGGGAGTTGGCATATGAACTGGTTTTCTGCTCTCCCCCTAGTGCTGACCAGCAAATCCTGGGGCTGGCTGGTGCTTTATTTTATTTTATTTTTAATCCCCCCCCCGGGCTGACCAGCTGGCCTTTGGGCTGTCAGCGCTTTTAAAAAATGTTTTTTTAAAAATTTTTCCTAGCGCCAACCAGCTCGTACTGGGACTGGCCGGCACTTTTAAAAAATAACTTCCTTGAACCCACATATTTTTTTAACTGCTTTGAACCCACATTTCTATTACGTGACCAAGAAAGAAGAAAAGCCAGCATTTCACAATATCCAGATCTTCCCTCTGGTGAGATAGTGGCCAAGGGCTGCCAGAAAGGAAGGGAAGCCTCAGTGGGGGTGGGGGAGTGGAGAAGAACCCAAACTGACAGCAGTGAAGGAGCTGCTGGAAAGGAAAGGAAACCTTACTGGGCAGGGACTCTGCCCAGCTCTTTACCTGCCGTCAGTTTGGGTTCTCCTCCCCGTCCACCCCCTACACCCGTTTTCCTTCCTTTCCAGCAGGATTTGTTAACTTTGTTAATTCTGGATTTGACAGGTGGGGGCATCTTGTAGATGGCAGCATAGAAGGAAAAATAACTTTTTTCTAGATCCATCACCCACTGGATATTGTTTTTATTTTGCCCAAACAGCACGTTCCAGCTTGACAGAGACATATTAGACAATCCTGTGATCCACAACAGTACAAAACAATGCATGTTAAGGGGAAAGAGTTTCCCCTCCCTAAAAAGGCCACGGAGACGGAAAATACTCAGTAGCCACAGAATGCTGAATGACTTGGAAGGAGAGAATAGGAGACGGTGTGGAATAGGAACATAAGAACATAAGAACATAAGAAGAGCCATGCTGGATCAGGCCAAAGGCCCATCTAGTCCAGCTTCCTGTATCTCACAGTGGCCCCACCAGATGCATCTGAGAGCACATGAGACTAGATACCTGTCTCCCGATACCACTCCCCTGCATCTGGCCCTTGAAGTACCCTGGTTTTAAGCCTGGAGATTACACATCTCCCTCATGGTTTGTAACGTGTGATGGACTTTTCCTCCAGGAATCTGTCCAATCCCCTTTTGAAGGCATGGCTTTCATAGCTCGTCTCGTGCGTACTGACCAAATTCGCACCTTCTCAGTGTCTGGTACATGTAGTTGCAGCCCAGGTCGCATCATTATGATGTTCATTTGCACTACTCTTTCCCTCATGCCATTAGATAGAGTAAATGGCCATCTTTGCTTGACAGATCCATAGCACCACTTAAGAGAAATAGGCTATCCTTTTTCCTCAGCTGGTTGATCCACCGAGGGTTACTATGCAGATTTTTTTGCCTTAGTTACGAGAATCACCCTGCTGCATAGTAACTTCATACAGGATGAGTATGGAGGGGAATGAAAGCATGTTAAGACACACTACATATTGTAGGCTTGTAGGACACATTACAAACAGGCAGCATTTCCTATGCAATCTCACTCCCCATTATGGAATAACACCTTACAGAAGACCCAAAGAAACCTGGAATGGGGAGTGATTCTCTTTGGTAGTCCTATTAAGCCACCAAGTTTGGGGATGGAAGCCACACACAAGGAGCCTTTTAGCCATCCCTCATTGATCCTTTTTTTTTTTATCCGCCATCAAAAGAAAAGAATAGACTGTTAATTTATTAGGATTATTGCTTGTGGTGACGCTGGGGCGTCCCTGTTTTTAATTGTTTACACTGAGATATAGATTTGTTTATTGTATACAAACTTTTGTTGTAAGCCGCCTAGAGTTCGTTCCCGAAGATAGGCGGGATATAAATATAATAAATAAATAAATAAATAAATAAATAAATAATCATATCAACCAAGCAGCCTGGAGAGGGAAAGGTTGATGCATCTGGGTGGCCTCTCAGCATAAGCCACACATCACCTTTCTTCCTGATTCTGGTTTATATGGTGCCTCCTCTCTTCAGATTGTTAGGTTTTCATTAAAGTGAAAATAGTCGGGAAAGGATAGTGTGCCCTTTTTCTATTCAAAGCAGGGGGTGTTAATAGGGCTAGCAATACAGACCAACTGCTATTCCCAGCTCCAGGACTCTCAAAACTAGGGGACATACACTCAAATTGTGGGCTGGGAGAGTAAGAACAGAAAAAAGAAAATATTTTTTCACCCAGCGCGTTGTTAGTCTGTGGAACTCCCTGCCACATGATGTGGTGATGGCGTCTGGCCTGGATGCCTTCAAAAGGGGATTGGACAGATTCCTGGAGGAAAAGTCCATCACAGGTTACAAACCATGAGGGAGATGTGAAATCTCCAGGCTTAAAACCGGGTTACTTCAAGGGCCAGATGCAGGGGAGTGGTATCAGGAGACAGATATCTAGTCTCATGCGCTCCCAGACACATCTGGTGGGGCCACTGTGAGATACAGGAAGCTGGACCAGATGAGAGGAGGGAATGATTTTCTTTTTGTTCACAGCTTTTCAGATTCTTCATCTGGAAGACATTTTAATTTTTCTATCACCATATGGCCATGTATGCCACAATCCACCTACTTTATTATTAATATGTTGATACCATTTGGGGGGGTGGATTAATTATCAAGCTGGTTCCATGCTAATATACACATACCTGTACAGGCAGACATGAACAGAAAATTGAGAGGATGTGTGTGTGTGTCATTTAGTTTTAACAAACCAGAAAGTCCCTTTCAAAGGTAATCTCTTTTAAAATTATTTGGGACTCAAGCAAAATATTTACACTGTTAAGCTGTTATTTTCCTTTTCGTAGTTCAAGATCTGAACCCAGGCTTTCCACCCCACTTATTAATTAAGCATACATTTTAAACAAGTTTATTTAATAAGTGAGCTGGAAAATCAAATCTCGAGCAGCCTAATCTGACATATACATGAAGATCCATTGTACACAACGGCACCCCTGTTCAATGTAGCAGGTGGTAGCAAGACCCATCGTTCTCTGCATTCACTTCTAAAGTCAACAAGGATACATAACCATCTGAGATTTTATGTGCACATTGTAGCCCACACTTATTTTTTTTAAATCCAAACAAAGTCATATAGGTAAGGGAAGGATAAATGTGTCATTTCTAGTTTCAACGGGTTTCTAGTTTTCTAACCATCAACTTATTTTCTACTATTTGTGAATCACTGTTAAAAAAACTAACTATATGAACATTTTTACACTCTTCTGTAAACTTTAATGTGTCTGTTTACATTCAGTTTACCTAACATACACAGTGTTTGCAAATCCCCCTAATATAAAATAGGCAAAAATCCTGGTAACCATTTTAATCATACACAGGTAGGATTGCATGATAGAAAAGCAAAAGCCAAGTGCTTATATACCGCCCAAGAGCACTTAAAGCACTTTCTGTGTGGTTTATAATTAATTATAATTTCTAATTTTGTTAGCCACCCAGAGTTCCACTTTGGAAGATGGGTGGGATATAAGTACAACAAATAAATAAATAAATAAATTAGACAAGCTATACATTCCCCCCACCCCATGACTCTGGGTACTCATTTTACCAAATTCAGAAGGAAAGAACGCTGAGTCAACCTTGACCCAGCTACCTGGGATTGAAATCAGGGTCATGTGTGGAGTTTGGCTGCAGTACAGCAGTTTAACCACTGTGCCACAAGGCTCTGGTTGCCTTCCTGGTCGTGTGAATGGCACATAACAAGGAATGCAACAGGTATCCCATTAATAAATGGCAACCAGTTCTGCAGCTTATACATAAATCACCAGTATGTGTCTGGCTGTGATTTCATTCATTGGTTTCATTATTTATTTATTTATTTATTTATTTATTTATTTTATTTAACTTATATGCCGCCCGCTACCCAAAGGTCTCTGGGCGGCTTACAATCCAAAGAATAAAACAATTTAAAATAGTTAAAAGGAAAATATCAATAAATCATCAAGCAATAATAAAAACCTTACACATTAACATCTGCCTTCTATACAGTTTCAGCTAATATATATGTATGTATGCATATATAATAAGAGTCCTGCATTAAAAATACTGTTATCTAAACCTAAATATTTTCTAAATAATTTCCGAAATGGTTGTTGGTATGGAAAATATGAAAGAAGACATTTACATCAAAATAAAGAGGGGACAAGCTCTCTACTACAGTTATTTAATGGAAGAAAATAATGACTTGGCTAATAACCAAGACTTCAATCACATGCTAGAAAATGAGTAGAACCTCCTAGTTACAACTAGGGATTTGCACTGGCTTTGGTGAAAAGTGTTTAAAGAAAGCTGAGCAGGGATATTTGGGAAATTCTGAATCAGCTGCTGATCTGGTCAGTTTGTGTGTCCCTGTCAAGCCCCGCACACAGAGCACACACACAAACAGGATTCAGTTCTTTGCCAAGATCTTTAGTGGAAAGCCAGGCAAGTTCAAGTCCTTTGCTAACAATCAAGTGCCAGATAAATAACAGAATCCAACTGTCAAGCCCCGCACACAGAGCACACACACAAACAGGGTTCAGTTCTTTGCCAAGATATTTAGTTGAAAGCCAGGCAAGTTCAAGTCCTTTGTCAACAATCAAGTGCCAGATAAATAACAGAATCCAACTCCCAGCAATGAACAGTCCAAGTCAAAACCAGAATATCTCACGGAAACCAGATGCCAAACCCAAGGGAACAGACCAAGCCGTTGTCCAGGAAACCAGTCCGAAGTCAGGAAACAGAGCCAAGGTCAGAAACAGACAGGAACGTGGTTGCAAGTTCAAATGACGTGTTGCTCCCACAGAGAGCTCAAGGTGAGCTTGCCAGCTTTATCCCAAAACAGGGAACACACCCTTACTTCTGGAAAGGCTTCTACTAGTACTCAGGGCTTGCTGACCTGATTCTCCACCTAGCATCAAAGACCCTTTCCCTAGCTCTTCTGGTAGCAGGTCATTGCAGAATCCTGCTCATGGCCCTTCTAGGAGAAGATATGTTTTCAGCTGAGTCATCAGACCCAGCTGCTTGATGATTTGAGCTGCAAGGCTCCTCCAGCAGCTCTTCACCATTTAACCCCTCAGAGTCCGGTTCTGTGGCAGGCAGCGTCCTGGCAGTCCCTACAGAGCATTCACGTTTGCTGTGGTATTCTCGGAATCAGAAATGCAGGAATGTGGGTGGGGCATGAGGAAACGAGGAGCGAGTTGCTGAAGCAAAAGAACGAACCATCAAAACAGCAGGTGATTGACCCTTGGAGCCTAATGAAATCCAATATCTCTCCTGGAAACCCCAGTTGATGAGCCCTGGGATCCTATATAGTCCCCATTCATAGGACTGAGCAGCCATTTGGCCTCCAAGCGTGGCAAAAGGAGGATGCTACACTCGTTACTCATCTGGTTGGATTCTAGCATTTCCTCCAACCCACCGAGCCCTTTTTGATAGCTACAATGAGTCTTCATTGCACCTAGGATGGAGAAGAGGGTGTGAATGTGGGAAGGGTGGCACAATCTCTTGGGCAGGCCTTGGCTGGGTTAGATCAAAGGAGTGATCAAATGTTGCCTACACACTGAGGATCCACCACATTCACAAAACTAATGGTACTAGGGGGGTGTATTCGTGCACTCCTGGTCTCAAGTAATACATATTTTTATTTGTTTCAGGGGGCCTATTCTAGTTAGAATTAAGAGACTGGATTTAGGTCCAGGCTCTTTTGGATATGTCACGCTTGCCATCCTATGTTATGATGACTGGAACACTGGTTTGAATATGTTACAACATCATGGTTTAGAGCCATATAAATTCAAAATAGCCATGATGTCTTGTTGTAGAATAAAAATAAAAGTAGCTTTTTAAGAAAGATCATTTATTCATCTTTATCAGTTTGATCTTAAAGTGCAAGCCTTCATATGTCTGAACATAATAATTTCAAAAACCACTTTAAAAGCTGTTAGCTAAAGTCAACAACTATCATTGATTTAAAATATATAGCCATAGGTGAAATGCACGAATTTAAAAGCAATATCACAAGACACATAGCTTCTGAAACAAAATTAATCCCCTCTTTTCTAGTGTTACATTCCCATAGAACTGCTTAGCTCTTGGAATCAAGGTTCAGCTGACTGGAAATCTCAGCAGGTGACAAATGACTTAAGTAATGGAGATCAATAAGTTTGTAGCACATAATTCACTTCGCTTACAACACAGCTGAAAACCAGGCTAGCAAATGAGCACACAGCATTTGTAAATCTATTACAAACAGCCTATTTTATATGACTTAGGGTGACAGTTGTATTGTAGTTCTATGTCATAAATTCTTTATGTGCATGTTATGCAGTTTATCTGAATTTTCTGTATTGGGATCGGAAGTCTTATCAGAATTCCTTTCTTACTAGAAAAATATTCAAAAGAAGTGCTAATTAAAATAGTGATGAAATAAAGTTACTCCTTTTGTTATTTAGTTAGTTAGGTCTTTCACTCCGTTGATGGATCAATGGCTCTTTTATTGGTGTACCAGGTGGGTGTGTATAATAAATATAAACAAAAGGCTGAATTTATTTCAATATGATTTTCACCAGCACTTCTTTAATATATAGTTATATTAAAACTGTGGTACATAATTGATCTCATTGCAAAACACCCATCTCTTACTGCATAATAGACTGTTAACATCCATTCAAGGAGATGCTTCATGCCTTTGTTTACCTGAACAGTGGATATTCTAAGTATCAGGGTGTCTGTTATTGGATGGGTGAACTTGAACCTGCAAAGAGTTTGGACAGAGATTTGCCTGTGAAGGCTATGAAGGTTAAGGGCCATTGAAAGGAACAAAATAATAGCTTTCTAAAATATTTTCCCAAACAGCAACTACTGAACTGTGTAGATGTTCACTTTCTACAAATCTTTTTATTCCCATCTTTGTTTTGCTTCCTGGATTAATTTCAGACAATGAGGGTCTCACAGTGCTACCTAGTCAAGCAGCTGAGAGGGATTTCACTAAGGCAAACAAGACATATTCAGAGTAGAAGCACAGATAATCAGAAGCTGTGAAGTGGACATGATGAGAGGAAAACATATTCTCTGGATAAGTGCATGAGGCAATCACAAAGGAAAAATGAAAAAGACAAAAACTACTGTATGTGGCACCCTTTTTGTCTTTTTAATTTTAATTTTGTTTTTTCTTGATAGCTAACATGGCTACTTCTTCTAAAATGACAATTCAGAATCGGTTAAGGTGTTCCTCCCCAAAACTAAAATAAACTTTAGGACAAGAGGAAAGGTTAATTACATCCACTTTGGGAGCATTCCTGCTCTAGTCCTGTCACACCACTGCAGCTCTCTGCATGCTAAACTAGGCTCATCATAAGATATCGAAGGTCCCATGTCTTGTGGCAAATCCAAAGAAAAAATTAACAGCACCTTTAATCACTGTGTCAGACTACACAGGGAAGCCATTGAAAGCCACAAACATAAGCACAGTTTCAACAAAAAAGAAGTCTAAAAAGCAACAAAGCCTGGATTTCAGTACTGAAAACTACAGCCTGCAAAAGATCAAAGTTCAATGATTCCCACCCAGTCACAAGCACCATTGATCAGTTCACATAGTAGAACAGCTAACAACACAATCAACTACAGAGAAGGATGGCTGCCACCCCTGACTGCAGTGAAACTTCTTAATCCCTCCATCACAATACGATGACTAACACCTATTCTGCATAGGACAAGTTTCCTCTTTCCCACAACTTTAAAATTACACAGTCTCACTCACTCTATACCCCAGAGCACAGAGAGAACTCCTAGTTCCCTGAGCTCCTTGCCCTCTGAAGACGCCAGCCACAGAGTGTGGCAAAAAAGCAGGAAGAAAACCTTCCAGAACATGGACAAACAGCCCGAAAAACTCACAACAGCTATCAGATCCCAGCCATGAAAACCTTTGAGAATACATTAACTGTACCATGTTGGGAAGGGATTTTAGCCTAGAAATATTGTTACCCCAAAGGCTGATGTAAAGGAGGCTTTGCAGGTTTTAACTGGTGTACCAAAGAGATTGACGTCTTACATTGATATAATGTTATTTCCAATACCCCTGTTTCCCCCCAGCCTTTTCTGTATTGGGATCGGAAGTCTCTGGTCCCAATGTTTATAGCAACAGGTTTCACAAGGAGAGACAGCTTCGCCACCATGTGCTGTCCATGTGGTGTACTGAAAGATAATCACTAGGCAGCCAGTGAAAGTACCAGAGAAGACAGGAGACTCACCTTGGGGTTGGGGTTGGGGCAGGAGGCAAGGGACATAAAGGAAGAAGTCGAGGATGAGTGAAGCATATATATGCATGATCTCTCCTTTTATCACAGATGGGGGGTGGGGTGGGGAGAGACACACCTTGGTCTTGCTTGGGGGAAATAAACCAACAGACAGTTTGTATGTGTGTTAGGATGGGTCTGAAGGCATTATGGAAGACACATACATGGGCAGTACATAACATATGCAATGTGGCTTGTTCATGGTTGTAACTAAAGCAGTTTTGTTGACATGGCAGGATCTAAAACTGGGGCATTAGATCAAGCTACTAGATATTCTTCTTCTGCAAATTTTGGGCTGTACCAAAAGAAAGGACCGCTCTATTCCATATAAGTCCTGCTGTCATGTTTATGGATTATCCGAGTGATTGTTCATTTCTCTGTTTATACCCAGGGACGCCGTGGGAAGCCTGGACATCCTGGAAAAGCTGGACCACCAGGGCCACCTGTGAGTAATCACACTGACAGCCTAAAACTCATTTCAGTCGGTAACATCTTCTAGGCAGAGGCTCCAAAGCAAGCTTTAAATGAACACAGCAGGCCTTTGCTGTGATTATTTTCTGAAGAGTGCTAACCGTTGTAAAATGCGGAGGAAACAACGGGAGAATGAGATTGGCAGTGTAAAAACATATAGCCATATAGGGTGGGCCTACAGAGAAGGAGGGGATGTCATTTCTGACACAGTGGAAACAATCAGTATTTCAAAGACCTGACTGTGTGCCTTATCTGACGGATATTGCTCATTCAGGTCGCCTGAACGGCTGCTGTTTCTGTGTTCTAAAGATGGGGTGTTTTCCGTCTCAGAGGAGTAATTTAAAGGCGAAGAGCTGCATGGTGAACCTGCAAATTGTTCAAATGGTGGAAAGGATTATAGCCAGTGCTGGAAAGAGCATTTGACTGTAGATCAAATGAGTTGGTTGAAGAATGAAAGAAGATTAAGAAATGCATAAAGTGTATGAAACGGATTGCCATATGCATCACTGAAAGCGTTGATTCAGATGTAAGCATTAGAGGGTGGGGTCGCCCCCCCCCGCCCGCTTCAGAGCTAGATAGGAATGGATTGAAATTTAAGTTTGGCCATGTATCCAACTCTCAAGATGTTTCCTCAAATCAGGGAATGGAGGCAGCCTCTGGAAGGGGGCTGTTTTGCATGATATAGCTAATGGACTCCATTGCATTTTGCCATTCCAACACTGGTTCTATGGCCTCTGAAAGTTCCTTAATACAGAGAGAATGTTCAATAGGCTGTTGGTTTACTTTGTGAATGGGATTGGGTTTCATATTCTGCTGCATATTATGGTTTATATTTTTTTTATTTTCTTGATTTAAATAGCATTTTTAAAAAAGAAATGTGCAGGCATTTTGTGAATATTTTTCCCTTGTAGATAATTTACTTGGAGTGGCCCACTTCAATGAGAGGTGCTTGGTGGTTCTTCTGTAGATTCCATAGGGTATTGCTATGCTTGCTTAATCATGCTAGAGGCCCTTTCCTTTACAAAAACAGGAGCAGTGACCTCTCATGCAAGGACCTTCTACATCCACTCCCCATATCTATAGGTATGCATAGGTATTTGTCAATGATGTATTCCATCATCATCATTTATCAAAGCTAGGATGAGAAAACTGCCCAGTGTTGCGCTCTTTTGTGTTTGAATTTTTCACCCTAGATACAGAGGAACTTTCCAAAGTTTGATAACTTATTCAGAAACAATCTAAAACAAATCTCTTCCCCTCCCTATATCAGCCAGAGTCATATGGGGAAATAGCTGTACCCATTGATCTGGGTTAATCTGAAATGTTGGTTAATTAGATATGCCAGTACAGTGGATCCTTGTATAACAAACAGCTTGTATAACATAAAATTTGTACAACATAAAAAAATTCCAGAGATAGGGGAAATTTGCTTAACGTAATCGCCTATGGGGAGAATCTGTACAACATAAAAATGGGGTCACTCCGTTTTCAATGCATTCCTATGGGAATTTGTATAAAGGAAAATTTGCTTAACATAATTTCATTTGGAACGAATTAATTCCTTTATACAAGGTACCACTGTATGTATCATTAGATAGTAAAGAGGATCTGTGCACACAGACATACATGGAAGCTCATACTTTACACACAAAGAGGCCCTTTGCCTCTGGTAAGGAAATAGGCAAGTGAGAGATGGCTGAGACTAGTCAGTGCCTTCGAATGGGCAGTGTCCCATTTGCCTTGAGTCATCATGCACACAGAGATGTAGTTGAAAATAGCAAGTGACCATGGTTGTCAATGCCAGGCCCTTTTATGATTGTTAGGCAGTAGTTTCTGTTTTCCATCCCTCTAAATGGTGCTATTCTCCACTAATATCTAAATTAAATCCCAAAAAGAAAAAA
Source organism: Phrynocephalus versicolor (assembly GCA_023846285.1). NCBI lineage: Eukaryota > Metazoa > Chordata > Lepidosauria > Squamata > Agamidae > Phrynocephalus > Phrynocephalus versicolor. The sequence continues at coordinate 24,159,104 of JAHTLZ010000122.1, read as the reverse complement.
AATGGCAATATTTTAAAGCACTGGCAATATACACTTCTTTAAATGTTGCCCTTCTCAGTGGTGAGTGACACGCCATCCTTAACTGCCAAAGCACCTTATTGATATCGTGGAGAAGGCAAATTTCTCCATTTGCCTCCTTTTCTTTTTGGAGAAGCTAATTTTCAGGATTACACAGGCTGCTGTCTTCATGTCAGCTGATCTGACAAATGTGTGGTGTCAGAAATTCTGTTTCACGTTGGACTAGCTCACTCTCTAGTGTTTTCTGACCCAAATAATGTTATGCATTTGAGTTCCAAGAGCTTTTACTGGTCATTGCTGAATGTTTGTGTTCTGAAAGAATCTTGGGAAAAGACAGGATTCATTTTGGATTTTTTAAAGAAGAAATTTCTAAAAAAAAAATAAAAGGCACTTTATCATGCTGACAGCAACACAAAGTGACAGTACAGTAACCCCCCGCTGATTGCAGGGGTTAGGGACCCACCCCACCCGTGATCCACGAAAATCTGTGATATGCGGAAGCGGGTGGGGAGGCCTGGGGGTGGGTGGGGCGATCGCGCACCTGTCCCCAAAGCCTCAGAGGAGCGGAGCGTGGGGGTGGTGTGGAGAGACCCGATCGCCCCCCGCAGCCCTTCCGCGCGGCTCCAAGGCTCTCCGGAGGCGCCGGGGGGGCTGCAGAGAGGGACGCCGTCCGTCCCCGCAGCCCTTCCACGTGGCTCCGAGGCCTTCCGGAGGCGCCGGGGGGGCAATGGAGAGTGACGTGATTGCCCCTGCCGGCCCCTAGCCCCGAGGCTTCTTGGAGGTGTGGGGGGCGCACGGAGCAACCAGATGCCCCCCCCCCCCCCCGGTGCAGGTACTGCGGTCCCGCGATGTAGTGGGACCGCGGTACCTTAACCGCAAAATGGCAGGGGGTGACTGTACTGTGTTCTGTGAGAAAATATGGCACACCTCAGATGATTTAGCTTTAGAGTTCATATGAAAGTGTTCATAAAGAATAAACATATGCAGTTTAGCCGCCAACAGGGAATTAAATATAAGAGTAATCAGCCCAGCAGGTACAGCTTTATCAAGACAAATGCAATACACAGCAAGTTCATTCATACATTTTCTGTCCTGCAGTCATTATTTGTTATCTCCCACGTCTAGCACAGTACAAGGTATGCTGACCCTCTGTATTATTTCTGATGCAATGGCAAGATCTGGATGCAGGAACAGGGGTTTTTGCACAATGGTCTGCTGGAAATGGATCACAGCAGATTGCTGGACGAGGGAGGGACACAATTTACTGCCAGTTTTTGTATGCAGTGCTGCAAAAGCAATCATCATTCCTCATGAATGGTCCAGTTACCAGGCACAGTGACTCAGCCAGCAGTAAATGCAATCTTGATTTAAAAGGAGACTCTGCATGTGAGAGGACAGTGCATACATACAAATAAACAAATCAAAAATCACTTTCCACACAGCACCAAGTTATTGGGAGGTAGTTGTGATCAGATATTTGTGTGTTGCATTTCGTAGCAAACTTTAGACACACTTTTTCCTAGGCAGTCTGTTCCCACCAGGGCTTTCCCAGCTGTTCACTGAGGCATATGTCAAATAACTTCAGAGCCATTTCCTTATTTTTGAAAGACCATGCAGTTGCACGCACAGCATTATTAACTCAGGCAAAATAAACCGGTTATATCATATTACTATGTGATGTCCAGGAAGACGCCTCCCATTGAGCAAAATCCAAATTTCACCAAAGTTATGGACATGAATTCCTCATGCCAAAAAGTATATTAAGTCTTACCGATTACTGGTACATACTTTTGTTTTCTAGCCTTGGAATATTCATATAATCTCAGCAATTATGAACAAGAACCATGACTCCTTTCAGGTGAAAACCCTTTTGTTCCTTTGTGGTTGTCTCCCTCCTCTCTTGCACAGTGTTGGAACACTGCCCTTTTATTTCACTCCTGAGATTCACATCAGTATTCAGTTCAATGTGTGGTCATTCAAGCTGAAAATCTACCCAACAAACTCATCTTTAATGGAACAGCAGCTCCCTCTACTGATTCTATATCCACATTAATACTAGAAAGTTTCAATACTGTACTGGGACATTTCATACCACAGTATTTAGCACTTCCGTGTTGGCTCCATCCAATAAGAACTAAATAACAGGTGAAGGGATTACTTTCTGCTGGGAGAGCAAATCAACATTCCGTAAGGCAGTTGTAAAAATGAGAGCAGCCCAGACTAAAATAATATAACTTTTCAAGTGGCCTTCAGGTCAGTTGAAAAGTATCCCTAAGAATTGTTTTGTGTTTGAGAAAAAAGGGAGCCTGGTTCTGAGGTTCTCCCCTGCTTAGCATCATTTTGTGAAAGGTAGTGAACAGAAGAGGTTATCCTGTAGAGTAGACCATCTTGGCTGCTGCCATTAGTGTTGTCAACATTCATGTTTGGCATCCTTTTTTCTGCTGGCAACCCAAGCACAACATTGTGCACTAATACTGTGCCATTTCCTTGTGTTTTGAATCATAGATACAGAAGCACCATATCCTGGATACATAAGCTGGATGTTATTTGTTTGTTTGTGTAGTTTTGGAAGGAATAAATACCTACTATGGAGTAATTTGGAAGGTCACTATTTTTCCCAAAAGGGCAATAAAGGTGTCCTTAGGAGAATATGTTATTGTAGTCTCTGGTGCCTCCCTGGTTTTCTATGAGTTTATCTGTGAGTATTGGTTTTAAAAATGGAGTAATAGCAGTAAAAAGTATTTAGTGAAATCTGTTAAGTATTTCACAAATATTGTTGTTGTTGTTGTTGTTCATTTGTTCAGTCGTGTCCGACTCTTCGTGACCCCATGGACCAGAGCTCGCCAGGCCTTCCTATCTTCTACTGCCTCCCAGAGTTTGGTCAAATCCATATTCGTTGCATCGATGACACCGTCCAACCATCTCATTCTCTGCCGTCCTCTTTTCCTTTTGCCTTCAATCTTTCCCAACATCAGGGACTTTTCCAAGGAGTCCTCTCTCCTCATGAGGTGGCCAAAGTACTGGAGCCTCAGCTTCAAAATCTGTCCTTCCAGTGAACATTCAGCGTTGATTTCTTTCAGGGTGGATAGGTTTGATCTCCTTGCAGTCCAGGGGACTCTCAAGACTCTCCGCAGCTCAAAAGCATCAATTCTGCGGCGATCAGCCTTCTTTACAGTCCAGCTCTCACTTCCATACATCACTACTGGAAAAACCATAGCTTTGACTATCCTGACCTTAGTTGGCAAAGTGATGTCTCTGCTCTTTAGGATGCTATCTAGGTTTGCCATTGCTTTCCTCCCAAGAAGCAGGCATCTTTTTATTTCGTTGCTGCAGTCGCCATCTGCAGTGATCAAGGAGCCCAAGAAAATAAACTCTGTCATTGCCTCCATTTCTTCCCCTTCTATTTGCCAGGAGGTGATGGGACCGGTGGACATGATCTTAGTTGTTTTTTTGATGTTGAGCTTCAGCCCATTTTTTCCACTCTCCTCTTTCACACTCATTAAGAGGTTCTTTAATTCCTCCTCACTTTCTGCTATCAGAGTAGTATCATCTGCGTATCTGAGGTTGTTGATATTTCTTCCGGCAATTTTAATTCCGGCTTGTGATTCATCCAGACCTGCCTTTCACATGATGTACTTTGCATATAAGTTAAATGACAGTATACAGCCTTGCCGTACTCCTTTCCCAATTTTAAACCAGTCAGTTGTTCCATATCCAGTCCTGATGGTTGCTGCTTGTCCCACATATAGATTTCTTAGGAGACAGATAAGGTGGTCAGGCACTCCCATTCCTTTAAGAGCTTGCCATAGTTTGTTGTGGTCCACACAGTCAAAGGCTTTGGCATAGTCGATGAAGCAGAAGTAGATGTTTTTCTGGAACTCTCTGGCTTTCTCCATAATCCAGCACATGTTGGCGATTTGATCTCTAGTTCCTCTGCCCCTTCGAAACCCAGCTTGCACTTCTGGAAGTTCTCTTTCCACATACTGCTAAAGCCTGCCCTGTAGAATTTTGAGCATAACCTTGCTAGCGTGTGAAATGAGTGCAATTGTGCGATAGTTGGAGCATTCTTTGGCGTTTCCTTTCTTTGGGATTGGGATGTAGACCAATCTTTTCCAGTCCTCTGGCCACTGCTGGGTTTTCCAAATTTGCTGGCATATCATGTGCAGCACCTTTACAGCATCCTCTTTTAAGATTTTAAAGAGTTCAATTGGAATGCTGTCACCTCCACTGGCCTTCTTGTTTGCAATGTTTTGGGTCGTCAACAACAACAACAACAACAACAACAACAACAACAACAACAACAACAACAACAACAACAACAACAACAACAACAACAA
>JAHTLZ010000122.1:24104482-24150972 GCA_023846285.1 Phrynocephalus versicolor | reverse complement strand
AAAAAAAGATCTGGATCTCATTCAATGAAGATACCCTTATAGTCAGGTCCACTCTTCAGCTAGATGTTTTTTAAACTTAAAATGTGATGTTTGGAAAGCTTATCTAGGGGTCATATTGCGACATGTTGTTCTTTTTTTTTTTCATAAGCGAGGGATTATCCTTGGCGTCTGTCCACTCAGGGCTCTCTAATGGAACAGATGGAGAGTGCTGGGAAAGGCTTGAGTGTCAACATGCAAATCAGGGTCCCTTGTCATTTTGTATTTACCTCATTTGTTAAGACACTTCACAACATGATCATCTGGGAGCCAAACTATCCTACCCTTAGGAACTATCTCCTCGGGAGAGCTTTCTGACTTAAGCAGGCCAAAGCGAATCCCCAAATGAGTGTCCTGCTCTTCACAGGATGGCTTCAAATGGTCATAATCCTGATTTTCTTCAAATGATAATTACTGTAGGCTTGGGATGCAGGCCAAGGCAATGGCAAGGGTATTAATAGAACGGCAGGGCAATCTCCTGCCTGTGCACTCAGGCAGAGAAATCGGCTGTCTTCAGCACAGCACAGGTGAGAAAACCTGCCATTGGTTCAGCTGGAATATGGGACCTGATAGTTTTAATGAAGGGCTTGTGAGTCCTGGTTGGAAAATGTTGCCCACACTTGCAGAAAGGCTTAAATGTCCAATTGAGTGTGTTTAAGATTTAAATCTGGGTTAAATATTAGAAGTTATCCCATAGGTATCCTCGTTTTATTTCAAAGCATAGAGCTTAAAAGGAAAGTATTTTGTTCTTATGGTAAGAGACCGTTGTTTTGACTTGAAAATGTGAAGAGGAAAATCAATTTAAATTAATTTTTAAAGTTTTATTTATTTATTTATTTATTATTTTGCAAAAACAACTCTTTGGTCACCACTTTTAAGTTGTGCATTCTATTATAATGTTACCTCAAGAGGTAAAATGTAAGTAATAAGTATCATTTCTCTAATGTTAGACCAACTGTACATTTTCCCTCCTGATTTAGAGTGATAGGTTATTAGCCCCAAATTACATTACCCTGTGTTGTGTCACTTAGAAATAATATTCTGCCTGTATAGTAGATGTATTAGGAAAACATAAATGATGTGAAAATTGAAACATGTTTCTTAACAGCAGTTTTGTTTCCTTCCAAGATGCAATGGTTTGTTATCCCTGAGAATTAGGATTTTCACAAAGCAAGACTAGCATGTGCTAAATCCACCAACAATTAGTACCCTTCATGGTCAAAAAACGGGGTAGATTAGTAGAGCTGAAAGAGTTTAGAGCAGACCTGCCCAAAGTCCGGCCCGGGGGCCAAATCCGGCCCGCCAGGCCATTCTTAGTGACCCGTGCCTGGCTGGCCTGCCCCTCCCTCCCCCTCCTTCACCCCATGTTTTTTTAAAGAAAGTGGGTGGGGCTTGCAGTGGGGTGGCAGGGTTGGGGAGCAACCGGCCCCTGACACATTCTCAGCCACCAAATCTGGCCCTCCTTACAAAAAGTTTGGGCACCCCTGGTTTAGAGAGTTTACAGTGGTAGCTGAGCAGTTCATCTGTGTGCAGGTTCCAGACTTAGCTCAAAATGCCGTGCTTAACTTCCCTCTATGTGGACAAATAGAAACAAAACGGAGCCCTCAAGATACTAAGGTGGTTTTGATGAATCTATCTCCTATTTATGATACTGTTAGCAAGCTATACCATTTGCGTTCTTTGAATTATTTCCTGGATTGCAAAGCATGTCCTATAGAGAACTCAATGGAAACTAGCCATTGCTTACAGGGATTCACCTTTTTACTATAGTAGAGCAATATTGGGTTATTTTTCTTCCTGCAATGTTAAGTGTGTGTGTGTGTGTGTGAAAGTTGGAAACTGCATACAGAGATCCCTTGACAGAAATGTATATCAGAAAGCAAAGCACATTGTACTTTATTGGCTGTACGTGGCACAATCTCCTTTGATCCAAATAGGTCAGCTTTTTCATTAGACTTTATATATTGGTCAGCATTAATCATTTTGCTTCACATGAAGGAGAATAGCAATGGTTTAGAGTGCATGATTTATATATGTGTATATAACATTCTTGAGTTCAGTTTCACCTTAGAGAGTTATCACTGATCAAAACAGTATTGAACAAAGGGTCTGCATTACAAAGAGCTGAATGGTTGGTGATCTGGCATGTGTTATAGTATTTGTTTTACCACATGTTCTAGTGAAATATGAAGCATATTTAAGCTGTGCCTAAAACCTGAGCGAGTCTTTAAAAAGTGTTTTTGTGGACTCTGACAGGTGTGATTCAGACTAAAATGGGTGGTAAGCCCTATGAAGTTGAATTGAGCCATTGCATTTCTTCCCATTCTGAGGAACAACAGTGGTGTTTGGTCATCTGCCTCTGTACATAATAATGCTAAATAATAAATAATTTGGTGCCATCAAGTCAATTGACTCATGGTGACCCCTTCCAGTGTTTTCCAGGTAGAGCAGTGGGAAACTGAACTCCCCATTACTGGCTCTGTAGCTAAGTGCTTAGACAACTGAGCTTATCCAGCCAGCTCACCATACCCTGGTACATCCCTACTGTGTTGATGCATCTCCAGAAGTTATAATAAATGAATAGTGCCTAGTAATCTATTTTATGCACCCAAAACCTCATAATAATTACAATACATTTATCTGAGGGGGAAAATCACCTCTTGATATTCTTCTCTTCTAGGGTCCTCCAGGGGTTCCAGGATTTCAAGATTTCTTTAAAGGGCCATATTATGAGGTACGGGCACTTAATTCCTCTGGGAAGTGATGAAAGCTGATATATACAGTTTATAGGTAGCTGCCGGTCTCATGTGTTTTCATTTCTATGCACTTTTTACTTATGAAAGACAGGGGGACCAAAAAGAGGAGCATGGAACATTGCCAGAATGCTCTTTAAACTGTTCAGACATTAAATGGACACCTGACTCCATCCCACATACGTAGCATGAGCTGAAACATATTCTGTAAAGCAAATATGCATTTCATTGTTGGGTGGCTATAGCTGCTGGTCTTCTCAATAAGAAATCACTGAAGAAATCCAGAGTGTGTTTGCGAAACATTTTGAAAATAAATATCAAGTCATTCAGTCCTGTGTTTGCCCATAAATTGTTACCCCCTTGTTTAAGTCTATAACTGCTGTTGCCGCTACATGGCTGAGAACCCTATTTTTGAGGACATGTCCTCAAAAATAGGGTTCACAGCCGTTAGCATGGAAATTGCAGCATAGCTTCATTGGACTCTTCCCTATAAGACCCTGAAATTTGGAGAGGTTTAGGGGTCAGGAGGCTGAGTTATTAGGCTCCAAAATGAGTGCCTCTAAGGAAAAAAGTCATTCTAATTGAATTGGGATTCGGAAGTGAAGCCGCTAGTCGCTTGCCCACAGGGAGGGCTATTGCAGCTTCCCAATTCAATTAGAAAGATTTTTTCCTAGGAGTACCCTCTTTGGAGCTTAATAACTCAGCCCCCTGAGCCCTTAAACTCTCCAAATTTGGGGTGGGGGTTAGAGGGAATTGCTTGAGGAAGCTCTTTTGGTACCTCTAAGACCCAGGGGAGCATAGCATTTTGTTTCATTTTGTAACAGAACTACTTTATAATGTTGTTACAAACAAAAATAAACAAAATGAAACTACTAAAGAAACAAAATGAAATACTCTATTTCCATTTTGTGTCCACCTCTAATGTCTCCAAATCCTCCAGGAAGTATACACCTCTCCTATGCAAAGGTCTCCCCACCCCTAGACTTTGTTTTAACCTAACCAAGCATCTTCTAAATTCAAGAAATAGTCTTCTACTCACTCCTGGTTTTAACAGGAGGGGTAGGTGCAGCCTGCACAGGTCCAGACCACGTGAGAGTGGCCCACAGACACTCTGCAGCTGCTCTTTTCCTTTAGGACAGTCATGAACTACTCTGTTCATGCTAGATCGCAATATTCTTGTAAGCTTCTTAAAATTTTATGGAACTGTTCCTGGAAATGGGCTGTATCATTCCTTTTTTATGAGTTGCTAAGTGGTTTATTCATTAGGTGACCACATTGAGAGCCTACTGCCTTGTGCTCAGTTTTGCAGCACCTCAAATCAAGTGCAATGGTGTATTCTCACTCTGTGTTGGCTTTGCTTCCTTCCTGCCTTCCTGTCATCTTCCAGAGACTTCATCTCTTCTTGTTACATTCTTTGGATTATTAAGGATTCTAAGAAAAAATCTTGTTTGCAGATTTTCCATTCTAAACTCTCTTTTTGCTGACCAGTTGTTTGGCTTCATGGTTCCTAGTAAAGGCTGATAAGGAAGGGCTGCTGATCACACAAATGCTCTACTGAACATACTTACAGTATTTATGCAGGCCAGTAATGGTGTGAAACTGAGGAGTTGATGTCCTGGAGGTAGAAAGAATACCTACCTGATTTCTCATACTCATCAGATGAAGCTCCCTGATCATGAGACACCTCAGTGGAAAATTTTAAATCCATGCAAAATTCCTTCCCTCCAGCCAAAAATATGACAAGATGTGCCTCAAGATATGAAATTAATCCATTCTATGGGAATTCTCATATCTCATTTTTTTTGTATCTCAAAATGTGGCTTCCCATACTAATGCATTGAAAACCAATTAATCCATTCAAGAGGTCAGAAAAGTTTGAGAGAGAGAGAGAGAGAGAGAGAGAGAACGGATTACATTGGTTTTTAGTGCATTCCTATGGGAAGGCTGTCCCAACGCTGAGAAAAATGGGAACAGCCTTTCTCCCTCTTTGGTGGTGGTGGATTTTTGACAACCCAGTCGCAAGGAGCGATGGGTGTGTGTGTGTCTAAAACCTCCGCCTCCAAAGATAGGAAAGAGCTTTTGCTGTCTATTGGGGAGGTGGTTTTTTGGAAGCCTGCCCCAACCCAGAAAAGCATGGGAAAAGCTTCCCCACTTTGCTGGGTTGGATTGAAATCCCCTCAATCAAGGCAGTGGAAGTCTGCGCCTCCCAGCCTGACACCCGGCTGATTCTGATAGCTCGGAAGATCACCTGACTGTTGAGCAGCCTTTGCCTGCCAGTTAAGGGTTTTTTCCCCCAAACCCAGCAAAGGAGGGTGGAGCTTTTCCTCTGCTTTGTTGGATTGGGACAGGCATCCTGCTTTAAAAGGAAATCATTTAACCGATGATGTCCTGGTTCCACAAACGCTATGCACAGCATGCACTGGGTGACGCTTCGTACTGAAAGGTGTTCATTGGAAATGGATACCCCAGTGGCACTTCCTATTATACAAAAATTCCTAATGGGGCATCCCCATTTCCAATTATTTCCTTTCGTAACTTGAGGTACCACTGTATTTAATCATTGTGATATACTAATCTAGTCTTGTTTTTCCAAAACCTATAATAAAATGAAGTTGCATTATTTGTCAATAAGCTAAATTCCAGGTGTGTTGAAGGGTAGTACACAACCTGTTTGACTACAGCTCCCAAAATCCTGCAGCCAGCATGGCCAGTGTCTCATTTTCCATGTTCTGATATACAGAGTCCCCTATATTTCCCAGTTGTACACATGCTTACACATGCAGATTTGTGCACACATAAATGATGTGCAGCTTCATAAATTATTGCATGATCTGCTGTACACATTTGCTTGTAATATGAACTTGACTGTTTTGAAACCTTCACTTGATGGCTGCTTTTCTGAATATACTTTCTAACCCATTGTGTAAGAAAATCTAGTTGTACTAGAAGTTTTTTCTTTTTTATCTACCATTCGCTTCTCATAATAAAACACTTGACACTCATTTTAGCAGCCTCCTAATTCCACACTTTTGAAGATTAAGTTAGTGGCAGGTGACATGACCCATGGTTGAGGTCCTCAGGGTTTGATATGCATCTGTCTACATGAGTCATATTTCTCACTGCCATAAGGCTTTACAAATTCCTAAGGCATATCATCTTTCCCAATTAATATATTCTGGAGAAACATGGGCCAGCTGTTTTGCATTCAATAAATTAATCATCTTGTAAAATCCTCTTATGGTACACCAACACGTTTCTCTTTCCAGTTGTCCATTTCAAAGCATTTAATAACATATTTACAAGTAAGCAACTGGCTGGAAAATGATTATCAGTTTTAGTATGTAGGACAGTGAAAGATGATTTACAGATCTAAACTTAAGATGTAAATAGTTAGACTATTTGGAACCATTAAAAACAATGAAAATTCTTGTCCAACCTTAAAGGCTAACAAGCTTTATTGGCAAAAGCCTTGATCAGCAACATCCCTTTTGTCAGATTCTATTCATCAAAGCTTATGCCTTAAATGATAAATTGGCATGTTATTTATTTATTTATTTATTTATTTATTTATTTATTTATTTGACTTTTATACCGCCAATATAGTCCTAGGGCTACTCTGGGTGGTTTTCAACATAGATTAGCAAAATAACAAAGTAACACATTTAAAAATACAAACAACATACAGTGGTACCTCGTATAATGGAGGGTTTATACAACGAAAAATCCGTAGAACGGAAAAAAAATCCGCTCCCCGCCCCCCCCGCCACCTCCGTCCACCACCTGCGGCCGCCTGGGAAGAGGACGGGGGGTGGTCGGGGAAAGAGGGGAGGGGAGGGGAGGGGTGGCAGGCACGGAGGGGGCAAGCTGGGGAGGGGTGCCCTTACCTGGCACCTGCGCACCTCCACCTCCACCCACCACCTGCGGCCTCCCAGGAGGAGGACGCGGGACGGGAGGGGAGGGGAGGGGCGGCAGGCCACTGCCGCGGATGCTGGGGTTCCGGGGCGGGCTGCCAGTGTGCCCTCCTGCCTGCTGGGCGCGTCCGGGGCTCCGGCAAGAGGTGAGCGGGGGGGAAAGAGGTGCGGCCATTCGGGGAAAGAGGGAAGGAGGGAGATCCGCACGCTCCCTGCGGCCGGGCCCTCGCTCCTCCTTGGGGGGGTCGGTCGCGCAAATGTTTCCGAGCCTGAGGAAAGGCGTCCACTACCTTGGGGAAATAGGAGGCGGGAAGGGGCGGGGTTTGGTGCCGGGCCACAAGCTGCGGTGGGGTGGTTGGGGGTGGTGGCAGGCCGGTTGGTAAACAAGCGCCGCACCTCGTGGTGCCACTGGGTGGGTGTGGGAGGCGCAGGAGGCCGAGGAAACGGCCAGAGGTGTGCAGCGACGCGAGGGGAGCTGCTCCGAGCGAGGTAAGGGGCCAAAGCAGGGGGAAAGGGTGGGGGAAGGCCCACCCCACCCCACCCCACCCCGAGCGCCCGTTGGGGCTGCAGCTGCTGCCTTCTTACCATGGGGTAAAATGGTGTCCAGGCGGGGAAAGACAAGGGGGGGCTGTTTAAACGGCCGAGAAAAGCGAGCTTCCTTCCAGTGCCTTAGCACTGCAAGAGGCTGTGGAGAAGGTCCCGGGCTTGGGGGAAGCCGCCGCGGCTCTGTGGTAAAAGGTAAAGGTCCCCCCCGCAGATGGGTGCTAGTCGTTTCCGACTCTAGGGGCGGTGCTCATGGCCGCATTCAAGTTGAAGAGCCAGTGTGGTGCAAAAGTCCGTGGCCATGTGGGCGGCATGGCTGCAAGGAAACACTGTGGGTTTTTTTTAAAGTTGCACAGGGGTCCACCGCCCACCCACCCACCCACCCTCACCCAAAAAAACCTAGCACTGCATTGGAACGGATTAAATCCAGTTTCAATGCATTCCTATGGGAAATTAGAATTTGTATAACGGAAAATTTGTATAGCGTGATTTGATTTGGAATGAATTAATTACGTTATACAAGGTACCACTGTAATATATACATCAAACAACAACAATAAACTAAAATGAAACTAAAATAAAATAGCCAGTGTTTGCTTAAATAAGAAACAGAAAAAAGAAGATAAGCAGTAAAAAGAACAGTGTCTTACTAGATGTTTGAGAAATCAGGAAAGGCCATTCTGTACAACCAAGTTTTTGATAGTTGTTTTTTTTTTAAGTTTGAAGTAAAAGTACTAGGTGAATTTCTGGAGGTAGAGGATTCTTGGTGGGAGCAACCACCAAGAAGGCCCTACTCCTTGTTGCAACTTTACTGGCCTCACTCAGGGTTGGAACTCCCAGATGTCCTGCCTGGCTAGCATGGGTGATCCGGGCAGTTCTTCTTGAGAGGAGCCGCTCTGTCAGATACTGAGGTCCCAAACCATTTAGGGCCTTGTATGTTAGCATCAAACCCTTGAAGTTGATGCAGTAGTGTACCGGCATCCAGTGCCGAGCTGCCAGCATGAGGGTAATATGTTGGTGCCCTTTTGCCCCTTTAAAAGTCTGGCAGCTGTATTCTGCACTAGCTGCAATCTCCGCATTAACCTCAAAGGCAGCCCCACACAGAGAGCACTACAATAGTCTACTTTCGATATTACAAGTGCATGAACCAACACAGTTAACACCCTGATATTAAGGAGGGCCTGCACCTGGGCAGTCCTCCGTAGTTGTTAATGAGCAGAACAGACTACTGGTACCACCTGGGTTTCCATGATAAGCGCCAGGTCCAGCAGCACACCCAAACTGTGCAGCCCATCGTTTGCTGAGAGAGTCACCCCCTCAAAAATGAGGGAGTTCCCCAACCTGCAGACCCCAGGGGCCCCCACATGCAGTATCTTTGTCTTGCCCAGGTTCAACCTCAGCCTGCTAGCCCCCATCCAATCCAGGATGGCTGACAAGCAGTGTTCAAAGGACAGAATGGCATCCATTGCAGAAGATGGAAAGGAGATATAGAGCTGGGTGTCATCTGCATATTGATAACACAAAGCTCCATACCCCCTCATGAGCCATACTAGCGGCCTCATATAAATGTTGAAGAGCATGCAAGAGATGACTGACCCCTGTGGTACCCCACAATTGAGGCACCAGGGGGCAGAGGTCATCTCACCCAGTTGCACTCGCTGGGGACAGTCTTCCAAGAAGGAACAGAACCACTGCAAAGCAGTTCCTCCAATCCCCAACTCAGAGAGCCTCCCCAGGAGGATAGCGTGGCCAATGGTATCAAAGGCTGCTGAGAGATCGAGGAGGACCAACAGGTACATTTTGCCCCATCAGACTTAATCCAAAGGTTATCGGGCTGGGCGACCAATGCTGTTTCCATACTATGGCAAGGCCTGAAGCCCGACTGGAAAGAATCGAGGACATTTGTGTCATCCAGAGGACTTTGAAGGTGGTCTGCCACCACCCTCTCCAGGACCTTGCTCATATAGGAAATATTGGCGAAATACATTTCTCGATATTGCCATACTATGGCATTCATGTCCCGTTCTTTCTTATTTTCCCTGCTTTTGGATGCAAGACTACCTAGTTCAGTGATGGCAAACCTATGGCATGGGTGCCAAAGGTGGCACTCAGAGCCCTTTCTGTCGGCACCTGACATCACCCCTTCATAGCCACCTGTATACAGGTTAAATTACTGTATTGGCACTTTGCAGTTTGGGCACTCGGTCTCTAAAAGTTTCACCATCACTGACCTAGTTTCTAATTGGGGAAAATAAACTGTTTATCACTTTAATTGCGAATTTACATGCCCAATCTGAAATCATAGTCCTTGGCTTTCTCCTCTCAAGTCTTCTTTATATAGATTATTATGCATAATCAGTTATAGTATTTATGGTTTCAACTGGAGCACTCTTCTTTACCATTAGAGAACCCATTGTTACTTTTAAGATGTTCAACCTCACTATTTTGTCTTAGTACATGCAAAAATACATGTGACTGAACTGGAATACTTCCATTAAAATAAATTTCCCATATTTCCAATGGTTCTTTTAATTAGCAAATAAAATGTTCACACTAGTCTGAAAAAGAACCTTTATATGCAAGATTGTGTGTTGAGCTTGAAAGAAAAAGCTAGAAAATGTTTGATATTTTAAGATGGCAAATATATACATGGCTTCCTCAACTTTTCATTTATAAACAACAAATGCATCATGGCCCAGAAAAGAGCCATCAAAACACTTGCATGAGGAATAATCCAAATATAGAAGCCAATTTTTCAGAGAAGTGGAGAAAGAGCATAAGCTGCTCAGGCATCCATCCATCAATTCCAGAGAATTATCCATCATTTCACCATATGCTGCTAGTGGAGTACATGGACATACATCTCTGTCCATATATGCTGCATACCTCCCAAAATTCTCCAGAGAGTTGAGGAACCCTGTGGAGCTGGTTTCAGGGATATAGGGGAATAGGAAGAATTCTGTTGAACAAACAAAAGGTGTTGGATAGAATGTATGGGGTAGGACTCATTGATCAATCTACCAGATCTTTATAGACACTTAAGGAAGACTTGTTGTAACCTATAGAGGATTCCCAGAGTCGTCTCTCTCTCTCTCTCTCTCTCTCTCTCTCAAACAAGGAACAAGGCATGTGTGTGTTTTCAAGCAGAATAATGCTGTCAGAGGCTTTCCAGATATATTATTCTGCTTGAAACTGCATGTACAAGTTTAAAGGGCAAAACACAACATCTTTGCTGCTTCTGCACTGCCAGCATTTTACTAAACAGCAGCAAAGTCAGCTATGTGGGTAAGAAGCCTTTGGCTGGTTCATAACCTTATTATTCCATGATATATAAGAGCTTTCTTATTGTTGTTCCCACTTTAATTCTCCCAAAGGCATAATGAACAGATTAAAAAGCTTTTATTGTGGGACATCCCTGAAACATGAGAAACCTAGTCTGTGCTGAATGAATATTAATCTTCTACTATTAGTTTTATTTGTGATACTTTTTGTATTAAGGCTGTAATCCTCACCCTCTTGGGCATAGGCAGCATTAAGATCAGTCAATATTCATTTTATAAGAATTTGAAACAACGATCTACCATCATAGGTGACAATTATGAACACTTCAGAATGCCAAAATTCTTATGGCCCAGAATGGGAGCTGCTCTTAAAATTTGAATTTAATTCTAAATTGGAATAACTTCTGATGGCCTTTGAGTCATGTGATGACGTAGTCCACTTGTCACTATATGGCTGAAGATGGAAAGAATCATAATAAGGGAGTCCTGTCAATGCTGGAGGGGAATGATTCTGTATCCTTTATTGGCCAGGACAGCAAATGAGAGATGAATATCATTTTATTTCCTTTAAAGAGTCGACGAGAAGAAATGGCCCCCAAAGGCGTGAAAGGTGAAAAGGTAATCAATCATGTTTGCTCTGAGATGTGGAGGTGACATGTTTGTTGGCCATTAGTGGAAATTAAACATGGGTTCACTAATCCAAATCTTTAAAAGAGGAAATAAAAGGAAAACAATTTTGGAAAAATGATTTTTTGTGTCAAAGGAAAGTGTTCAGACTCATGCTTCCACCTTTGGGGTGTTTAAATTAATGACTAAGGATCCCTTCAAACATTTTCCCATAATGTGGAAACTGCTGATATCTATATTCACTAGATGCTACTTTTATGGAAAAACTTTCTTTTCTAGGAAGTCTCTTTTCCGCGGAATTTGGGAGGTGCCAGTATGGAATGTTATAGCTGTGTTGGTCACATGAGTTTGGTCTTCCACTCTTCCTTCTGAGATGTATGAGGGACCTTGTTCAGTGTCACAGAAGTGACCTCTTCAGTAATGTCTCCCAGCCTAGGTATCCTTCTCTGTGGCAAGGCAGGATTTAAAGTGTCTGGCCTAAACATGTTTAACAACAGAAATATGAATCTTCAGTAAGACTTGCTTCAGAGCAAGTTTGTTTTAGATTTATCTGTATAATCGAAGAGAGAAATCATATGGACCGCACCATTAACCATATAAGTGTATCATAGTCAGAAATATATATATACAGTGGAACATTGACTTACGTCATTAATCCGTTCCGGAGGTCTAGACATAAGTCAAACATGCCTTAAGTCAAATGAACTTTTCCCATAGAAAGTAATGGGAAGGTGGATTAATATGTTCCAGATGATGAAAAAGACCCCCGAAAACAGCAATTTAACACAAATTTGACTGGGATAGGAGATTCCTTCTGGGGATGTAAATGAAATGTCTCTTCAAAGAGAGGAAGAAGCAGTGGAATTATAGTCCACAAGTTATACACCTCCACTTTTTAATGATCATAGCAAAAATGTCTAACATTTAAGTTTTACTGATTTTTAACCTGACGTTTCAAGTTCTGAACAACCCTATGCTTACCATTAGAGTCCCACAACTGTACAGCTCCCCAAGTAAAATGTTTCCATTGTGGACCAGAATTCTGCAGCCAGGTTTTTTACAAGAGTGAGCTGACTGTCTAACCAGTGAGGCCAGCCCCGAGCTCCCAGCCCTTCTTCTCCTCTGACAGCAGCGGCAGCTTCGGTGAGGCCGAGGACCAGCTCCAGGTGCTTGGAGCTGGTCTCGCCAAAGCCGCCGCTGCTGGAGGAGAGGAAGAAGGCAGGAGCAGTTTGGAGGTGGCAGCCGCGATGCTGGGTTGTGGCTGCCGCCCGATTCCGGGGCCTTGCGCCGGGGCTCTGAGCTGTAAGTCAGAGCCTGTGGCGCAAGTCAAACAGGCCCATTCTTGTTGCAAGTCAAATATGCTGCAAGTCAAGCAGCATGTAAGTCAAGGTTCCACTTTAATAGACAAATTTCAGTAAATGAAATGGGACTTGCTTCTTAATTTCTTAATTTCAGGAAACATTAAAATTGTAGCCAGTAAATTCAGGTGCTGACTTTTATGTTCCACTGATAGCAAACTTGTTTATGTCCCTATCTGTTCTGCTGAAACATAGAACTACATTATTACATAAAGGACAGTCCAAGGAATAACTAAATATTATTATCTTTTTGAGTATATCCTATATTCTGCAGTTTTAGTTTGTACATGAATTGAAATATATCTCAGTTGCACTTGGGTTACAAATTTATTTTCCCTATTACTTTTTATGTGAAAAGCACAGAGCTTAAGTGTTCTTAGCATGGTAATAGTTTACACATGCAAGTATTTCATTTAAGATGTCTGTACAAATATTAAGATGGTTTGTATTCTGTTCAGGGAGAGCCTTCTGAGAAAGGAGAAAAGGGAGATGCAGTAAGTAAAACCTAATTGTGGTAATTTTTTCAGTATGTCTTATTTTGCTCTCTACTCTGGGTGCTTTCAAGAGACCTTAATAAACTCAGAAATGTTTCGATGTGAAATATGAGTTTTGTGCTATTAGCTCTTTGTTACTTACTTGGATGTAGCCATGTAAATATATATTGCCAACGGGTTATGCTTACCATTAACACGGATTGTAAAGTCTTCAGAATTTCATTGATGGCTTTGCTCTGGGGTAGCAGTGTCTTTTTTTTTCTTTTTAGGGAAAAGTGATGCAAGAGGTTTATTAAAAAACAAATCTAAAATTCTCTCTAGCATATAGGCTATCAGTTATCCATATAATATTTTAAAACTCTATCAAGAAACAAAGGCCAAACTTTTATGGGTAGTCCCAACTATGGAATCAAATGTTGAATTGTAAGTCAGTACTTAAGTAAATCACATTGATTGAATTGATCTTCTCTAGTAGAATCAGCCAAGGGTATTATGTCTAAAGCTAACTTGTCTTTTTTGTTACTTTTTTAACTTTTGTTACTTTTTTTTAGGGTCAGTCAGGGGAGCCTGGCCCTCCAGGCCCCATCGGAAGTCCAGGAGCTCAGGTACGTGAACTGTATTTCAATTATTTCATTGAAGTCTGCATTATACCAATGCAAGTGCAGAGCACAATTGCTTTTTAAAAAGACCTGAGTCCCACATGTGGGAATAGGCGTGGTATATAAATGTGAAAATAAATAATAAATAAATAAATTATAAGATACCATTAATATTTTAACTGATATGCTTTTGTACTCTGTTGGTCGTCAGCTGCAAATGTCAAAATATATGCAGCTTCCTAACGTCTTGTCCTAGGTTCCCTACCAAACTCTTATAATTCAACCTTATCATCATTGATCTCTGTCCAAACTTAGTGTTGCTTCTTTAGTCTGTGTGGTACCAATTGCACAGTTAACTCTAAATGAATGTTAATTAATAGTTGTATTTCCTCTTAAAAATAGATCTCAACTAAAATCAATATTGTGTATCAAATAAAATGTCGAATCCCGCTCCGCTGTTCAAAACACAAAAAAGCAAGATTTATTTATTTTGTTTCAATGGCTTGTTTGTTTGTTTATTTATTTATTTATTTATTTATTTACAAG
The DNA here is from genome assembly GCA_023846285.1 of Phrynocephalus versicolor. Taxonomy (NCBI): domain Eukaryota; kingdom Metazoa; phylum Chordata; class Lepidosauria; order Squamata; family Agamidae; genus Phrynocephalus; species Phrynocephalus versicolor. Next base: position 24,136,824 of record JAHTLZ010000122.1, on the reverse strand, counting down.
CTTTTTTAGCCACCCCACTACCAAGAGGTCTCTGGGCGGCAATTTATTTGTTCTTCACATAGCATAATATGAAACAACAAATCCTACAAGCATAATATAAAACAACAAAACACCTCTTCCTCCAGGGGAGGCCTCCATAGGTCTCTGTAGCATTTCAGCTGGACTGTTGTGAAAGGAGAAAGTAACAAAATAGGGAGCGGTGTTCCTATGTAGCATATGTAAAACATTCTGGAAGGTGGGCCCAGTGTTGCACAAATCCACACTCTCCATATTCTAGTAGAAGCAGGAATGGGCAACTTTATTGAGGGTAGAGGCCAATTTTCTGACCTCAGGAGCAGCTGTACAAACAACCAGAACACCCTAAAATGCATCAAAGCAGGGTGGGGAGTAAATCTGTAAGTCTCTATATGTCTGCATTCAAATATTGGAAGGGGCTCTGTGACCCAAAAGAAAAAAAGATAAGTCACCATTTCTGGTGGCGCTTCAGAGCTGCGTTTCCCCTTTTTTGACAGTCCATCAGAAAGCCTCAAAAACCAGCCTGCACTGGAGAGCTCCATGCACCACGCCTCTAAACCAATGGTCTTGAGAAGGCCATTCTGATAGCTATGGCTTCTGTTTATTTCCCTGAATTAAAAGCACTTTGAATTATTATTTTTAAACACAGGGATTCATCCCAAGTAGTTATACTATGGTTTTGATTTGCACAAAATAGTTTCGTCCATGGCACTCTTGTCTTCTTAATTGACCTAAGATCACAGTGAAGCTTACAGCTGGTTTTTAAATGGTTTGCCTAGTTTAAGAATGCAAACTGAAAATCTGTAGCCTCCCAGATCTGTATATTAACATAAGAAGATATGCATTTCAGTTTCTCAGTATAACCACAGGAAATAGCCCAAAACCATGGAACTTGAATCATCTAAAAATTAAAATGCTACATATTGCGGGGTTTTTTGAGAAATGTAGACAGGCCCTCAGATTAAAAAGACCTGGGTCAAATCCCCATTAAGCTATGGAAACCAGCTTGGAGGTGGCAATTGTCAGCCACTCCTTGAACATCTCACATAATTTACATTCGATCAGAGCCCAATTTTTTTTCCAACGTGAAAGAAGTTACATCTGGTCACTTAACTCCCCCGATTTTACATCCATAAAGCTTGGCTAGATCAGACTACTAGGATTAGAGAGACATAGCTTAAACCTTTGGGCCTCACTTATTCAAATGTATACCTTTTTATTTCAAAGCTACAGGAGGGTTTGGTTGGTGTTTATTTGCTTAGAAAATCCACATGGTGGTAATTGGATTACAGGGACCCCTCAGGACCAGTTGGTCCCAGAGGACAACCAGGATAATTAAGTATATATTATGTTTTATTGCATCTTATAAAAACTAATGAACTAAAATAGCCAGTGAAATAGTGCTGGGAAAACTATAGGCATGCTCTTTTTACAAGGACTACGAAAAGAGCTATGTTTGATGTGTCGGCCATGAATACAACATAAGAACTACTAGCCATAGTACTACGGCTCCTTTGCTACTCTTACTGCGCATTCTGTTATGTTGTGTCCATCTTTTGCTTTTTGTACAAAAACCATGGCAAACTAGCCATGAATCCTCATCTGAAAGACATCTCATGATAGATAACAAAAATGAATGCCTTAGAAATGGCTGTGCTCAGACATGCTGGAAATCCTTGGATCAGTGATATGAGACTAGTCAGTCTCCTGCGGGCCCCATATGGTCTCCCATCCCTCTCTATCCCTGCTGTATTTTGAAATACCCTCAGGTAGGTCTCAACAAAGTTACCCTATGAAAATGAATTGGTAGCTAGATTTGGGTTTTTCAAGTGGGGTTACATAGTATTTAGATCAGTGTGTGCATCCTCTTGAGAAAACTTTTAATCTAATCGTAGAGTGTTATGTGTCAATTGGGGGGACTACATAGCCTTTAAAATCTTTGCAATTGAGGATTTGTCCTTTGCCACCCACCCTTGCATTGCCACCTGCTCCTGTTATCATAGCTGACTGTCCCTTTCGAAAGCTTGGCTGCTTCTGTAAGAAATCTCTAGCTATTCTCTAGGAAGCAGAGTTATAAGTTTCATTTGTACCTACAAACTACACCACAGAAATCATAGGTGAATGCCATTGCAAAGCTCTATTGATTAAGGGATGGGTCCACATGATTTTAACATGGGGTCTGCCCCAAACCATTGTGAAATCATAAGTCTCATTTGTATGCAGACACTACACCACAGAAATCGTGGCTTAATGACTTTGTAGTAGGGCAGGAACTCTGATCCAAGACATGAATGCTCATGGATCTATATTACATGATTTTTATGTGAGATATGCCCCCAAACAACTGAAATCCTAAATCTGATTTGTACGTACAGACTACTCCAAAGAAAGCATGGGTTTATGGCTTTAGAGTGGTACAAAAAAACACTAATCCAAGGGATGGATCCTCATTAGGGATGGACAATTTAGTTCAGAACCAGTAGGTTCCAAAACGATCCATGTGAGCGGAACCCTCTGACACACACACACAGCCTTTCTCTGTTCCGGCATGGAGCTAAGCTCCAACAAGGAAGCAGGCTGCGATGTCACCTTTGCTTGCTCCGTGGTGCTGGTCAATCAGACAGGGAGGCCGGATGATGCCTGCCCCTGCACAGCTCCTGATTGGCCAACACCACAGAGCAAGCAAAGATGACGTCGCAGTCTGCTTCCTTGTTGGTTCCTTTATTGGTTTTTATTTTTAATTATTCCATGTGTGTCTTCTAAACAATATGGGAGAACTGTGTACACTCAGTCACCCACCCAGAAAAGGAAAAATGGCTTTTGTGTTACAAGACTATAAAAGAGTAAGGACTTTAATGATGATAAGCACCTGTGGATTTTCTATGCTGTACACATGTTGAAGCTTCTGAAGTACAGAAAATGTGGCTTTTTATGGGGGAGGAATTCCTTTTGTTTAAGAGGCACAAGGTGTTACTCTTTTAGTAAGTGTTTTCACATCCCTGTATGTCCAAGGAAGAAAGCCTCAGTAAACATCACCATCACCATCTTTTACAGCTATTCAAAACTGAAAGAGTTCTCTCTCTCTCTCTCTCTCTCTCTCTCTCTCTCTCTAATTAACTTGGGCTTACAGGGAGAACAAGGCATGCCTGGAAAACCAGGGATTAAAGGAGAAAAGGTACATTCTGCAATCTAGATTATGCTCATCTGTATGTATTGTTGTTAAGGGTCACCACCTTTGTTACACAATTCCTTTTATCTTGTCCACTCATAACACATACAGTATAACTAACTATTCCTTACTTGTTCAGTGATTGATTGCATCCTGGAATGGAGTGCTCTGGCTCTTAACAGCAAGCAATAGATTCAAACTGAATGGCAGTTTTTGTCTCAGCTAAAGGGCATGTATTTCCCCTTAAAGGCCATTACTTCACGTCCCTTTCATCGGAGTTCACAGTCCTGCTTGGTACCGGTATGAAGTAATCTTACCGTACGTCCATTGCATGACGACGGGAGTTCGTCCCAACCACGCCTCCTGAACTGCAATTTAAGCGGGATGAGCAATTCCCCTCCCTGGCCTCGGGAATCTGCTTGTCTCACTTCTCGTTTCGAGATGAGAGCCCGTGAAGTAAGCCTCGTCGCAGAACGAGTGCCGATTGTAGCTCGTTGCCATCTAGTGGCAGGAGTGCAAAGTGACATTCACCAGTAAATTCCCTATGGAGTTAGCAATGCAGTGCTGAGATTTTAAAAGACAAACGCCTCAAAGTGTGCTCGTAACGCATTGAAGGCAAGGCTTCGGATAATCGAAATATCAAAAAACGGAAGGTCGGACCAGAAAAAAAAGAGAACGAAGGCATAGAATTTCACATCTCATCACAGAACAAGGACATGCAGTAACAGTTGTCCCAGTATCATCAATCACACCTGTGGGTACATGGGAACAGGTACAGAAGTGGGAGAAGACCACGTGATGGCGACGAACTTCCTCCCGGAACGAGAATGGACGTGAAGTAACTGTCAGCCGTCTAAGTCTCAACTGAAAGCTGAGGAAAAGCTTGTGGAAGTGGACACGCAGGAGGAGAGTAAACAGAAATGCTTGTTCTCAGAAAGAAAAGAGTGCTTTCCTTGTTTCTGCAGAGTCATACCTATGCAGCGATTGAATGAGCCCAGATGCAATGCCAATAGGTAAAAATAGGCCCTGTTGACTCAGAGTGCAGCCACACTGGGGCAAAAAATATGCATTGATCTACTGTGATTCACACCTATGGAAATCAGTTTTCCCTGGGGGAATTCACTGCAGCTCTCCAGATGTGCAGGAATCAACTTGAGTCAGAAAGCCTGGTTTACACTGAGCTCCAAGTGCAGAAGCTACCTCAGCAAGATGCTCATGAGTTCTTAGGTGGAACCTTATTTTAAAAAAGGTTTGGACACAAGGGGTACTTGGTTGAGGGAAACAGACAGTGCCCCTTTGTGATGTCAAAGCAATCACCAGAAATTTAAACTGCCCCAGCAGCTTGTGGGGGGGGGGGGATACCCATCTCCCCTAAGAAAGATGATTCCACAATAGGCATGTTCAGCTTTATGTTGTGATATCAATGGGGTTTAAATCAAATGAATCAGTGTTCAATGCCACTTAAAGTGGGGTTAAATAGCAAATGAGGGCACTGTATGAAGATGATAATCCTTTGGATGTGAAGATTATTAGGGATATATATTGAGGAAAATGAGACTTTTGAACATGCTCTAGCTTTTGATTGGTTAAAAAGTCAAGGTATGTCAATTCATATGCCCAAAATAGTGCATGCTAATGTCTAGCATCTTTCCTTCTGTGGAATGACCATTGTTTTCATCTTGACTTTACAGGGTGATTCTGGTGGAATCATAGGCCCCCCTGGGCCTCCAGGTTCTAAAGGGGACATGGGGCCTCCAGGATCAAGTCTTCCAGGAAAACCAGTAGGTACCACAGAATTATCATAGTAATACCACAGGAGTAATACCACAGGAGCTACTACATAGTAATACCACAGGAGCTACCATGACAGTCACTGTAGATTAGTGGACAGTTTGGTGGACTAAGGTTTGGGTGACCTAAGTTCAAATCCCTGCTATGCCTTAGAAACTCACTAAAAGATGGCAGTGGTAAAATACCTCACATACCTTGAAAACCCTTTTAGAGTTTCCAGTAGCTGCATGTGACATGGCAGCATGTAAGATAACAAAGGAGCATTGCCAGCAACAAGAGAGGATCACCAACAAGGTAGGGCCACCAGCTCATCAAAACAAATGCTTGTCCCAAAGCAGGTCTACCCAATATGACTACTTATTTATTCTCCTTCACCCCAGTCTTTCATTCCACATTTTACTTGGTGGCTTCTCCTTCTTTTTAATTGAGGGGGTGCAACTGTGTCCCTATGGATGTTTTAGGACTACAGTGCCCATCAAGTTACTTACCCCATTTTGAACAGCAGTGCCCATAAATGATGCAATAGAATCTTTATTGTCATTGTCCCCTTGCAGGAACAGCAAAATTTCACGGTTGCTATAACAACTCAGATAAGACATTCCACATAGATTTAAAAACAGCTACAACACTAATTAAAACAATACAACATGATATAACACATAAAATGAGCTGGCTTCAGACTCCAGAGTCTCCATTTGAGGCCAATATTGCTCTAAATAAGAAGCTGTTCTTGAGACGGTTCGTTCTCGCCATCAATACTCTATATCTCTGTCCCGATGGCAGCAGCTCGAAGAGGCAGTGCCCAGGATGTGATGGATCTCTTAATATAACTAATGCTTTACAGTGGCACCTGATGGTATACATTTGCTCTAGGGTAGGGGGTGAACAGCCCACAATGCTCTCCACTATTTTAATAATTCTCTGCAACACTATACTTTCCCGATGGGTGCAACTTCCTTACCATACACATAGACCATAAATAAGCACGCTCTCAAGAGCACCATGATAGAAGGCAAGCAGTAACTTTTGCAGAAAATGTTTTTTCCTTAAAGTTCTGAAAAAAATATAGTCTCTGCTGAGCCTTATTCACAAGCCCCTTTGTGTTGACACTCCACGACAGATCCTCCTGTAATTCAATGCCCCAAAATCTGAACCTTGTTGTAACCCTCTCCACACTGGTCCCATCAATCACAAGTGGTTTAAAATTGGTTTTCTGCCTCCTAAAATCTGCCACAAGCTCCTTTGTTTTCTTTATTTTTAGGTGCAAGTTATTAATTCTATACCACTTTGTCAACTGCTTCACCTCACCTCACTCTCCTTATCAGAGATGAACCCAATCACGGCCGTGTCATCTGCAAATTTAATAATCCTATTACTAGGTTAGGCAGAGAAGTTAGGTCTGAAGATAAACCAAGAACAAGTGAGACGAATTGCTATGTAGTTTTAGTCAATTTCACATCTCCAGTAGTGCAACTATAGCTTCAGTTAGCAGATGGGCACGGGTGTCTACAGTTTTAAATGCTGGTATTCTTACTGACTGTTGCTGCACAACTTGTTGGCTAATAAATATTATATCAGTCACCGTCTTTCAAAATAGATTTGTGTGTTGGTTTGTTTCAGGGCCTACCAGGTGCACCTGGAGCAATAGGTCCAAGAGGACCTAAGGTAGGAGAAACGTGTTGGAAGTCTTTATTAAAATAGGCATAATGAGTGATTTTAAGGGTTTTAAAACAAAGATGTGGTCCTTTTTCAGGGTGAAAGAGGACTTCCTGGGCTACAAGGGTTTCCTGGGGAAATGGGTCCAGCAGGAAATGGAACCCAAGGGCCCCCTGTAAGTACAACATTCACTTTGTTGTGTCACTCTTATGTTTTGTATAGTATGGTAAAATTGTCCATGATATTGATACTGTATAAATCCACAAAGTTGCAGTCTTGTTTTGTCTATTTGAAGCACCGTGTTATATTTTCTGAATTACATTGGTTTTGTTGGTGGGTTGACTTTAGCTTAGTATTTTAACCAGCTAAGAGTTCGTTCTTTATGTCAAGTTGGTCTTAAAAAATTCACCCACCTGGATTTCCAGGTTATCAGTGGTCGAGCAGTTCAAAATGAAGGAATTAAAAAACATATTATTGATTAAGTTTGTGTAGTTTTTCAGATGTACAACCAAGATGTAGGACAGTTCCCCACTGCTACAACACTGAGATTTGGTATATTAGACTATATCTGCTCTACAGAGTTGCAGCAGTTTGATGCCACTGTTAACTGCCATGACTCCATCCTATGGAATCATGGAATTTGTCACCAGCTGAGGTCCTTGGAGTTGCCTGCTGGAGATGATTTCTGGTGAGCTCCCTCTAATTACAGCAGGAGACTCTGGAAGAACTGTCTTAATTATTTCACCAAACTACAAACCGCATGATTACATAACAATAGAGTCAGGGCAAGGAGAGCTGTATCAAGTGGGTATAATTGTGCAGCATAAATCCACTTGTATGATATCTTAAGGTAGTTTCTAAAAGAAGCATGATCTATAAAACAGCCAACTTTATTGCATGGTGCTCTATTTGGCATGTGCTCCCTTTTTTCCTTCCTCTCTTGCAGGGTCCCAAGGGGCCTCCAGGGGTACCAGGGTTCCAGGTAAGCTAACAGGTGAAAACTTTCTGCATATTTGTCGTAAAGCTAGTGCATGATGCCCTGATGCCTGAAACTGTTTCTGTCTCAGGGCTCAAGGGGACCCCCCGGGCTACCAGGAGCTCCAGGTACCCCAGGTCTTGATGTAAGTACTAACTTAAGGAACATTGCAATATATGCTCTGAAGGATTCACTGTTTATGCACTTTATTTTTGTTTATTTGTTTGTTTTTAGGCCATCTTGCTCCTGTTTAATGCTCAGATAGATACTGTATTGTTTTATTTCTTATTATGTTTTTATTATTGGATAGTTTATTTATTGTGTGTCTTGATTGATATTTGAACAAGTTTGTAAACTGCCCAGAGTAGCTGTGCAGCTAGATGGAGCAGTATATAAATTAAATAAATAAATAAATAAATGATAGATAGATAGATAGATAGATAGATAGATAGATAGATAGATAGATAGATAGAATGGCAGTACGTGCCCCTTATTGTAAACTCTAATTTGAAATACTGTATCTATATTTTTATCTGTAGGGTATTCCAGGACGTGATGGAAAACCAGGATTACCAGGACCTCCCGGTGACCCCGTACGTATTGAAAACAAAGTTCTACAATATTCCAGTAAGAAGTGAGCAGAGCAGATTGACTAAAAGAACCACTAGCATTTAAAAGTTTAAATCTGTGTGTTGAACCTGGAAGGGGCTTACCAATTCCTGTCACTTAGAATTATGTTTGTTGAACATTGTTGTACTTCTGTTGGCCCTATCAAGTCAATTATTTGCACTTGACAGTCTCTTAAGTCAATTTTGAATGAATCCCCTAGAGTGCTTTTATAGGGAAACAATGCAGATTCAGGTGCTCTGCATAGCCTTCCCTTGAGTGTATTACATAAGGAGGAACTAGTGGAAGCAGTGGATCAGAGAATGTGCGATACTGAATGTTACGTTCCCAGTATGAATCATTGTGTGCTAGAGTTGGTGTTTGCAGTGTTTCCTGGATAGGAAGTATCAACAAATGTCCCGCTTGGCACTCTGTGTGACATTTTCAACATATAGCACTGTATCCCATGCCTGAACTTATGAAAAGAGCCAAATCACCCTCCTGTATTGTTAGGTATAGTCATTGTGTCTGCAGATACTCTTTTGCCCGGCCCCTGATATTTGCAAGTGTTCCCACTGTATCTTTGTGCTGGTACTGAGACTTCTTTTTGCATCCTGCAAACTGCCTCAGGCCATTTTGGACCTCACACTGTGGGAAACCAGTACTTGCCATTGATGGCACATTCAACAGGGAATAGTAGCCAATCATAGCTCCCAGAGAAGTGCATTGGTAGGTCCATATTTGCCATGTTAATCTTTAGGTAAAATTAGAGCTTAGAAGAGTGATTAGAGCATATGATGAGTGATGCAATGAAATTACAGTTCTAACTCCTTGCCACTACATATTTACTCCTACAAATACATGATAAAGAGTAACTCTTTACCTTCCATAACAATCACAACATTTACTTTTCCTTTCTTTAAAAAAATCCAAATGCTATGAGCTGGTAGGTGTAATGCAAGCACACACAGTTTTCCTTGTTGTAGCCTCAAGAGAGAGAACACAAGCCAGCAACACAGGCCAGCACTTGAACCATGTGATATGCCTTCACCACAACTTATTGTGATCATAACCTCTAGCTATAAAAGTAATTGGAAAGTTACCTACAGGACAAAAGAACCAAGGTTACCCCTTGATAATTTTCCAATATTGCCATTACACCTTAGCTACTGGGGGGGGGGATATGTAATTATTAGTAACTAGTTACTATAACTAGTTTCTTCTGAATTCTAACTAAAATAAATATAAGTGAAATGTCCTTCAGAATCATTTGGGATCAAGTCACTAAATTCTTTCATTGCTTCAATTGTTGAGTTGGATCTGGGTGGATGGATTTGGATGGTGTAGTTATAGCTATAGGCACTGTGTGATATTTCAAAACTGGGAAATTAGTGTAGCCTGGAATTTGAGAGTTACAAAATCGAGTCCACACTGAGAAAGTTGATTAGATAATTTTAGCAGAATCATGTTCTCTCAATCTGTCCTACTTCAGAAGGTTTTTGTGGGGGGGGGGGAATGGGGAGGAGAAAGCCTTGCATTCAGTGGAAGCAAAATATAGATTATATATGGATGCTTCATTGTGGGGCCACCACAGCAAAACAAAGTTTTTATATGTAGGTGCATATGACATTGTGGTCTGTATCTTGTGTCTTTACAATTTTAAGTAAAGGATAAACAATGTGTTACAAGATTAAGAGAACACATGTATGACTCTGTTTGGTTACAGGTTGCCCTCCCCCTTCTTGGAGATGTGGGTACTTTGTTGAAGGTAACTGCATCTTCTCCAGCCACTTCTTTTCTGTTTGTCATAAAGTGAAGATTGCTTCTTCAAGGGCAACCTTTTGATAGAGTGGATCCTGTCCTTCTGTGCATTCTTCTCTGGCAACAAACATCTTGCTGGAGTCTTGATACAAACAGGTTCCCTGCTCAATGCTTATTGGTGTGCTCTTTGTAGCTTTAATGTTACCTTTTAATGTTCTAAGATGCCCTTCTAATTCCCTGTTCTTAATTTGAATATGTCTTAAATGTTCTGTGCTGTATATTGTCCCTCATTATTGTTACTGTAGCTTGGGTCCTTTTCCAAGGAGAATGGTGGGGTACAAATATTCAAATAAATAAATAAATAGCCTAATTATTAGAGGCAGTGGGTTTTACAACTCCGGTGCAGATTCTTCTGTTAGCCAAATTACTAAATTTCCCTGATGTGTTGTCTGTTAACAAAATAAAATCTCACTTCTGATCATTTCACTTGCAACATGAGTGCCTTGTTCATAGGCTGAGTTCCCAATAACAGAAAAACATTCATGCCCTCATATTTGAATATTTAAATAGTCAAGGTATTGGCTTCTCTTATCTAATTTTTGTTGATAAAAAAACAACAGTTTTCTATATTTGCAATAAAATATTTATGGCAAATATTAAGCTAGAGTTGCAAGAATAAAGGATGAGAAATGGGAATAATAGACATATCTGACAGGGATATCTGTCTGACAGATGACATACGACTATCATTGTGATTGTTCACATTCCATTACTACTTTATCCCAAAATTTCTGCCCACTGCTTTCTTTTGCCATTATCAGGGTGAACCTGGTCTAAGAGGTCCTCCAGGAATCCCAGGCAGAGAAGGGCCAAAGGTGAGTTCCAGTAGTGAGAACAATACTTTCCCGGCTGATAAATATTTAGTTGCTCATTTATATTTTTTTCATTAAGTGATGTTTGTGTGTTCTGTGTTACATTACTGCTGCTTTGATTGATTTGATTTAAATGACTGGTTGTTCCGGCTGTACTTGCTCCAGAAATCATTAATGAAACTTCCACATGCAAACACACAGAGTAGGAACAAGTCAGATAAGGGGCAATTATGTAATGCTATGCCCCACTGAAGAGAAAGGAATTAATTTTAATGAAGGAAGATTCCAGTTGGAGGGACAGTTGCAAAAGAGCTACACTGAGTATAAATTACTGTACATCTGAGAAAACATTACAGGATGAAATGGCCTCTTTATACTTAATATTATATTATGGCTGGGTAGCTCAGTGGTTTAGGTGTCTGCCTGCAGAGCCAGAGGTTGGAAGTTTGATTCTCCACTGTGGCTTCTTTGAGTAGAGCCAGCCACTGTGGCCTCAGCCAGCTACACAGTCCTAGGATGCCCCCGGAAGAAGAGAATGGTAAACCACTGTTGTGCATTCTCTACCTAGGAATCCCTGAAAAGAGTTGTCATAAGTGAGAATTGACTTGATGGCACATGGTTATTATTTTATCCACTTGGCAGTCACCATTTTAATTTTGCTTTCAACTGATTTCAGAAAAGGGATATTTCATTTCCATCATAAGTACTGTAGCATCGCCTTATTCATTTTATTTATTACGTTTATATCCCACCGATATGACCTTACAAATTATCTCAGCCTGAATTATGTTCTCCTTAGCATGGTGTCCAAAGTATGATCCTTGCAATTATCATGAATAGCCAGCCTTTCCTAAGCCCTTTCATTCTTTCAGTTGAATGAGGGTTCTGCTCTTCTCCTTTTGTTAACCAGTACAGATTCAGAAATGCAGGAATGCCAATGAATTACCCTAGCATTGCAAGAGCTGGCAGGGAAAGAGTTTTCCAAGGTTCACATATGCATCTAAATATTTTTTTTAATCACTGCCACTCAGTACCAAAAAAGAAACCCCATCCTATAGATGCCTACTAAAAATTTAAGTCCTGTTGAAGTCAATGGTACATACTCCTAGGCTAGTTAGTATTGAGTTGCAGTAGAGACAGGCACAAAATAATCCATGAACCAAAAATTAAATGTAATTAAATTAAAAGCCCATGAAATGAGCCTGCCCATGCTTCATTTTATGAGTGGTTCCGGGAAGCATGCATTCATGAACCCAAATGAAGCACGAAATGTTTTCATCATTGGTATTTTGCTTTGCTTTGCTTCTCCCTTAGCTGACCCTGACTGACCCTGGGCCTCCTCCCAGCTGGTTCCCAGCTGAGTAGGACAGTGTCTGTCTAGGACCTACTTCCTGCTCCAGTGCTTCCTAGGAGCCTAAGGCTGCTATCCCAGCTGGGAAAGATCCAGATATTGTGACACTCTGGTTTTTCTTCTTTCTCAGTCACATGACTGAAGATGTAGGCTCTCTTTTCCACGTACAAGGATTTTTTTTAAAAAAGTGCAGATCAACCCCAGGGCCAGTAGGTGCTGCTAGAAAAAAACAAAAAAAACAAAAAAACAGTGCTGACAGCCCAAAGGCCAGCTGATCAGCGCTGGGGGGGGGGGATTTTTTAAAAAAATTAAAAAGCACCAATGAGCCCCAGGACGAGCTGGTCAGCACTAGAAAAATAAAAATAAAAAAGTGCTGACAGCCCAAAGGCCAGCTGATCAGCGCTGGGGGGAGAGGAAATTTAATAAAAAATTTAAAAGCGCCAGTGAGCCCCAGGACGAGCTGGTCGGGGCTGGGGGGGGGAGCGGAAAACTGGATCATATGCGAGCTCCCATGGACTTCTGGCTCACATGTTCCCCGGAGCAAAAAAATCCCAACTTCTCCAGTATGTCTTGGAAAACTCGCTAAAGTGGGGATAACCAGGTTTGTTTGTTTTTTTAAGCCCAGTGGCCTTGGGGACAAGATTTTTGGAAACACTTTATCTTGCAATTTAATCAGCATTTTAAAGGATGTGTGATAGAGCCCTATTGTGAAAAGTGCAGTTTTGCTCCCTATTGGGCTACTTATAGGGAACCTTGGAAGACCTACCTTACAGTTCCTGAAGTGTTCCTTAAGTCTTCCAGGAAGCATTGATGCAGGACGTAGGCCCAAGGCAGCCTACTTTCCTACTCATCTGGGGAGTCCGGTAGTGGCAGAGGGGAGAAAGACGGCCATTGCTAGTGAGGTGGGTGTTTGGGTCCATGAAGGGAGATGTGAGGTGGGAAATCCATGAAGGGGGCTTTCTGTGTAGCTGAGTTACATAGAAAGCACCCCTTTGCTCAGAACTCAACTAACCATGAACTGGTTCACTTTTGAAAAACATCCAGCATGGTTTCTGGTGTGTGGTTCATGGACCCCAACAAATCACAAACCCCCAATGGATGGTTCATGGCCATCTCTAGGTAGAGCTGTATGTCTGAACAAACTGAAGACATCATTTCATTACACAGATCTGGGAGTTGAGTCATGGCTACTGGACTTCTTTTTGAGAGATAGAAACGTTTCGCTGTTCATCCAAACAGCTTCAGACCGATGAAGCTGTTTGGATGAACAGCGAAACGTTTCTATCTCTCAAAAAGAAGTCCAGTAGCCATGACTCAACTCCCAGATAAACGAACCTGGATGACTGAGAATCTTCATAGACGTATTCATTACAAAGAGTTATGGAGAGAAACCTTGATCATTTATTGTAGTGGGCCTTAATTTATATCCCAAATTAGTTGGACTGTAGATTTCAGAACCTCTGACCATCAGCCATGCTATGTGGGGCTTCTGAGAGGTGAAGTCCAGTATCTTTCCAGGACCTATGTTTGAGAACTCTGCTTCTATGCTGAATGTTTTGAAGGTTACCCTTTTGAAAAATGTGTTAGGTGAAGCCAAACCATATAGTGACATCCTGCTGTTTTTTTTTTTTCAAAGGGGATCAAAGGTGAACGTGGATTTCCTGGGCTTCCCGGAGATAAAGGTGATGAGGTAAAAGCCATTTCTGTTGCATTGGGGAGTGATTTCCCCATTCTTTGAATAGAGGAAAAGCTCCTTTTGTATGTTTTCTCACTGAGTTGTCAAATACTATGTGTTTCATTATCCCTTTTGACTAGATAAAACAGTCACTCCAGCTCCTATTATAATCTTACAAAGTGGGGAAGAGTGGAGGGTATTGTAGATGATTTTTATCACCTATTTGTAGCAGGCTAAATAAGCATTTGACAATTTAGGCACAGCAGTCTAGGCATTTGAGAAACCTCACCATTTATGACCGTATATGGGATTTGAGTTTGGCTGGTTGGCTGTTGTTACACAGGTTAACCAACCATTGTAGTAGCTGTTTAGTTTTGATCATTTCAGATAACGTGTGTATCAGATAACTTGTGTATCAGATAATTTAGTGTACATGTGACTCAGTGGACAGCTCCCCCACACGGTTCCCTTTAAGGCATGCACACACTTCTTCCCCCCCCCTCCCCCATGGCTTTTCCTCCCCCACGCACCCAACACAACCATATTTGCTTTGGTCATGATGGAACCCATACGGGGTAGGGGTAGGGGGAAGAGTCACATGCATAAGAAAGAACCCCATACAGCCAGGAAGAAAATTAGAGGGCACATATCCCCCTGTCCTTCGATATTACTTCCAGTGATTAGAGGAAGTATAATACACAAAGGGGCATGGTGACTCAGCGGGCTAGAGCACTAAAACTATCAGCTGCAAAGTGGGCAGCTCCGCGGTTTGAATCCCGGGTGCCACACAACGAAGTGAGCTCCCATTATTAATCCCAGCTCCTGCCAAACTAGCAGTTCGAATGCATGTAAATGCGAGTAGATAAATGGTTATTGCCATAAAAAATGGGAAGGTAAACAGTGTTCCATGCACTTAAATGTGTTCGGCCATGCCAGCCACATGGCCATAGACTTGCACAACGCTGGTTCTTTGGCTTAGGGATGGAGATGCGTCCTGTCCCTAGAGTCGGACACAACTAGCACGCATGTGCGGTGGGAACCTTTACTTTTTAAAATATTGTTATTCCATTGTATCTCCTGTCCCTCCTTCAGTGAGCTCAGGGCAGTCGCAATGCTAAATCAGCCTCATCCCCAAGCTGCAAAGTAGCAGAAAGAATGGGGAAACAGACTGTAGGTGTAGAAGCATGTTAACTTTTCCCCTTAACTCTCCTTACGCTCCGTGTTCAGAGAGATGAGGAGCAGAGGGAAATGATTGTTGAAAACTGGGGGGGGGGGCATCACTGTTACAGAAATGGAAGACCATAGGCAACAGGAAATCAGAATCAAAGCACAGGATAGAAGGCTGTGGTACGTATAAAGAAAGGCTACTTCAATACCGCACATCAATATGTACATTGCAAAGTGCATGGCTATTAGCATCGTGGAACACACCAATATGCAGATGGGCATGAAAAGTGCCAGCATTTTTAAAAGAATTTATAGGATTTTTAAAAAATCTCAATCATAAAAGTAGTGGAATTTCATTGCAATTTGCAATAAATAAGAGGAAATCAAATGTCATTTGGATTTTCTAAATTAAACAGGTGACATTGGCATGAAAACCAATTTTCCAAAGGAAAAATGGAAGAGAAGCTGGTAATAGACTATTATGATAGATATACTGTTTTAAACAGTCTTCTTCCTGTACAGATTTAATATTTTTTTTCAAACCAATCTGAAAAGTAAAAATTAATATAGTTAAATAGAACATAACATATATGTATACTGTATATTATTTTTTCCTTTGTTTCAGGGGCTTCAAGGTATTCCCGGGCTTCCAGGTGTAGCGGGTCCTACAGGACCTTCTGTAAGTATGTGTTCTGTTGCAGCAGTCCAGTTTTGTATAACGGACCACTGGGGCCTCACCCATTTACTGCCGTTCGTGGTCCCTGTCTAGGACTACAAAAGCAAAAATCAAAACAAAGACCAAGGCCAGAAAAAGTTGCCAGGATTTTAGGAGATTATGTCGCATTCCTGATGGGCTCTTTTTAGTGAGTCCCAATCTATGCAGGATTCATGGGATGTGGGAAGAGGACAGAGACAGTTCTTCAAGTGCAGTTGTTACCATTTCCCATGCCTTCATGGACTTTTATCTGGTGCAGAGCAAGGGCACTTAGACAAGATACATTTCCAGCCCCCTTCTCCCCACCTCGCCCCTCTGTATGCTCCTAAAAGCAAAGGGCTCTGGAGCCAACATGTGTCGTTGGGTGGAGGTAAACATGAGTGGAGAGTCTTTGTACGCGCGCTCCCTCGGTCCTCAGAACTGGATGGGGAGTGGTTTTAGCAGAGGATGGGTTGAAGAATTCCCTTTGCAAAAGTACAGTATCTTTGCACTTGTGCTGCGTTGGATGCAAGTTATGCAACCCAGCACTCTTCAATTGACAAACAGTAATGAGTAGCATTTGAACACGGCAGTTGACATTTAAATAGACACGGCAATATCAGGAGGTGTCAATACCAAGCGGGCAGAGATAGGTGGGAGTGGGTGGCAATGCAATGAGAAATGCCATTTACATCCACCCACCCCCATATCTTTAGAACGAGTTCCACTCAGCAGGAGGCATCGGCAGGGGGCAGACCTCATCTGAGAAATATCGTGGCAATACAGAGCTTCATCACAACTAGATAGGGTTATTGTAATACTCTCTGCAGAGCGCTGCTTTTGAAGTGGATTTTGGCAAGTCCTTGTTTCCAAAGTTGAAAATTTCATGTGATAGCAAGGATGTTGGTGGGCATAAATCTCTAATATTACGTTACTCCTATCCTGCAGCACCTGCTCTGATGGCCAGTTTGTTTCAACCATAATACATGTCATTGATTATCATTTTAAAAGCCCTAAATGGCAAATTTCTTTTATCCAAGCAATTGTCATTCACTGTATTCACTAATGGAGATACTCATATCTGGGATGTCCCAACTAAACTGAGTGAGATATGTCTGTGAAGATTCTCAGTAATCCAGCTGAGTCATGGCAACTGGATTTCTTTTTTTGAGAGAGCAAAATGTTTTGCTACTCATCCAAGTAGCTTTTCAAGTCTGAGAAACCTTGGTATGAGTTTTCCAATTTATAGTTCACCTTGCTTTCACACCACCCTGGTCACCAGGGTCATTCAGATAGGTACAGTATCACTCTCACTAGAAAAGAAGTCCAGTTGCCATGACTCAACTTTCGGATAAACCGAGCGAACTAAGGAAGAGGCCCTTCTCCATGATTATATGTGTAGCAGTGCTGCGGAACTTCTTGCCAGCTGAAGAACATGTTTTTATTCTGTAAGGCATTTGCCTTACCATGTTTTGTAACTTTTTATCTTAAGAAAGTGGTGTTCTCTTCTTATATGCTTCCTCTTGTATTTTAGCAACACTATGAGTTGAAGTATTGAGTTTATCTTAATGCCCATAAGCTAATCTATATGATGCATCTGTATAAGAAGGTAGACTATGCATTATGTAAATTAAATAATACTGAAGTCACATTAGTGAAAATGGCCTGCAAAATAAAATAGGAAATGGTGGTATATAACTTCTAAAAAATGTGATTCAATCCTGTGTTTCATAGGGGGCAGTAGGAAGAACTGGACATCCGGGTGCCCCAGGTCTGAAAGGTGAAAAGGTACGTGGACAGCATCCCATTCCTTGAATTATCAGCCCAAAGCCTGAGACTTGGGGAGTGGGCGCCAAAATCTTGGTTGGGAGCCCAATCTGTGACCTGGAAACTCTGCCTACTAACAATATACTGTATCAGATCATGAAGAATTTGCCAGTCCTCCCATTTTTGTTGCTTATGCAAAAGTACAAAAACATTGTAGTAATCCAGCATCTCTTGGTCACAGTATATGGTTGATGGACTTCTTTTAAATGGGTGATGAAATACATTTTGTCAGGCCTCTATTGATAAGGGAAGAGTCATAACAGCAGAACACATAATCTGCCCCAAGGAGGTGCTAGTTTTACTCCCTGCTAGCATTTCCAGGAAAAAGAAACACATAACCTAAAAACCTAAATAGCCACTGCCTGAAGAGACAAGACCCACCTTGATGATCAAATGTCCTGGCCTGACCCTTGTGGGAAAGTGGTTAAAAATGCAGCTATAACTGCCAGCTCATGGCTGACTCAGCCTTCTACCCTTCTGAGTTTGGTAAAATGAGTACCCAGCTCATGGGGGGAGGGGGCAATGTGTAACTTGCATAAATAAATTGTAAACCGCCCAGAGAGTGCTTTAAGCAGTATGGGGTGGTAAATAAGCAGGACACTTTGCTTTGTAATGAAGCAACTTAATATTGAAGTACAGTACAGTCGTCCACCACCATTCCGTATTGCATATACTGCGGTCCCGGTATATTGCGGGACTGCAGTATATGAAACAAAGGGCTCCTGGGGCCAGCTGAATGGGCCTGTTAGAGGTCTCCTGCACTTACCTGAGGCCTGGTGCTGCCCCAAATGGGCCTCCGACAGGCTTCCCAGGCCTGTCAGACTGGAAGTGACTTCTGGATCACCGGAAACCACTTCTAGGGCTTCTGACCGGCCCGGGAAGCCCATAAGGGGCCCGTTTGGAGCAGCACCAGGCTTCAGGTAAGTGTAGGAGGCCCTAGATAGGCCCCACAGTCCCGGCCTGACCCAGCATCCGCATATTGCAGATTTTCCATTATTGCGGGTCAGGTCAGGTCCCTAATCCCTGTGATAGGCAGGGGATTACTGTAGACAGCAGCTTCCCACTTGTACAGCCAGCTCCATTATACTCCACCCATATGCACTGGAAATCTTTCTGGAAGAAATAATCAAGAAGGAGATGAAGGCTCACAACAGAGACATCCTCCTGATCCCTTCAAGAAATCAAGCCTCATTTAGTCCTATACTTCCAGTCCTCAATTTACACCACCTGAATAATACCATCAATTCTGGTAAATATAATTACTATCTATGAGGTGTTCCTAGAGAAAGCCAGGCAACCGTGATGCCCCTGAATTCCCCGCCTATTTTACTCAGCAATCCTGCTTTCTGAGAAATGCGTTGTTGTTAATACAATCAGTCATAATATCTGAATCATTGGCTCAACTTGTCTTGAAAGTCAAAACTGTGGTTCTCAACCCTCTGCTAAGGCAACAGATCTGGCCAGTCTCATCTATCTGTTTGACAGTGCTGCTAACACAATCTGTTTCATGAAAAATCAATAGACTTTTTGTTATTGTGTGATGTGAAGATGATTTTGTCAGTGTGAATGTAAGATGGCTGAGGATTTTTTTTCCTTCTGAAAAATTGTTAGAATGTTGTCTTGAACATATTGTTCCCCTCTCCTTCTGGCCTTATCATTCTCTCTAATAACCTGTCAGCTCAATTCTATGTTCCACTACAAAATAATTACTAACAGACACGACATCCTGTGAAACCTTCGATATTTGTGTACTTCCTGTTTTTAGCTTTTAAATTGTGTCTTTTTAGTAATGTAAGCTGCTGTGGGTCATTTTGGGGGGAGAAGCAGGGTAAAAATATTTTAAATGAATAAATAAGTTGCAAACTTAAATTGCTTGTCTCTGTCCCATTTGCTAAAACCTAATACTGATTAACCTTTGTACTCCATTGCACTTTCAAATTCAAATGTTTATCAGAGCTTTTATTTTACATTATTTTTATACAAGCAGTGCGAATAACAAGACTGTCGCACAGTGGTTAAATGCCTGCACTGCAGCTAAAACTGTACTCATGACCTGGGGTTCAATCCCAGGTAGCCAACTCATGGTTGACTCAGTCTTCCATCCTTCTGACGTCTGAAGCAAAATGAGTGCCCAGCTTGCTGCGGAGGCACCAATGTGTAGCCTGCATAATTAAATTGTAAACTGCCCAGAGAGTGCTTAAGCACTGTGGGGCGGTAAAGAAGCAGAACACTTTGCTTTACTTTACTTTAATAAGCATAGATACTGTATTACTTCTGTCGTACTGTATTCTGAAGAACGTGCTGCATGAAAGAGAGCATCACTCTTCGTTATAGCAGTTGGTGCTTCTTGTCATCCTGTGAAAGCCTTGGGTTGCCATAAATATATACCTTGTAGAATGGATCCAGAGATCCCATGAACACAATTCCAGCAGTGGCGCCTACTCTATATGGGCAAATAAGGTGTTGCCCACCGAGGTCTATGCCCAACTGCCCGCTCCTCCTTTCTTCCTTATCAGAGGCAGAGAAACAGGGCTTCATCTGTGCTCTCCTCCTGCTGTACCCGTAGTTGTACATTCTGTTGGCAAGAGAGAGTTTGGGGTGGGGGGAGGAAAAGAGAAAAGCAGCAGCAGTGGGTCTGAACATTTCGAATTTTGGGGGCAGGGGTAGTGTTATGTTCCTCAGTTGTGTTCTGGAGGGAATGGGATGGAGGCAGTACAAAGTCAAAGGTGACACTTGCCTGCCTTTGTCTATGTTGACATATGCATTCTTGTCTTCACATGTGTGCACGTGTATATATGAATTTGCCCCTTCTTTGCCTGTCATGTTAGCTGCTGGGCCTTTTGCGCCAACAAAGACAATAGGCACCAGCTGACATTCTATTCTAGTCCTAGTCACTGAAGGAGAAGGGAAGTTATTTGAGCTCTTCCATTTCCCTCTACCCCTAAAACAATTGCTCTGGAGAACTGAAGGGTCTTCAGAACTACCATGTTTCCCCGAAAATAAGACAGTGTCTTATATTAAGTTTTTCTCCCAAAGATGTGCTAGGTCTTATTTTCAGGCGATGTCCTATTTTTCCATGAAGAAAAATACAGTACACATTTATTATTATCTTATTATGGGGAGGCCTTATTTTCGGGGGATGCCTTATATTTCAGTGTGGGGCAAAACTGTAAGTAGGTCTTATTTTCAGGGGATGTCTTATTTTCAGGGAAACAGGGGAGCATGGGAGATGGTATAGGTAAAAAGGTACATGTTCCCCCCACACATGCATGCTAGTTGTGTCCGACTCTAGGGGTGGTGCTCATCTCTGCTTTCAAGCCAAAAAGCCAGCATTGTGAAAGTCCGTGACCGTGTGGCCGGCATGGCTGCAAGGAAACACTGTTTTACCTTCCTGCTTTTTTACAGCAGTACCTATTTATCTACTTGCATTTACATGCTTTCAAACTGTTAGGTTGGCAGGAGCTGGGGTTGACAGCGGGAGCTCGCTCCACTGCGTAGCACCTGGGATTCGAACCGCCGAGCTGCTGACTTTGCAGGCAACCATTTCAGCACTCTAGTCTGCTGAGCCACCACTGGAGAATTGAAAGATCTTCAGAATTTGCATAGGAAATGGTATAGAAAGCTTCAAACAGAAGGGGGCATTAGTTAAAAGAGCCTCTCCTTCCTCTGCTGTGAATAGCAGCCTCTGTTAGACCACAACCTCTCTTGCAGGTGGAAGGAGGGTTATTTGTTTTGTTTTGTTCTGTTTTTGTTTGTTTTGCTAGCAAATTTACTCAAGATTTATATTGGTAGTTGTCTCTTTTCATACTTGAGCAATGTTTGTATTTTATAAAGTGTACAGAGCCCTACACTTCTGCATTTTATCTGTTTTTAAGTATTAGGCTAAAATTATTCCTGGGATAAAATGATTACATCTGATTCATGAAGTACCCACCTACAGAGACATTGTGATAATAAAGAGTAGATATCCACAGTGTGTTTTTCTCCTTATGGTATGTATAGGGTGATGAGGGAACTCCTGGGAAACCTGGACCTCCTGGACCACCTGTAAGTAAACTGTAAAAGCCAAGATAGAAATAAATGATCAATAAATGCTATTGATAGCCAAGGTTGTAAACATACAATGGTACCTCTTCTTACGAGTAGAGATGGGCATGAAACGACCATTTTTTGTTACCATTCTCCATTATTTGTTCCGTTACGTAACGGTACAATTAATGACCGTTGCGATGGGGCAGGCTCGAACCAAACAGAACCAAGAAAATTTTCTTCGGTTCTGTTCGTTTCCGTTAATGCCGTCGCACCGCTCGTGGGATGAATAATGTAGCAGTGGAGGGCAGCGAGAGGGGGGCTGGGCCTGGCGGAGCCTTTTTGCCCCCTCCCCGCCAGAGCCAACGCGAGACTTTGCCGGTTTCGCGAGAAGAGGCGGGATCTGAGCCCTTATGGGCTGGACTTGGTGAAGCGGCAACGGTGCAGCCAGCTCGGAAGTCGGAGCGGAGGGCATTGTTGGAGCATGGGGGAGTGCAGCGGCACCCCCCATACACACAGGTGTCCCGGGTATAGGCCCGGGGGTGCGGGGTGGCGGTCTGCTGGGACGGCGGCTCCCGGGGTGGAGTGGTTCCTGGGGAGAAGGGCCCCAGTTAGGGTGGTGCTGTGCAGAGGTCTGGGGGTAGCAACCCAACGGGGGTGGGGGATCGGTCCTTGGGGAGGGGGCCCAAGGGAGGGCGGCGCTCGGCGGTGCTCCGGGGGTGGCAGCCTGTTGGGGGGGCGACCGGAGCAGCGCCCGGTTCCGGGAGGACTCCCTGTGGCCATGGGATTGCTCTCCTGCTGGCAGGCTTGCCACCGGCTCCGGCGGCGCCCGGCCCTGGGAGGGCCCCCCATGGCTGCAGGACGGCTCTCCCAGGAGGCTTGCCCTGGCCCCGGGAGGGCTCCCTGCGGCCATGGGAACACTCTCCTGGCCTGCATGCTGCCAGCTCTGGTAGCGCCCGGCCCTGGGAAGGCTCCCTGCAGCTGCAGCTTGCCACACCCGAAAAATGAAGAAACGGAAACAAGTGGGCCCTGGGGGCCCAAAAAACGGAAATGGAACGAAGTGGACCCCAGGGCCCGAATAACGACCACAAAATGCCATTTTGGCGTTTTGTGCTCATCTCTACTTATGAGTTTAATCCATTCCAAATGCATGCTAAGTTGAATAGCTCTTATGTAGAGCAGCCCTCTCTAAAAAATTCAAAATAAAATAAAATAAAATAAAATTATAAGTAGATCAGACCACATCTAAAATTTGTAAGGCAGCAGTTAAAACACCAGTAGCTTTTTTGCTCTTGAGTCGAATTGCTCTTAAGTCGAGCCACTCATACACGCTGGGAAGCACGTTCCATTGATTTCAGCGAAGCAGCCTTCCAAGAAAGAATGCAGACACTTGCAGTATAATTTGTTTATTGTGACTTGACTTTCAATTGGAAAAATTGAGTTTTCTCCTCGTGGCACTGCATGGATATTATTTTGCAGTGCATTACATCATAACAGAATAGGATACACTCCCCAATATTAGACAACAGATATTCTCTTCCGAAGTTCCGAAAGTTAGGATTCTTGAGTCTTGTGGTTGCCGTTGCTGTTGTTATCCGCTTCTCCTACATCTTAATTTTTTTCTTCTTTCTCAGGGTGTGCCATACAATGAAAGAAATGGCATGAGTAGCCTATACAAGCTGCAGGTATTTATTTTAACAGTCTCTAAGTCAGATGGCTTGTGTTACACTCTTTTTTCCATGAGTTCAAATGCAATGGTTTTCCTCCTGCAGGGGAATGCCAACGCTGCAAGTTATCCTGGTCCACCTGGACCCCCTGTAAGTTTTACATCATTACTATGATCTGATTTAATTTAAAAATTACTATGATCTGAATATTAATGAAAATGAATTGAAATGGGCATAGTTCTTAAGCTTTTTATGATATACATTAACAGTTATCTATTATGTATCAGCTGAAATCAAAACCAGTGGCACTGATTTTTTTTAAAAAAAATTAATGGCTAACGCAACTCTACCCCAAGACTCCCAAAAGCTTCCCCTACTCAAAAAAAGTTTCCTATGGACCAAAAAATGGGATTAAAGAGATGTAAAATGACCAACATGTTTTGTCCAACCTCTGTTTTTAGGGCCCAAAAGGAGACACTGGAGGAGTGGTATGTACCTGATTAAACTAACTCTGAAACATTTGATTGTTGAATTTCTGCCTCAGCAGGAAGTTGTATTTGATGGTTCATGAACCATTGAGCGATAGAGTTCCATTATTTGATATCACGGAGGACAAACCCTTGACAAACATTGGATGTGACTAAATGGGTTGCAGCAATCTGGGTTGAATTTAAATGGTTCTTATCTTTGGTGTGATCTATTTCACCTTGCACTGGAGTGATCCTTCCATTCACACAGGAGACATTTCTTCTCCCATCAGAAAGATCCAGACAGCTTTCCAATTGGTCCAGTTACTCCCCCTTTGGATTACTGATGTTCCATTCCTCATCCTCTTTCCTGCCTTTTTGGGTGGCCCTCATCCTGCAGATTGCAGTAATGCCCTCCCCTTGGGGGGGGGGCTAAATTTAACACGTGGTGTAGCACTATAGCAATGCATCAGACTAGCATGGTAAATAAGCCTGCCTGCTCACACTTCCTCCCCACGGCTTAGTGCTGCATCAGATATGCTACTGGTATGTCTGGATGCTCCTTTATATCTGAAATAGTGCTGTGCTACTTAGGAGAATATTTTTTAAAATAATGAAAAGAGAGTTGGGGTTTCTCCTTGTATTGTCATAACCCACTGCATATGTCACAGGTTTGTCACCCAAGCGAATGCACGGGACAAACAGCAGCGCTCCCAATAGCTCCATATGTTGTATGGAAGTTGTACCCACCGGGATAAGACAGTGTTGCACAGAATCATAAGGATTGCAGAGAGTATTGTGGGCTGTTCACTCCCCACCCTAGAACAAATTTATACTACCAGGTGCCACTGTAAAGCATTAGATATATTAAGAGATCCATCACATCCTGGTCATTGCCTCTTCGAGTTGCTGCCATCGGGACGGAGATATAGAGTACTGAGGGCAAGAACAAACCATCTCAAAAATAGCTTCTTTTTTAGAACAATATTGGCCTTAAACGGAAATCCTGGACTTTGAAGTCAGCTTATTTTATATGTCATATTTTAGTCATTTTATATGTCATATTATGTGTTGTACCTGTTTTTAAATCTATGTGAAATGTTTTAAATGAGTTTTATATAGCAACCACAAAATTTCGTTGTTCCTGCAAGGGGGCAATGACAATAAAGATTCCTATTCCTATTCCTATCCTATTCCTATTCCTATTCCTATTCCTATTCCTATACTGGAGTGCTAGTGATATCGCAGAAATGAGTGGGACAGCTTACAAAATGGGCAGGATTAATCTTTCTGAAAACACATGTAGTTGGTGTGAAATAGGGTGAACTAAACTGCATCACAACTAACTCAATAGTGCGTTACATACTCATCGGACCACCCTTATTCCTTCAAGCCGGCCATCTCGAAGAGTCATTTACTAATCCAGGAGAAAAAGCAAATTGTAACACTGGATGACTGTTTCATATTTGAATTATCCCTCTCACCAGCCTAGATAATAGCCCTGCATTTGTTTTCGCACCGCTGACTTCATACTGCCCTTTTTGAAAGTAAGAATGTTTCTGATGAAACAGTGCCTTGCTTGCTTGACTCTGCATATGTCAGAGTAAGTTTATGTAGAAATTATTCTTCACCTTTCCCTGCGACCCATCTTCATCATGTGTTATTCTTAAACACATGTTGTTGTTGTTGTTGTTGTTGTTGTTGCTGCTGCTGCTGCTAAAAACTATGCTTTTTAAGGAGGCACATGGCGACCTCTTGCCCCATCCTGCCGAGGGCTTTCCCCCGCTTTTTGATTATACTGTTCTTTAGCTTGTGCTTTTATCTTGTGAACCGCCTAGAGTTCCTGTAGGAAGATAGCGCGGTATATAAATGAAATAAATAAATAATAATAAATAAATGTCATGTGACATTGCACTGATGAGCAGTCGGAGTACAGTATAAAGTCACATGGCTGCCATTTGTAAAAATAATATCTAGGTGTTATAAAACAGAAAGAAATTTTAAATTATTCAATAAAATAGTTAAAAATAAAATGTAAGAATATTTCAAGCTAACAAATGTTCAGTATATAATCGCAAGGCTTCATTTTTCTTTATAACATAAAATACTTCTAGTTCTTTGTGTAGACGGACACTTGCTTTGAAGCACATTTTAAGAGCATAGTTTTAATCACATCTATTCTTGCTCATATTTCCAAAAGCTTTTACTAGCTCTGATCCTAACACACATCTCTTACTCAGTTGACCTCACCATTCCTTGTATATAAAACCGAACCTATCCAGCCAGATACCCCACAGACCAATTAGCTCATAGTTTCATTGATAAACATTCTTCCCTCCATCTCAACTGCCCTAATGGATACTCCTGACATTCATCCCACGTACAACCATCAATCAGCCCCAGAAGCTGACCATGCAACCCCATATAAACCCATGCACAAACTAAGTTCAAAACTACAAGATCTGTTAGTGTGTAGTGGATAATGGATATTGTGTAGGACTAGGACTCAGTAGATTGGAGATTAAATCACTTCTTAGCTATGAAACGCATAGGGTGATGGTGGTAAAACCACTCCTTAAATATCTCACTGCCTTGAAAATCCTGTTAGGGTCACTAAGAGCTGGTTCCAGTTTGATGGCACATAATAACAATAAGAGCACAGTTACTACAGGAGGTTTCTGTGTCTGAAATCAGGTAAGAGTCGACCTTCATAAGGTTTACTCCTCAAAGGCGTCATCCATCCCTAGCTGAGATTTTTAATCAAAACTTCAATATGTGTACACATTGCGAGTCAGAAAGCAATTCCTCTTTCCACGTTATACTCAATAAACACTCAATAGGGTAAAAATTGGTTTCTCTAAGTAAACAATGTGCTCAATGCCTTGCAAAATGTTTGTATGTTTTATTTCTAACTTTCTTTATTAAAGAAGTAAAACTTTTCAGTCATCATTTTTGTTTATATATACAAGGGTGAACCAGGCCCAATGGGGTTGCCAGGACTAGAAGGACTTCCAGGAGAAAAGGCAAGCATTTTAATAGTTAATTTATCATTCCGACAAGTTTGACTATATTACTGATTGGCCCTGCTTATGCTTTTTCAAATCCTTGTTACGCATCCGTGCTGAGAAAACACATTTTCTCAATAAATGGCATACTAGTGGAAGGCAAACCTACTTAACGAGCACTTTTATAGCATAATTGTGTATTGTATTAGGGAAACTGGTAATCTGCATATGCTAAAATATAACATACCTGTCATGGACAGGATGTTTGTCTGCTTACACAATATAATAGCAATAGAATATATATTGTGTTGTTTCCCCCTGTATTCACCTAAGGTGGCCTTATGCCTTCAGGTGTCATGGGGGATAATATCCTTTTACCATAAGACAGAGTGCTGGGTCTGTCAGCTTCTGGAACACGGAGGGGGCACCATTTCCCCCCTCTCTCAAGCAGCAAACTATCTTGCAAACAGGGTGAAATAATCACAGGATAATTGCTTCATTCTAAGGGCTCCTGTGTAAGATGTCTGATGAATCAAAAGCATAGAGTCAATTTCAAGTGTTGAAGTGAGTGTGGAAGTCACAAGGTGAAGTTATTGGAGAAGAAAGATGACAGGAGATGAAGAAGTTACTTTGGGGCGGGGTCTATATCTCCATGTATATAGCATGGGTATTTTTGAAACTGATATTCAAATAAGTAACTTCTTGGTTCTAGAAAAAAAAATGAAAAGTCAAAATCCATGGACTACAGAGTCAGGTGTGCTTGAGCAGATAAATTTCATTGGACTGCGAGAACCCTAGGTAAACATTTGTCTACATGTACGTAGAGATAAACTAGGTGGTGGTGAGTCATGGCAATGGATGTAAGCCTGGCCTCCAAAATGCCACAAGACACCAGCCCACATCCCAAATTTTTGCCCTCAGTGCACAGAGGTGTTGCCAAGTACAGTATCTTGTAACATTTAGGCATGGGGGTTCCAGGCATTGCCATGTCTCCCTGCCCCACCCCAGTTTATCCCTACATGTGAGCAGATGGGCACCTATAGAGGACTGCAGTTATCTAATATTTTGCCTTCCTTTGGTATGTAAGGGGAACTCAGAGGCTGCACAGTATGCTAGCCACATTACAATGTTTGCTCAAATATTCATTAAAACCATTTGCCCTTATTATCTCCCACAGTCTGTCAAATTCTTCATCAAAACTCTGACCTTTTGAAGCTGTTTAAAAGCATTACAGTGCAGCATCTCTCTTTTTTTAGGGGGACCAGGGACCAGCAGGTCCTCCAGGAGTACCAGGGGTACCTGTAAGTATGGTGATTTCATACTGTGACAAATAACATCAATCGCAATGCATGAAAGATTAACGATGTCGGCTTGAAAAATACTGTATATGAATGTATGCACCCAGATGACTCTTCTGTGGAAAATAATATCTTGGCTTGACATCTATATCTTAATATTTTACTTTATATTATGAATTGATTATGACACCTAATCCTTCACACCACTCAATTCCATTTCCTTCCAAGACAACCTTTCTTGTTGTTAGACTCTGTACAAGAGCTTCCAATAAAACCACATTTACATCCTGCTTTCCCATTCACTTGCCTTTCCGCCTCCAGTTTCTATAGCCTTCCACTCCTGGAGGGTATTTTCACCTAGAAAAACAGGAACATAATTCCCTCATACCAGGCACAGATCTGAAAGATTCTTTCCCAGTCCCATTCTCACTTAAATGTAGAACCTTAGATGTAAACATGTGTTTCTGAACCTGAATACCTTCTTTTGGTAGGCAACCGGAAATATTTCATTTCACTGCAGCCCTCAAACTTGGCTGTTGTTAAAACAAAATACAGGGCTGAAAATCCTGTTGCGTAGCTATGCCTGCACAACTTGAAGATGAGTGATCAGTTTCAAAATTCAGGCTGGCATAGAGATCATATCCAGGAAGCAGTTCCACAAGTAGACTTTTGCAGTTAGCTGAAACATCAATCGTGCAGTCAGGCCCTCAATACAGAATACCTTGCCATGAGCCCTTATGAACCTCTGCAGGTGTAACTTTATACTATGGCAAGTGTAATAGGGTTCTTTCAGCCACTGAACTGAAACATTGATTTGCCTGTTTTCATCCTTTCATGTATACATTTAAGCTGTTGTCATTTTAATTTACAATAACAGTTTTTTAAATGGGTCACCCACAAGTTATGTTATTAAAAAGTGTGTGTGTGTGTGTGTTGTGTCGTTACAGTCGTGACCGACTCTTCGTGACTCCATGTCCATGGAGTTTTCTTGGCAGGAGTACTGGAGTGGCTTGCCAGTTCCTCCTTCAGGCGCCTACAGCACCTGGTATTCCCTGGTGGTCTCCCATCCAAGTACTGACCAGGGCCGACCCTGCTTAGCTTCTGAAATCAAGCGAGATCGGATGTGCTTAGGGCATCTAGATAGCTCTTTTTAAAAAGTATACAGGTTAAATAACTACCATTGGAAATCTTTATTTCATGTTCAATCAGTTGTTACATAATTTTCATAAATTTCAATTTTAATTCCAGTTATCTGTTATATTATGGTATTTGTAATCCACAAGGGGGGGGGGTGCCAGTTTAGGGAAAGTAATTCCAAAGTGACCAAAAAGGTACTTTTCCAGATGCCAATAGAAAAAAAAACTAGTAGGAGATCCATGGTGACCACCTGCATGTCTTTCTCTGTAAACTCAACCATTGACTTAAAAACTAGCCATTTAGTCAATGAATTAATAACAGTGGTTCAACAAATTAAATGTGTCTAGGCTTAAGTGTTAAGAGCTACTTATCTCTCCATGTCTGATGTTCAACAGCAACAAATGACTTTTCCAAGTCTAATGTTCCGAACTTAGGAACTGAACCAGGTCACCAATAAATCCCTGGTAAACTGAATCAGCTCCTGAACCAAATCCCTTGCACAGTAGGGATGTTAAGGAATGTCCTTTTTATCTTTATTTGCATAGGGAAAACATGGTGCACCGGGACCCCCAGGGATGCCTGGAGAACCAGTAAGTGTACCTGCAGTCCAGTTTCCATCTGTGACATGTCAGTGTGATATTGATATTGTAAATTACCAAGAAAAACTATTATATTTCTTTTAGGGTGAAAGAGGTCCTGTTGGAGACATTGGCTTTCCTGGGCCAGAAGGGCCACCTGGAATACCTGTAAGCAATTAACCTGCAACTTCTTGTTCCTCCTAATACAAAACTTCATCTAGTTCTGTCTGTGGATGCAGTTAAAGTAGAAGTTTACTAAGATTCATGTTCTAATATGTGCCCTCTTATGTGATATTATTTATTCATTATATTACCATACTGCCCCAGTTTAATTGACTCTTGGGCTTTACAACCAATGCAATACCAATGATAATATAATTTAGTCCTATATAAAACAAAAAGAGGATAATAACTGGCAATTAGAAGCAGCAAGTGAAACTGTTTAAGGCTATACAGATCACACTGTGCCAAATGCCTTCGAATTATTACAACACATTCTCTAAGGCTTTCACGGCCAGGATCTGATACTGTAACTGTTGTGAGCTTTTTCGGCTGTTTGGCTGTATTCTAAAAGTTTTTACTTCCTGACATTTCGCCAGACTCTGTGGCTGCCATCTATACCCCAGGGTATATTCTATATCCCAGAGCACAGAGAGAACTCCTAGTTCCCTGAGCTCCTTGCCCTCTAAAGATGCTGGCCACAGAGTCTGGCAAAACGTCAGGAAGAAAAACTTCCAGAACATGGACAAACAACCGAAAAACTCACAACAGCTATTAGAGCATATATCAGTACAGAGAATGCCTAGGACTGAGCTATAAACACTTTGAAAGTTTGGGAAAGGTCTTCTGCAGTTGCAGCACGGACAATGGTGCAGGGACTTGGCAAATCTTCTGGGAGAGCAGACATACACTTCGCCTAAGATGGCATGGGCATTTGGGAGGAAAGTTACTGCAGGTCATCAGTGCTTGGGCAAAAGAACCATCTATTGAGCTCCCAAGCCAAGTATGATATAACTCTAACTCTGTGGGCCAGTGCATTGAACTCTACTGAGAAATAAAATACTATACAAAGAAACCCAACTGTATACAGTATTCTCAAAGGCTTTCACAGACGGGAATCTGAGAGCTTTTGTGAGTTTTTCGGGCTGTGTGGCCGTGTTTTGCCAGACACTGCGGCTGGCATCTTCAGAGGGCAAGGAGCTCAGGGAACTCAACTGTGTAGAGAGCAAATGTTGAGGCAAAATGAGATGAGGTCTCCTAAAAATTCTGTTAACACACAAAGCCCCTACCACTGGCAGCTGCCTTGCAAGAAAAGAATGAATCTCTCTTTTTACCTTCCATTTTCACTTTCTCATTTTAAGTCAGCAAGAAAGTGTTTGCTTTTTACCAGCACAATATTTTGCTAATACATACACATATTCTGTTAATGGAATGAAAGGATGATCTAAGCCCTCCAGGGAACATGGGTGACTCCATCTCACACTTTCTCAGACTGTAGTTTTTGGAGAAGAAAGAGGCCTATTCTCATTCTGCTTTGAGGAGCGTGGAACTAATATTTTTCAAGTTAAAAAGACAACAAAACATATTAAAGGCAAGTGCGAACAAGAATATAACCATAGTATCGCGCAAGCTCCCCAAAAGAGAATATTTGAATGTCTGTAATCCAATTGAAAGTCAAAACTAAAGTAGATCTATCGCATCAGTGGAACTGATGGAGCTCTTGACTCACCAAACCTCCACTGATTTAATGGAATTATGTTAGTCCTGACTTGCAAAATACATTTTAGCCAATGAGTCATTTAGATGCCTTGTTTTTAAAGAAACAATGCTGTCCCTTACAGGGAATAATTTTTAATATGTTACCCACCAAACCTGGATCTTAAGGTGTCTAATGCTTCTTTTGACAGAAAGAATAACAAAAATAACAAAATTGGTGTTATTTTTCTAGGGCATAAATGGGAAGGATGGACTGCCTGGCCCTCAGGTAAGAAGTGTCTTGTGCTTTCTGGTTTATGTGCAAAGTCATCATCATTCTGCATTTGGCCACAGTGGAACTCTGGATGAACTGTTTTGCAGAGATGCTTAGATCCTTAAGGCTGTCTTTCCATTTTTCTCCCCAGGGTTCATTGGGTAAACCTGGTGACAGAGGCCCCAAAGGAGAACGAGTACGTTTTATTTTATTTTTTACTGATGGTTAAGTTACTCTTTGATAATGTTGTTATTACGGCTGTTGGTATGTTGTCAAGAGGCCTCCGACTCGTGATGACCCTTTGAAGGCGCACTCTCCAATATCTCCTGTCTTCAGCTGCCCCACTCAGCTCTTGGAAACTCAGCCTGGGAATTCCTTTAGGGGATCAGTTCATCTCATATTTGGCCTTCCTCTTTTCCTGCTACCTTCTGCCTTTCCCAGCATTATAGTCTTTTCTGGTGAATCACACCTTCTCGTGGTATGCTCAGGGGTAGGACAGCCTGAGCTTCACCATTTTGCCTCTGCATATTGTTTAGGCATGATGTGATCTAAGACCCCCTGATTGATCCTTCTGGCAGGCCAGGGTATTTATTTATTTATTTATTTATTTATTTATTTATTTATTTATTTAT
>JAHTLZ010000122.1:24088301-24104472 GCA_023846285.1 Phrynocephalus versicolor | reverse complement strand
TATTTATTTATTTATTTATTTATTTATTTATTTATTTATTTATTTATTATTAGAATTATACCCCGCCCATCTTCCTGTAGGAACTGACGGAGCAACTAATGGCACAATAAAAAGCAGTAACAACATGATAAAACAGTGACTAAACAATTTAAAAACTATAAAACAGTTTAGTGCCCTGGCATCATGTGCAAAGCCCAGCAGTGAGACTTCTCGGAGGGGGCAGATGAGGATGGCGGGGGGGAGGAAAAAAAGAGGGGGGGGAAACTACAGAAACTCGCCAAAGTCCTCCCGAAAAAGCGGAGTTTTTAACGCTTTACGGAAGGCCAGCAGGGACTCTGCAGAGCGCACTTCGCTTGGGAGGCTGTTCCATAGAGATGGGGCTGCCACTGAGAAGGCCCGGTTACGTGTAGATGTTTCCCGGGCCTCTCTAGGGGTGGCAACCCGAAGCGAGTGCACTCGCGACTGTCGGATTGGACAGGCCGAGGTTGATCGCTGGATGATCTGCTCTGACAGGTAGTCTGGGCCCAGGACATGGACGGTTTTATAAACTAAAACCAGGGCCTTGAATCTGATCCGGGATGCAACGGGCAACCAATGCAGGCGAGCCAGAACTGTGGTGATGTGGTCATAATGACACGCACCCACCACCAGTCTGGCTGCCGCATTTTGTACCCGCTGCAAACGCCGGAGGAGAGTCAAGGGCAACCCCATGTAAAGAGTGTTGCAGTGGTCCAACCTCGAGATCACCAGCGCTTGAACCACAGTTCTCAGAGAGTCGCCATCCAGGTATGGGTGGATCTGGGCAATTTGATGAAGATAGTAAAATGTGGATCTGGTTGCTGCAGCCACCTGGGCTTCCAAGGTAAGCGCCGGATCCAGAACCACGCCCAGATTCCGAACCCTATCCGCCAGCTAGAGAGAAACTCCCTCCAGACTGGGGAGAGGGCCTCCATACCCAGATGGCGAACTCCCAAAGAACATAACCTCAGTCTTCTCAGGGTTGAGCTTGAGCCTGTTGGCCCTGGTCCATGTCAATACCGCATCCAGGTACCGGTCGAGAGTCCGAACAGCTTCCACTGCAGAGGTGGAAAAGGAAAGATAGAGCTGCGTGTCATCAGCGTACTGATGACAGCAGACTCCAAATCTCCTAATGACTCCAGCCAGCGGCCTTACAAGGGAGTATCCACGGGGCCGACAACTCTCCCCCATGCTGCACATACTGGAGACGGCCCTCCACGAAGGACCGGAGCCAACTGCGAGCAGTGCCTCCAATCCCCACCTCAGAGAGCTGATCCAGTAGGATACCATGGTCGACGGTATCGAAGGCCACTGACAAATCCAGGAGAACCAACAGGGTAGAGCAACCCCTGTCAGCCGCCCGGATTAGGTCATCTTGCAGCGCGACCAAAGCTGTTTCGGTCCCCCGGCAGGGCCTGAACCCGGATTGGCATGCGTCAAGGCACTGTTGTTCCTCCAGATATGACTGAATACAGATCGCGGCCACCCGCTCGATAACCTTGCCCATGAACGGGACATTGGCAATTGGACGGAAATTCGCCAATTGGTCCGATGCCAGGCCAGGTTTTTTAAGAATGGGCTTGATCACCGTCTCCTTCAGACGAGAGGGAAAAAACCCCTCGCTGAAGGAGGCAGTGGCGATGGCAGATGCCCGTTCTGGCATGCTCCCGCCGGCAGCTTTTATCAGGCAGGCAGGGCAAGGATCGAAGGGGGTGGACGTGGGCCGGCAGTGGGCAATCGCCCTGGAGGCCTCCAAAGAGGAAATAGGCCCAAGCTCATCCAGCCGAGGAGAGTGAGGTGGCCCAGTGACTGGGGATGGCGGGGAAGGGCTAGTACAACCAGAGTCGAAGCCGGCCCGGATGGCCTCTATTTTTGATCGAAAATAGACTGCAAAGTTCTCACTACTGAAATCAGTAGGAGGAGGCCTGGCCAGACTAGGATTGGTGAGGTCCTGAACCACCCGGAACAGCTCCACCTGGTGGTTTGAGGCCTCACCAATTCTCAGGGAGTAATAGGATGACTTGGCCTCCCTGATTGCTCGGGAATAGCACCTAGTCTGGATAACAACTGCAGTGTTATTAATTGAAAGATTATTAGCTGCAATGCTCCCCTGGAGCACCGCATTTGAAGTGAGGTGAATAGTACACCACTTTAATCTGTGACTTTCTGACTCCCTCACTGGCTGACAGTGCCCATACAGCTCTTGTGGCCTTCTTCTAGAACAGTGTTGGCGAACCTATGGCATGGGTGCCAAAGGTGGCACTCGGAGCCCTTTCTGTGGGCACCTTACAACGCCCCTTCACAGCCACCTGTATTCAGGTTAAATTGCTGTATTGGCACTTTGCGGAAAATTAGTGGGTTTTGCATCGCAGTTTGGGCACTTGCCCTCTAAAAAGTTCTCCATCACTGGCATAGAAGAATCACAAGAAAGTGAATTCTATGGAACTGCATATTCTATCAGTGCCTTTCCTTGTCACAGAATCTGCCATACTTGTGTTCTTCTTGGGTCTGAAAGTACAGTACCCCTAAAATGGTGTCTTAAATTGATGCAAAAGAAAACAGAAGAGATAAACTGTTCTCTGGTGTGTGATTATGCCAACAGAGCTGTATTGGAGCTTGTGGGAGGATGCTTTGTACTCTCAGTGAGGGGTATTGGGGGATGGATGGGTACAGTGAAGTAGTGAGGTGGAATAATAGTGTCACACAAGTGGGCATTTCATAATATAATGCTGGATGAAGGTTAACAATCCCTATACCATTCTCACCACCACCACATTCTTAATATTGAATGAGAACAATTATTGATTTGCTATAATAATTAAATTACTTGCTTTCAGATATTAAGAAGCCTTTCCTTTTAAATAGCTAGGAATGCCTAATTTATAATATGCCCTAGTGGCTATATTGTCCATATACAATCTGTGATTAATTTTGTACAATTACCATATTTAATTAGGCGTACCTAGTTTTTAGAGGTATGTATGTGTGGAAAAAAATTCACACATACATACTGAGACCTCCGGACCCGACAACAGCCACTGGGGAGGCTCCCGCTGCAGCTCATGGCTCCTTTCTTTCCTCAAAGGGAGCCATTGCCTGCAGCGGGGGCTTCCAGAGCGGCAGCACCAGGCACTTCCACAGTGGCCACCCCCAGGTCTGGAGGTCCCCGCAGCAGCTGCCCAGGAGGCTCCCAGCAGCAGCCGCTGTGAAAGTCCCCGATGGCCACTGATCCAGAAGCCCCTGCTGCAGCCCATGGCTCCCTTTGAGGGAAGAAGAGAGCCATGGGCCACTGGGAGAGGGGGCACAGCAGCAGCAGCAGCAGCAGCTGGGTCCAGAGATCTCCACAGTAGCCTCTCTAGAAGCAACCAGCAGGGCTGTAATCACTCTATAAGACGCACAGACACTTCCCCTTACTTTGAGGGGAAGGAAGTGCATCTTATAGAGCAAAAAATGTGGTAATAGACAAATTTGAAGGGTCACATTGCAGGAATTGAACTCTGCTGACTACATATTTAATAAAGAGTGTTCAAACTCTACTCAGGAATTCTGTATAGATTCAATTAGTCCAAAGCTCCACCAGAAGTCATGGAGGTCTTTGAACTGAAGTCTTAATTACAGTTAGTAGCAAATGTTAAACCACTGCAAAAGCATATCAATTTAGAGGTCAAGTTAAGTGACACGAAGGTCTTCAGTCTTTGCTGTAATCCTCAGCTTCCTCTCTGCTCCTGTTAACCAAATCCATTAAGAATTGCAAAATAGTGCAGTTCAGAGATATTTAACCACAGTAGCAGGTCAACATTTAACAGTAATTTTTAGTAGAAATTTTATCTCCTGTATGCGGGGACACACACACACACACACAGAGAGAGAGAGAGAGAGAGAGGGAGAGGGAGAGGGAGAAGGAGAAGCAGGGTTTCCAGAGCCAATTTTGAATCTTTGTGTATTGGGTTCTGCGATTTCTTTTAGGACTTTGTACACTGACACTAAAATCTTGAATTAGTAGTATAAGGCCATCTACTGTTATGTTTGCAAAAGCAGATTTAAGATCAGCTCTGAAAATTTGACTTGTGCGCTTTGATTTACACGACTAAAGTTTACTCAAGAGGCCACCCACCATATTTAATAGTGCTTTACAGCTTTGTTTGTATGAA
The DNA here is from genome assembly GCA_023846285.1 of Phrynocephalus versicolor. Taxonomy (NCBI): domain Eukaryota; kingdom Metazoa; phylum Chordata; class Lepidosauria; order Squamata; family Agamidae; genus Phrynocephalus; species Phrynocephalus versicolor. Next base: position 24,100,303 of record JAHTLZ010000122.1, on the reverse strand, counting down.
CGAATTCCCATTAATATGGGGCTATGTCTAACAAATATCTCTATAAGAGTTAGAAGGTTGCAGTGCTTTTTGCAGTTTCCTATTTCTCCTACATTCCTCCTAGCCAAATCCCATGTTATCCTGGAAAGTCCCATCACCCTCTGGAGAAGATTTGAGGATCTGAGAGGCTGTAGATGGAAGGAGGAATTGGCAAACATCCTTCTTTACCCTTCCATTTGTAAAAGTTTCTGCTTGATCATAGAGACTTCTCTAAATGGAAGGACAGTCTGAGGAACAATCAATTGTTCATGAACAATTAGTATAATTCTATGTGATTAAGAACAAAAAGACTAGTGATCTGAAATGGCTACTATTATGTAGCTCCATGGCATGTTGAGATTCATATTCTGTTTTGATTTCAGATTATTGAACTACATGTGTGTACTTAAGCTTGTATACCACATTTCAAATGTTTCTCTTGGGAAGATTGGTTTCTCACTTGAAAACTGTCCCACAGCCTTCTGTGCTGTTACCACAGGGAAGAGTAAGTTTTCAAATAGGCAGAGTACCATGAAGTGTTTTCTTTTTCAGAAAGTACCCATATTTTTCCATCTATAAGACACCTCCATGTATAAGATGGCCCCCCAGTTGTGTATAAGACAACCCTCAATTTTTAGTCTAAAATTTTTAGACAAAAAATATAGTGTTATACATGGGAAAATACTGTAATTTACGTCTTTTAAACCAGAATCTTCTTTAAATCATTTACTGCATTCTGCCATGTGGATTTCCCGTCTTTCATTCCCGTGCTCATATATTACAGGAAGGGTAAAAAGAGAAGTGTGGGTAGGAGGGCGGGTCTTTCCTTTCAACTAAGGCATCACAAGCTTTTATCACCTTTGCTCCTTGAATCCTTTGCTCAGTATAAGTGTCATTTGCACTGATAGATCTCACGTCTCTTTGCTGAGCCTGCAGCAGATACAAAGCAATAAAAGGCTGAACGAATAGATGGACTGAAAGTTCTCTTTTTTTCGAACAGGGGGATCAAGGTATACCAGGAGATAGGGGCCTGCAAGGGGAAAGAGGAAAACCAGGATTTCCTGGGGACAAAGGAGATGTAGGACCGATGGGACCCATGGGAGAAAAAGGCAATCCAGGATCACCAGGTCATAGAGGGCTTCCAGGTTCACCAGGTGTTCCAGGTTTACCGGTAAGTTGAAATGGCTTTTGTCAGGCTTGCAAAGCAAATGTCTGTAAGTACAGTAGGGCCCCGGTATCTGCTGTGGATTGGTTCCAGGCCTTCCCGTGGATAATGAAAACCATGGATAAGAGGGACTGCCTGCCCACACACCCCTTAACTGCTCTTTCCTGACAGTGGCTTGTTTTATGACTGCTGTTTGAGACAGTAGCTTGCTTTATGGCCACTGTTTGTGACAGTCGCTTGCTTTACAGCTGCTATTTGTGACAATAGCTTGCTTTACAGCTACTGTTTGTGACAACAGCTTGCTTTACAGCTTGCTTTGTGGCTGCTGAATTATTTAATTTTTTTCCTCTGCCAACCGTGAATAACTGAATCAGTGGATAATGAATCAGTGGATACAGTAATGAGTGAATAATGCTAATTTTACAGTTATTACATTTGCATCTATTAGACTCATAGGATCATAGGATCATGGCATTGGAAGGAGTCTTTAAGGCCTTTGAATCCAACCTCCCTGCTCAGTGCAGGAATACCAATCAAACTAGATCTGGCAGGTGGTTGTCCCAATTTCTCTTGAATGCCTCCAGTATTGGAGCACTTGCCACTGCATGGGGTAATTGTTTCCATTGCCATACTGCTATAACACTTAAGAAGCCTTTCCTGATGTTCAACCTAAATCTGGATTCCTGTAGCTTGAGCTGGGTATTATATGTCTTGTATTCTGGTAAGACTAAGGACAGATCCACAACCAGATTTTTCAGTGTTTCCTCATCAGGCTGGGCTTCCATTCCCCTTATCATTCTTTTTTCCCCTTCTTCTGAACTTGTTCCAGTTTTTACAGTGCAATGTAAAGATGGGGATGAATCAAAGAACGGATCACATTTTCTGATGAATTCGGCCAATTTGTCAATCTGTCAATTTGTATTCATCATAAATAAAGTCCACTAGAAAAAATGAATGGATGAATTTCTAGTGATTTTTTTAAATTTTTTCAATTTGTCATGCTCTAAAATGGCCCCCATAGCATTGAGTGACACCAAGCATCTCCTGACTCTCCTCTACAATCCCTCCATGTTTGGTAGAGTTTGAAGTCTTGATGTCTGGGTTATGTACCCCCAAATAGCTCCCCCCCCCCAAGGCAAGTTTTCCCCAGGTACCAAGAGACTCCAAAATTGCAGAGAAGCTTCCTCTGACTCATCTACAATTCCTCCATGTTTGCTGAAGATAGAGTTTCCTTGACCCAGTTTCTAAAGAACGCTTTCCTAGGGGAGCACTTTGTTGGTGTATAACTTAAGTATCTGAAACCCAATCTTCATAAAACATAGACTGGCTTGTAGAGAAGAGTCAGATCTTTGATTTGTCACTGGAAATTCATTGATTTGTCACTTTGTCAGCCCCACTGAATCATGACGAATCACCATTTTTATTCGTCCCCATCTCTAGTGCAATGTCCAGAACTGGAAATAGTACTCAGGATGTGGCCTTGGTAGTGTCAAATAGAAAAAAAAATAGTACCTCATGGAATTTGGAGGCTATACGTTAGTTAATGCAGCCTAAAATAGGCCCTTTTTGCAGCCACATCGTACTGTTGACTCATATTCAGTTTGTGGTCTGCTATAAATTCAGATTGCTGAGCCAAATATCCCCCATCTTGTATTTGGTTTCTTTTTCTTAGGTATAGAACTTTGCACTGATCCCTATTAAATTTCATTCTATTGTTTTCAGCCCGGTACTCAAACCTATCAAGATCTTTTTGAATTTTATTTCTGCCTTCCAGGTATTAGCTATTCAGCTTTACAATGAATAATATTTACTAGATACATGCAGAACCCCTCAACTCACTCTGTGTCCAAATGAAAGGGCACAACATTCGGAGCCAACCCATTCTATGCCCTTTTGAAGCTCCTCCCAAGCACTATTTTATTTTATTTTATTTTGTTTTATTTATGAATATTTTTACCCCGCCTTTCTCCTTCAAAAAGGACCCAAGGTGGATTACAATAATGAGGGACAATATGCAGCCCAGAGCATTTCAAGTTAAGAACAGTGAATTAGAAGAGGCATCTTAGAACATTAAAAGCTAACATCAAAGCTACAAAGAGCACACAAAAAGAAACAAAATCCATTACCAGGGATGGAGACTAACATGGAAAACACCGGTGTTCTTATTAAATCACTCAATGCAGTCATGCATGGTAATCCATATAAAAGTCACATCATAGGTAGTACATCGTCCAGGGAAAGCTTGAACTGAAAAGGAAGTTCTTTGCCTGTTTCTGGAAAGACAGCAGAAATGGGGCTGTCCTGACCTCCAGCGGGAGTTCCAAAGTCATGGAGGAGCAACAGAGAAGTCCATTTCATGTGTTCTTATGAGATGCACCTGTGAAGGTGGTGGGATGGACAGAAAGGCCTCTCCTGGTGACCATAGCACCCGAGCCGGGTCATACTGCAAGATTCGTTCTTTGAGGTAGCTTGGACCCAGTGCATACAGTGGTTTGTAGGTTAAGGTCAGCACCTTGAATTGTGCCCAATAGCTGATTGGCAGCCAGTGGAGCTGCTTTAGCAGGGGAGTATTATGATCTCTGTAACCCACCCCAGTCAGCAATATGGCCGCTGCATTCTGGAGACTTTCCATCGGCAGTCCCACATAATGTGCATTACAGTAGTCCAGCTGGGACGCCACTAGGGCATGTGTCACAGTGGCCAGAGCAGGTTCCTCAAGAAATGAGATCCTGGTCTGAGGCCCCGATGGCATTTGTGCTTTAATGTTTCACTGTGAAGACCTAATTTCTGGAATTCAGAAGGGAAAAACACCTTATAAATTTCATGGCAAAGGCAGTACAGAAAGACTTCTTGGTCAGGACAGTGGCACTTGGGAGGCTGGGTGCTTCACATTTCCTTCTTTTGTTGAGCACACAAGAGAATGTCCCCCCAATAGCTTTCTAAGGAACCCAAAGGAAAGCTTGGAGGGGTCAAGGGCTTTTAAACTTCTTGTGTAAGCAAGTGCTAGAATGTTATATGGACAACTATGGAAGAGAAACAAGATTCCTGATAAAGACCACCTAATTATGAAGGTGCTGAACTGCGCAGAAATAGACAAGACCTCCACATGATTGAAACCAAATGGGCATTATGAAGATTTCGATGAAAGATGGCATGATTTCTCTAAATTTCTAGATCAATATTATAAGTCAAATTAAGTTCCCTATTTAATTTATATGTCACAGAAATAGAAAAGGTTCAAAGAGAGATTGCCATGATAAGGTGCAAATTGACTTTGAGAAGACTGGAATCATTCCATGTTTTTTTTCTTTTCATACTGTAATTTTTGTGTTGGAAAACCATAAATAAATACAAAAAAGTGTTGGTGTAATCAAGGGAGCAGGGAAGAAAACCTGGACAAAATATTGTGGCACATGGGAGACAAACAGATTTGATTCGTTGTGTATTTTCCTAGACCAACACCCATTTCCTCACGAAACTGAGCAACTGACTGGCTTGGCTGCCCCTTTGGGACTTTAAAAGGTCAATGGGCTTGCCCAGTATTGATTCCTCCTTAAGACCGCATTGCAGGGAGTTTATTCTTTTAGTCTTCTAACATTTACAAATGTTTGTGCTACTACAAAACTCTTCATAGACAATAGGAAACAATTATGTTTGCCTTTTTTTATTTGACATCAAGATCATCCACCCGTACTTACCTCAATTTCCTTTTATTTTAAAACTGTCTTTTTCAGGCTGATACAGTATTATTTGAAGAAATGAAAAAATACATCAGACAAGAGGTGCTTAGAGTTTTTGAAGGTGAGGAAAAGAAATATCATAAAGCATAATCAGCATTATTTTCTTTATCTTTGTTTGTTTTCATGATGTTTTTACATCCCCATAATTATTTTCTGTACATAACTTTTAACACACTTTTGCTGAACTTATATCACCCATATTAATAGTTCATATAAACACCATAACCCTCAGGCAGATAAATCTACCATTCTGATGTATTTACATGGTCAGGTTTATACACAATCCTAGGCAAAGTGTCATCTTAAGAACTGAGGGTGTAGTAGTATTGGTATTAATATTGGTATATTGGTATTAGAAGAAGAAGAAGAAGAAGAAGAAGAAGAAGAAGAAGAAGAAGAAGAAGAAAGTAGTAGTAGTAGTAGTAGTAGTAGTAGTAGTAGTAGTAGTAGTAGTAGTAGTAGTAGTAGTAGTAGTAGTAGTAGTAGTTTCTGACTTCCCCAGAACTCTTCATGAGAGTTGAAGAATGGGAGATAAAACAGACGTGTCCCCAGTGTAAATCTGTTCTTGTGACCTTGAGACTTGCAGCTCAACCCGCTGAAAATGGAGATAACTAACTGGGTAAATTGCTAGTAGCTGTGTGGTTTGTTGAGTATTCCTATTATTTTGGGCTTGAATGTAAAGCAGTGTGTGGCCCTAATTTCTGAAGCCAAAAGTATGGCTGGAACGCATGGCTCTGTCCACTGCCTTAGGCAAAAGATACAGGTTCCTGAGTTGGCACAGAGCAGAAGCACAGAATGGCATGGCAGTTTTATATGGAGGAAAAGGGGGGGAAGTGCAAGAAAATAAGTGGCCCACTGCAGTGTTCACCCCTCAGCCCTAATCCCCATGCATCCAGTGTGGTGACCCCAAAAGAATTCCCCCAATATAATGAGTCCTCCTTCACCCTGTTGTGAAAGAAGTTAACTCTTATCCCATTTTCATGGAATCATCCTGCCAAGGTGCTGCTTGTTCTATTGTTTCATGTGTACATTACTCTTGGTTAAGAATATGACAAACTGATTAGGGGTTTAGGTCTGAGAAACTGGAGTGCTGCTTTTAACATTAAAACAGTGATAATCTAGAAGTTTATTCCTGTCAGTTAGTTTTGAAATAATACTTTCAGTTTGATTTGCATTCACTGTATTGACTACACTAAAGTATCTCATACTGTTCATCTGTTTGTGTTTTGTTTTAATGAATGAAGAGAGGATGGCTCAGTTTGTATCACAAATCAAACTGCCAGCGGCCATGTTAGCATCCCAAACTCATGGAAAACCAGGTCTACCAGGAAAAGATGGCTTACCTGGACCCCCTGGAGAACCTGGACCCCCAGGTAGGCCTTCCAAACACATAATATCGGTTTTATTTTAAAGTTCTCAAACCTCTTCAGAGTTGGGTGAAAGTACACCTTTAGCTTCCTAATAATTAACTTTTAAATCCATACTAGCGCTTTCCTAGATAAATCTATTAACATTCAGTAGGTGTGTGATTTTGTATATTAAAATCTTCTAATCAATGATAATAATCCTAATAATTTATAACATTGGGATACTGATACACACCTTCCCTAAACCTACAATCATGCAAACACAGTTCTCAAATTCAGTACAATTCTAGGGACGAGTTATCATTACACAATCAACTCTTTGAGCTATAAAGGTTATGATTATGTGGCTCCAATCTTTTAAGAAAAATATGCCAATTAAAGTTGCCAAACTTAATAAAATTTTCAGCATTTTAACATGTCATTCTTGCCACGAATCTGATCATATTCGTACTTCTTTATAATTAGGTTTGCACCATACATGGTGGATAAACATCTGCAAATTGCATATGGCGGTGCAGTAAAAGTTCCATTATTTGTTCAGGTGTTCAGTAGTATGCATTATTCAGATGCTAATGAATCCAGTCTCATTGGTATTTTGTTTTCAGGGCAAAAATAGACCTTATAGATAATCTGTGGTTAGAAGAAGGCATTACTTAGCTGCTGAAAGTGTCTAAGTGCACCTCAGCCTTGCTCCCCTTGTGTGATTTGCGAATGGGCTTGCTTTTTATTGGTCATCTACAGGATTTATGCATAGGATTCCTTTGAATTTTGAATTTCGCAAAAACAAGTTTCCTGAGTCGCATCTCCCCACTACTTAATATATTTTCAGCTGTAGAAGAGGTACCCTGGTTAGTCTGTGTAAATATTACAGGCCAAAGCAAAATAAAAATAAAAGAATAAATACAAAATGTGGGGGCCACCTTAAAGATGAACTGTTATACTTAAATGTGAGTTTATGTAAAATATAACAGTTCGTACCCCCAACATTTTTGCATTTGTTCTTTTGTTTTTGTTTTTCCTGTAAATATTTGCAGTTGTGATCACAAGGTATCTATTAAGACAGTTTCTACCCCCAGCTTCTTTGGCACCATTGAAATGATCATTTCAGGCAAACAGGAGCACATGCTGTGTAATTATTATTGGAGTGGTAAATAATGAACCGTTTGCAAATATAGGTAGTTCTTAATTATTATTTTTTGTTAGTTTGGTCTGCTCTGGAGTCAGAGCAAGTCAGACTGGAATGAAGAACGTGAGAGCAAAAGAGAAGAAATGCGGAACCCAAAGCTGTGAGGAGAAGAATAAAGAATGTAGAGAGTCTGATAAGAGCAAAATCCTTCACTGAAGGTTGGAAAGTGTGATGGGCTGAGAATGAGAAGAACCAGAATAAAAGAAACAAGGGACTAGATTTTTAAATTTTTTTTAAAAAAAAGAGGCTTGCTTATCATCTGATTGTTGCAAACAGTCAATTTGAATGTTTCTGCTAGATTGTTGAATGTGGACGCACACAAATGATAGTTTAAAGATGTACATCAGAAACAGCAAGCCAAACGATAATGTGAATTTCTTCCCATCGGGCATGTTCGCCGTAAGTAAAAGCTAGGAGCAATGCCCCTTGGGAAGCAGGAGAAATTACACTGCTGCTTTTTGTGTTTTTTGTTTTAAAAACATTAATGTGTGGCATGGTAGAATATAGCAAAAGCATCACACCTCCCCTCTCCCTATCCAAGATCACTATAGTTTTAATTTGACAGATGAAATGCATAATTTTATTATATGATTAATAATTAGAAATGGACACATCTTTGTAATGAACACTTGAGTATTTTCAACTGATGCTGCATTTGAAGTCATGTTGAATTAAGGGGGAGCTATGTCCTAGTAAACACAGTCAGGATCAGGTTGTGAGATCTGTTTCCTTCAAAAATATGTCTGTAATATGTCTTCAGTTAGAGACACAAAGATAGACAACTATCAACAAGTTTGCCCAATGGTTCTCAAGCATCAGAGGACTGGTACTTGGCATTTCATTGTTGGAAATGTTGCTGCAGTCCACAGACTCATGGATAAAAAAGATGCTGTACAGTAGGACCCCAGCATCCACTGATTCAATTATCCACAGTTGGCAGAGGAAAAAAATTAAATAATTCAGCAGCCACAAAGCAAGCTGTTGTCACAAACAGCAGCTGTAAAGCAAGCTATTGTCACAAATAGCATCTGCAAAGCAAGTTACTGTCACAAATAGCGGCCATAAAGCAAGCTGTCTCAAAACAGCAGTCATAAAGCAAGCTACTGCCAGGAAACAGCAGTTTGGGGGTGGGTGGGCAGGCGTTCTTTCCTATCTATGGTTTTCATTATCCACAGGAAAGCCTGGAACCAATTGCCAGTGGATACCGGGATCCTACTGTATTGTTATTTCAGTTTAAACAAATCAAAGAGTCCCATAGCAACTTAAAGAATCTCACACTAACTTAAAAAGATTCCTGCATGCATTTTGACTGGAGCTTTCACTGAGCCTGGGCCTCTCTCTCTCTCAGATGCTTCCTGTGTTTGACAGCATCTCTTCTGGCCTGTGAACACCTGATGTCACAATAAATCTGCATCTTTCAGATGCTGCAATAAGGCTGATGTTACTTTTGGCACTCAAGGAGCTGCACCCCTAAAATCAGATAGCTGCAACGGATAAGCTAGAAGCATGATTTACATCTGTACTGAAGGAACCAATGAGGGACTAACAAGGCACAGAGATAAATATATAGGCATGAAAATATTCTCTATAAAACACCTCCATTCAAATAATTAGATGTGACACGCAACGTATTAAACAGGCAAAATGGTCATGCAGATTTCCAATCAGTGCTGACCTTAGGTTTTTGTGATAGCAGGATAGAATATTATCATGGGTAATCATGTATACCCTTACTGCTAAAATTAATGGGACTTAAATACAGTGGTACCCCCACTTACAAATTTAATCAGTTCCAAATGCATGTTCTTAAGTCAAACTACTCTTAAGTTGGGGTACCTATCTAAAAATTGAAAAAATAAGTTAAAAAAATGAAAAATGAAAAAATATTTGTAAGTTGAGCAGACCATATCTAAAATTTGCAAGGCGGCAATTAAAACGCCAATCGTTTTCCGCTCTTAAGTCGAGCTGCTATTAAGTCGTGGTACCACCGTACATTTAATTTGGACTAGATTGTGTCCCATGTTTTGTCCATATTATAATTAATATTCTAGAAAGAGAGTTGCTGTGACTGTAAGGGCAATCCAAATACAAACACAGTTCTGTTGGGGCATCTTTCAGTTTGCAGTTCTACAGATGCAAACAAATGTTGTGTGGAGAGAAGCACCCTGCATGCCAAACCTGTGTGCACATCAGATCACATTGCTGTGTACATGTTCTCACACCAGAGTAGTTTATCAGCACTGCTCTTTATCACACATACACACACTCCTAAATAATCACTGTCATCATCAGTATCGCTCTGTGGAATATTCTGGCACATAGTAGATATGCGGTGCTGATTGCTGTACACGCCTATCTCTGGATTAAGAACCAGCATTTATTCACTTCAAAGTTACACACCTTAGAGCAGGCATGTCCAAACTTTGGCCTTCCTGATGTTTTGGACCACAACTCCAAGAATTCCAAGCTTGTATTTCCAATGGCAAAGGACTGTGGGAGTTATGGTCCAAAACATCTGGAAAGCATAAGTTTCGACATGCCTGCCTTAGAGACTCATTAAAATTCTCCAGGACTTATCCAGGGCTGCACCTGATCTTGGGCCCATCAGAGTTCCATGGGCAGAGTTCCATGGTGCAGTGTGTTCAATCATGCACACAGTGCCATTGGCTCACCATTAATTAGCAGCAGTCTGTTCCCAAATGTCTAAGATGAGGCAATAGGAGAAAGGGCAGGAGTTATTTCCCTAAGAGAGGATCAATCAAAGAGAATGCAAGCAAAGAGACTTTCTTGAATGATGATGCTACATACTATTACTGCCTTCACTGTAACACAGGAGGCAATGGGAAACAGCTGTACAATCTGAGAACATTGTGCCTTGAACATGAGGAGCCATAACATATTAATGCCAGGTACCCTATTGCACAAGCTGCCTAGATGCCCTAAGCACATCCAATCTCGCCTGATTTCGGAAGCTAAGCAGGGTCAGCCCCGGTTAGTACTTGGATGGGAGACCACCAGGGAATACCAGGTGCTGTAGGCGCCTGGAGTAGGAACTGGCAAACCACTCCAGTATTCCTGCCAAGAAAACTCCATGGACATGGAGTCACGAAGAGTCGGTCACGACTGTAATGACACAACACACACACACACACCCTATTGCACAGAGATATTTAAAGCACTCTCCACTCAACGTGCACTGGCTCTAACTTATGTTTCTTATCATGGACTGAAGGAATATTTCCAGGTAATTTCCCCATAAAGTCGGAAACAAGAAATAACTTGACATGTGCCTTCGCTGCTTGATGAGACAACACTGTGTTTATGAAGCAGACAGCTTTCAAGTATGTGCAGATCCAACTGGGTCTATTGTCTTGGAAGGTTTCTCAGCACTGTCGTTTCTAACCATGCAGGCGCTGCTTTTTTCTCAACTAGTCCTTAGTCTAAACTTCCAAGAAAATTTCAGGGATTAAAAAATCACAACAATGTGATTCTGCCCAGGGTTACAAAAACATTTTAACTCTATCTTCACAAAAGATCCTGGCATTACCATTCACTAACAAGGTTTAAATATTTCCCTTTGTTTTATACATGTAAGGTATTTTAATGCTAATGAAAAACTTTCTATTTAGGCCACACTTTTCATAATAAACTTTAAAATCATACTCAGGTATACTGTGAATTTAAACTCCAGAAGTTTAAACATTATTAAAAATATACCTCATGTAAAATCTGCTGTGTCATTGACAGAGATTTGTTTTGGATTGTTTTTGGATGGTGTTTTCATGTGATATTTAAATGTTTTTTCTTATTGTTTTGATTATGTAAAATAAAAAGTTTAGAAAGTCATTGGTGAAATGTTTTATTAAATGCTTACAGTGTTATAGTTGCTCAAGATTGCACAAAACATTTGTTTATTTAAGATTCAAATATCCCTAAGCACTGTTGACACCATTCTTATTGGCAAAATGTGGGTAGACAAATTGTTGTATTATTCACTTTCTCCAAAGTATTTCACAAATTTTCTCTTATTCATTGATTTTTCTCTGCATTTTCATTTTGTACATATGGGCCATGGGAATATTTGAGGTGATTTATCATGAACATTATTCTGTTCCTTTACTGGATAAGTCATATAGAAATTAAGCAGATATGTATCTAGTGGGATCACTCTTTTTATGTGTAGGTTAAAAGGGGGGGGGAGTTAGACAAATGGCTTTTATTGTACAAATGAGGAAGCAAAGGTGGTATAATAAATGAGATGGGCAATCAATGCCTTCATTGTAGATCGAGAAAACCAGCAATTAAAACAAATTGCTCCATAGTTTGGCTGACAGATTTGTAAAAATCATGAATCATGGTAATAGAAAGTCTCCAGGATTATCCTTTATAGCTCTGACCAGTAGAATACAGATTTGACAACTAACATGACAATAATGGCTTGTATTTCCTTTCTTAACGAATAAGCCAGTTTCAATGCCTGTTGGTTGGTTGGTTGGTTGGTTGGTTGGTTGGTTGGTTGGTTGGTT
>JAHTLZ010000122.1:24076001-24088291 GCA_023846285.1 Phrynocephalus versicolor | reverse complement strand
GTTGGTTGGTTGGTTGGTTGGTTGGTTGGTTGGTTGGTTGGTTGGTTAATATACTATATGGATGTTTTGTCATGCCATGCATGTCCCTGTCCACTCTTACTGCTGCATGTCTCTTCTACCCATTTGGGGCTTTATTCTTCTCCACTAAATGTGAGCATATTGGGACTCTGTGGCAGGTGAAGAAAAAGCCATGTTTATGTGCTTCTGGACATGCCATAAATTAATGCATATCATGTCCAACTTGCCCTTTAATAGAAAGTCCCCAGATTAGACATTTGTGCTCCTTTTTATTGTGGTGTGGCAGCTATCTTAAAAGTACATTTAATTCTAGATTTTCTGTTTCTGAATTTTGCCGCTGGTATGGCGTACAGAACAACTGCAAGAACTCCAGCGCTGCAGTGCAGTGCCTGTTGGCTTCTGGAGATCAAAATGGTGCTTGCTAGATTAACTGCTTGCCAAGCTGTTTCTTTTTCATTTGTGCCAAACTGTGACATTGTTTTAATAAGTAGCATGCAGCTACATCTGTCTTGCCACCATCAGCTTAGTCAAAAGTAAAGGCCTGCAATGGATTGTGATTCTAGATTCACACTCGGAGGGGTGTAATCATTGGGTCCCTTCTGCACCTTGGATCCATATTTCCTCCCTGACAATTTAGATGGGGGGAAAGTCTCTGTTTACTTCAGTGGAGACTTTTCCTGTATTCCTGTATTTCCTGTATTCATACTGGAGGCCTGGGGGAAGGGGTCTGATCAAAATCACAGTAGGATGCAAAAGGTTCTTTTATCTAATAAAAATGATGTTTCCTCCTGATGTGTATCAAAGGTTACATGCACTTTGACCCCCAGTAAAGGGAGCAGCATAAGGAAAAATCAGAAACAGTCTAAGGGCCTTTTCATATGACCCCTAAGATCCACTGGCCACTTAAATTTGGACCAGAGATCTTGGGGGTTCGTTGCTCTTCCTGCGTCCCCACCCCTCCGCACTTCCTTGCTCCTGCCTGCGTGAGGGGAGAGAGAAAAAAAGAGAGGAAAAAATGCAGCCTCACCTCCGAAGCCGCCCCGTCATCGTCCTGATTCCTTCTCTTAAAGGGGCGGGAGGCAAAAACCCAAACAGAAGTGAGGAGAGCCCGGCACTCACCAGATTACATTCGGATCTGGGCATTTTCACCCTCCGAGAGCAGGTACATGAAAAGTGCGCTGGGACACGCTTAGGTGGGCGTGGTCGCACTTAATTTCCTGCAAACTCCAGAGCTGGTGGGGAAACAATTGTAAGCTCCGGAGCTGGCAGCCATTTGTGGCGGAGTTTAGGGGTTGTGAACAAATACCCTAAATAGTTTTCAGTCTTTCATACCTAGAAAACCCCTTTAGTCCAAACAGGCCTTTGATGACCCACTCAATGGATTGGATGGGGTTTGCGTTTATTTATTTATTTATTTATTTATTTATTTATTTATTTATTTATTTGTTTGTTTATTTATTTATTTGTTTGTTTGTTTGTTTGTTTGTTTGTTTGTTTGTTTATGTCCCCATCTTCCCGAAAGAACTCTGGGCAGTTTACAATGATGACATAAAACAATTTTAAAAAACCAAACACTTCAACCAATTAAAAAATAATAATGCTCGGCAAGATGGTGGAACAGAGCAAAACAAAAAAATTATTTTTATCAATATGCAACTACTGTTGTGTAAATTGCTTTCATCCAAGCAGTGAGCCACCTCTCCCATCAGTTGACATTTGACAATGCAGGGGTTGGATTCAAATTTAATCATGCTTAAGTCAAGGCAACTTGCTTTCCCATTTATTTCACTGGATCTGGACCAGTCTCCTATGTGTAAAAAAAAGGCACAGAGCTGTCCATAAAATATCCCTAAAAATTGTCGCAGCTAGCTGTGAGGTTTATTTTAATCCCAGTTCCTCTTTTCCAAATGAGCGCACTCAGCAGTTTTCATACGAGGAGTCATCCACAGAAGAAGCTCCAGTACTGGAGCCAGAATGAAGGCAAAGAAAATATCGCGGTTGATCTGCTGCCATCCACAATGGCAGGACTGAAGAGTGGCCCTCAAAGGCCTTAGAACCAACCATCCCTACAGCTTTCAGAAAAAGCACTCCTGGTCATATAATGTGTCACCCATTACTGTCAGCATGTGGTACAGCAATAGCCCCAAGTCATGGCATGCTGTTTTCCTGTCCATGGAAAGACTGAAACAGCTTTGACCAAAATGATTTGATAACGTAGTGCCATCTCTTTCACATGGATTCTCTGCATCACCAGAAAGTCTCGATGCTGGCTTCAGGCTTAGCATAAATTTCTTCACTCAGTGCAGAAGATACACTTAGCAGTAAGGTTATATACAGTGTGTAGCAAAGTTCCCTGTGGACAGCTGCTGTCCTGTCTGGTACTGATCAGTAGATGAATATTGATCAGTAGTTCTGCACAGTCTATTGTCCTGAGCAAGGGTTTTGAACCTGGAATCCCTGTGTTCAAACAAAGCATGATATTGGATCCTATGTTCCAGCTGCAATAGCTTGTAAGTCTCTTCCCTCTTCTGTTTCAAATAAAAGTTCATTTGATGCCACAAGTTTATCATATTTCACTGTATATTGTGCTACATTATGCATTCCATTTTACACACGTATATCACTCCTAATGCACTACACTTCCCACAGTATGATTCAGAAATGAATGTTAAGAGCAAGAAAACATGCCTGTGTGCCTCAGTCCTTTGATTAAGGATTTTAAACCCATTTCAGTGACTGAAAGTACAAAACAAATGCAGGAGTAATTCTGGTAAATTGGGAGAAGGAATCGCTTCACTTTTACCAGACGTCGTCTGCTTGCTGAAAAGAAAATATGCAAAGTACTGTTTACATTGCCAGCATCACAAAGTGGAGGAAATTATACTTTTCTGTATCGTTGCATGTTGAGAAAGAGGTGAGACAAAGAGAATTGTGCAATTCCAGGGCACTCTTATTCCTTTTTTGTTTATCTCCTCTAGGCTACAGAGGGCAGAAGGGTGAAAGAGGTGAGCCTGGAATTGGCCTGCCAGGTGATCCTGGCCCACCTGGTCCTTCAGGTAAAAATATTAGTTCATACTTCTCTTTGTAGATGAGTTAGAACACAGTCTTAAGCATCCAAGATGGCCAAGATCCATCTAAGCCTACTCTAGATCGCCTAAAACTGGGATGGATCCAAATCCCACCAAGTGTAAAGAGGTCAGTCATTCCTTGGGACTACCTTGGCCCAAGTTTGTACTGGCACAAAGACTGTGACTGTTGATTGAAGGGGGTTCAGAGGTGATGTAACTTGACTCCACCCACATGCCAGCCTCTGCCCACCCCTTTTGACGCCTCTGCCAGCAGATCTTCGGCAACAGAGCAGTTCCTGCAGAAGAAGGCATAACCTGTAGAAAAGGGTTCTGCAGGTAGATGGGCATTTCTGCTGGCAGAGGTTTATACTTAAGCTTAAATCCATAGACCTGTCACGTCATTTAAGTTAGGATTTCCACTATTGCAAAACAATAGGAAAAAATATACCTCTTGGATATGACTCCATTCTCGGGGGGGCGGGGTTACCCTTTGGGTATGGTAATACAGTGGTCCCCTGGCCTTTCGCGGTTCATATACTGCAGTCCTGCTATATCGCGGACCGCAGTATATGAAAAAAGGCCCCATGGGGTAAGGGGGGAAAGGCCTGTTTCAGGCCTCCTGTACTTAGCCCAGGACTGGTGCTGCCCTGAATGGGCCTGCAAGGCCTTCCTGGGCCTTCTGGAGGCCCCAAAAAGGCCTCCCTGCGAAGTGGAAGTGACTTCCAGATCGACAAAAATAATTTCTGGGGCTTCTTTCTTTTGGGGCCTCCAGAAGGCCCTTGCAGGCCCATTCAGGGCAGCACCAGGCTGGGGGTAAATACAAGAGCCCCCAGCTAGGCCCCCCCAGGCTCAACCCAACCTGCATCCGCATATCACGGATTTTCTATTATTGCGGGTTGGGTTGGGTCCCTAACCCCCACGATAGACGGGGGATCACTGTATGTCTGTGAAGATTCTCCGTCATCCAGGTGAGTTGAGACATGACAACTTCCAGATATGGGTATGCTAGTTTGAAGTATTGAAGTTTAAGGGGCTCCTTGCTAGGGCTGAGCTGAAGGTGGACTAAGCCAATTAACTGCAGTGTTTGTTTTGTGTTTTCAATCATTTGCTTAGTCCCTGGGATGGCGGGCCCACCTGGAGTACCAGGAGCACAGGGGCCACCTGGACCATCAGGAAGGTGCAATCCTGCCGATTGCTATTTTCATGTCTCTGAAACTCACCCACGGACAAGCGGGAAATGAAAATCTCCCTAGAGAGGTTGTGATTCCTGGTTTGGCCTTGACTCACTGCCCCCTACCTAATAATGGATTTGAGCTTTAAAATATCTGGTGCATTTTCGTCCGTATGCAGGATCTGTGCAAAGAGGACACTTTTACAGAGCATCTCAATTCTTTTCCAGAGTTAAGCCAATGGCAAGATGTTGCTGTCTTGCATTCATTCCATATATTTGTACTTTGTGGCTACCTTTCTTTAGCAAAATGTGATTTTTCTTGCATCATGATGGCCTGTTGAGTTCTGAATGGTTGTTAAATTATTTCTTATGAATATGCAACGTATGAAACCACATACTTCCTATTTTTTATCTCCTAAATGTGTAAATCCCATATTCAGGAGGCCGGGAAAAATTTGCTAGGATTTCTTGCTACGTTGGAATGTCCTACATAACTTTAAAGACTGAGTATCACAGAGTATCACAGGGTATCACTAGATAAACTACTAGAGTCATGCAAGTGGCCATGGGATTTCACAACCTCCCAATGCCCTTGTTCGGTATGGCAAAATTGGCAAGATATGTAGTCTCGTGGTGCAGTGGTTAAATGGCTGTACTGCAGCTAAAACTTTGCCCACTACCTAGGGTTCAATCCCAGGTAGCCAGCTGGTAGCTGGCCCAGCCATAAATCCCTCCGAGGTTGGTAAAATGAGTACCCAGCTCATGGGGTGTGTGTGTCAATGTATAGCCTGCATAAATAAATTGTAAACTACCCAGAGAGTGCTTTAAGCACTATGGGACGGTTTATAAGCAGAACACTTTGCTTTTGCTTTGCTTTTAATCAACACAGTCACTTTTCTGAAGGCATTTTTCATTTGAAGTTGTAGGTTTTCTAAGGACCTTTTCAACATCTCATCCATAAATTGTGGGCAGAGGAGAATGTGGTTAATGCAGACAGAATGTAACATGACTATTGCAGCCAGTGTTGTGCTTTGATGTCACAGTATATAGAGCAATTTCTGGAGTGGAGGGAACACTTTAACAGTGCGAGCCTAAGTCTGTTTATTGAATGCAAACTTAAGTCCATGTCCCATTGGACTCACTCGTTCGGAAATGGGTTTGCACTGAGCATTTTACACACGCGAAAGAGCCTTAAATTATTGAAGCATAATCTGGTTTGGGTAGGGATTACTGGCAAGAGCTTGTCATTATTCTAAAGCCAAATGATGGACGTGATGATCCAGATTGATGGAAGTGTTACTGCAATTCAGCAGGATGCCAACTTGGGGAAGACTGAAGGAATCTTAGGGATATAGGGCAGTGATGACGAACCTTTTAGAGACCGAGTGCCCAGACTGTGATTCAAAACCCACTAATGTTTTGCAAAGTGCCAATACAGCCATTTAACCTGACATACAGGTGGCTGCGAAGGGGCGATGTTGGGTGTCCACAGAAAGGGCTCTGAGTGCCACCTTGGCCAGCCGTGCCATAGGCTTGCCAACACTGATATAAAGGCATTCATGTGTTACTGTGTCTTATGTCACTCTTTTGGGTAAAAGTGTGCAAAATAAGAGATTGACATATTGTGCAAACTGTTTCAGATTAAAGAGAAGGGTCTACTTTGGGCTGTCTTCCATCAACAACTGCTCTCCTCTGTTAAAATCAAAAAGGAATATTCAAACTCTTAATAGGCACATTCATGCTAGACACTAGAGTAAGCTTTGCCACTCAAGAAGATTCACGTGTGCTGGCCCAGCATGCAGTGCTCTCATCCTTTCCATTTGAAAAATTCAGTGGCTAAAGGAGCTTGACCTTTTGTTTTCCTTAAGGAGAACATGACCACACGCAGTGAAGGGAAAGAGCCCTGTTGAGGAGAGATGTGCCATTAGTGAGGAGGACATTCTGCCCTCTAGGACTAATAAAGAAGGAGAGATGACGCAACATAAAAACCACTCCAGGGGGATGACTATCCTGCCCTGAGCTTTGCTTGGCATGGCTGTAGCTACCTCAAGCTTGTATTAAGAAGGACATAGAAGACGCCTGAGTGGCCACAACCAAAGTCCCTTTTGCTAACAGAAACAGAACGTATACAAAGATCGATGTGTTCTTGGTCTTCCCAGGTAAAAGTTAATGCTGTAATTAAAATAACATAATAGTTTGGAAGGAGTTGTATACACTACTCTTAATTTTAAATCAGCCTGAGGTTGTATATTATTTTTTTTAACTGACATGTAGAGAAACTCTTCCCTGCGTTAGGAATTTAATAGGAACTATGTGACAGCATGGGGTCACAGTGGCCATGTTAGTCTGAAGCTAGACCCACACACAAACACCGCCACCAAAAAAAGTCTTACGGCAGCTTAATTAAAAACCTATCAGAAGCCTTGTTTTCATAAGCAAGAATCTTCTTGAGCAAGAGAGATGAAGCATTTACCTAAATAGATTGGTATTAAGAAGAAAAATGTTGGTAGTGTTTAAGTCCAATTGTCAAGCCGTTCCAGAGGTGGCAGTAGGCGGGAAGTAGAATGTCCACCAGTTCCAATGAACCTAGGGGGGGAACACACCAGTTGTGTTTGTGTATGTGTGTTTAAAAAGATTCAGTGGTTCCATGTTGTGTGCTGATAGGATTACGCCCACAGTTTTCAGGGGACTCTTGCCAGAGTCAGACGTTCACAAAATACCTAGAGGCCCCCAAGTTTTTTTTTCCAGGCTTCAGTTTTCTTCTGGTCCCCACTGTTTCAAGCACAATACCAGGTAATTTGGAGTTCCTGGGAGCCTGGCTTCTTGTTGCTATTATTATTATTATTATTATTATTATTATTATTATTATTATTATTAGATTTTGTTGTTTTTGGCCTTTTGGCCTTTTGGGTGGCCTGTCCGGCTCCTGGACCTGCCAGCGTTGCCCACTCCACTCCTTCCACCCACCTTGTTCTTTGTGCAAACCATCCGTGTGTCACGGACCCCCTCTGTCATCTGCAATGCTGGGCCCATGTACAGGTCCGAAACGTGGATTGCTGTTCTTCAGCTCTGCCGTGCAGTCAGCTCCTTCTCTGGGCCAAGTGTAACCAGAGTATTATGCAGCCCTTGCAGAAAAGAAATGAGAGGAGAGAGGAGATGGGCACTATGCTTCTCTATATATTTCCCCCCTGATTGTGTTTTTAACAAGAATTGGCCATTAAGGCAGCTGTGGAAAGTGTGTGAAATGTTACATCTTCTAAAAATGAAATCTGTTTAGAACTGAGCTGCACTGAGCTCTAGTACGCTGATGTAACTGGATTGGTCCTAGTCAAGACACTGACTCCATAATATATTTTCACTGTAATTGGATGTACTGCCGGGCAAGAAACACTGCCTGGCAGGGGCTACTCCTGTTTCCTGTTTAAAGTCTTGTCTTATTTGCAGTGATTCCAAATTTTACTGAATATTTTGCAGGGTTTTTTAAAATTAGAATTTATTTTAGACTGTTCTACAAACAAATAAAAGATGCTGTATTTCAACTGGACATGGTAGCCATGTTCCAGTATGGAAAATTATACAGAGTAGCTGAAATGATATGCAGTTTCGTGTTGTGTGTATATTTTGGTTTTTACCAATCGAACGAAACTTTAGGATTGTACTTGGCATAATGAAATAGAGGTTAGTTTACTTGAATTTGTCAGAAAGTAAAGGGGGGAAGGTCTTAATTTACTTTCCTTACATTTTGTTTTATTGTATGTAAGATCTTGGAAACATTGTAAGAGAAGGCAGGGATCATTTTGAGTTATTTTTGTGTTGGATCCAGAGACATGCTAGTGGTAGAAGTGCTTTAGCAGTGCTCTGCCATGAACTGCTTTTGCAGAAGATACAATGTGATCTTCTACAAGAAGTCACATACTGGTTTGTGCAAGCTCACCACCTGTGGTGAGACAACCCAACACCACCCTGTGCTACAATGCATCTTGAAAGTTTGTGCAGGAGGTGGCTCAACTCTCTGCACAGGCAGGTGTCTTGTGAGTTTGTTTAATACCTTTATTTCATCACTGGCTGTGCAAAGGAAGCCCGCCCATTTGCATTCTTGTTTTTATTTGAATTTCTCTGCTCATTTTGAATTACTTTTTTTCCTTTTTACAATAGTATATTTTAAGATTCAAATTTTTAAATGCTTTTTTAATGCTTTAACACATCTGGAATAATTCTGTAGATAACATTTGTTTTATCTGAGGCCATATGATGATTTGCACTCCATTTCCTTGTGTTTATCATATTGTGCTGAGCAACATCATATGGCAACTTTTATTTCTCGTTCCAGTTTATACACACCTTGTATTCCTGTTCGGATGAGGTTATAGTGGTTTTCTTTCTCTATTGATTTGATACTCTTCTGAGTTAAGCTAGAATGTATCTGTGGCATCATGGTCCAAGCTTGGGGAACTGTCTCACCTTGTCACACTGGAGTGAGGAGACCTCTCTACTCATGCCATAGGTTGTCCCTACAAGAATGAAATGTACAACTAGAAAACAGAAACTTAACAGAGCAAAAGTTCTCTTCTTGCAGGCCTACCCAGTTGTTATGATCCACCAAATCACTTCTGACTTATGGTGACCCTAAATATGGTTATCAAGGTATGTGAGATGTTCAATAAGTGGTTTAACATGCCCTTCCATGTTTCCATGTAGACACAGGGAATCTGAACTCAAATTTCCTAAGTCTTAGTGTTAGTCTTTCCTGTTAGGTATGAAAATGGTTCTTCCACTTTTAGGATACCCTGTGTTGCAATACTCTCCCAGTGTGGCAGAACAGCCATTTTGATAACTTCCACACTGATTTTGAGGGAGAGGAAGTCTCTGTTACATCATTGGCCTCTTTTTCTTTCCCAACGCAACTAGGAATAGAGAATTACTGTTTGATGTTGAAAGCAAATAAAATAAATTCCACAGTCCATTCTAACAAGTACAAAAAAAAAGAATGGGAAAGAAAAGTCTGTGACCTTTCAAGGTCAGGCATCCATTTTTTTCAATAAAGACATTACAAAAGTAAGCCATGGGAGAGAGAGAGAGAGAAAGGGAATGTTTGACCTTAAGACCATGTGGTCTGCATGGTGTTCTGAGGTTTAATGGAGAACGTTTCTGAAGGCATTCATGTCACACTTTAGTGGTGATATAAGGAGATTTCACCAATAGGAGATTTCACACACTGATAATTGCAAAGGTAGAAAAAGGTGGTCCTCTGTCTTTCAAAGAACAAATCTTCACAGGAATTGCAGTAGATACGGGCTGAAATCCAGTAGTAAGTTACAACTGGAATGGGCCCAATGTAATTTCCATTGATTCATAGTGCCTACTCTGGCTGCTGTTTACTATTGGATTACAGTCACTGTTTTCATCCCTTCTGAGCTCACAGACTCACCAGGCATTGTATTTTTAGTCAGTTATTCCACTGTGAGATCTCTGGAGCAGGAGACATGCCAGAAGGCCATTCTATAGGCCTTACTTCAGTGGCTTGGCCTGTCACCAGGGTGAATTGAATAACTGCACTGAGTGCCACAAAGGACATACGATACAGAAGTTTCCCTCAGGTTAGCAAACCTGTTTTCTGTCTCATATCTCTTGAGTGCAAAACTAATGCACACTTACACTCTTGTGAGGCTTCAGGATCAGGCAGTTACAAAAAATCAAAATATTTACGTGAATAATTTGATTCTAGAAGCCCCATGACTTAGAACGATCACCTAAAGCTTCCTGATGAATGGATCTGAAATGTTTTGCCAAAATTCAATCATACTTTTGTCTCTCACCTAATTTTTTCTTCTTCCTGTCTACGTTTGCAGATGGCCATGATGACCCATGTTTGGTAGCATACCATGGTGTGGCACAATTTTTCTTAGTGGGAGAGGATTTTAGAAAGGCCCCTATAAACCAGTTTAGCAGTACAATATTATGCAATATACAGTTGAATGCCTATCTATATTCCTTGAATTAGAAAGACAAATACATTGTAGAACTACTGAAAGCAAATCAAAATGAATGGACCTTGTTAGCCGCAATTGAGGTGCATTTCATTAGGTTCAGTGTAGAGATGGCTAGTATTTGATTTCGCCCAAAATGGTTTAAAATCTCAGTGTCAAAACATTTATAAGATTTATTTCAATAATTTTATCAAATGAACACTGTGTACCTAGAATTGTTTAGTCTGCTGGAGCAAAATCATAATGTTATTGTAAGTTAGTTCCTGCTGTGATCCTACAAAACTCTTCAGGGTTTGTGCTATACCTCCTCAAGTCCACTTGGTGGCATGAAGCACATTTTTATATGTGCGTATAACTGGTTTATGTTGATGAATGTTAAAGCAGGGAGCTGTGCACTATATAGAAATTAATTTTATATTGCGTTTCCTCTTTTTTTTCTTACGCTTGAAATGTTTACCTTTGCTCCTCCTCCTCCTCCTCGTATGCTTTATTTTTAAACACAGGGAACAATGCAGGCAACATATATATGTATGTGATTTCACATTTTTCAGTAGGAGGTCTTTAAGCAGATGCTTAAGTCTCCTTTGGAATTCATGAGACTCGCAGTATTTAATTCTGATCGGAACATTGTGTGTTGCCTTTTCTTTACAGATAAATGTGACATAGCCCCAGTTTCTATAACCTAGCTTGTATATAATGTAGAGTATAGATAGAGTGAAGAAATTTGTTGTTCTAATGGGAGAGGATCCTCACAGAGATTCTACTGAGCAAGCCTGTTTCTTTCCCACACTGTGCCACATTTTTTAGCAGAGTTCTGAGTCTGTACCATTAATAAATATATAAGCAATGCTTTGTAAATGAAGTGGAAGCTGTAATCTATTTCTCTTTGATATTAACATTTTAATATTAATATTTTTGTATAAAATGTGCTGGATTTAGATTTAATGTAAGCCGAAGTGTAGCAAGCAAGCTTGGTTCCCCTTGTCTTAAATCTTCCTTTGCCCTTCATTGTTATATGCAACAACAACAAATGACTAAAACTCTTTCCTGGATAGACAAAGCTGGTTTTCAACACATTTTTCTAGCCATTAACAGAACCTCAGGTCATCATGGTGATTACAATTTTTGGACTATTGAATTTGAATGATTTGGTAAGGTGCAAGGACAGGTATTGTATTTAAATAGACCAAATGGGTGTGGAGAATTTACAGGAGTCAATATGAATGGCACATTCTAACAGAGTTAAGTGTGCTTAATCCATTCATCTTTGCGTACTTAAGCATACTGTACTTCTGCATTGGTTTGTGTCCTAGGCTCATTGTTGTTGTCTGATTTTTCTCCTTTGTAAATATATTCTCATCTCAGTTCTTTATGGAAGTTGATGGTTACAGTGCTCAATTTTTGGTTGTTGTTTTTCTACCAAACCCTAAATTGATGTATTTTCTTTTTGCCTGTGAATGAGAAGTTCAACTTTTTGCACATTGAACTAAGGAGATTATCATCTACTTGGTTCCTTTAGTCTTAAATCAACTTTGAATTGCAGTGCATTGAACTTGATAAAAAAATCAGGTATGTTTCTTGTATATTACACATAGTTATGTTTTCTTTAAAACCACAATTTACACTTCTGTGGATTTCAGAATTTTAACATGTTCTGATTTAAGGAGTTTGATGTATTCTTATTTTTTTTCTTCTATGTTAGTTTTTACATTGTTAGATTTGATGAAGATGTTTTCATTTTTCTTCTCACATTGCTTTATTATTTATGTGCTACTACTATAATTGAAATAAAAGTTACTTGATGGAAGCATGTCTTTCTGCGTTAATATATATATTAACATTTGCAACTATTTTGAAGGAGCTAAAAGATACATTTCAATTCCACACTTGCAGTGCTTAATCATAATTATGTTCTACCGGGATGATTTCAATTTCTGGCACACGCATGCATGCACACACACACACACACACACACACACACACAATCTGAAATCATGACTATAGGAATTCTGTGCTAAGATGGGCTATTAGGAGAAGTGGGGGGGG
>JAHTLZ010000122.1:24053583-24075001 GCA_023846285.1 Phrynocephalus versicolor | reverse complement strand
TCAGGCTGAATAAGAACCTTTGTACCTAGCAATGGAAATATTACACCGTTGGTCTAGGGGGACCCTCTTTCCCTCCAGCCCCAAAGTTCAGAAAGAACTTTCCTTCCTTGGACAAACTCCTGTTGCCTAGTTACGCTGGTGGGAAGGAAATGGTGTTAACTTATCGCATCAAATTACCATGAATTAACAGGCCCCTGTGCAAATTCTTCAGGATACACTAGTCAGGTGACTTGGCAAATGGCCAAGCGGCCAAGCGGGGACTTGTTAATTAGCAACAATTTTCCATACCCGTTTCCCTTCTGCCAGCCTAATGACACAAACAAGATTTTGGCCAGCATTCAACAGCATCAAAGAGCCATTCTTCCCATGAGAATAATCACATTAGAAGAGTTTAAAGTATGCACAAAATGACTTGGTAAGAGGCACTCATTCAGATAGTTACCTCCCAAGACATTTTAGGCCTTGAAGGAGACTTCTAACCTTTTGAATGGAGTCCAAAAAGAAACCAACAACAAATGAAGTTTTCTTTGAACTGTTATATTAGTCATTAGTCAACATTCAAGTGAACCAATGCTAGCTTCAACATCACCTTCAGGAGCAGCCCCCACTTATAATATACACTGCAGTCATCCTATGAGGTGAGTGGTGGCTGCAGCTGGCAAACCAATGAAAGCTGCTGAAAGGCATGATGTGCCACTGATGCTGCCAAGGGCCCTCTGGCCAAACTAAACATAAGAGTAGCACTCTTAAAGGGGGCATTTGCTTCTTTACAGGGAGTACAATCCCACCAAATTCCCCAGATTCTAGAACCATCTACCTGTAGTGCTCCCAGATTATCATCATTCCATTTCAAAAGCAAAGTGTTCTGCTTATATACCGCCCCATACCACTACAAGTGGTCTCTGGGAGGTTTACAATTTTAATTACAGTGTGCAGGCTACACATTGCCCCCCCCCCCCAGCAAGCTGGGTACTCATTTTACCGACCTCGGAAGGATGGAAGGCTGAGTGAACCTTGAGCCTGCTACCAGGGATTGAACCCAGGTCGTGAGCACAGTTTTACCTGCAGTACAGGCATTTAACCACTGCGCCACGAGGCTCCTTTCAGAGTGCTGGCTCTCTTTCAAGTCCTCATGGCCACAACTAGGCACCTGCTCAGCCGTCTGTATAAAAACTGTGCTGCACCCAGAGTTGTTTAAAATGAGTCTGCACTGATCAACAACTGTGGGAGGAGCAGAGGAGCACAGCTTAACAAGATGTCCTTAAAATGAGAATTCATGGGCACAGGTCCACCATGGTTCATACGCCCATGATCTCAGGTATATTTTCCCCAGCTGGTGGGTTTGCAAAAACATCAATGCTGTTTCCCCCCATAACTGTTTGCATGCATAGTCAGACTGTTTATATCCATAGTTACTCCATGCCAGTTTTTCCAAAATTAAAGCAGAATTTACACTGATGTAAATCACAAGACTTCATCTTTCTACAGCTCTCTTTCCATTTTGCATCATGCTCTCTGCCCAACTATAGCATTGTCGTTGGCCAAGTTGTTGAGCACATTGGAACTGTAGGTGGGAGGTCAAACTGGGGTCTTGATGCTATTCCCAGAGCCTCCTCTATACTATTCTACCTTGATTTGGGCTCCATTTGCGATATCCTATCACTTTTAGAATGTCTTTCCTTATCGCTCAGTTTAGGGAATTGCCCAGTGAGACACAGCAGTAGCGGGCCTACGTCCATTGGGTGGCCCAACCAGAGTAGACCTATCAAATCAATAGTCAATGCTTACAACAACAAAAAACGCTCTAGTCATCATCACCCACAGGATTCATGCCGCTGGCATTCACAGGATCATATTACACTTTGTGATGCTGCACAGATATAACTTATTGTATTTCGCCCCTAATGTGAGCTGGATGTGGGAGCCTTAAGTCCTAATTGTTACATTGCCTATTCCCTCCTCCTGCAGCTGTGAGGTGCAGACTTGAGACTTTACATTTCTCCCTTTGTGCAGGCTAATTAGCTGTGCTACAGTAGAATTCTTCTTTATTCTTCACAACCATCCACAATGCCATGGCACTCAGATGCAGCAAAATTTCAAGTGCTGATTACAGTGTGCCATTGTAATGATCTCTTTAGGTTGTCAAAGAGCAGTGTGGTTGTTATATTTTTTTAAATGTAAGCTTTGTTTGCATCTGCTTCCCCTGCCTCCTCTCCGCCACCTCTTTTCTTAATAAAGTGAGAGCCAATTTATTCAGTCTTTACGCTACACTGTCCAACCTCGGAGAGGTCCTCATGTTGAACCAACGATCCACAATGAAATTGACAGCAGCCGGAGTTAATAATCCACAGAGTCCCTTGGATTCAGCAGAGTGGCCCGCTCAAGTCGCATAAGTAAAGCATCCCTTTGAGTGGGTTACACACCTTTTCAGTCTTGAGCTGTCCGTGATCTAGTGGGCAGAGCTAGTATACCGTACTGCATCGGCATGTGCTACCTAGTCGCAATGCATACAGGCTGGGTGGTACAGAATATTTCAGGGCTACACACTGACTGAGCAAATGGTCAAACCTACCCAACCAATGTAAAAACACATTTCTATGCATTAGCTGCTCTTATGATCTGCACCATTGCCATCAGTGGCAGAGTCATCACTATTCCATTGTCCAAAATGCACTCCAAGGCTTCAATCCGGTGCCTGGGGGAATTGCCCTAGGGACCAAAGGGCAGACTTAGACATCACCACCTTGCTGCCGTAACCCTAGAATACCCTAAAAATCTTGCCTCTCCTACATCCCTGTGGAACCCTCAGATCAAACAAAAAGAGGACAATGCTTATGTATGGACTGAGAAAAGTTCCAGATCTGGAAAACAACATTTTTTCTGTCCCTCATTAGTCACAAATTTCCCCAAGTCTCAGCAAGATGGCTGACTTCCTGCAAAAATGAGGTTGTCCTATAAAGTCATTCTGCATAGGAATCCACCAATTTCTTTAGACCAGTGGTTCCCAACCTTCCTAATGCCGTGACCCTTTAATACAGTCCCTCAAGGTACTGTAAATGCACCTGAGGTTCAGTCTAAATGTCTTACCTTTGGGGCCTTTCAGCCCAATGGAACCAGAAGGGCCTTTAAGGCCAGGAAGCCCCCGAGATCCAGTCTGGCCTGGGAAGCCATTTTCTCCAGGAGGTCCAGCAGGACCAGGTGGTCCAGGACGGCCCGGGAGGCCTGGAGCACCAAATTCGGGCCTCCGAAGACTGGCAGCCAGCTGAGCCAGTTGTTCTGTGAAACAGGGAGAAGGAAGAAATAATAAATGACAAGTTTCTTCTGTATTGTTTCTAGTACTGTATTAGTTTATTGCAAAGCAGCTAACTGTCTCTTGTCCTCCAGGAACAAAACAACATGTTTCCAAGCCTGTTTGTACAACCATGAGAGCTGAATAAAGGAAAGCAAAGCAGGGAAAAATAGCAAAAGAAAACCTGAAGTCAAAATTCATCCTACACCCTGCAGAGTCCTTCACAAAATTGTTATTCCACTGAGAGATATCAGAGAGAGCAAAGAAGCCCATTAAACCTCTGACATGAAAGCATGTAGCATTCTGGATGATTTCATTAGCAACCATTAGCACCTACAGAGATACACGTGCATGTACTATTTTGCAGTCAGTGTGTGGCCTTCTTCCCTTGTATAATTGAAGAGGATGCTGGGGCACATTTCTATTAATTATAGCAATGATATTGAAAATGGAACCTGCCTAGGGATGTGAAAATCTCTTCCCTTTAATCTTACTGTGTCTTTCTGAATACCTTTTGAATTTTGTCCCATTCTCTCTCTCTCTCTCTCTCCCTCCCTCCCTCCCTCTCTCTCTGACTGCAAGATTTGGTAGCTGTTTATTCACAAGAAAAATTGTATTATATTTTTAATTATAATACCAATACATGCCTTTGCCACATTGACTAAAGATCGATTTGCACATCATTTTTTCATTTGTGCACATTTTTATCAGTTCATATTTTGGAAGGTTTGCATTGCCTTGTAAACGTGTGAATTTCCAAAGCAAATTGTGGGGTATTTTTTTCACCGACACAATAGGCCTTGGAGGTATAAAAACATGATGTGTTGTGATGGAGAAATCCCATGGCATTTTTTACTTTCCCTAGAGCCGGCTCACTTAATTAACAACATGCTGGATGCCGAACCTGAGATCTACAGTGTCTGAAAACAATAGAGCAAGAGGTATTCCAACACTGTGAGGAAACACTGGAGGCTCCCTTTGTTCCATGTAACCCCAGTACTTGTTTCTAGAGTTCCAGGAAGCAGTCTTTCCTGTCCCATCTACAGATGTCAACAAGCACTGAGTATGGGACCGTTGTCAAGCAAAGGGTGTGCTTAACCCACTGATCTATGCCTCTTCCCTCCTGAGAGAGTCTTCAGCTTCAGTGATCTGGATGATAGAAACTGAAAAACAGCACAAAAGTCCCTTCCCAGATCCTGAAGCAAAAAAAAAAAAAAATAACACTAGATGCAATATATCTAGACACCTTGGTAGTTGTATGGATGGCACAGGAGAGAAATACCACAGCAAAGCCACCTGGGGGGTGGATTAAGAACTACAGTGGTCCCTCGTATAACAAACAGTTTGTATAACATAAAATCTGTACAACATAAAAAATTCTGGAGATAGGGGAAATTTGCTTAACAGAATCATCTGTGGAGCAAATCCATACAACATAAAAATGGTTGTGATTAGGGATTACTGTTTTCAATGCATTCCTATGGGAAACTTGTATAAAGGAAAATTTGCTTAACAGAATTTCATTTGGAACGAATTAATTCCTTTATACAAGGTTACCACTGTATTCCCAAGAGTTTGACCCCTGTGAAAAATAAGTTATCGATCAACTGTTTAGAATCTGTCTCTGACTGACAAGGAACTATCCAAATTGTCATTTCAGTATTCTTATGGTTAAAAGCAACACTTTTTTAAAAAAGAATGTGACTTTTAAAAAGGAAACAACACTCAACAATTTGCTCTCCGAATGCAATCTGGCATGTAGCCATCAAGCCAATCCCATGAAACACGGTGCTCAGCTGCTGTTTTGACTTCTAAGTGAAACATCCTGTTCCAAGTTTCAAAACATAAATGGGTATAGTTTTGTTTCATTTACCTTGCATGACTCTCATGCAGACCTGCTTAATATGTGCATCAGTTGGCTCTCTGCCCTGAAAAGAACATATTATTAAAACAATAGGGTCAACATTTAGTGCCATTATGAAGCTACAGTAGATAAGAACATGTGAGATGGCAAAAAAAAAAAAATACATTACTCTACAGCTACTAATTCAGACAAATGTTTCAATTATTATGGACTTATTACAGAACAATGGGAAGGCAGAAAAAAAAGGAATGGGAGCAGAGTCAGTATTCACACAATCAACTATCAAATCTTAAAAGACCTCTTCAGTGCACATCCTAGTACAGTCATCCCCCGCTATACTGCAATTCATATACTGTGGTCCCGGTATATCGCAGGACCACAGTATATGAAGGCAAGGGCCCATAGGGCAAGCTGCTTGGGCCTGTTTGGGGCCTCCTGCACTTACCCCAGGCCTGTCGCTGCCCCAAATGGACCTCTGATGGGCTTCCTGGGCCTGTCAGAGTTCCCAGAAGTGGTATACACTGAACTTGAAGTGGCTTCCGAAAAAACCACAAGTGATTTACAGTTAACTGGAAAACACTTATGAAGCCTCTGACAAGCCTGGGAAGCCTGTCAGAGGCCTGCTTGTGGCAGCACCAGGCCTGGGGTAATTGCAGGACGTCCCAACAGGCCTCCCAGTCCCATGCCGACCCAGCATCCACATATTGTAGATTTCCCTTTATCGCGGGTCAGGTCAGGTCCCTAACCCCTATGATGGGTGGGGGATTACTGTATTTTGAAAAGAAAGCAAACAATCAATGTACAGGCAGAGGGGAAAATAGACTCTGAAAGCTTGTTGTTTTTTGCATATAAATGGAATGCGGCAGGCCTCTGGAAGTGGGATCTCTGCCAGAGGAAGGACTTGAAACGGGAATAGGAAAGTGGGCAGTGGGATAAAATAGGAGTCTATAACACTTTGACTTCAAGAAGGTGCTACTTTAGCTACAGAAGCAAAGACTTTCAAGCCAAAACAGATCCACAGGATCAATCTGCCAGTATCCTGAAAAGACGTTGGGTCATAAAGCAAAGCAAAGCAAAGTGTTCTGCTTATATACCGCCCCATACCACTTCAAGTAGTCTATGGGTGGTTTAGAGTTTTTAATTACAGTATGCAAGCTACACATTGCCCCCAGCCCAGCAAGCTGGGCACTCATTTTACCGACCTCGGAAGGATGGAAGGCTGAGTCAACCATGAGCCGCCTACATGGGATTGAACTCCAGGTCATGAGCACAGTTTTACCTGCAGTACAGGCATTTAACCACTGAGCCACGGAACTCCTTACTCGCTCAACAAAAAAAGATATCAAGCCTATTGGCTAAATGCCTATAGTAGAGGCACAAGGAGCATGAGAGTACTCCTGCCCATGTTTTCATTACTAGTAAAGTCCTAAACTTGACTGTGGGCGTTTATACACGACCCCTAAGCTCCGCTGCAAATGGCTCCCAGCTCCGGAGAGCTCCGGAGCTAACAGAAAATTAAGTGCGACCCCGCCCACCTAAGCACGACCCAGCGCACCTTTCAAGTACCTGCTCTTTGATGGTGAAAAATTTTGATGCGGAGAGTGCTTCTTTTTGTTGGTTTTTTTTTTGCCTCCTGCCCCTTTAAGAGGAACCAGGAAGTAACGGGGGGAGCCGTAGCAACTTCCACGGCACTCGGAGGTAAGAGTGCATTCTTTTCTCCCTTTTTTTCTCCCTCCCCTCACGCAGCCAGCAGCCAGGAATGCGGAGGGGGTGGGAACGCAGGGAGAGCGACAAACCCCCAAGATCTCTGGTCCAAATTTAAGGGACCAGCGGATCTTAGGGGTCGTGTAAAAACGCCCTGTGATGCATATATCTGTGTCCAAAAGAACCATTACTTACAGCCGGACCCTGGCTGCCGGGCAGACCCGGTGCACCTTGCTGACCTTGCAACCCACGTGGGCCAGGTGGACCCCGCAGCCCTTCCATTCCAGGCAAACCACGACTTCCTTCAGGTCCACGCGGGCCAGATTCACCAGGATTCCCAACCTAAAAACGGCACAAGGTGAGCACATTACTCTGTTGTGAAACAAACTGCTCTCACACACCTGTGCCAGGCATCCCACCACAAGAACAGTCAGCTACATACACAACCTGCAGGTTTCCACATCATCTATAGGGAATTCACTGTCGAGAACTGCAATTTAACATTTGCTGATTTTGTACCTTGCTGGAACAACAGCATGGCAGTCATTAAAAGGGAAAGCTGTTCTGCAAGTGGCATTGCTACCTAATATTACAACCTGAGAGGTGGGAATCACACGGGGTTACCTATAGTTCCTTTCTTCCAAATGCTGCAGGCAATTGTACAATTCTGGTCACCGCATCTCAAGAAAGACATAGTGGAACTGGAAAAGGTGCAAAAGAGAGTGACTAAAATGATTACTGGGCTGGGGGACCTCCCTTATGAAGAAAGGCTAAAACATTTGGGGCTCTTTAGTCTGGAAAAAAAGGCGCCTGAGGGGGAATATGATCAAGACGTACAAAATAATGCAGGGCACGAGTAAAGTGGATAGAGGGAAGCTCTTCTCCCTCTCACAAAATACCAGAACTAGGGGACATCCACTCAAATTGAGGGCTGGGAGAGTAAGAACAGACAAAAGAAAATATTTTTTCACCCAGCACGTTGTTAGCCTGTGGAACTCCCTGCCACAGGATGTGGTGATGGCATCTGCCCTGGATGCCTTCAAAAGGGGACTGGACAGATTCCTGGAGGAAAAGTCCATCACAGGTTACAAACCATGATGGAGATGTGTCATCTCCAGGTTTAAAAATAGGGTACTTCAAGGACCAGATGGAGGGTAATTTCAGTTCATTTAGTCCTTCTTTCATTTGGTGTGTTTCTTGAAGGAAAACGATGTCCCGTTTATTCCTCCGAGACGCATCTGGTGGAGCCACTGTGAGATACAGGAAGCTGGACCAGATGGGCCTTTGGCCTGATCCAGCATGGCTCTTCTTATGTTCTTACCACCCCCCCTCTCTCACACACACACAATTCCAAGGAGCCTTCTGGAGCAGCTGTTCTCTCTAGAAGAAGGCACAGGGCCTTGCTTTAATATGTATTGGGAAGTGTGTGTGTGTTTTATTCAATGTGAACCCTGGATATGAATTTCTAGAGCTTTCTAGCCCACCACCATTTAGGATGGGGCACAGTCACTGTGGCACAAATCTAGCCTCTGGACCCACAGATGCTACCCACTTCAGCATCTCTCTTTCTCTTTACTTAGAGAGAGAGAGAGTACACTCTTATGTAACAAGGTACAGTTTGGCAGCCTGAACATGCTAATACCCCATTTCCTAAAACGAACCCAGTAGGTTGTGAGCTAACACCCTGCTTTGAAAACATACTGGAGAGGAGGCACTTCATCCTGAAGGCACTTGCTCTCCTCTGACTTCAGAAGCTAAGCAGGGTCAGGTGTAGAGACACTGGTTAGATGAGATTCCACCAAAGAATACCAAGAATGCCAGGTAGGGATAGGAGAAAATCCTGCTGTGGATTCCTAGAGACCACCCCCTCCGCCAGTCAAAATGAGCGGAACAGCAAGTCTATAAGGGTCTGCGTTCCTTGATGGCCCGGTGTTATGATTATAAGGTAGTATAAGACATCTTTCTTTCCTCCTGGGACATAGTTGTAATATTTCCAAATAATTGTGCAGGGCTAATACAGATTTGCTTGAGGTGGGCTAGGTACTTTTCTAGAGGAACTGCATCTATGCATTCCTGTAGGTAAAGAGATTAGAAAGAGACTACTGCCTAGCAATTGTTCCTTGGTTTCTCCTGCCCCCCCCCCCAAAAAAACCCTGTACCTCTGCAGCGATACATCACTTAAGCTCCGTGAATCCCTCTAGCAATTTAAAACTTTTGCTTGTGCTCAAATCCAATGAATATGTTAAACATTTAAAAACCACTTAACTACCAGTAAGGCCAAAAACTACATGAGCTTTTAAGCTTCCAGTTTTTATATTCTAGCAATAGGACCACAGAGGAGATAGAGATTGGGGAAGTTAGAAACTGGTAATACAAGAGTTTTGCAAATGGCTGCCTCGAAAACACTGTGGGGAATGCAAGCTCATGTCCGAGAAACAGAAAACTAGGGGTGGCAATTTTACTACTTGAAGCATTTTTCATCCCTGGAAATATATAAATATTATGTACTGTACTTTAAATAGTAAAACTGTTGCAAGGATGTACTGAAGAAAAACAAAGAAGTTGAAGAAGTCAAGAAGGAACTTTGATTTACAAAGCTTCCCAGCATTCCTCGCAATCTAGAACTCCATGTCCTGCATTACATGAGACTCTGTCAGCAGACTCTAGGTTTGCAGACTGTCTTTTCCATGCCTCCTCATCAAGCACAGGAGGCAGAGGCAAGGCATCATAGTCACGCCATCATTTTGAAAATGAGTAGCATGTATGTCCAGGTGTACATCAAGAGTGGACAATCACCAGAGGTCTGCTGCCAGGTGTGTCAGATTGCCCCCACTTCCACAATCCTCAACATTCAGCCCCCCCCCAAAAAAGCACTTCCTTATGTCTTCTAGGAGTCAACTTTTTAAATTAGAAATATGGGCTTAGGGAAGTCAGGGGTACAGAGGATGGCCTTTGAGGCCCATGTTATCCACTACTGGTCTACATAGCTCACTGCTCTGTAGAACTGTCTATGGGCGTTTATACACGACCCCTAAACTCCCAGCTCCGGAGCTTAAAAATGTTTCCCCACCAGCTCTGGAGTTTACAGGAAATTAAGTGCGACCACGCCCACTTTAGCACGTCCCAGCGCACCTTTCAAGTACCTGCTCTCTGGAGGTGAAAATTCCTTGATGCGGTGTAACGATAGTGAGCGCGGGGCTCTCCTCTCTTCTGTTTGTTGTTTTTTTTGGCTCCCGACCCTTTAAGAGCTCCTTAAGAGACTGGAATGTTGCCTCCGCAAGAGCAAGAGAGCAATCTACAGGTTGAGGTTTACTCTTCCTGTATTGGTGGTTTTATTTACCAGAACAGCCAACAACAGAAACAAATAGCGGTACTGCGAAGGAGCTGAGCCATCAGCCTCCACTCACTTTAATTAACATTTCTGCACAAATGCATGTTTAAACCATAGCTATGGAATTTATTTACATGGCATTAATTTGGGGGACAAACAGTTGTACTTATAAGAATAAGTGTTAAATAGAAATAGGATGCTCTGAGCAGGAGTTAGGAAGATAGAAAATGAGTAACAGGGGGAAAAACATCTAAGACAGTGATGGTGAGCCTTTTAGAGTTCAAGGGCCCAAACTGCAATTCAAAACCCACTAATTTTTTGCAAAGTGCCAATACAGCAATTCAACCTGAAAACAGGTTGCTGTGAAGGGAAAATGTTGGGTGCCCACAGAAAGGGCTCCAAGTACCACCTTTGGCACCCGTGCCATAGGCTCACCAACACTATTCTAGACAGAACTAGGAAGTCAAGAAGAACACAGAGTTCAGCAGGATGTCCGGGGGAATACATTTGACCCAATACTGCAGGAAAATCTGAATGTAGAACTGCCTCTCCTACAGAAAGCAACACTCATCTGGTCCCTGCTGGCCTGTTCTGCTGTGTTGGATGGCCATCATTGCTCTGAGATACTTTAAGGAAAAAGAGAGAGGCAAACAAGCAAAGGTTCTATGCAATGTCTACATTGCTCAGAGGGGAGTCCTTGAGTCCTTGAGTAATATCCTCACAGAAGCATGAGGACGATGAAACATCATTTCAAACTGACCATATTTGTATTTTGATGGAATTCCATCACCCAACTAGTCTGCCTTGTGTGTGTCAGAGAGAGATAGCTTCACAGTCATCTCCTTCTGTTTAGTCAGATAAGCATATCTCTTCAAAATAATACCAGGATTTGTTATTAAGAGCTACCCACCCATGAACTCCACATTGCAGGGAATTTTATCTGCTGCGTATGATTAACCAAAAATTGTTTGGAGTTCTTTTGTTGTTCTTTTCTGAAACACTGTAGACTCGAGGCAACCGTTCAGAAACAGCCCATTTTGGGGAATTATGGGACACTCTGTTGCTGATATAGGCTTCAGCAGAGGAGCCTTTTATACTAAGCCATTCGTTATATCATTAATAGGGCAACATGTTATCAATCCTAGTTCACACTCTTGACTCCCTGCTGAACTCGATGCACACCGTGTTATGCATATGAGACTGTATCTCCTCATAGGCCGTGGTCACACCTGGGTTTCGATCCTGATCTTCTGAATGTCCGGCTTTTCCTCTTCTTCCCATCACGTGATTTAAATGTGGGAGAAGAGGTCTCACGTCAAAATCTGGTTTTTCAATTTTAAAGTGCAGTTCAGCCCCCTTGGCCAGCAGGTGGCGCTAGCACTTGAAAAAAACAGAAGGCTTTTCCTCTTCTTCCCATCACGTGATTTAAATGTGGGAGAAGAGGTCTCACGTCAAAATCTGGTTTTTCAATTTTAAAGTG
This sequence comes from Phrynocephalus versicolor, assembly GCA_023846285.1. NCBI lineage: Eukaryota > Metazoa > Chordata > Lepidosauria > Squamata > Agamidae > Phrynocephalus > Phrynocephalus versicolor. Next base: position 24,063,333 of record JAHTLZ010000122.1, on the reverse strand, counting down.
CAGTTCACCCCCTTGGCCAGCAGGTGGCGCTAGCACTTGAAAAAAACAGAAGACTTTTCTGGGGGAATTTATGCTGTGTCGGACCTGATTGAACTTCCTGTTACTCCGATATGGAGGCAAATTTTAAAAATCAGCACCGATCGGCCCCAGGAACAGCCGGTGGGTGCTATGCAAAAAGAAAGAAAAAGAAACCCGGATCATGCAGCGAGGTCCCATGGCGTCTGCCTCCTTAAAAGCCGGATTTCAAAAGCGAGGCAAAAATTCCCCAGCCTGGAAGGTGGGTCACAGAAACCTCACTTAAGGGAGCATTACCGGGTTTTCTTCTTCCTTTTTTTTCAAAAAGCGCGGTGGCCATGAGGACAGTATTTTTGGGCACAATTTATTTAGTAATTTAAACTCTCTTTAAAGGGACGTGGGACCGAGCCCCTAGATGATGGGGTGAAGGGACATAGGGCAGAAACTCGGGTACATAAAACAAAAGGAAATATAGTCGTCCCCTGCTATATTGCGGTTCATATACTGCGGTCCTGGTATATTGCGAGACCACAGTAAATGAAGGCAAGAGTTCCTGGGGCAAGCTGTGTGGGCCCATTTGAGGCCTCCTAGACTTACCTGAGGCCTGGCACTGCTCCGATTGGGCCTCAGACAGAGTTCCCGGGCCTGTTGAAGGCCCCAGAAGTGGTTTCCGGTCAATAGGAAGTGACTTCCGATTCGTTGGAAACCACTTGTGGGGCCTTCAACAGGCCCAGGAAGCCCGTTGAAGGCCCATGCAGTGCAGCACCGTGCAGGAAGCCCCAAACTGGATGCAACCCAGCATCCGCATAATGTGGATTTCCCTTTATCACAGGTTGGATCAGGTCCCTATCCCCTGCGATTAAAGGGGGATTACCATAGATTAGAATATAAATAGATATAGTAATAAATAAATGCACAAAGGTGAAGATGGATGGGGTGGGGAGAGAGAGGGAGCAGCTGCAACATACAACAGGTTCAGTTGGGAGAAAACATAAAATGAAAGTAAATTCACTGATCTTTGACTTAAAACACATTGTCTGCAATCTGAAAGGTTCACTAGGAAATTAGTCTATTAACCAAACTGATCTGAACCACTGAGTCTTCCTTCTTTATTTCTGCTTTATACAGTTGCCCAGTCTCCTGTCTGTTTTGGTGTAGACCTTCTCATCTTTATCGTTCATAGAAAGTTATAGCTAATCCCCTTTCCATTTCCAAGCTAAGCAAAGCACCTTTAGGCCTTGTTGTATCCAACCTTAATATAAAAAAATGGACAAAGTTTATCTCCCTCACACATGGTGACTTTGCACTAATAGTGGCTTCCCTTTGCATCAGAGCAAGGAAAGTAGAATTAATGGCTTCCATGTAACCTTACCTATTATACTAACTTCATTCTATGATTTTACATCCTAGTTTGTTCAGAAGATACTAGTCTTTTTTTTTTTTTTACAATCCAGACATTACTGAGATATGAAATACTAAATGCAGGCCCTGCCAGTCCATATCTTTGCATGTTCAAAAACTATGAAATTGGCTCTCATTTTTTGAAGAAAAGGGAATCACACTGTGCATTACTTTAACTATGTAGCTCGCAGCTCTGCTCTCCCCTTCCCACCTGATTCATTAATTTATTTCCCTCTTCACCCATATGCATTAAGCCTCCATTCTCTAAACAAAAGGAGATAACATTTCTCACTGAGAGATGCCCTCTAGTAATCCACAACTTCAACATAGCAACAATGAATGATGGCTCGCATTTGCCCTAACTTCCTTGCTTCGAGAACTAAACATTTAAACTCCATTTGTGAAGCCAAACACCCGCCCTCTTGGTCTGAAACATTCCATTGATTTATTAAGCTTTTGATTTTCTGTAACAATGCAGTTCATCATACTTACAGATCCTTTAGGGCCTGGCAAACCCATGTCACCCTAACAAAACAAGATTAATTGCGTCAGGATGGTACATGCATGAATATAATGGATTTCATATTATTCTCCAAAATGTTTGTAGATTATGCTGCTATTAGAGGAAAGGAGACTTCCTGATACATATAAAGAAAAGGCGTAAAGAAACAATGTAAAAGGATGACAATATACAATCATTTGGCACATAATCTGAGTAAAAAGTTCAAAAGCATCAAGTCAGAAATGTCAGGTTTTTGTTTGCATGATGGGCATTCCTGAAAGGACAGCTTTCTATAGTAAAACATTCCTAGTCACCTCCAGCGCATTCTTACATTCATGCTGATGGTGCCTGCACATCACACAAAAGTGTGGTCTGTTTAAATATTGTTTGTGGCATGCATCCTTACATCTGCTAGCAAGATGTGGTTGGTCAATCAGCCACAAACCACCGGTCCTGAAACCTCAGTTCATCACTGGCTTACACACTCCGGATTATTTGAACCATAACAGATTTCCCCAGCTGATTGCTTTGGAACAGGACCCACTCCCCCTTTTAATTAAAAACAAGTAGAAAAGACACAACCCGGAACTGAGCAAGCCAAATTATGACTGGCTGTGTGTTCTGTTTGCACCACTAGTGGCTTGAGCAACAGCAAACCATAATGAATGTGAGGCTTATCGTATATCCTGATACGGAAACCCTGGCTGAAACCTTTTTGCTCCATCAAAACTAGAGTAGGTCCACTGAATCGTTTGGGGATTTGGTATGACAGTTCCTCTGTAAGTTCCATGAATGAGTGGGCGCCCTGTAGTTGCAACCTGCTACACTAAGCGATCAATAAAGCAAGCAAACACTCTACTGTCACATTTTTGCACTTATATAAGTGGCACAGTCCTGCAGCAGTATGTCCAGGATACAACCTTTAAGAAAGAAACCCATATGAACTAGGGAGAGCTAAAGCGTATGAATGTGGCAGGCAGACTTTGGAGGCAACATCACATCCCCATCACTGTCTGTGTCATTGCAAACATAAGAGGTCAGCTGTAGCCATGGGGACTGGCCTGTAAATATTTTTGTAACATTTCTTCTTCTCCACTCCAAAACAAGCAAGACTGCAAAGGCTACAGAAGTTGCCACTGGCCTCCTGCACAGCAAGCATGGCTAATGCATTGATTTATAAGTATAGTAGGACCCCGGTATCCACTGGGAATTGGTTCCAGGCCTTCCCGTGGATAATGAAAACCGTGGATAAGAGAGAACGCCTGCCCACCCACCCCCAAACTGCTGTTTCTTGACAGTAGCTTGTTTTATGACTGCTGTTCATGGCCACTGTTTGTGACAATAGCTTGCTTTACAGCTTGCTTTGTGGCTGCTGAATTATTTAATTTTTCCCCTCTGCCAACTGTGGATAACTGAATCAGTGGATAATAAATCAGTGGATACGGGGGTCCTACTGTAAACAGAAAGGCTTCTTGGAGCTTCTGTTCTTGAATACTGCCACAAATAATATGTTCTATAGCCAGCCAACAAATCAGTTGAGCTGACCTATGCTGATCTGCTTACTGCCAGCTTTGAAACCTTTAGTCCCATCTATCAAAAATCTGCAGCTGAACACTGAGCAAGGATGAAGAACCTGCAGCTTCTTGCTCTTAGTGAGACCCTGAGGGGGAAATTCTCTTTTTCCTCCTCATATGAAGATCCTGCGGGATTTCTTGGAAGTTCCATGGAAGAAATGCCAGGCTAGGCATACTTATTACAACCCCTGGGCAAAAATGGCATTTTTTTAACCTTTCAAGGCAGAAGAAACACCCAACAGCTCAGGATTGTTTCAACATCTGTTTTGAGTGGCATCTTTCCCATACTGTATTGGAAAGGGCATTAAGGCACATGGAACTCTGCCGTTTCCTGGACAGAAAAAAAATAGACTAAAAACAAAGAAGCAAGCAAAAAAAAGAGGAAATGAGACCGGTCACTCGTTTTTTGTGGGGAGCAGAGAAATCTCACTGATACAGTGGAGCCTCAGGGTGACAAGACTCAGAGAATCAAAGAGATGTTCTGAAGCGCTCACCTCATCCCTCGTACGAAACCACATTTTGCTGATGGTCCCTAATATAGCACAGCATTAACAGAGTGCTAGGAGCAGAACCCATTCAGAACACAAAGGGATACCTTTTCAGTGGTTTATTGATTCTAGGATGACTGGCAAAAACAGATATGGGGAAATACGCTATTTAGAACCCGTACTTGCAGGAACGCTGTGACATTTGGTAATCTTTCTGCCGGTTCTGTGCACAAAGCAAATGAGCGTAGATACAGCTGCTTTGTGAATGTGTGGTATCCACACCCCCACAACAATGTGAAACATTGCTGTAACCTAAATGCAAGGCCCCTGCACCAACAGCTTTCCTCATCTGCTTTGTTCCCATGTGTGTGAGAGAAATGTCTTAATCTGAGAAAACAGAATGAAGAGAGACATGCATCTTACAAGGTCGCCTCTTTGTCCGGGCTCTCCCTCTCCACCAGCAGCACCCTGTATGGCAACAAAACATAGATCACATAAGCAGGTACTCTGAGTTTCTCACACCTTTAACAATGGGGAGAACCCAAAACACATTGTGACTATATGCACTCACCTGTACTCCTTTAGGTCCTGGTTCACCAACGGAACCCTGTGTGCAAATGGAAGCAAGAAGAACAATGTTTTCTTTAAAACAAACAAACATTTGTGTAGAGAACCTTAAACAAGGGTCTACACCAATGCTGGTGTGAACAATTAATCCATAGGGTTCAGAAACTGAGCAGGTCGTTATCTGAAAAGAAAAGATACCGTCCTTCTCTATCTTAAAGTATTAACTGAACATTAAACTATATGAACATGAATTAATTAAACTTTTAGAAATAGATTAAACCACAGCTGTCAGAATAAATACATAGTGATGATTGTGGCAACATGATGGTCCAGGATGATGCAATCTTATTATTTTGGCTACTCATAAAAGGCCACAAAAGCATTGGGTTTTATTAGAAGTTCAACTCATTTTGAAAGAATGCCTCAAAAGAAAAATAAACATGTGTAAGAAAAATTGACAAGAACGCAAGCAAGTATAGAAGAGGACAGTATCTTTGAGCTGCGGAGAATTCACCTTGACCAGAGAAAGTGCCATGTTTTGGTCAGAAAATCTTACAAGTGCTACTGAACCTTTACTCAGACCTTCACTCAGTTTTATGGCTCCTGTTGTTGCTGCTGCTGTTGTTTACCTCTTCTCTTTGCAACAACAGGTAAGCAGAGTATTTCAGCTCTCACAGCTATCATCGTGCCCTGCGTTCCATCTGAGCAAAAACCATTGGCGGCACAAGTGGTTTAATAGCAAAGAAATCACCATGGCCTCAGGCCTCCTTGCAACCTTCTAAGTTGGTGAAGGACTTGATTTGCTAGACAGATTGTGAGCATGGTTTCCCCTGCTGTAGATGCAAATCATATTTTCCTCCTTGGAAGCAAGCCAGTTAGTATCAGTTAGTCTTTCTTACCTTGTCAATGCAAATGTTAGCCCTCACTTGTCATCTCACCTTCAATGTTTCTGCAAGGCTTGGAGCCTTACAAGATTTAGCTGGACAGGCCAGATCAGGAAGCTATTTCTGATCATTACTGGGCTCTGTTTAATCTTTTGTTTTAGTTTAGATTTTTTTTAACTGCACCTAGAATCTTCAGTTATAATTGTAATTATGCCTGCACTTATATTGTGCATATATTGTGTATACTGACCCTGGAAAGTAATGTAATTTCATTCTCAGTAAACATGGTGGAAATCAGAATGTCAATGTGAAACAGTGAGAGGTTTCTTTTTGGGAAGGTTTAATATTCAAGACAGAGTCTGCTACCCCGTAAGCTATTTCCTCTGTCTTTGACCTTTTGCCACCACAAATTGTGCTGTTTCTTTGAGTGCAGGACTGTCTCTTTATACTGAGTCCTTCTTATTGAAGACACACATATATGCACAACACCATGTCATCTGTGCTTTTCACTGCCCTTCCATTTCATACGCAGCCATCACCGCTGCACCTGCTGTGCAGAAAGAAGCACAAAGACAAGAACTAATTTGTGATGGAAAAAAGACCAAGTAAAAACATCCATTTTTGGTACTAGGTCAAGTTTTAGGGTGGTACTGTATGCGCTGGATTTAAAAATAAAGGAATAGCCACAATGGTTTTACCGAATGCTAAATAGCAAACATACCACAAGAATGTGGAACCTAATAACATTGCTATTGTGACTCTGGACAAGGAGACTCAGATCAGAAGCAAAGGTTAGAGGCAGCCAGTATAATCAGAGTTGAAAGCTCATTATTGCTGCTGAAGGGGGATTGAGACAGCCTTCTTTTGTTTCTGAAATCAGACTTCAAAGGAACCTCATGCTTAAATCCTGAACAATCACGGAACAAAGTAAGCTCATTTGCATATTTCTGGAGGTAAGAAAAGGCTCCTGCTGGGCAACTCAGTTGGATTCCTTGAGATTTTCCCCTCTTTCTCCCATTCCAAATGGATGTTGGAATGGATGGATTCCAACATCCATTTCTGCCATCAAATACAGAGCTTTCAAAGAGGAAACAGATCTACCTTGTGTCTTTCTCCAAGCCAGCCCAGCAGTAAATGCCGGATTTATGCATGAGTGCAGTAAGCTACCTCTTGGGACCCTACATTGTAGAAAACTCCAAATAACACACACTATCACAACATTTCAACCATTATAAATTGGAATAGAGCTCATTTTTTAATTATGAGGGATCATAAACAAGACACAGCTGACATCATAATTCTACCCTGGCACCAGTCTCTTGAATCCCAAGGGGGTGCCTTTGCCACCAGACACCATTGGAAAAATGTTAAACCAAGTATTCAGAACAGTCCTGAGAGATGTCTTCCAAATAATCCTGCACAATTCTTCTACAGCCTGGAAAAAAAACCAAGCTTCAACTAGAGGAACTAGTCAATCAATATCCAAATCTAGGACTTGGGAGTGTACTGACTCTCAGTACCGACTCTCCCCGAACTTGGCTCTGTATTTCTGGTAGTTGTTCTGAGTCACGGTTTCAGACATGGCTTGCCCCTGGTGTACTGCTGCTTTAGGTCCTGAACTCTGGCCACTAAACTCAGGCACTTTCTTCTCCTCTTCAGGATCCTGACCCTGCCTCAAAGCCATGTTGTCTTTGCTACTCTGGGGAGCTGTTCTTGCTCTCTAGATAGTGGGAGCCATGATCGGTCAGAAGAGCTGATGCGCTAGGACAAATACTGACATATTGTGGACCTACAAGGGACGAGGCTTAAAGGTAATCCCTACAGAAGGCTGATCGCCGCAGAATCGATGCTTTTGAGCTGTGGTGCTGGAGGAGAGTCTTGAGAGTCCCCTGGACTGCAAAGAGATCAAACCTATCCATCCTGAAAGAAATCAACCCTGAATGTTCACTGGAAGGACAGATTTTGAAGCTGGTGCTCCAGTACTTTGGCCACCTCATGAGAAGAGAGGACTCCTTGGAAAAGTCCCTAATGCTGGGAAAAATCGAAGGCAAAAGGAAAAGAGGACGACAGAGAATGAGATGGTTGGATGGTGTCATCGATGCAACCAAAATGAATTTGACAAATCTCCAGGAGGCAGTGGAGGATAGGAAGGCCTGGCGAGCTCTGGTCCACGGGGTCACGAAGAGTCGGACATGACTGAACGACTGAACGACGACGACTACAGATTCATGGATCCCAAGGTGGTGTCTTTGGCAGTGATGACTTCAGAAGAAGAGCATTTGAAGTGGGCCTCGAGGAAAAAGTTAAGTAATAAACCCATGCCCTTGATCCAGGTCAAGTAGATTACAGAATTCCTCTGGATCGGAATCTATGTAAACTCCCTCCCTGATCACTGCCCCTGTTGTACATGCCACTGCTGCGCTAGGCACAATGCAACAATACATCCAGCCATTTACAGGAGAAGATGCCCTTATATGCCACACCCCCTGCACTACAAATAAGGAGTGTGCTGAGGGCTCTAAAAAAAAACATGACTAGAATCAAGGTCACAGATGCTAAGTTCCATGCAGCACCCTTGTCTTCTGATCCCTGCCAGACTGAGGGTAAAGGGTTGTGCCCTTCCTTTTGTTTGAGAGCATATGTCCAAGTCAATTAATACTGCAGGCAAGGAGTCACTAGAAGAATTCCAAGCCCAAGGTTCTGTGACAGAAGAATTTCCATTAGTGTTCTCTATTTTATTTGGGGAAGGTGTTATCACCAAATAAGCACCTGAAAACCAGAAAGGATTTATAGCTTTCTTTAGATTGAAAGAAAAACATACTGCTCCAAGGAAGCCGCAGTTACACAGAAAATGCCCTAGACTTGGAAATAATCGCTTCAGGATTTTGCAACCCCTTGCCAACTAAGCTAAAAACCCAAATGATGAATACCAGCTGCCAAAGCTTGAGATATTTCATAACACAAACAAAGCACAGAATTTTGGGAAAAGGCAACCACTGAAGTTTAAAAACCTTTCCAGAAAGAATAGGTTTACTGGACTAGAGTGCCAGCTCTCAGATTATTCTTAAACCTGCAGGCTACTCAAACTAGCCATGAAAAACGGCATAAGAAATATAATTATTATTGTGCAGCTGTTCTCCAGAAGGTTAAAAGCAGTAGGTGAGAAGCTGAGACTTTATTTGTAGGTGGGCAAAGAAAAGAAAGTAATGTCCATGCAGAGAGAAACCCTGACAAAATCTTAACAGTAAAATCAGTGGTAGCCCAGGCACATCCAATTATAGAAGACAAAGGCTTGAAGTTCAGACAATTCACACATGTTTTGAAACTTTCATTTGACAGGAGGGGATGGATTTAAGCTAGAGGAATGGACTTGTTTGTTACACTGGAGAACCAGATCAGGAAGCCAGATATTTAAGTCGGATGCAGACAGGTGGAAAGAGAGTTACACTGTATGTTACTTTAATTGCTGCAAGGATTCTGCAAAGAAACTTACATTATATAAAGTGGATTTTGCTGCAAAGGGCAGTTGGAAAGGAAAACAATGACTAAAGCTAGAGAAGTTTTTGTTTTAAAGATATACAACTTCAGGGGCCCTAGATAGAAAACCTTTCAAGATAGTTCTTGGACATTTTCACGTTTTTCCTCTGTCATGTTGAACAATTTGATGCAATGCAAGAAGCCAGAAATGTCCTGTATGGAATAATTTAGACCAAAGAAATTTCTCGCAACAAACGTTATGCTTACCCTGTCACCTTTGGCACCGGGTAGTCCTGGGGGTCCAGGTAAACCTGGGAGGCCTATTTCACCTTCTGTACCCTAGAAAGACAACCCAAAATAGCAGATGTTTAGGGCTGTTTTTGGAACAAACAAAGTGACAGGCGATAAAGACAGCCAGGATCTGTGACACACTTGACATCTTTCCTAGCAAGAGCAACAAGCAGGGGGTGACTGTATGTCTTGTCTCTAAAGCGGAGATCCTGCTGACCGGCTGCTGACAGCTCATTATAATCTACTCCGGTTAGAAAAAACAGCCGTTTCTAAAAGTATAATCTATGTGCTAAAGGGTTTGTGTCTTTCTGAGGGTTTGAGGTAATGCTGCAATCCCTCTGTCCTGTGGTGCGAGCATTCGTTCTTAACAGGGAGCTCTATTCATGGCCCAAATATTGAGATTTGCACAGCTAGCGGGGACCATGCAAATGAAGTTTGACTTGTCTTCAAAGAAGGCATTTATACCCACTAGCTATGAATGCCAGTCTGCTGCTTGTGTGTGTTTGTGTGTGTGTGTGTGTGTGTGTGTGTGTGTGTGTGTGTGTGTGTGT
>JAHTLZ010000122.1:24005018-24034200 GCA_023846285.1 Phrynocephalus versicolor | reverse complement strand
CATGTAGGGCCAATCCTGAGACAGTAACTCTTTAGCCATGCCAAGCTATCCCTACATTCCAGTGAATGTTGATATCAGAAGTGTATTTGGGTTCAGAGCGTAGTTTCAGTAATCTATTGTTGACCAAGGAATACAATGCAGGGCAGGGGTAGAGGCAGAGACCCTCCACACATGTTGGCTTAAATGTCTTGAATCCCACCTAGCATGGATAAGGAACTGAAGGAGTTATAACCCAGAACATGAGAGGACACAGATTCTTTACGATAATTACGAATAACAACTATGAATGAGGGACAAGACCGAAGGTCTTCTCAACTAGGAAGATGAATATACATCTAAAAAATTGGCTTAAATAAAAAAAGAAGGAAAGAGATGGCATGTAAGTGAGACAATGTGGTATATAAAGATGGGCATGAAATGGAACTATAGTGTTTTGTTTCATTTTGTTTCAGTCTCCATTTCATTTTGTTTCACTAATGACGGATTTTTTTAAAAAATGACATGAAACGTAATGCTTCGTATGACTATAAATAATGGGGAGCTTTCCTTTTTTATATAAAAGGGAGCCCACTGCTCTAAATCAAAGACCCTCAAACCTTCTGATCGATTTGCTTTCGAGCAAAAAATCCTCTGTAAACAAGCTAGAAACCTAAAAACTAGCTGCCCCATGGAGAGAATAGGGAAATAAACTTAACAGCTGATCGGTGCAGCGAGGGAAGGAAAGAAAATATTTTAAAAATTGACCTCCTACTTAAAAAGGAAAGTAAAACAATGAGTTTAAATCAACTTGCAGACACAGCCAGCGAAGCAAATACCTCAGCTCCTGGGCTGGCTAGCTTCAGGCAGATCAAGATCGGAGATAAGCTATCTCAACAGCTGAGGTGCAGGAAGAAAAGGAAAAAAATTAATCTGTTTGAAAAAATAAACCTCCTGTTTTCAAGAGGGCTGGATCAAGAGGCTAGGATGAATCTTCCATTTCTGAAACAAAAGATGATGTTTCATTTCGTTTCTTGATGACACGCTGTTTGCTGTTTTGTTTCATTTTGTTTTGTAAGGTAATCTTACAAAACGACAAAACAGTGTGTTGTTTTTGTAAGGTGCCCATCCCTAGTGGTATATAATGTTCCAGGGATCTCATTTTTTTTCATGCAACAACTCACTTCCTAATCAAGCAACAGGCATGTGTTTCTTTTACTTACCTTATCACCTTGGGGTCCCATTATGCCTGTTATACCTCTTAACCCTGAAGGTCCCTGAAATGGAAAATGCATTGTAAGTCTGTGACTTTTGTACATTTGATTTGTCCTATATAGGTGAAATATATGATTTTGTTTTGCATTGCATGTTTTTAAAAAATGACTTGGTCAAGATTTCTTTGTAAGCATTAAACTATTAACATGGTTTAAACACAAGTTGCTGTCAGTACAATCAGACTTCTAGTCAATGAATTTTTGTGGATTCCATACACGTTGTTTATTTGTTTGTTTGTTTGTTTGTTTGTTTGTTTGTTTATATCCACTTCCAAACTGTCCCGTCAATGTTACCACTTTCTGTGTGGTTCATAGAATAAATGTAATAAATGCCCCAAAATAATAATAATTCAAAAGGAAATAAACCCTGTCACTAGCTAAAAACAATAATCCTGGCATTAAACAGGACTACACAAATTAAAACCCATTTGAGAATCAGAGGTGCTCTTTGGATCTCACAATTCTTAAAATCAAGGACTGTGAGGAGTGGATGGGACAGGTTGCTATTTTGAGGGAGAGACATTCCACAAAATATAAAGGTTCTAAACCATTAAGGGCTTTATGGATTATGACCAGAGTCTTAAATTAAGCACAGAAACTAAAAGGAAGCCAATGAAGGTGTGCCAAGATTGAGGATATGTGTTCATTGTTGTCTCATCTACTCCAGAAGGCATCTAATGGAGCGACTGTGAGATACTGGAAGCTGGACTAGATGGGCCCTTGACCTGACCCAGCAGGACTCTTCTTATGTTCTTATATCTGCTTGTATCTGTAGTCAGGGACAGTTACATATAGCTCTGATTATTTGCTAGCTCCTGTACATGTTGAATAGATATGCTAGGCAGAAAGCAAACAGAAAGTTACCGAAGAAAAAAATATTTTACCGGAGGCCCTGTTGCTCCAATGTCACCGATTCCTCCTTGTTCACCTTCTTCTCCCTAATAGGTATAAAACATAGCAAGTTGATTCATAAAGCACCCCAAGCCTGGAAGACTGGGAAAACAATACATGTATCACTTTGTATGCATTTGCAATATACACACAAGATTCATGATCATGAAGATTTTTCTTGCACAGAAGTAATTTCCACAAAGGTAATGACTTGTTTGGAGAATACATTGTATTCAAACAAAGTGGTAACAAATTGAAGGAAAACACTGACTAGGAAGTCAACAGTTCAGCAGGAAAAATATTATTATTATTGTTATTGTTGATGCTGTCACAGTCATTAATTCTTTTCTTTTCCCTTCCTTTCCTTTAAGTATAATTGCTTTTTCCAAATAATTTTATGTTGGTAATAAAGTTCTATTTCCCTTACCTTATGGCCTTGCTTTCCTGGTTCACCAGGCTCTCCTTGAACTCCCTTATGACCCTAAAAGATATGGGAGAAAAACCCAGAGCACAATTATGTGAAAATTTATATAATAGGCACAGCTTTTTGATATAAAAGGTAGACAGATGACTAAACTTATATGAGGAGATCTGAACTGTCTGCCTTGACTAATGCCTCCTCAGACATTAACAGACAGTGATTTTATGTTTGGTGTGCTTCTGAAGAAGGACAAGAACTTTGCAGACATGCATAGCTGTAATTTTGAGCATACAATGGAAGGGGGCAGCTTAGAACTCTGTGGTATATTATAGTATATTTTCCTTTGCTCTTGAAAGAAATTAAGAGCAAGAGGCACTTCTTCAAGTCAATGCCCAGTGTTCAACTGGAGCACAATCACCATAAAGATGGTTAAGCATATAATGCCCCATAGCACTTAAAGTGCTTTTTGGGGAGTTTATAAGTAATGGTGCAGGCTACACATTGCCCCCCACCCCCAGCAAGCTGGGTACTCATTTTACTGACCTCAGAAGGATGGAAAGCTGGGTGAAGCTTGAGCCTGCAACCTGGAACTGAACCTCAAGTTGCGAGCACAGTTACAGCTGCACTACAGCATTTTAACCACTGTGCTATGAGCCTCAGAGCTTAGCAAAGTTAGCACTAACACTAATCATGTGACTAATGAATTAGAGAAACTGTGAAATGGAAAGGCCTTCTTGATTTTATATTGTGCCATAAACATCTATGGAATTTCTCATGGTGAATGTGGACTGGGGGGCCCTACCCCGAGAAGGCATATGTGACACAGCCAAAACAAGAGAGAAAGAGATAGGAAGGGAAGACATAAGAATGTGGGAAGCAATAGGTAGTTATCTTGTTTGCACGTGCTTATGCTCCCTACTGGACATACAAGAAAACAGAGAGAGTACCTTTCACCAAGTACTAACATCCACATTTTAGGCTTCACCATCTTTATGGTGATTGTGCTCCAGTTGAACCCTGGGCATTGACTTGAGGAAGTGCCTCTTGCTCTTAATTTCTTGTGAGTAGATACAGCAGAATAAAGTTTGGCTAAGCCACAATAAAAACCAGGATGGCCGTTTCACAGCCAGGACTCCTTTTCTGTATTCTATTAGTGAAAACTACGGGAACCATTAGCACAAATGTCTTACTTGTGGGATCACAGAATAAAACTGAACTAGCCACAAGTCCACCATAGATGAGTTCTCAAAAAAAAAAAAAGATGCACTGTGCATGGGCAGAAAACCTTCTCAAGTGGACACACTCAAAATGGAGAAAGAGGCTTTTCTAGACTACGGTGGTATCCCTTGAATAGCAGCAGCCTTGCCAGTTTTGCCTGCTCCACCTGCCACTCTGGGTGTGCAGAAATAGTGGAGCAGGTCATGAATTAATGCACAATGAATTCAATACCAGCCACAGGGCATATTTAAGCACAGCTGTTCTCTTACCTTCATGCCCATTAGACCGGCATGTCCTGGTCGACCAGGTGGACATGCATTGGGACACTGGGGGAGAAAGCACAAATCAAGAATAAATAAGAAATGTAGCTTTTAAAGGAAAGCATTTTCCTTCTCCAAAGGAGAATTCATCTCTTACCAATGGATCTCCATCACGAAGTCCAACTGTTCCCTGAAGTAAATTAAAAACATAACAGGAAATGAACAAAGACCAGAATCAACAGTTCTCTACGGTCCAAAACGTCTTTCCACCAGCCCATGTTGCTTCCCCTTCCCTCAGAAAGCCATCCATTTTTTTCTCCTGAAGATACAGTGAGCAATTTTCCTCATGAACCTCATTCTCTCAATGAGTCAATTTTCTCTCTTGCATTCTCACTTTCTTGGATAGTCTGGCAGGTAGGTGGATAAGCATTTTAATAAAAATACATACTCTCTTTCCCCCACATGCAAAAATATCCATGCAAATTCCACAATGTTTGATTTAGCCCAGTTCTTTTCACAGTATTCTCGAAGGCCTTCAGGGCCAGGATCTGACTGTTGTTGTGAGTTTTTCAGGCTGTTTGGAAATACCCAGAGCACAGAGAAAACTCCTAGTTCCCTGAGCTCCTTGCCCTCTGAAGATGCCAGCCACAGAGTCTGGCGAAATGTCAGGAAGTAAAAAATGTGACTTTGTGAAAGAATTCTGTCTGTTTTTATTTTTATTCCTGCTATGGAGTGATTAAGGGTGTGGTGGCTCAGTGAACTAAGGTACTGAAAACTGCTGGCTGCAAAGTCGCCAGCTCGGTGGTTCAAATCCCGGGTGCCATGCAGCGAAGTGAGCTCCCGCTGATAACTCCAGCTCCTGCCAACCTAGCAGTTCAAAAGTATGTAAATGCAAATAAATAGATACTGCTGTAAAAAGCAGGAAGGTAAAACAGTGTTTCCTTGCAGCCATGCCAGCCACGTGGCCATGGACTTGCACAACACTGGCTCTTCGGCTTGAATACGAAGATGAGCACCGCCCTAGAGTCAGACATGACTAGCATGCATGTGCAGGGGGGAACCTTTACCCTTTTTTGATGGAGTGATTAATAAGCCTAAGCCTCAAAGCAAAGCAAAGTACATATAATGCCCCATAGAATTTAAAGCATTCTTTGGACAGTTTACGAGTGATGGTGCAGGCTACACATTTCCCCCAACCCCCCCCCCCAGCAAGCTGGGTACTCATTTAACTGACCTCAGAAGGATGGAAAGCTGAGTGAACCTTGAGCCTGCTAACTAGAATTGAACTTCAGGTCGTCATGAGCGCAGTTACAGCTGCCCTATAGCATTTTAACCATGGTGCCATGAGCCTCAGAGCTTAGCAATGTTAGCACTAGCACTAATCATGTGACACTAATGAATTAGAGAAGTTAATTTGTTGGGTGAATTCTACCAAAAAATTATTTGTCAAATATTGTGATAAGATTTCCACAATGAGTACAAATGACTCCCTCCTGCAGTAAACAAGACCCACTGTTCAAAATGACCATGTCGGTCTTCAAGAACTAAATAGCATTCCTTTAAATCATTACTGAAAACCAAAGGTTACTAATTCATTTATAACAAATTATTTCTCGCAGGAATTCACACGCTGTTCATCCAGCACTGTTTCTGTACTGGAGCAAAAGCAGACCTTCACATTCAACCATGACAAAAGGCACAGTGCATCCTCCAACATTATGAAAAGCAAAATCAACATTCAGAGGCCGGGTGAGCGGATCATGAAGAAGGCGCTGCCTCTGCCCATGGGGAATAAGCACCAAATCCAAGAATCTGCTTGAAATGGTTCACAAACATCTGCCTTCTATTTCCTGTTCTTGCTGGACATATGCTATACTAGAAAAAAATGAAAGATTCCAGACACAGCTACTGTTTCCTCCATAAAAGGCAGGGAAAGAGTCTTGAAGATACAGCAATGATGCAGGCTACATGGTCCCCCTGGAGGGAATGCCACAGAAGAATCTAAATGACTTTACTTTCACAAACTTACCCGGGGTCCTGGAGGGCCTGGTTGTCCTGGAGGGCCTCTCCTTCCAGGATCACCCTAAATAGTTCAGAGATCTCATTAGTACACCTACCAAAGAACTATAGAAGAGAGATATATTCAAGCCTCTTACAAATGCTACCAAAGAAACATTGACAACCAAGATCCATTGTTCATGCAATACAAAGCATGGAAGGTGCTCTCAATGACAGGAGAAAGAGAGATTATCATGATTAGACAGATTCAAACTTCATTACGGTTAGAGCTGTTCAGCAGTGGAATATGCTGCCACGGAGGGTGGTGGAGTCTCCTCCTTCTTTGGAGGTTTTTAAGCAGAGGCTGGATGGCCATCTGTCGGAAATACTGTGATGGGGGTTGGACTGGATGGCCCTTGAGGTCTCTTCCAACTCTATGATTCTATGATTCTATCCCTTCTTTTCCTTTTCATAAAAGATACACATGGAATTTGGTTCTCCTTAAAACCATTTTGAAAAAGTAACAGCCACAGCTGGAAAAAATGTAACTTGAAAATGGGAAGGATAATTTGTGGAACATTAGCAGTCTCACACCTCACTGCTGTAACTACACACAGCTGTACACAGAGAGTAAGCCCTGCTGAATTTATCGGGACACGCTTCTTGTTAGACATGCATCAAATTGAATTGTAAAGCCCCTACAACATATACAGACACATGCAGGGACAGCCCCTTGTAATGGAACTATGTAATTAGATCCACCCAGGTACCCTTTTGTAGAATTGTAACTACTTGTAATATTTACACACTCCTTGTTTGAGGGTGGCTGGGAGGGGAAGAAATGGTACTAGCAATCTTTGCATGTTCTAAATTAGATGGTGGAAGCACCCATACTAGCGACTTAATACATGGAGTTTCCTTCACATAGTTACATGGCAAGCTATCACCCATTTTAAATTGCCGCGTTATGAAACAGGACATTGTGATTAGACAGATTCAAATTAATCTCCATACAGATATTCCGCTGTGGCAAATCTTAAACTTTGCAGCAATTTCTTTCACTTACTGCTTGGTCCCACATCCCTTTAAAAGCAGTTTAAATTACTAGATAAACCATGTCTAAAAATGCCATCCCCACGGCCACCGGGCTTTTTGAAAAAAAAGAAAAAGAAAACCCCTTTAAGCAAGGTTTCTGTGACCCACCCAAGAGGTAGGAAATTTTTTGCCTCGCTTTGATAAGCCACCTTTTAAGGAAACAGACGCCGTGGGACCATGCAGATCATCTGGGTTTCTTCTTTTTAACTCATAGCACCGACCGCCTGTTCCTGGGGCCGATCGGCACTGTTTTTTTAAAGTTCTTTTCACCTTCGGAGAAACAGGAAGCTCCATGCAGTGCCCTAAGTTTTAATTTCCCCCAGCCAAGTGGTCCGTTTTTCTCAAATGCTATCGCCACCTGCTGGCCAAGGGGGCTGAACTGCACTTTAAAATAAAAAAACAGCTTTGGACGTGGGAACTCCTGTCCCACTTATTCAATCACGTGATGGGACAAACAGGAAAAGCCGGACCTTCAGAAGATTCGGATCAAAACCCAGGTGAGATAGCAGCCTTAGACATGATTTCAAGCAACAAGCTCTCACTGAAAGAATAAAACCACTATGTGATTATTGTGCCCTCTTATTATGCATAATTAAGCCCACAGTGCCTCTGCAGTGCTGCCATATCATGACAACAAAACTAAAAAC
Organism: Phrynocephalus versicolor; assembly: GCA_023846285.1. NCBI lineage: Eukaryota > Metazoa > Chordata > Lepidosauria > Squamata > Agamidae > Phrynocephalus > Phrynocephalus versicolor. The sequence continues at coordinate 24,026,420 of JAHTLZ010000122.1, read as the reverse complement.
AAAAGAATATTGTGCATCCTTGGTTTTTTTAACCCAGAATACTTAAAATTTCACACCATTTGTAAGAAATTCAATGTTGACAGTTATAAGTACCAGGAATTTCATGTGACATTGTGTAGAATATTTATCACAATTGCAACAGAGAATGAGTGAACTTCTAAATGTCGCCAAGCTACAAGCTCTCTAACTGCTTACTGATGCCTATACGGGCCACACAACTAATTGGACTTCCCTTTGTATTCCCTATAGTAACATTTTTGTTCTCCTTACTTAAAAGCAAGGCCAGTCTTTTTCATAGGGGTGATATCAATTTTAAGCTATCGCAGCAGAGACAAAAATAGAGGTCCCCTTCACAAACCCCATGCAGAATAATGACCAAGATTAGGACTTCACTTAAACCAAAAGGTAAGTGAACAAAATGGAATGAAAGCAATGAAAATATCTCATCCCCATCTCTCTTCTACACGCTCTAACACAGTGGTGTCCAAATTTCAGCCCTCCAGATGTTTTGGACCACAACTCCCACTGTCATTGGCAATACAGGCTTGGAATTCTAGGAGTTGTGGTCCAAAACATCTGGAGGGCTGAAGTTTGGACATCTCTGCTCTAACAGCTCCTCTGGAGGACACTCTAGCTAGGGGTTCCTAGCAAACTCCTGTTGAACCAAGCTGGACAGGGCAATGCAGGGCCCCTGGAGAAGGAAGGGATCACCCCAAGTTGAACAGAGGTCTACCCATTTTTGACAATTCTTCTCTCCTCAGCAGCCCCACATGCCACACAGTCCATTGTCCAGGAAGGGCCTGTAACCTTCTAGGGAAGGTAGTCTGCTGCAGGAAGGAGATGGAGAGGAAGACATGCCTCCCATGAACATCACTTCTATTCACTTAGCTTAAGACTTAGAAAGACAGTAAAGCAACAGCAAAGGCAATATTATTTTGGGTCTTAAGCCATGGGAAAAGTCTTCCAGGTCACCACCGTATGATCTGTTTTGGGTTTGGTGTATGATCTGTTTTGGGTTTGGTAGGGCAAAAGGGTAGGCCCTATGCAAGGACTGCCTCTTCTCTTTGGCTAAGTTTCTGGCTGGATAAATGTGTGACATTGTTTTGTAAGTTCATATAGTCTTCTTCTTCTGGGCCCAGTGTCTCTGTAGTAGATCCGGTAGTTTGTTTTCTTTCTTTTTCTTCAGGGAAGTCAGATGTGCATCATATTATTTTTTTCATGTAGTGATGAGCATTTGCACAATATTAGGCTGCCGCAGAAGAGAGAGTGCCAAACAATGGCAAAAATCCTGTTGCTTAGTGTAGCAAATTGTAGGCCCCTCTAAATCAACGGGAGTTTGGTGAGTCAACATCTCCACATGTTCTATTGATTTAAATGGGCCTACTTTACTTTAGCATAGTAATCTGCTGTTGGAATAAGAGCATTTTAACCAATGGCATTTATGGAGGAGTTGACTTATTAAACCCACATTCATTTAAAGTCCAGCTCTAATGCTCTTTACTACAGTAAACAACAAGATTTTGGTCAATATAGCTGTAGCTGGGGTCTTTTTTTTTTTCATGGGGAAGTTGTAATTGTAGCATCCAAATATGACTCAAATGGGCTCCAGGACTTGCTGCTAAATAAGTGTGCTTATAACCAATGTGTCAACCACTGCTGAGAGCACCTTTACTTACACATGGACAGTTTATTTAGCAGGAAAATAATGTTCATTGGCTTATTGTAACAGGCAGTGGAATACTCACAGGTGGCCCCACTCTTCCCACTTCTCCAGGAAGGCCTGCTATGCCAGGAGGACCCTGCATTGAAAAAGGTGTTGTCTTATTTGGTGAAGCACTCTATGAAATAGACTAGATCAATCATTAAAGGGTGCTCTAAACAAAGGAATCGTGGCTCTGAAGATTACTGATTAAGTATTTTTTTATTTTAAATCATTACAAATAAATAGGTACAATCTGAAAAAAATGAGTAAAATCAGATCCATATAACACTTTGATCTATTGTGTAACTAATTATTATCAATAAATTAAATGCCCCTTACCTGAGATCCAGGAATACCTTTTCCCTGAAAGTGGAAAAATGTTTAAACACATTTGATTTTTATATGATTTTTTGCTGTATAGTCACGTTTTGTAACCTACCCAAATGCTTTAAGAAAAGCAAGAAGATAATTTAGAATGTGTTTTGAAAACAAAATCACCTGTGGAGCAGTAAGGCATTATTGAAGTAGTTATTATTGAAGCATTAATGAAGCACTCTAATTTTTAGAGCAAGTGCTGAATTCTGTGGTGCAAACATTATTTCAAGCCATTTTTTAAAAAAGCTCCAGTATATCATGCAAATCTGCACAGGTTTCTCATAGGGAAATCAAGTGAAGAGGAAAATCATTTATGAGGAATGTATGGTTCGAAGAAGCTAGATGTGAAAAATTACAAACAGCTGTAGCAACAGCAGAAAGGGAAGCATGGGTGTGTGGTAATATCACCCTCAAACTAACCAGGGGATAGATTGCGCAAGTAGTGATAACAGGCAAGCCACAAACTCGGACAGTAGCAGCAGAAGTAAATGTTGTTTCAGTGACCTGGTATTCCCTCAGCCTGGTGCTATGGGTAAAACAGCTACAGCTGCCATCTTTGTCCTCCCCAACCCATAAGAATGTGACAACATAAGAACAGCCGTGCTGGAGGAGGCCACAGCCCACCCTGTCCAGCATTCTGTCTCACACAGTGGCTCCCCATTTGCTTCAGGGTATTCCCAAGCAGATGTCTTCACCTGCTTACAATTCCCCTCTGGGACCTGTCTCTGATCATGTACAGTGGGGGTCAGATCCCAAAAGCAATGAGCATAATGAATATGAATGCTAGTGGCTCATCCACTTGTCCCGGTGCAGAGTTCACAGCCCCAGGCCATACACCAGGTCAGCTTCCCAAATAAAAAGGAAGCCGTTTCAAGTGACCCTGGGAATCCCTTCCTCCCAGGTGAACTGCTGAACCTGGACATAGCTGGAAGCTTCAGGTGTACAGTTTGTAGATCGGCACTCTGCTGCTATCATCTTCTACACAATTGAGGAATTAGGGAGTTGGGAGGAAAGAGGATTTACCCTCTTGAAAAACAATACTTATGGATTGGCAGACTTAAACTCCCCTATGCCCCCAGCTGGATTTTGCCTGAAAATCCCCCCCCCCCCAAATGGGGAGAGTTAGCCACTAAACAGTCACTAAACAAGAGGATGGCCCAGCACAGAAAGGGCAACAGCTCAGGACCAGAATCAGCAGTGCGTCTTCATTTGAAGGACAAAGGGCACTCATCCAGAGATGAGGATGTACACATATTAGACAGAGGTGGTTCAAGAAAGGAATCAGGGAAGCCATGTGTATATAGAAAATCCCTCTCTCAACACAGGTGGGGGAATTAAGCATAATCTATCTCCCATTTATCAGACAACTCAGAAGCACTTCACACCTCCACCAGGAAGGCCACTGATAACAACCCACACTTAATGGGTGCTGGGAAATGTTGCATTGGTATGGCTTTTAACACACTCTAGGCCATTGTCCTTCTAACGAGCCTATTCAGACCAGCGTGGGGTGAAACCAAGGTGAACTATAAATTGGAAGCTTTGCACTAACTTTCCTCAGACACAAGAAGCTACTTGGATGAGTAGCGAAAGTCCAGTTGCCATGACTCAGCTGCTGGATAACCGGACTGTATTTAGACATATGTTCATAGTATGTTCATCAATTGCAGCTATGCACACAAAGGAATATAATAGCAGCACGTTATTTGATGGCACTCGAGCAATCTTGTTTCATAACTCAGACTGACAAAGCTGCTTGGAAGAGTAGCAAAACGTTTCAATCTCTCAAGAAAAAGAAGTCCAGTTGGCATGACTCAACTTCCAGATTCATAACTTGTACCACTGAGGCCGATGATTGTTCTTGAACTGAAGATGGGGACAATTTGAAGAATGGATCAGGTTTTTTTAAAAATAAATTTGGCTGATTCATCAAAATTCATTGATTCATATTTGTCATAAATGGAGTGCCCCGACATATACAAATTGATGAATTTTAGTGATTTTGATATTAATTTGGGGGCTATAAAATGGCCCCCAAGAACCCTAGAGATACCAAGTTTGGAGGGAAGCATCCCCTGACTCTCTATAATTCCTCCAAGTTTGGTGGAAAATTGAAGTTTGGCTTGATGAGTTATGTACCCCCAAATAGGCCCCCCAGGAATGTTCTCCCAGACACCTAGAGCTGCCAACCTTACAGAACACCTTCCGTTAATGCTCCTCTACGATCCTTCTAAATTTGGTGAAGATTGGGTTTCTCCAACCCAGTCGATAAAGGACACTCTCCTAGGAGAGCCCACTTTGTGAGTATATAACTCAGATGTCTGAAATTCAGTTTTCACTAAACATATTGTGATTGTAGGGAGGGTCAGAGAAAAGCTCTCTGCAAATTAGGAGTCTCTAGGTCCCTAGGGGGCACTTTACTAGGGGAGCACATTTAGGGATGTACCTCTGAAATGTCTAAGCCCCAGTCTTGACAGAACTTGCAGAACTTGTAAAGGAGAGCTGGGGAAGCATTCTGGCAAATTTGGGGCCTCTAGATGCCAGGGGGATTTTTATAGCATTTTAAAGCCAAGATGAATCAATTTGTCAATGGAAATTCGTCAATTCGTCAATTCATCAGCCACAGCGAATCACGAATACTGACAAATCACCATTTTTTAAAATTCATCCCCATCTCTAATCTGCACCCTACCTAGGGGCCTGATGGGGGTGGGGGGAATGGAATCTTATCTCACATAGAGCTGAAGTTACACTGAATCACTCTCAGGATATCCTATTGCCAAAGCACTATAGGTGCTACACCTACAAATATTTCTGCTACATATTGAGTGGAGGGGAACTGTGTTTAACATGCTGTCACACGGCTAGATCTCTTTGCTATAGGTCAGGAAAGCCACCCACTGATTCCAAAGCTACTCCCAGCTTTTTCTCTAGAAGTAAATAAAATATATTCCCAAAGTTGAGTTACAACATACAATGGCTACAACATAATCCTTTCAGTTCTGGTACCAGATTGATCCATCAGCTAAGCAGCACACTGAATTGTTTGTTTCTGCTGTTCCTACAACAGCATCCTGTACAAGCAAGGAGGACCAATTGGCTGCTCTTTGCTACCCATCAGTTCTAATATAAATGTTAGCAGCTGGATGCAATATATTGAGCATTGAGATTTGTGGCAACACAGATGGCTCCATGGTAGCCTAGCAGATGTCAGGATAGCATGTAAAAGAGCCAGCTTTACTTTCATGACAACATAGACTATTTTCCTCCACTTATATGAGGTTTACACAATGGCACTATGCAACCACAGTTGCAATTTGCTGGTAGCAATGGTTCCCATCATCATCATAATTTTTCGACCATCAGCCTGATTTGAGCTATCTATCCAAATCATACGAAGGGTCAGGATGCTGTGCTTTGCTGTATCTTAAACAGTTGCTGATACTTCGGTTTATAGACTTAGGTCTCTTCTACACGGCTTAGAGATGCATTTCATCTCCAGAAGGTATATTCCCCCTACCTCCAAGAAACCTAATTATGAAAACCTCTCAGGTGACTTTCGTCTCCTCAGTCTGCTGAAATTGGCAGCTACTGCAAGCTATTCTGAGGAATCATTTACCACATGCTCTGCAAAATCACTTCACTGGGAAACCAACATCTGCAACAACCACCTTAGCTTTGCATCCCCACAAATGACAGCAATTTACTTGCAATATGGATAAAGAACATTAGTCTAACTCTTTCCTTTCACACTTGCTTCACCACAACTGCACACCATCTCATTTATTCTCAGTTTCACATATTGTTTAACATTTTAGCAGACAGACAGACACAGCTCCTGTTGTGTTACAATCTGTAACCTCCCCGAGTTCCTTTGGGAAGACGGGTGGTATAGAAATACATAAATAAAATAAAATAAATAATATATAACTGTCCTGAGCCAATAAGGTTTCCCAACAATTAGCTTATTTTTGTCCTGCCTCCTGTAAATATTTTGCTGTCTTTTAATGTATTAGTCTTTAACTTTCTTTTTTAAAGGCACTGTAAAGGGGACCTGTGATGCTAAAAATAAACAATGCCCCAGTAATTAAAGCAAAAAAATTAATGTAAATAGCTACTACTCATAATTGATCATTATCACAATCTCATTAGGTAGAGTAGGCTGAGAGGTATCACATAATCAATTGCTGTTTGTGTATCATGGCTGGATCCAGATTTGCACCTGGACTTCCTGATTTTTTAATCCAACATCCCAACATTGGGCGCTTTTACATGACTCCTACGATCCGCTGGCAACTTAAATTCGGACCAAAGATCTTGGGGGGGGGTTGCTCCTCTTGCTGTGTTCCCACCCCTCTGCACTCCCTTGCTCCTGTCTGCGTGGGGGGGGAGAGAAAAAAAAGGTGAAAAGAATGCAGGCTCACCTCCACTCTGCCATCGGAAGCTGCTCTGGGAAGCATTTCAGTCTCTTAAAGGGGCGGGGGGCAAAAAAAAAAAGAAGGCGAGGAGAGCCCAGCACTCACTGCTTTGCAATCCGCATCAGAAATTTGTCACCTTCGGAGACCAGGTACTTGGAAAATACGCTGGGACGCGTAATTTTTTTTTTTTTTACTCCGGAGCTGGTGGGAAAACAATTTTAAGCTCCACATCTTGGAGCCCTTTGCATCGGATTTTAGGGGTCGTGTAAAACCGCCCTCTGATACTGAGTCTTTGGTTGCCAGATCCATTTTGACTGACCTAAAACTTGGTCTCCTAAGGCCATGAAAACTCACTCAGGTGTGGTTCTGGCAAAAACACTCCGTAAATTTCTCACATACTTTGAAATCCCCATGCGGGTCACCATATAGTGTGTGACGGTTTCATGGCTTAGGTCTCTGGAGTCAATGATCTATAGAGTTCCTTTGAGCTCTGCAGTTCAAATGTTGTTCAAAAGTTATAATACTGCATGTTAGGGTCTGGTCTCACACACACCATTTCATTTTCCTCCTTTTTAAAATAGCATATATCTATGTGTAGTCAAGAGGTATATATAGCCTATGTGCTTCTTCTCATATAAATAATTTCATTTGCCATCCTGTTTCTGAGGGTTCCCCCTGCCCTAATTTTTATTTAAAAAAAAAACAATTCATACATGATCTATCACTTTTTCCTGTCAGTTCCAATTGTTAATCAATGTTCATCCTGCTGGTATATGTTATTTGTAGCCCTTCCTTCCTTCCTTCCTTCCTTCCTTCCTTCCTTTTATTTCCTGTTTCCTTTCTCAACTTCCTGTTTTTCTTTACCCCTTTTCCTCCTCATCTCCTCTCCTTTTCCCTTCCCTCTTTTACTCACTTGTCCTTTCTTCCTTATTTCCCTTCATATCTTCCCCCCTCAGTTCCTGGCATTCATTTTTCTTTTCACTCTTGAGCATTGTGAGAAGGAAGTGTTTTTTAAAAAAACTTGCAAAGTATTGTGAAGAACAGGGTTAAAGGAGAGAGAGAGAGAAGAGACTTTGCTACAATGCTCTTTTCTTTCTCCCCTCAAAAAAAAAAAAATCAAAGTTAAGAAGCACTCCTTTCTCTTCTCAAATGCTCTTTCTCTTTTCCTTCCTTATACCCAGAAGAGAGGGAAAGACTGTCTCCTTTTGAGCAATGTAGTCATATTGTTTTTGCGGCTTTTGTTGCTCCTACTGCTACAAGCAATTTACCAGTAAGCTTTTAAAAAATTAAGAGTATAAGTGCAGTGGCCATGAAGTGGTCACAGCACCCAAAAAAACAGACTGATTGCAAAGTAAAAAATTAACAGTAATATTCACACACACTGAAACAATAATAATTGAAGCAATACATGATTGGTACATTTTAAAACAATGCTGCCAGTGAGTTGGGGGGGGGGACCCTGATCGGCTCACCAAATGAATCAATGTTACCTGTGCATCATGTAAATCGAAATGTATAAAATAATTTAAATAACAACATAATCAATATAATTGGGGTTCTCTGGGCATGTGTGATCAAGCTCTTAATAGCACAAAACACACAAAAGAAGGGAGTTATTAAATCTGAAATGCGATAAAATACACCTGATTTCAAGGAAGGAATCCTGTTTTATGCTTTTTTCCTACTTTAGACTTATTAGATCTCTCATAGATTATGGATGGGATAATTCCTTCTGGCTTTAAAAAACCTGTGTTAGCAAACATTAAACCATTATACTGATTTTTAAACAGATACCACATTAAAAGTCACTTACGGGAAGTCCGCGGCCTCCAGGCAACCCAGGTTCACCCTGCCAAAAAAACGAGTTTCATATTATTTTGAAGAATCAAGAAACACTACTAAAGGGAACAAAATAATTTGGAAAGGATTGAGTGAGGACTTCAAATAGTTTTACAGCAGCAATATATCCTCAAATAATAAAAGTCTGAATCAACAGCAAGTATCTGGACTATTTGTGATGGTATAAAATAGCCCCAAGCTTGAGAAACTGAAAGAAAATCTAATAATGGGTTTTAGTCACCTTTTGTCCTTTTGGACCAGCTGGGCCTGGTGATCCATCAGGACCCGTCAATCCCTGGAGAAATAAGGGAGGGAAACTTTGAGTGCAGTAATAACTACATTTCTGAGTGCTGGAAGATGTTCACAAAATACTAAAAGCAAGTCAGTTATGTTACAGCAATAGTGAAACAAAACAACACAAAAATTATGTAAGAGTGGGCGAAAAGGGTTGTTTTCCCCTTGCGTGGAAGGATTCCTTCAGTTAGAATAAGAGAAATCTAGGGTTCACCTCAAAGACAGGGATATGAAAATATCACCGCAAAAGTATAAAAGGTTCTATCCAGAGGCAACATTTGTCTAAGATTTGCATTTATCCACAATTTGGGTTTTATGTTGTGTCTCTCCCCCCCCCCCCATATATAGACAATGCTGACATCTGATACCAACTGTGTATTTCAGGCCTGCACAACAGGTAGACCGTGGGTTACCGGTAGCCTGCGAAGGGTTCAAAAGTAGCCCACCGGTCATCAATTTAAAAAGTGAGGGGATATGTTCTCCACCCCTCCCTCTCCCATCCTAAGGACCACCACTGCCCTAGCGAAGTTCTGGGTCTACCAGCCCACTGTCTCAGCTAAGCGGAGCAGTTCAAGGGCCATGGTGCATTGAAATCTGTTCCTTCCAGAATGGATTAATGAATTTTCAATGCATTCCTATGAGAAACTGCTGCTCTACTTACTTTTTTTTTTTTTTTACTTATGAGCATGCGCCCGGAATGAATAAAATTTGTAAGTAGAGGTTTTAGTGTAATAGCCCTCTGGCACTTTGGGCCGGGAAAAGTAGACCTCGGCCTGTTCAAAGTTGAACAGCCCCGGTGTAGTTCTTAATGCTGGGTTGTAACTTCAGCCCAAAATTGGACAAACAAATGGCTAAATAAAAACTGCCCTGCGTTAATTGCTACCTTTAGATTACTTTTAACAAAGTCAGCCAAAGCAATCCCACTTATTGCCCTTCTGAAATAAGTGGTTTGTAGCCTGGAGATCTAGCACTGAAAGGTCTTAGGGGTTTTTATGGTTATTATTTGTTCACCGAAATAAAAATAGAGAGCTACAAAACAAGTTTTTTTTAAAAAATGAAAAGAGTAATTTTGATTCAGGTTCTCTTCTCTTTCACAGATTATACTTTAAATAACATGTCTGCTAGATAACACATAGTCATAGCTTCCATATTGTACTCATGTGTAGGGCTATGCAGTCATTTAATGCCCCTGAACAACATGCCAAGTTTCATAAAAACATATACAGTAAGCTAAAACGAAGACTTGTTTATTCCTAAAAAGAGAAAACAAAAGCTATACCTATCTATGTAGCCAAGGGATTTACCTGCCACCCACTGACACAGATCTTAAGCTCACTGACACCTGAATGGCTACAGAATAGGAACAAGGGGAATAAAACTAACAGCCCACAGACTTGTTGTTGTTCAGTCGTTCAGTCGTGTCCAACTCTTCGTGACGCCATGGTCCAGAGCTCGCCAGGCCTTCCTGTCTTCCACTGCCTCCAGGAATTTGGTTAACTCCATATTGGTTGCATCGATGACACCCTCCAACCATCTCATTCTCTGCCATCCTCTTTTCCTTTTGCCTTCAATCTTTCCCAACATCAGGGACTTTTCCAAGGAGTCCTCTCTCCTCATGAGGTGGTCAAAGTACTGGAGCCTCAGCTTCAAAATCTGTCCTTCTAGTGAACATTCGGGGTTGATTTCTTTCAGGATGGATAGGTTTGATCTCCTTGCAGACCAGGGGACTCTCAACACTCTCCTCCACCACCACAGCTCAAAAGCATCAATTCTGCGACGATCAGCCTTCTTTATAGTCCAGCTCTCACTTCCATACATCACTAGTGGAAAAACCATAGCTTTGACTATCCTGACCTTAGTTGTCAAAGTGATGTCTCTGCTCTTTAGGATGCTACCTAGGTTTGCCATTGCTTTCCTCCCAAGAAGCACGCGTCTTTTTATTTCATTGCTGCAGTCGCCATCTGCAGTGATCAAGGAGCCCAAGAAAATAAACTCTGCCATTGCCTCCATTTCTTCCCCTTCTATTTGCCAGGAGGTGATGGGACGGGTGGCCATGATCTTAGTTTTTTTGATGTTGAGCTTCAGCCCATTTTTTTCATTCTCCTCTTTCACACTCATTAAGAGGTTCTTTAATTCCTCCTCACTTTCTGCTATCAGAGTAGTATCATCTGCATATCTAAGGTTGTTGATATTTCTTCCGGTAATCTTAATTCCAGTTTGTGATTCATCCAGACCTGCCTTTCGCACGATGTACTCTGCATATAAGTTAAATAGGCAAGGTGACAGTATACAGCCTTGTCATACTCCTTTCCCAATTTTAAACCAGTCAGTTGTTCCATATCCAGTTCTGACGGTTGCTGCTTATCCCACATATAGATTTCTTAGGAGACAGATAAGGTGGTCAGGCACTCCCATTCCTTTAAGAACTTGCCATAGTTTGTTGTGGTCCAAACAGTCAAAGGCTTTGGCATAGTCGATGAAGCAGAAGTAGATGTTTTTCTGGAACTCTCTGGCTTTCTCCATAATCCAGCACATGTTGGCGATTTGATCTCTAGTTCCTCTGCCCCTTCGAAATCCAGCTTGCACTTCTGGAAGTTCTCTTTCCACATACTGTTGAAGCCTGCCTTGTAGAATTGTGAGCATAACCTTGCTAGCGTGCGAAGTGAGTGCAATTGTGCGATAGTTGGAGCATTCTTTGGTGTTTCCTTTCTTTGGGATTGGGATGTAGACCGGTCTTTTCCAGTCCTCTGGCCACTGCTGAGTTTTCCAAATTTGCTGGCATATCGTGTGCAGCACCTTTACAGCATTCTCTTTTAAGATTTTAAAGAGTTCAATTGGAATGCCGTCACCTCCACTGGCCTTGTTGTTTGCAATGCTTTCTAAGGCCTACTTGACTTCACTTTCCAGGATGTCTGGCTCCAGGTCAGCCACTACGCTATCTTGGTTACCAGGGACATCCAGATCTTTCTGATATAATTCCTCTGTATATTCTTGCCATCTCTTCTTGGTCTCTTCTGCTTCAGTTAGGTCCCTACCATTTTTGTCCTTTATCATATCCATCTTTGCATGAAATGCCCCTTTAATATCTCCAATTTTCTTGAATAGATCTCTGATTTTTTCCTTTTCTGTTGTTTTCCTCTATTTCTTTGCACTGTTCGTTCCAAAAGGCCGCCCTGTCTCTCCTTGCTATTCTTTGGAAGTCTGCATTCAATTTTCTGTATCTATCCCTTTGTCCCTTGCATTTTGCCTCCCTTCTCTCCTCCGCTATTTGTAGGGCCTCGTTGGACAACCACCTTGCTTTCTTGCGTTTTCTTTTCTTTGGACTAGTTTTCATTGCAGCCTCCTGTACAATGTTACAAGCCTCTATCCATAGTTCTTCAGGTGTTCTGTCCACCAAATCTAGTTCCTTAAATCTATTCTTCACTTCCACTGTGTATTCATAAGGGATTTGACTTAGATTATACCTGACTGGCCCAGTGGTCTTCCCTACTTTCTTCAGTTTAAGTTTGAATTTTGAAATAAGAAGCTGATGATCTGAGCCACAGTCAGCACCAGGTCTTGTTTTTGCTGACTGTATAGAGCTCCTCCATCTTTGGCTGCAGAGAACATAATCAATCTGATTCCGGTATTGTCCATCTGGTGATGTCCATGTGTAGAGTTGTGTTTTGTGTTGGAAAAGAGTGTTTGCAATGACCAGCTTGTTATCTTGACAAAACTCAATTAGCCTTTGCCCTGCTTCATTTGGAACTCCAAGGCCAAACTTGCCAGTTATTCCTTTTATCATTTGACTCCCTACTTTAGCATTCCAATCCCCTATGAAGAGAAGAACATCTTTATTTGGTGTCAGTTCTAGGTCTTGTAAGTCTTCATAAAATTGGTCAATCTCAGACTCTTCAGCACCGGTAGTTGGTGCATAAACTTGGATTACTGTGATGTTGAAAGAACTGCCTTGGAATTGTACCGAAATCATTCGATCATTTTTAGGTTGTATCCCAGCACTGCTTTTCTCACTCTATTGTTGACTATGAGGACTACTACATTTCTTCTACGGGATTCTTGCCCACAGTAGTAGATGTGATAGTCATCTGAACTGAATTCACCCATTCCTGTCCATTTAAGTTTGCTGATGCCCAAGATGTCAATGTTTATTCTTTCTATCTCACGTTTGACCACATCCAGCTTACCCTGGTTCATAGATCTCACATTCCAGGTTCCTATGCAGTATATTTCTTTGCAGCATTGGACTTTCCTTTCTCTTCCATGCACGTCTGCAGCTAAGTGTCCTTTCGGCTTTGGCCCAGCCACTTCATTAGCTCTGGAGCTACTTGTACTTGTCCTCCGCTCTTCCTCAGTAGCATGTTGGACGCCTTCCGACCTGAGGGGCTCATCTTCCAGCGTCATATCTTTTAGCCTTTTGTCTCTGTCCATGGAATGTTCTTGGCAGGGATACTGGGGTGGCTTGCCAGTTCCTACCACAGACTATGTGCCCAGAAATTAGTCTGAAGGGTGTGTGTGTTCATTTTGCCTCTGCTGTCCCAGATTAGGACAATCAAAAAGACAATTCACGACTGGGTCAGAAGGGCATCTCTACCCCCCACATACATACACACGCAGAGGGGGGGAGCTTTTGGAGTTATTCCCCTCACACACACGCCAAACTGTATGGATCAGAGTTTCAGTTGCCTCACGCTGCTATAAAATGTGACTTTTGTCACCACTCTGTTGTGAGGAAAGATATCTTACAAATTAACTGTACAATTGGAATATTATATTATATTTTCTTTTTTCTTTTTAAGAAAGAGGAAATGATTCAGGAGAAATGTTATCACCATAAATAATCAGGGTAAGGTGTTATAAAAATGAAAAAGCTGCAACAAAAGCTGATTTGCTTTTACCTTTCTGGACACAGTAGGACTTCTCTGAATTAATCTTATGCCTCATTAGAGCTAATCAAGCAACCAAGATTACACACTGCACTTAATGTCTTTGCGTGTCACAAACACATACTTTATTTATTTCCCAAACCTGGGCATAGTAGCATGCAATATATAACTCTTGTGAGATTATGTGTACAGCACATTTAAAAAAAAATGCTCTCAGTTTCATTTTTATGCTACCTTTCCTCCAATGACTACACATGGAAAACATTGCTTTGTTGGACCAAAGTTCCCAGAATACCCAAATAGTTGTACAATAGGAGCTCTGTATCCGTGGGGGTTCAGTTCCACCATCTACCATGAATGACTGAATCTGTGGATATGAGGAAATCCTATACAGTATATTCTTGGTAATGTACGTATAAAAGGGGGGGGGGATCATGAGGAAACACCCTGGTATGTGGTGTATAGGACTGGAACAAGCCACAGATAGGTGAAACTGTGGATACTAATCACACAGATATAATGGTGCTATAGCAATCCTCAAAGGAATGTTTCCTATCTTTGCCAATGACCCCTAGCAAACATCTCACTGCTTTTATCCACACAACAAACTTGCAAGTAAGTTAAGCTTGTCCTAAATTCACTTAGTGATCTTCACTGTTGAATGGGATTTGAACCATAACCTTGACAATCCTAATTCAACATTCTTATCTATTTTTCTATAATACTGCTACGGCCAGAATTTAAAGTAATAGTTCTGCTGATGGAACCATTCAGTGGATAGTTCCACTGTTAGTGAAAACAGGAGGTGGTCAATTCTCCTTTCTCTTTTGACCCTTTCTACCCCTAAACACCAACAGTCAACACTGAGAACCCCTCTGAGACTCAATTTGGATCAACATGGGGTACCAAATAGGCAGAGGAAGATAGTTTCATTTTGCAAGTGAACATTTGCAGCACAATATTAATTGTAGCCCAGGATAGAAGAATGGTTTCCTGAAGGTCTCCCACAGCCAGAATATCCTTGCTATGGCCATAATAATTCTGTGTTGAATGATCAAATTGTGAATTATAATCATAATTACAAACAAATTGTGTTTTATTATGTTATAGACCAGTGGTGGCGAACCTTTGGCACTCCTGATGTTTTGGAGCACAACTTCCAGAATTCCAAGCCTATGGCAAAGGACTATGGGAATTTTGGTCCAAAACATCTGGAGTGCTGAAGGTTCACCACCACTGTTATAGACAGCCTTCAGGCCTCAGCTTAATTCATTCATTCATTCATTCATTCATTGTAGTAGTATGGGGCAGTATATAAGCAGAACACTTTGCTTTTCATTCATTCATTCATTCATTCATTCATTCATTCATTCCTGGCATGCGTATACCTCCCAATACTACACAGCAATATTCTGAGCAATGTACGTATAAAACAACAAAAACAGTCAAATAAAATATAGAACCAAACAGCTATGAACTGAATAAGGCAGGACAAATGCAAACACTGCATCCTTTTCACCATCTCTTGTCTGTGCTGTTCCCTGCAAGTAGGTTTGCCGTTACTGATTCCTGCCATCTCCATTAGCTCCCCTCATGAAAATATGGTGTCTTTGATGACATTCACACATGAGGGAGTGGATTAGTGTCTATGTGTTAATTGAACAGTCAGCATCCTTTTAAACAACCATTTAAAGTAGTATATAGTTGAAGGCAAGTCATGACCCTTTTCCAGAAGTGGCAATCCAAAGCCAATGGCAATTCTGGCTAGAAATGATGGACATTGTAGTCCAAGACAACTGAAGTATAGCAGTCAGGTGGTGGTGGGGGGAATGTTTTTTGCACTTTGAAATACAGGAGCAAAGTGCAAGCTTTACCATGTCTCCCACTATGTGCAGAATGTCACATGTAACCTGGAGGACACCTGTTCATTCCATAAGGATGATCTACATGGTGCCAAGAAGGAGAGGGAGGGAAAGAGGGGAGAATACTGCGGATAAGGACGGAATATAAATGGTGTCATGTATGACATTTTATATACAAAAGGAAGGGAGACCCCACACATTCAAACATGCAACCAGACATCTGCTCAGCCAGGCTCACCAAGGAGGTGGGGTCCTGTTGCTCTTCCTATAAATACATTGGCTAGAATCCTGCTGATGTAAAGGCAATCGTCCACCATGTCTCCC
Organism: Phrynocephalus versicolor; assembly: GCA_023846285.1. Taxonomy (NCBI): domain Eukaryota; kingdom Metazoa; phylum Chordata; class Lepidosauria; order Squamata; family Agamidae; genus Phrynocephalus; species Phrynocephalus versicolor. Next base: position 24,010,723 of record JAHTLZ010000122.1, on the reverse strand, counting down.
CCTCTGATATGGTCTCCTTTGGCCCCATCATACCCACATTCAAAGAGTGCAGAATTAATCCTATGAAAGGTAGCACACCAGAGGAGGGGAAAGATGCCCATGCACTAAGGGTCACATAAAATGTGAACAGGATTAAGCAAAATCGAAGAAGGGGAATTGACCTGAAATTAACCAAGACTAAATCCACTTAATTGAAGAACAAGTGGTGAACAATATGATGAGTTAACTCCCACCACCCTGGCTTCATCATGTAAATCATTCAATGTAATTTTTACATCACCATTTACTTTGGAATAAGATACATGGAAGATGATTTGGGGGACAGAGGTACTGGGATGTGTCCACCTATACTCACTAGTCTTCCTGCCACTGGTGCTTTCCATATCTCTCAACACCCCCTTCCCTTTTTTGCGTCCTACCCTAAGCAAGGAGGGAGACCATATAACATGTGATAATCTAACAATGGTCCCCTCCCTCCAAGCCATATGGGGAAGAATGAGCTACCTCCTAGGAATGTTTGTATTAGTTTGAAAAATTCCACGCACATATATGTTAGAACTGGAGAGAGGCAAAAACGAATTGCAAAATTCATTCAAAAATTGCTAATCCATCGATTCATATTTGTATGAATTAATTCCCCCAACAAATATGAATTGATGAATTTTTAGCAATGTTTGATTTGTCAACTCATTGGGCTATAAAATGCTTCCTCAGGCACCTAGAGAGACCAAATCTGCAGAGAAACTTCTCCTGACACTTCTCTACAATCTCTCCAGGTTTACTGAATATTGGGTTTCCCAAGGCCAGTTGCTAAATGCCACTTTGCTCTGGGGGCACTTTGTGGGTGTGTACTGTAACCCAGATGTCTGAAACTCACTTTACCAAACATATAGGGATTGTAGAGAACCGCCATACAATGCTCCTCTGCAAATCTGATGTCTCTAAGTACCTGGAGGGCACTTTCTGGGGGGAGGGTTGGGGGGTACATTACCAAGACACCCAGAACCCAAACTTCACCAAACTTGCAGAGCCTGTAGAGGACAGTCAGGGGAAGCTACCCTGAAGCGTTTGAGTCTCTAGATGCCTTGGAAGCCATGTTATAGAACTTTATAGTCGAAAATAAATTTACAAATTAATCCATGTATTCAACAGGAAAAAATCATAAATTCATTTTTTATGATTCCCTGGCCATGATGAATCACAAATCAAAACAAATCACCATTTTTCTCTAGATAGAACTGGTGACCTAAACTACAGTCACACTAGAGGCACATCTTATGGGCACAGAATTTACTTTATTGGAAGAAAAGTAAAATGCTACTCACATCAGCTCCTGGTACTCCGGGTGATCCTGGGACACCTGGTTTACCAGGATCGCCATCTGGACCCTGCAGGAATCAATTAGGTACATACAAATCAAGACCATAGATGCACAGAGGGAAGATACACCATTACATGCGAATTATTTGGCCAGTTCATACAAAGTGCTATCAGCCACTTACCGGAAGTCCTGGTGGCCCATTAGGGCCCCTGTCACCCTAAGTGGAATAGAAAAAGGGGGAAAGTAAAATAAGATGCATTTGAAGTCTTGTAGTTGCTTTCACAATTTCATGTCTAAAAGGCAAGCACATATATTATCTGGAGAAGCCACGAGTACTGTGAGTGCTAGCAGACTCGCATTCCTACTAATTTAATTTAATTTAATTTAATTTGCAAATTGTAAATACTAATCTCACATAATACCGTGTACAAATGAGAGGAAATCTCATTATATGATTAATACTGTTAGCGTGGAAGATAAAACTTGGTTCATTCCACTGGCTCTTTGTGATATGTAACTTGGAATGCACACCTAGAATTCTTGGCAAAAGAGAATTACTAAATAATGTCTATCTCCAGTTAACAAGGCACGACAGAGAGCTGCCAAAGGCAGGTATGGTATGTTAAAATACATTCCGAGAAGGGACAGCCACTCTGTTGTAAAACCAAAGGGAGGAATCCCTCAACTGCCAGCTGCAGTGCACTCTTTAGGGTAAAATATACTTACATCTATGCCATCAATGCCAGGAACTCCGGGTGGCCCAGGGGGACCTGGGGGGCCTTGAGGACCTGGGGGGCCTCTCTGGTGGGAAAAGGAAAGAGCAGTCAAGAACATGATGGAAGAAAAGGTGTAGAAACCATGCCACACTTCAGGGAGAGGGCAAGTTGGCAAGACACACTCAAGGGAAGCCATGGATACTTCTGACTCTCACCCTCTATGGCAAGAGTTCAGCGTCCTTCCTCCAATGACCTAGAGAACTAGAAGTGCCCTTCCAAACAAAATCTCCAATATATTTATCAACTTAGGTAAAATATACCCAACATAAAAGAAACGGCTCCAAAAAAAGATATAGTTATTTACAGAATTTATTTTATTTATTTATTTTGAATATTTTTACCTCACCTTTCTCCTTGGAAAATATACCTTTGATAACATCCTGGGTTAATTGGGGGGGGCTATTCTATTGTAGTCAATGATTATTTCATTAGTTTATTGGATATTTTCTTTTATTGTGTTATGGTTTATATAATTTGGCTCAGCTAAGCCACCAGGTGGCAATCCTGGGTCACCTTCCTGTTCTTGTTTTCATTGTTTGTTGTGATATTACTCATGCATTATTATTTTTTTACTTTTTATGTTTCGCTTAATTATGTAAACCGCCCCAAGTAGTATTTCACTAAAAGCCTTTTCACACGACCCCTAAGATCCGCTGGTCCCTTAAATTCGGACCAGAGATCTTGGGGGTTCATTGCTGTTTGTGCGTCCCCACCCCTACGCACTTCCTTCTCCTGTCTGCATGAGGGGAGGGAGGGAAAAAAGGAACAAAAGAATACCGGCTTACCTCCCGGTGCCCTGCCGGTGGAAGTTGAGCCTCCAGTCACTTCCTGGTTCCTCTTAAAGGGGCGGGAGGCAAAAAGCAACAACAAAAAGAAGGGAGGAGAGCCGAGCAGATCCGCATAAAGGAATTTTTCACCATCAAAGAGCAGGTACTTGAAAGGTGCACTGGGTCGCGCTTATGGGGGCGTGGTCGCACTTAATTTTCTGTATGCTCCGGAGCTGGTGGGGAAACATTTTAAAGCTCCGGAGCTGGGAGCCATTTGCCTCGGAGTTTAGGGGTCGTGTATAAATGCCCTAAGTAAGGCAGTATAGAAGCTAAACAAACAAACAAACAAACAAACAAAGCCTTCAAAACCCCAACCCAATTTGGTAAGGGCCTCTACGGGAACAGCAGTTCCTACCTCTATAGTTTCCCTCTTGCTCTTTTTCAATTCCAGATCATGAACGGCAGGCCCTACCTAAGGTTTCCTGACCTCTTGGGCTGAATGAAATATTCCATAGGGGTTACATGTTTTGTAAAAGGTTATTCAATTCAAGGTTCTAGAGAAGGGAAGAGACAGCCCTGTACGACGGTTACTTCACATACCTCTCATCTCGGTTCGTGGCCCTGCTTGGGACCAGTACAAGAAAATGTTACTCCACGTCCATTGCGTGACAGTGGAATCTCATCCCAACTATGCCCCCTGAACTGGGATTTAAGCGTGATGAGCCATACCTCTCCCTGACCTCGGGAATTCTCTTGTCTCGGTTCCTGTTTCGAGACAAGTGCCCGTGAAGTAAGGCTCGTCACGCAATGTACACATTCTCCATCTAGTGGCAGGAGTGCAAAGTCGCATTCTCCAGTACAACCCCAATGGCACAAACAATGCGTCACAGAGAGGGAAGAAGGCATAAAACCTCGAACTTTGCTGCTTAACACATGAAAGACAAAGTTACGGAGAATCAAAATATCGAAAAACGGAAGGTCAGACCAAAAAAAGAGGGAAACGAAAGCAGGAAAGTACAGATGTTGTCACGAAACAAGGACATGAAGCAACAGTCATCATGATACCATCAATCACGCCCTTGGGTAAACAGAAACAGGGACAGAACGGTGACAAGACCACGTGACCGCGAACGACATTATCATGAAACGAACGTAATCTCAGAATGAGGAAGGACATGAAGTAACCGTCATAGTGTTCTTACACTGCAACCCACAACATTTCCCACTGTCAACTGTGCTGTGCAGGGCTAATGGGAGTGACAGCCCAGCACCATCCAGAGGACCACCCTATTTAAGCAGTTCGTGTCTGCCAATCACTATGGCAACAGGGGAGCATGTACTATACTGTACAGGGAAGCAAGGAATCTGGCATGTAGTATACAAGGAAGGTATGTGCTATACAAGGAAGCAAGGAAGCATTATTTCTAAGGGCAAGCAAAGTATGTACCATACATTGCCACAACAGCTTAAAGCAGGGCTGTAGGTATGGCACTGTTGCCAGAGTGGTGAAGACTATGGTGGTTACTTCACGTCCTTCTTTATTCCACGACTAGTTTTGTACTGTGGCAGCGTTGGTCGCAATCACATAGTTTTGTCCCTGTTTCAGTGGTCATGATAACTTGTCTTGTGACAAGTGTTACCTCACAGTCTTGTACCGTGACAAACACTGAATTTGTCTAGCTTCCTTTTTCCTTTTTTTTTTTTTTTTGAGGGGGGGTTTAAAAAATTCTTTTTTGATCTTTCGCTTCTGAAAAATAATTTTTTTAAAAAAAAACGGACACAGTTTTCTGAGAGAAACGAATGTTTTGTTGCATGACAGTCGTTACTGCATGATGTCTTGTCTCAGAACAGAAAGCGGGAACAACAAGTGACAAGGGAAAATCCTACCCCAGCATCAGGTACAGTGTTGCCGTGCTTAGCACCCGTTCCAGGGGCATTGTCGAGATAAATGTCAGTAGTTATGCAACAGGCGTGAAGTAACATTTTTTGTACCACTCCTAAGCGCAACACAAACAGAGACAAAATGAATGTGAAGTAAATGCCTATGAAGCAGTCCTGCCTATTCTACCTCACAGATTCTTCTCTCCTCCTGACATCCATTCTCTCTTCACTCCCCTCCACTGTTCGCTCTTTTTCATGCTTCTGCCAGATGCTCTCTTATTTATATCTTCCCACCAACATCCACCCTCTCTTTTTTCATTCTCCCGTCACCGGTGTGCCCACCTTCCTATTTACTCTTCAACTCCATTCTCTCTCTCTCTCTCTCTCTCTCTCTCTGCTCTCCTCTCCTCTCATTTTGCCAAGAAATAGCAAAAGTCAGAAGCCATTGCTTGTGGGAAAAGTTCAGTCCGGGCTTGCTGCAGGTCAAAACTGCAGTTCCTCCTGGCATCTGGATTTGCCCAGAATGCTTCAGGGTACACATGGAGTAAAAGAACCATATGACAATTTTGGGAAAACTCAGTGGTTTCATAAGCTTTGCTTAAAGGTATACCAATTGCCTGCCACTATATATATATTCTGAAGATACGCTCAATCTGTGACAAATCCAGTGCTCAAACAGAGAGAAAAAGATGCTGTTTTAGGTTTTCGCTAACATATTTGTAACATGAACAATCAACCTGTGAGAGACAATAAGCCCAACTCTTGAAATAAATGACAGTGTTCACTACACTCTACCAAGCCACTTTGATCAGTCTTATTCAAGCGTACTTTCTCAGAGATGTCTCTTTTAAAAACATGTTTGAGAGCTGAACCCACTATGGCCTATTATAAAATGTTGACTTTCTTTAAGATTTTCCTTTTAAATGTAGACTTTCTTTCTTTCTTTCTTTCTTTCTTTCT
>JAHTLZ010000122.1:23989739-24005008 GCA_023846285.1 Phrynocephalus versicolor | reverse complement strand
AAAAAAACTGATGGCAGAAGCTTTAGCTGTAGTTGAGCTTGCAGTGTATGTGAAAATGAACCAGTCATCAGTCTCTGGGACACCACTGTGTTTTCACCATAAGAAACATTAAAAATTATTATTATCCTTGTGTCTAATTAAAGAAGCACAATATTCCATTGAGATCCATGTCAAAAGAAATCTGGCCATTTTATTTGGGGTGACAAAACCAGAACTAGGGGACATACACTCAAATTGAGGGCTGGGAGACTAAGAACAGACAAAAGAAAATATTTTTTCACCCAGCGCGTTGTTAGTCTGTGGCACTCCCTGCCACAGGATGTGGTGATGGCATCTGGCTTGGATGCCTTCAGAAGGGGATTGGACAGATTGCTGGAGGAAAAGTCCATCACAGGTTACAAACCATGATGGAGATGTGTCATCTCCAGGCTTAAAACCGGAGTACTTCAAGGACCAGATGCAGGGGAGTGGTATCAGGAGACAGATATCTAGTCTCGTCTGCTCCCATACACATCTGGTGGGGACACTGTGAGATACAGGAAGTTGGACTAGATGGGCCTTTGGCCTGATCCAGCATGGCTCTTCTTATGTTCTTATGTTCTTATGTTTCGTTCATTGTGCCCAGAGATTGGGCACAAAAGTTTCATTTTGAGTCGACAACTCCCAAGATTCCCCAGCCAATATTTTGCACCGGCATAGCTGGTAGTGAGATTCTTGGAGCAGTGGCCTCCAGGGAATAAACTTTCTGAACCCCACTTGTGGTACAATTAATTGGTGTGATCATTTAGACTTTTATTTCTGACCTTCTTTGGATATGTAACCCTAAAATATAGTTCCCACCAATCACTCATCTCATTCCAAAGATGTAATACATATTAAAGCAGATGGAAATAAGATGGTGGCTAATTACCCATCAGCCCTGAGGAACTATCGCCCTAAAACTTGGGTTATTTATTTCTGTGAACAAAAGGCTGCACTGTGAACAAATTCACTGGAGCCTCAGAGAGACCAATGGAGTGAAATTTCCTGGAAAGAAATTTTCCATTCCTTCCATCCACAAAAAGCCTCACTTAACATTATTTAGTGAGTGCAGGTAAGGCAGGCTAGAGACTAAGAGGAGAAACATTCCTTCAGCAAACTTCCTTCTGTTCACAGATCTCAGTATCGTGCACCACTATTAGGTTAATTAGTCAATATTAATGTAAAATCGAATCATACTTTCCCCACTTGGATTGTGGCTGTAACAGGATTGATGTGTATTGATGCACCTTGATTATGTGTCCATAATACTTTGCTGTGCCATGTTCAGTACGAAAAGGTCATACTGAACAAAAAACAAATCTGTTAGAAACAGAGGGCTTCCTGGATTATAATCGGACAAGGAGAAGGAGAGGAAAATCATTTCCTCATGTGCCCTACAAAACCAATACATGTATGATAGGCTCAAACCACCGGGATTGGGGTGTGGATAGCATATTTCAATAGATTTACTCTTAGGTATGACTGGATAAGTCTATAATAAGCCCATGACAAAGGCCCCAGATACAACTACACTTGAAGAGAAAATAACACACCAGCAGAAGGTGTGTTATTCTTTGCCTAAATCACCTCTTTGCAGATCAGTCTCAGCCGGGGCAAAGGAAATGAGAACGGACCTGCAGGTATTACAGCCAAAGTCCCACCTAGTTAAGCATGGTTTCAAACTACCGGAAAAAAGATTCCATTTGAACATCAGGAAGAACTTCATGACAGTTAGAGCTGTTGGGCAGTGGAATATGTTGCCACAAAGGGTGGTGGAGTCTCCTTCTTTGGAGGTTTTTAAGCGGAGTCTGGATGGGCCATCTGTCAGAGGTATTGTGATGGGGTTCCTACATGGCAGGGGGTTGGACTGGATGGCCCTTGAGGTCTCTTCCAACTCTATGATGCTATGATTCTGTGATTTTGCCTCCAACACCTGGAAACCCCTGGCAAGCTCAGTGCAGCATCTGCATCTTTTGTGATAGAGCAGCATCATTGCAAACATCGATCGCGCCCCACCAAAACAAAGAGGGGAGAAGGAGAAGAGAAGAACCCACCACCACCACCACCACCACCACCCCAAGCAAGCCTCCTCTTTTTCAAACTTACCCGGGTGGTGGTCTCGCCGATCTGCAAAGAAAAGAAGGAAGTCAGGCAAAACTTACTTGAGAGGAGCCAAGACAGATAACTTGCAGGAAAATCCCAAGGAGGCAGGGAAGTCTCTTGCCTCGGAGAGGGCTAGCCATAGAACCTTCTCCTGGTCCTTTGCCACTGGCGGATTATAGGGGGAAATGTCCTCAGCAGCACTCCTCCCAAAGCCCTAGAAAGCCATCGCCTGGAAGAGGCTCAGTTATTCTGCTAATGAATGGCTGCGGAGGAAGGTAGCTGAGATGGAGATTGGAGAAAAGCTGGGGGATGGAAAGGAGGGATTGAATGGCATTCATTCACTCATTTAACCCTTTGCCCTGCAGTCAGTTCTGTGCATCTTCCAGCAGCGTTCGCCTCGAGTGGGCGATAAACAGAAGAGTCAGACAGGAACAGCCCTCAGCCCAGCCCAGCCCGTTTCTTAGGTCTTGGGTTTTAATAACTTTGGAAAGGAAATACACTAGGGAGCTTTTAATCAACACCACAAGGCCATTTCATTGTTGACCTTAAGCCGTTTTCTTTCTTACCGAGCTCCTGGCTGTGAGTTCACTGCATGTTTCTCGTTGAGGACGCTGTGGGTCGCAATGAATCAGCATCCACTGGATCTCAAACTGAAGAGAAAGACAAAAAGAGAGAGAAGAAACGGAGGTGATTCTGTTTATTAGGGATTCACCTTTTTTGAAGTTTGGCCACGTTGGATGCTGCTGCCCATGACACCTTGGAAGTGGCAGCATTATCATCAACCTCACCACCTTTTCGGAGAGGAGGCAATTCATCCCATGTTGTGGATGTGAAAGGGACTCTAGCAGAAAAATAATTAGTTAAAGGCCACCTGATGCATGCAGGAATTGAGTCCAAATTTTTGAATGCCATTGACAAATTATGGACATCATTAACTAGAAAAACAGCTATAATTAAGTAACCAATGGCTCATCCTACTAGAGAGGAGGGCATCAAATAGCTCCTTTCCAAAGCAAATATTAAATTCTAAATGGACACTAGAGTGACCATGAATTGAATCAAGGGCTGAATTTCATACTGGTTTGAATAAATTATCTGCAACAAACAAACAAACAAACAAACAAACAAACAAAATGTAAACCCTGCTCTTCCTGATTATATTTAGCATGGAGAAAAGTATGTGAGGTAGCAAATGGATGAAAGACTACCACCAGGGGTGCATTCTCTGAAGAAATCCTGAGAGGAAATAGGAGCTATGTGAGTTATGTTTGCATCAATTTATGTTGAGGGATGAAATTCTCCACTTGCTTTATCCTGTCTCTGTGTCTGTTCACTTGGAGGGGCAAACTAGGGTGATACAATATTTTATTGAGAAAGAATGGCAAAATACTTAATCTGTTAGCATCTTTCATGAAAGACAAAACTGAAGATAGGTAATGCTTTATAAAAGAAAACTGATAACTTTATTAAAGTGTGTCTGCAAAGGAAAATGTGGACTTCTGTATATGAAACCAACATATTTATTTCTATATAAGTCCTTCTGGAATTCAAACCCTCACTTTGCTCAGGAAATCTAGGAGATCATCTAACCTTGGTGATTGATTGATTGATTGATTGATTGATTGATTGATTGATTGATTGATTGATTGATTACACACCATGAGTGGAAACACTATTCTGGGTGGTTTACCAATTAAAACTCAGAACTCCACAAAATCCCATATATTTTCTTGCATGGTTCTTGTACTGCTTCTTCATGATTTCTCTCTGTATCCACCTATTCAGTGACCCTTATTCTAGGATTTTCTGTATCCATGTACACAGAAATGATTTTTTTTTAAATCAACAGTTTCTTATAATGCTCCACCCCCATCCACCTCCTGTACTATGGCCAATTTCTGTCCTCCATGATTTACACTCTCTCTTCCACCATGTTTACTTTCACTTTCTATCTTTAACCTTTCTTGGCTTGTTGCAGAAAGTGACAGAAAACAACTGGTACTTTTTTCATTATATATCTGTGTTCATGGCAAATCCTTTTAATTCTACCACTAAAATGACACATTTCTTGCAGTCTACTATGCTAATGTTAGACTTTCAGATTCTGGAGAACAAGAGGCTCTTCATAAAAAAAATGAACTCTGTCACTTTCAGTGCATTCTGCATATGGCAAATCTGCTCCCTCACACAACACAAATATCCAGTTTAAAAGAAAATGTAGCAAGATTGTTTTGACCCCTTTGGGAAGTGAGGGGTCTGATAAACACTCCACAAAAAGAGAACTAGGGCTAGAGTAACACATCCAGCACTATACCACTTTGGTATTTATTGTTTAGGGCTAACCTGATTGTAAAATTAAACAAAACACACACAATATATTGCTATTCCTACTTCAGGAGGAGATTATCTTCCCCTTCCCCCCAGCCCCAGCAGAAGGCAAGAGATGCTAAACATTCCCACACTTCATATCACTGGAAATGAAACCATACACTACCTGTGCAAATTATTATGCTGTGAAGGAAAGGAACCAGAAAGTGAACAAAGTAATGTTGGTGGCAATTAGTCTATGCAAAGTGTACCCTGAATATAGGAGAAAATATTCATATGATGTAGAAAAGCAGAACCAAAGACAGCCTGAATCAACTTTTATAAATCTAGAAACCTTACGATACTTAAATCAACTGGACTTCACTGGCTTTCTGTTAAACTCAAGTAGCACTGTGCATAGTAATGAACAAAAAGTGCTTTCCCCTCTTAATTCTTCCCTGCAATAAAAAAATGAACCAATGAGGGAATGAAAGAATGAAAGAACAGAATGCACACGCGTGGCTCCTTTATGTACCAGAAATTTTCTGAGAAAGATATACTTTCATGACCTTTCACATCCCCTCTAAAGTTTTGCAGTTTCTTATAATCCAAGAAAACACACACATCTTTCTTTGACTGAAATTTGCAAGCACTTCAACTGGGTGTCTGCCACAGAGAGAAGATGAAGTTTATATAAGAATGAAACCTTCAAATCCTGAAAACTTTAGAGATTGAACCCTGAACACTCCATTGACTAAAACATTTGTAAAACGAATACCTAAGCTCAAAGCTTTGGAACAGATTCAGTGCTAACATAATTTTCTGTGTGGTAGACTATCACATGGTTTTATCTCCTCAGTAAACTGTTGCATTACGTATTTTGAAGAAGAGGTTCATTTCATTTGCTGAACTGTCTTTTCTTCTCTTTTTATAAGAGCATGGAATTGTTTCTGAAAATACTATAGACTAAATCCAGTTGTTAAGAATAGACCCATCACATCAATGGGACTTGCAAGATTATGGGATGATAAAGTATTATTCATTCATTGGGTTAGTACATGGCCTGTGTATAAGAACTGGACGGGGCCTTGAGTTAGTTAAGATCACAATATGGGAAATGTTGGAGAACAATGATTCTTATCTCCTTGAACATTCTGGGAACAAAACATAAACCACAATATGAGCAACCATATTGTCTCTGTTCCAACTTGTTTTCCCAATTGGTTCTCTGTGTAACAGAATTACCTACATTTTCTTAATTTGGTAAAATATTTTAATAACCTCTCCGATCTCACTCCAAATGTGGCTTGTGGCTGAATAGATAATTAGCCTAGGACTTACTTATTTCAGTTGTTCTGAGAACCACTAGGTTCTATCTCATTTCCTAAACAACAATGACATGTTTATTTCACATTTGCATTATTCATACAATCAATGAGCCTTTCAGGTATGAAAGATGGCATGAAAAATCACCTTTATTCTCAGGCTTGTCTTTCCTTCTGTTCTAATCAACTCACTTTTTTCAACATGCAACCAAGGCAGTGCATCACTCTGCCCCATCTGTCATCATCTTTTGCCATGTGGAAGATGATGTGCCTATGCTTTCTGCATGTGGAATGTGATGCTCATATATATATATATAAGCAGGCTTGTCTTTCCTTCTGTTCTAATCAACTCACTTTTTTCAACATGCAACCAAGGCAGTGCATCACTCTGCCCCATCTGTCATCATCTTTTGCCATGTGGAAGATGATGTGCCTATGCTTTCTGCATGTGTGGAATTTGGATGTGTACTTCCTTCCCCTTTATGCTTAAGCTTGAGGATATCATTGGTTATATTGCCATCTGGTGGGTAATTTAGCTGACCTTAAAGGAATCTACACTGCTTGCATTTCTGTCAATCTGTGGAAGATCACGGTCTTTGCCACAAATCTTTCTGTAACAGATTTGTGATCTCTGTGACGGAGATGGTCACTGCATTTTATGAAACAGGATACGGCACAGGCAACTACCATTCCTATAGGTTGACTATGGATCTCAACAAAATAAATAAAGAAGGCTCTTGCAGCCCAGGTTGCTAAAGAAGAAAAAGAACAGGTAAAAATATAACACCTCTAATGAGCAAGCCTTCAGATGCTGTTGCTAAATAAATGCTGTGGTGAACAATTCATGAAAGCCAAAGTGCTTGGCTACGTGCCAGTTTAGTCCCATTAAGATCAGTTTGTGTATAAGTGTCATTAAAGTACAATAACAGTGGGGCATTGATGAATATCAATGGAGCTGCGGAGCTTAGGCAAGATGGGTAGCCAGATCCTAAGTGACTGCTTTACAGTATCTGCCTAACAGAACTGTGTCCTAGTGAATTTAAGCAGAATCTCTTACAGGGCCATCCAACTCTGTCCCTGCCTGTACTTTCTTCCATTAGCTATAAAATGGTAGGATGTCAGAGCCAAGCTTTCTGGGATTGAAGGGTCAGCATTTTTTATTAGCATAGATTATGATGATGTCATCTGCAACCCCTAAAAGCTTCTCTGTCCCCTGTGAATTTAGCTTCAAACTTTGCAGTATCCAGGGCAAATGATCAGTTATGATCTGTTCCAGTGGCAATGTATTTTAGATGTTTTGGTCTCAAACAATCATTCAGAAACCATTAGCCTTACAAAAGATCTGCTACTATTGTAGATGGGGAAACTGCAATAATCTGTTTGTTCGAGTCAAAGCAGTTACCTGCATCTTTGGACGAGACTATAACAGTGGTGTCGAACCTTTGGCACTCCAGATGTTTTGGTCCACAACTCCCACAGTCCTTTGTAATTGGCAATCTAGGCTCAGAATTCTGGGAGTTGTGGTCCAAAACATTTGGCGTGCTGAAGGTTCGCTATCACTGGACTATAAGGACTTGTATAAAGGGTGCTTGCATCTTAGCATGTACACTACACCACTTCTAGAGACATATTTGCTGCCACATGCACTCCTGAAATACAGCAGTTATTGAGCCCAACAAAAATGTAAAAAAGCCACCAAAACAAACAACAACCTTGTACTGAGCTAGACTATCTAGCCCACTATTGTTAATGCAGACTGATATCAGCTCACCAGGATTTAAGAGTGATTCACTTTCCTACTCCTGCCTGTCTCTGCATGGTTCCAAGAGGTTGACTAGTGCTGTGTGTGTGTGTTGTGTCGTTACAGTCATGACCGACCCTTCGTGACTCCACATCCATGGAGTTTTCTTGGCAGGAATACTGGGGTGGCTTGCCAGTTCCTACTCAAGGTGCCTACGGCCCCTGGTATTCCCTGGTGGTCTCCCATCCAAGTACTAACCAGGCCCGACCCTGCTTAGCTTCCGAAATCAGGTGAGATCGGATGTGCTTAGGGCATCTAGGCAACTTGACTAGTGCTAGCCAGATTTATGTCATTCAAGTATGTACCTCCCAAACTTGCTTAACTTACAGCACCAGATGGGACTAGATGTTCACATAATGGCATAGTGGTAATCCTATTTAAGGAAGTGCCATACCTTCATTACCCTTCCCTGACGAACCTATTGCTCAGCTTATGTGAGTCACGTATGAACCGTATCATAGTGCTATGACTACTTTGGAGAGAATAGCATTGTACCTGTCACATCCTCCTAGGACAGTGATGGTGAACCTTTTAGAGCCTGAGTGCCCAAACTGCAATTCAAAACCCACTAATATTTTTTTCAAAGTGCCAATACAGTAATTTAACCTGTATACAGGTGGCTTTGAAGGGGCGATGCCGGGTGCCCACAGAAAGGGCTCCGAGTGCCACCTTTGGCACCCATGCCATAGGTTCGCCATCACTGTCCTAGGATGTGACCAGAATGTGTCCTACACATTCTTCTCTGAAGAAGGCAACCTGCTCTGCAGGTATAGGCTACCCCGTAGAAGGGTTCAACTTCATGTAGACAATACTCTCTTCTAAAGACCTTCCAGTGTGCCTGGGACACAGAGAGGGATGGAAGGGAGATAATGGCACCAGCAGGACCATAGGGCCCATCCTCATTATCTCCTTCCCAGGAATTCTGATCTTGTGGAAGATGGTGCCTGAAAAAGGCAACTGTGTGTGGATCTACTTAGTTGCTGTTGTATTCAAAAGTGTACATCTTGTTTTTAATATTAAAGTTCTCAATAATTATAAACTGGTCTTACCATCCAAAACATTGGATGAACATATGTACTTAAGAGGAGGGCAAGCTTCAAGTGGGGTGGTGGTGGTGGTCATGAGATGCATGTTAGACAGAGAAAAAGTGAAGCAGACCGTCCTCTAACCCAGTGCTCCCCAACCTTTTTGTCCCCGCGGACCGGGAAATTTATGAAAATATTTCTGTGGCCCGAAGCTGGGGGTGGGGGTGGGGAGGGGGGGAGAATGCGAAAGGGGGGTCCAGCGGGGAGGCAAAAGGGGGGGTGAAAGCAAAGGATGGGAGGGAAGAAGGAGGGGGAGGCACGAGAACGGCGGCGGCGGCACTCACCGGCTTGGGGCGTCGGGCATGCCACTCCCCCCCACACACACGGCCGGGGTGGGGGGGAACCTGGGGCTCCTGGGCAGGCAGGCCCCTGCCTCCTCCTCCGGTGCCGGGGCTGGGAGCCGCGCGCGGGTCTCACTGCTGGCGCCCCGCTTGCTCCTGCTGCTGCCACCGCCGTGGGCCTCCTGCTCCTCCTCCTCCTCCTCCTCCCGCCGCCGCCGCCAGAGGAGCAGCAGCAGCCCCCCCGCAATCGCCCCCGCCGCCGCCGCCACCACAGCAATCGCCGCCGCCGCCACCACCACCACCACCCCTCCGCAAGTGCCCTCGCTGCTGCTCCTTCGGCGGCGGTGGCGGGAGGAGGAGCAGGAGGAGGAACCGGAGCAGGAGCAGGAGGAGGAGGCGGCGGCTCGTCGGTTCCGCGAGGGCGCCAGGGCCAGGAGCCGCGCACGGGTTTCGCTGCTGGCGCCACGCTCGCTCCTGCTCCTGCTGCCGCTGCCGCCGTGGGCCTCCTCCTCCGCCAGGGAAAGCGAGCGGGGCGCCAGCAGCGGGATCCCGGGGGGAGGAGGAGGAGGATGGGCGCCTCCGCCTCCTCTTCCCCAGAGGAGAGCAACGGACCGAGGAGAGCTGGGCCGCCGCCAACGCCGCCGTGTCCCTCCTGGCGGAGCCCAAGCGGCCGCTGCCAATGCCGCCGGGGCGCCAGTGTTTGGGGGCGGAGTCGCCGGCTGGCCGGCCCGGGAGGAGGTGAGGGGAGGTGAGGAGGGAGGCAAAGGCAAAGGCGGCAGCTCCTCCTGCGCTCCTCCAGCCTTCCTCCTCCACCGGCCGCCCGTGGGAGAGAAGAGGAGGAGGAGGAGGGCGGCGGAGGAAAAGGGGAGGAGCCTCCCCAGCCTCCCCAGGCGGCCCGGTGCCGACCGGTCCACGGACCGGCACCGGTCCGCGGCCCAGGGGTTGGGGACCACCGCTCTAACCCAACAGCTAAATGTGGAAAACCACACAGGTGCAGTGGTGCCTAGCTTTTCATCACTGGAGCGGCCTCACCCTTCTTAAGGCCTTACAGGACTTCACAAGGAAGCCATTGATGGTGCAACATTAGGAGCAAGAGAAGAACATGTTACAGATTTCAAACACCAAGATGTTTGAAATCTGCTTCGTCTAAATTAAGTCTGGTGCAAATATTGTTCCCTGGGCTGAACTGGCAGCCAATGATTACGTAAAGTACATTTACAGAACTAATATTTTTAAATACCTCTTTTGTATTTCCAGGGTACAAAGGAAATGTACAGTATTTTTTGTGTATAGGACTTTATTTTTGTCTAAAATTGTTAGATTAAAAATTGAGGGTTGTCTTATACACAGAAGTAAACCAAGAAGAGAACTTCCGGTTGTGAAACTGTAAATTCAGGATAGAGAAGTAGAGTCTTATACAATAGTGTGACCTTGGGGAGTTGTGATGGATGTATATGAGTGATTTTAATTCTTTTTACCTTTTAAATGTATTTTTAATTTCTAATTTTAGTTTTGGTTTTTGTTTTTCACACACCGAGGATAGCTTTCAATTTTGTTGTACTGTGTAAAATGACAATACAGTATCTATTCTATTCTATTCTATTCTATTCTATTCTATTCTACATGAGGGCATCTGATAGAGAGAAAAATTCATTATATTACTAGAAACAAAGCACCTTTTGACATTAGGTGCTACGTTTATCCATGCCTGCCCTGAGATATGGCAGATATGAACTGTACAAATTATAATGGGGAGAATCATCTCATTTTAAAAAAAGGTATCCCACAGGAGTGGGGATGTCATAATCAAGGTTTCTGGATGATGCCCCAAATGTCTCATCTTTTGCTCTACCATAGCTTGTATTCCAAAATAAACATTTGTTTTATTCTCCACACTGTTTCCTTTTGTATGAACAAAGAGGTCATGCCATGGGTTTCAACCATGAGTTTTGTACAACAATGATTTATGCCTTTTACATTGCGATCGTTCAACTTCTACCCTCAATTTTGGGGGTAAAGTGGGCCCTCACTCAACTAAAACAGGATAAAGTACACATACTTTTCAGTGGCCAGCTTACATCAGTCATTTAGACATTCTAGTTTCTCAGACAGCACAATAAATGTTGATAAGCCGCTTAACGTTAATACAGTTCAAAGACGGCCGTGTTCATTTCTAATGTGTAAAGGTTTGATGGCTTTTAATTACGATGTGTTATGAGCTGAGGTAAGGCTTACACGTAAATCTCCAGTAAATGCAGCATCCATTTTTGTGTGGTTTATAATAATCTCTTGCTTTCAGGATTGCTCCCCTCTCACCCTAGGTATCTTCATGGTTCTTGTAAGGTTCAGTAAAATCCCATTCCCAGATATTCAATTATAATGAAGTTTTGGCATTCAAAGCTTATTAAAAGAGAATTAATTTTCCCTCCCTACAATATCCAAGTCACAGATCCATTTCTTACTAACCTATTTGCAACCAAATGTCTCGTAATCCTACTAACTCGCCAATTTAAACCAAGAAAAGCAAGTTCTTTCTCTTTGAAAGGTAGATGCTCAAAACTTACCGGAATTGAAATCTGAGGATCATTCTGCTGTTTTCCTAACATGGTGAAGCCATCAACGTTGATCTTTCCTCTTGGTTTTATGGTTAAAGTCTGGATCATCGTGCAGTCAATATAAAGGCTGACTGAGTTTCTTTCGATACCAACCATGACCTTGTGCCATTGGGAATCAAAGAGATAGGGCAAGTCCAGAAAGGTTGCCGTTTGGAGGCTTCCATCCATTCCTTTATATGAGTATTCAAGAGACTTGGCTTGTCCGTTTAACTTCAGTCCGACTTGTTCTTGTCCAGAAGCATCCATAATTTGCCAAATGCTCCAGTATTTCTGAAGTGTGTTTCCAGACATTCGAAAAGTGGTCAGAATAGAATATTCCCCGGGCAATCCATTAGGGTATAAAGACCTGTATGGCAGGAGAATAAAGCAGGCAACCAATTGTTGCTTATTAGCTGGTTTGATTTAGTACTGGGGGGGGGATGGTGACTGGGAAGAGAACATCGGGAGAGCACTACCAACCCAATCATATTTTGCCCCTATCTAAGACATCAGCTCAGCTTTTACACTGGCCAGAGGCTAACACCTGAAAAGATTAGCACTTCCCCATGCATTTTGGAAGAATCGTCATGACTCTTTAACACTCATTTATTTTTACTAATATAATAGTCATATTCATAATCATAAAAGAAACCATACTGACCTTTTGAAACCCATTCCAGCTCAATGGCCAAAAACCTGCCTAGATCAAAAGAGACTAGGCTTCAAGCCAAAGAAAATGAGGCAGGCACAAAGCAAAAAGTGTTCTGCTTGTATACCGCCCCATACCACTTCAAGGAGTCTCTGGGCAGTTTAGAGTTTATTTACAGTATGCAGGCTACACATTACCCCCCCCCCAGGAAGCTGTGTCCTCATTTTACCAATCTTGGAAGGATGGAAAGCTGAGTCAACCTTGAGCCAGCTACCTGGGATTGAACCTCAGGTCATGAGCACAGTTTTACCTGCAGGGCAGGCATTTAACCACTGTGCCATGGGGCTTTAAGGAATATGATTTCCTTTGTGACTGATAATCCAAGTATGCAGACTACACATTGTCCCACCCCCACCCCCAGCAAGCTGGGTACTCATTTTGCTGATCTCGGAAGGATGGAAGGCTGAGTCAACCTTGAGCTGGCTACCTGGGATTGAACTCCAGGTCATGAGCACAGTTTTAGCTGCAGTACGGGCATTTAACCACTGCGCCATGAGGCACAACCAGCCTAACCTCCTTTGTAGGGAATTCTACACTCCAGGAGTCAACACTGATGAATCCACCTTTGACATTCTCCCCAAACACACCTCTAAGGACAGTGAGGCCAACATGCTATTCATCCTGTCCTGTGTTCTGTACTAATGCTCCTCCTTAAAGTCATGTATTGAATTCAGAGATAATCTCCAGGTGGCCCTAACATGCTCATGCTAGCACAGGTGTGAACTGAGGGCTTGTTTGTTACTGCCTCATCACCTCCCATTCTCTGGGTGGTCACTGGAGGATGCTGTGGTCTGTGGGGCTCAGGACATCCCCTCCAAAATCCTACCCTAGAAGCCCTGCTGAAAAAAGTATGGTTTCCTCACGCGCATTGCCAAGGCACCAGCAGTGTCAGCACCTGAGGCAGGCAGCACAAAATGTGCCCACAAATCAACTTAGTAATTAATGATGGGCAAATAATACAAGAGGAATACAAGAAGTAAGTACAGCACCAAATGCCTTGTCAGCATCTCCCCAACTCCAAAAGGGATCAGGAGCATGTCTGAACTACAAGAACAAACCAAATTGTGTTTAATATATGATCATGAAACCAATGGGGGGAGGGAAAGAGGGAGGGAGAGACGGTTCTCTGGTGGATTTATTGTACATATTCTTGTTCAACAATATTACATTTGTGTTTCAAAACATAGGATGTTTTTAAAAGGGCAAATTTCATGTACTAAGGAAGATGTCACGTGTGCAAAAATCGGACATAAATTATGACGGT
The DNA here is from genome assembly GCA_023846285.1 of Phrynocephalus versicolor. NCBI lineage: Eukaryota > Metazoa > Chordata > Lepidosauria > Squamata > Agamidae > Phrynocephalus > Phrynocephalus versicolor. Next base: position 23,991,518 of record JAHTLZ010000122.1, on the reverse strand, counting down.
CTTGAGAGCATTAGGACCAATTTGGTGGGCTATGAGGTCTGCAATGATACTCTATCTCATGTTCAAGAAGACTACACATAGAACCACCTGTAGGTATGCCATGTTTCAAGGCTGCAATTATAGTCAGATTGTGTCTATGGGTCCCATTGGTGGTGAAAGAATCATGAAACTGATTCATCATGAGCTGCATATCTTCACAGCCTGTGAAATAGTGAACTAATTCCAAAACTACATGGCTAGTGTTAAGGCCTGGAACAATTCAGATGCTCATCCCATATGAACCACACCACACTATAACTCATTTTTATTAGCTTTCTGGAAATGTGGTAAAAGTGGATGGAGCGGAAAGCTTTATTGGTACATTTATAGCCAAGTTTTTCTGCCAGAGCAGGGTTTACATGCCTTCTCTCCTCATTCTTTTATATTTTTTTTTTCATTTGGGAAGAGAATTGGGGAGGGTGGTGAGACTGGCTGCTTTAACGAAAGCCACTCAGAAGGACTAATGAATTAAGGTGGGCTTGGAGGGAGGGTGTGTGTGCTTGCGAATCCATATTAAGCATTGTAACCATTGTGACATACAACTCAAGCTGAAGCATCCACACAATGAAACAATAAAACCAGCCTAAGTGCATGAGGAGCTGCCTAGTTGCCCTAAGGCCTAAGCACACCCGATCTCTCCTGATTTCGGAAGCTAAATAGGGTCGGCCCTGGTTAGTACTTGGATGGGAGACCACCAGGGAATACCAGGTGTTGTAGGCGCCTGGAGTAGGAACTGGCAAACCACTCCAGTATTCCTGCCAGAAGAACTCCATGGGCATGGGGTCACGAAGAGTTGGTCATGACTGTAACGACACGACACAACACACCAGTGCATCAAGAGAAGGATAGGCGGCAAGTATGATAATGATTTAGCATCATTTCAAGTAAAGACAATTCACTGCAAACACACAACTCTTGTCAGGCTGGGTACAATGATTTCACATGATAACTAGATCTCCTCGTCTGTTCGATCCTTACAACAAGCTTTAAGATATTTTGTTCTTTTCAAAATTACTTTTGACTAACCAGAAAAAGGCTCATGGTGGCTATGCATGAGAATAACTCTGTAGTCAGGCTTCTTCCTGGGATTTGGTCTGTAAACTGCTGTCTATAAATCTTATTGCTGCTATAATATAATCCATTCTGGAAGAGGATGGTATGTAAACCTCTTAAATAAACACACACAAAACTAATAACAACCCCCACCTCCTTGTGTGGCTCAGGCTTTAAGGCCCTTCAGCACATGCAGGAAAAAAGAGAATTTTACAAATTTGCCACTGGGTAAAAGCAGTCTGACTTCTGATGGAGTGATACTATGCTTGCTAAGCATCTGCAGTGTTGTGTCATCAGATACCTTGCTATGAATCCTAGCCAAGCCACAAACAACACAGGTAGAAGTTAGTGGCCAGTGTAACATATTGGAACTGATTATACAAAGCAGCCTTTGCTTTCATTTCCTGAGAAATCACACTTTATTTGTTAAACTTTTTAAGGTATGCAATTTTTTGTTTTCATTTTTGGTTTGTATCTTGAATAAAAACAAAATGTTTTTTGTTTTTTGTTTTTTGTAAAATCTTTCCTACTTTCTGGGAACATTCTGAATTTTAAACAGAGACCAAACCTTTAAAAACCTGTTAATTGTATTAAATTGTACTAAAGGTTTTTAAGGTTTTTTACTTGGAAGCTAAACTCATTATTTTATTTTATTTTATTTTATTTTATTTTATTTTATTTTATTTT
>JAHTLZ010000122.1:23972045-23985901 GCA_023846285.1 Phrynocephalus versicolor | reverse complement strand
TCTTGACCTTATGGTAAAACAACAGGCAGGGAAGCAAGTGAGACAGAATGTGAGACACTAGGGATGGGCACTAAATCAAAAATGAAATGCTGTTTTGTCATTTCGTTACATAACAAAACAAAAAGATGAAGCAGCATTTTGTTACAGACGAAACAAAATGGTCTTTTCCCCCCAGTTAATATGGACCATTTTGTTCTATCTGTAAAATGGGCACTTACCTGTGGGTGTTACGCTGCCGCCTCTGCCACCGAGACTGCCCAGCCAGGCCAGAGAGGGAGAGTGTCTGGCAGGCCAGCCTAGGCCCACTGCTGGAGCCACTACCACAACAGCAGGAGAGGGTGAGCAGCCAGCAGGCCGGCTTAAGCACACCACTGCTGGAGTCACCATGGCCACTGCTGGAGCCCCACCAGCCAGCTGGGCAGGCCAGTATAGGCCCGCTGCCAACAGAGTTGCTGCGGCAGCCACCAGAGTCACCGCCAGCCAGCTGGGCAGACTGGCCAAGGCCTACTGCCGCCCCCACTGTCACTGCCGCCCCCACCAGAGCTTTTGGAGCCACTGCTGGAGCCTTCAGAGACACCGCAGGGTAACGAAACATTTTGTTTTTGTTTCATTTCATATGATTTTTTGTTGTAAAAATTCATACAAGACAAAATGAAACAAAATGTGCCCCCCCCCCGAAACAGAACGAAATGAAACATCATTTTTCTGTTTCATGCTCATCCCTATACAGCCCATGCAGCAGAAATTATTGGATCTGTACTGAAGATACTATTTAAAATCACATGAAAAATAGTGTTTGCAGCCTTGGAGGCTTCATCCAGAAGCAGAAGAGGAATTCCTAGGGATGAATGGCATTCTGGCAAAGAAATAGCTTGCACTTTGGACCACTTTTGGCATGATCTAGTCTGAACTAATTTTTCCAGTGAGCATACAACATACAATCATGAACCAGCCTGACCCTGCTGTGAGTTTAACTTGGATTTTTTGAAGTTCAGTTGGGGGCATTCCTATAGTGACATCACTTTAATGGTGATTGTTTCCAGGGAACTGACTCCAGCTCAAACACCCGCAATAAAGGAAAACCCATGAAATGCAGATGCCTCAGCAAACTGACCTGGGCTGCTCCTGATGGTGTGCACTTCCAAAGAGAGGCTTATAACCTCCTCCTGACACCTCAGCAAACTGACCTTGGGCTGCTCCTGCTGGCACATACTTCCAAAGAGTGGCTTATAACCCCCTCCTGACACCTCAGCAAACAGATCTGGGGCTGCTGCTGTTGCACACTGCCAGGAGGAGCCCAAGGTCTGTTTGCTGAGGTGTCAGGAGGGGGTTAAAACCCTCTATTTGGAAGCGTGCTTTTGTCAAGAAAAAAATTGTGATATACTGGGACCGTAATATATGAACCGTGATGTGGTGGGGGACTACTGTACCTAGAATAGACAATTGTGGATTAACACAGTTTTACAGAAGTATCAAAAAAGCAACAGTATATGTTACCTAGTTGGAATCCTGAAGTCCACATTTATGCCTAATTTATAAGCGACTTGTAAAGGAGTGGAGCCGACCACGCGCTGGATTATGCCTCTGGAAGCAGCTTTATCAAGCTGGAACTGGGAAATGAGATCATATCCTATAAGAAGAAATGCACATTTGAAAAATCTTTTCACTGTAAAATTATGTAGGTGTGTAAAATACATGGAATATTTTCTTTGCTCTCTCATTCAATAAGAATTCTACCGCTGGTTCAGTTCACATGGGCTGCTGTTTCTAATCAGTAGTTTTCATTTTTGCAGTCTTTTAAAAACTGTATTGCAAGTTGCAAATCATGATCAACTGGAAGGACAGAAATACTTAGATAAACAAATGGATAGCGATAAATGGTATGGCTGAGATCCTGAGCTCTGTTGAGCTGCATATGCCCAACGGGGTGATGTCATCACCAGCAGGAAATGGTTGCTCATTAAAGGCAAATCTCAAAAGGCAATTTCAGGTACATGTGACTCATGCACAATGCAACAAAGTAGTGTGTGCCTAGAAATTGCCTTAATTAAGAAGCCTTAATCTGTATCTATTTGCTGTTACTGATGACATCACCTGATTGTGTACAGGGAGCTATGTAAAAAGATTGGAACCAGTGGTGCTTTTCCTCACCCAACCAGATATGAATTCTAGAAACATAAATAAGGATACAGTTCTTAAGCAGATTCTCTGAAATATTTTGAAATTGTTCAAATTATTTGTGAGAAATATATATATTTAAGAGCTTGCATATACTTGCCTGGTAAGTCATCTTGGCCAATCCTGCTTAATGGGCAGAGGTCAGCATTTGTGGTTGGACCAAATGTTACCGGAAACCCTGCAAGGAATGTTCACAGTTATTCTTGTCCATTCTACTATTGGGTGGCTTGTGCCCTTGAGCAAATTTCTTGTTTGCATCCAAGTAAATGTATTTAGGATCGGGGTATAAAAGGTTCAGGATCCGAAACAGCTGAGGATCAACATAGAAGAACTAGCCAAACTCTGGGATAGACGAAACCCAATGGACCAAGACTAAACAAACTCTCTGCTACTATCATTACAGAGGCCTGAAAGAGAAGGCAATAGAGGGCATCCATTCTCTCCCGGCTGTTTCTGAATATCCATAGTCTTCTACCCTATAGGCATATAAAGACTTCTACAGTGCAGAGTGATTTGTGGTTTGGACAACCTTTAAAAATTTTCTAGCTAGCTAAGCTGGCTAAGTCCACACTGAGGCTTAATTCAAAAATAAATAAACGTCAAGTCCGCTGTGGTTCAACTAGTGGTTGGGAATTGAAGCTCTTGGCTTCTTTCCTTTCTCCTTTGATATTCCAGGCATCCCCGGGCCTTCCTCTCCCATGTTTGATCATACAACAAGTCCTGTACAGTGTGGGAAGGTGTGGGGAGGTGTTCTGAAGAAGAATATAAAAGACAGCTTCTTGCAAGAACAAACAGGCATTTCACTATTTGAAAGAACCTCTCTCTCTCTCTCTCTCTCTCTTTCTCTCCTAAGATACTATTGGGAGTGCTTGGGAGGAGGGTTCAAAACCCATTCGTCTACCACCCTAACCACTCCCTAAAGAACCCAAAAGGAAAATTCAACACTGGTTTAAGTTTGCTTTGGGCCTCAATATATGCCACGTTTCATGTCAAGCTGGAAAAAGGTCTCTGGAGGCTGGAAGAAAGGCTTACACATTGGAAAAGACACCTTTCCAGCCTACAAAAAGATTCTTGTCTATTTCAGGAGATGACACTACAGATTTTCACTTCCTAAATCTAGATAATGGAATAGAATAAATCTACTGCTGCTTTCACCGCAAGAGCAGAACTTTTTACATTTCCACGGAAGGTTTGTGTGTGTGTGTGTGTGTCTGTGTGTGTGTGTGTGTGTGTGTGTGTGTGTATGTGTGTTTGTTTTTTTGGTTTTTTTTTGGGGGGGGGTGAGTGAGTATCTATTGCCCTTGACCAACAGCTTCTTTCAGACAGCTGATGGCAAGTTGGTCTTACAAGAGTAAATTAAACTGTAGAATCATTGATGTCATAATCATATTAATGGGCTTAGAAACAATGCTTGGTTTGGTGGGGTTTCTCTGTTTTCTTAAATAATTTTTTTCTAGTATAGTTACTATTTGGGAGGGGGCTACAGAGAACTCTTCCTTAGATAATTCTATGCAATGTTGCCATTTTTAATTTCAGCAATGTAATATAGTTTGTTCCCCCTGTTGCAACACCCCATACCCAATTTATGAAACAGATAATGGGGAGAAAAGGTGTCGATATAAGATGTAGGTTTAACATGCCAGTCCCAAAAGACTGTATCTTTTCAAATTAAAAGTTATTCTTCCTTCTCATTCCCAAGCCCTCGTTTATCACATGCACACAATAACCTAATTCCACAGATAATCCTTTTAGGCTCTTACATACGGTGAAGTACAGGAGCACTGTTTACACTGCTACCGTTTTCACTAGGCTTAACAAAGTAGACCCTTACTTGTCTGCTGCTGAATAGTAGTAGATGTCAAAAAGCCCAATATGCAACAAACACGACAGAAAAATCCATATTGCCTGTAAAGAAATAAAGACATGGTTACACACAAACATGTACCGCCTAATATCCATGTCACCCTGCTTTTCTCTCACAATCATCTGCATTAAATACATAAAGGTGTGACTTAAATCTCTACTAGTATTGCTGACAAGCAGGGCTCTTTCAAATTGCAGATTTGGGCCTCCTCCTTCTGCCTTGCCACCATGCAACAAAATATCTAAATCTGAATATTTATCTCAAACACCTCCACTTTTGACACCCATAACTGTCACAAAAAGAAAAGGCAGAGGGCTCAGTTATACTCTTGATACAATCCAGTAATCTCTCTGCTCTTTCAGTGGAAACTTTCATTTGGATATAGACTAATGGCTTACCTGTGGCTCTTCATTTTTCCCTCCCTGTCTTGGAGCTTAGGTACCCAGGTGAACAAACTTTTCTGCCTCTCTGTTTGCACCAAAGACTAAGGGGAAATATCCAGGAGCCAGCAGTGCCCTCCACCCCTTGCAGGGCGCCTGTGGGGGAATGAAACTCCTTCTGTGGGGACTGTTTTAATACTATTGAGAGGCGGAGGTGGGCACTAGGCAAGCTTACGTGTTGCCGTGTTGCTGAGGGATGTCAGGGAGGTATTTAGCTGGGATGGGGGGGGAAAGAGGAGTAGGGAGGGCTGTGTGGGTCAACGGAGAATCTCTTGAGTCAAACAAGGCTACCCAGTGAGTCAAGGAGGAAGGACTGTGGAAGAGCCGATGGAAAGGAAACATTAGATTAGAGCCTGGCCCAGTAAAGCTATGTATATTTTGGCAATTCTGCTAATCAGGGAAAGTTCAGCTGCTTAGGGAGATGGAACTTTACATTCTTCGCTGACTTCCTAATGAGGTGACTCTCTCTCTCTCTCTCTCTCTCTCTGAAGCTGCCAGTCCTGCAGGAGAGGCATTTTGGCCTGCCGAAAACAGGAAATTCCACTGCTTGAGTGTGAATCGTGCAAATCACTAAGAATACAAATTATTAGTTAGATTTTCTGCCGGTTGGTTGGGCTTTTGCTAGTTGGTTGGTTTAGCTACATTTCAAGCATACAAATAACCATACACAGATATATTTTTGAGATAAATGTAGAGACAGCATGAAACCCAAGGCTTGAATGATCTGGTGGACACAGAAAACTAGGCCTCTTGGATCTGGAAGGGAAGGTCAGTTATAGAACACCACCTTAGTAGGAGTCACAGTACTGGCCCACATAACCTGGTTACGGTCTGCTCTCACAGGCACTGGTTCTGGGAGTTCGGCAAGACAAGTTCTGCCCAGTATCTGAAGACCAAGGTTAGTGTGGCGTTGAATGTGTCTTTGCATGTAACATGCACTTTCAAAATGTCTGTGAAGATTCTCAGTCGTCCAGGTGAGTTTATCTGGAAGTTGAGTCATGGTAACTGGACTTCTTTTATTGAGAGATTGAAACGTTTCACTACTCATCCAAATAAACAAAGCTGTTTGGATGAGCAGCAAAACGTTTCAGTCTCTCAAGAAAAGAAGTCCAGTTGACGTGACTCAACTTCCAGATGCACTTTCGAAATTCAGATAGCAGCAGCCGGAGGAGCAGAGTGACAATTATGATCAAGCTTCCCCCAACTGTGGTCTTTATGAAAACTGTCTCCCTAAAGCTGCTATTTGCATTCGTAGTAAGCCTGCAATTAGCATCCAAGACAAATGAGAATTGCTTGTGGCCCAGGGATTCTGGGGCTGGAGCTGCAAGGGATGGATGGATGTGGGGTCTGTCCCTGCACAGTGCATGCACTCTAACAAGGCTTGAACCTAACAAAGTGTGTGAACTAAGTCCTTCTGCCTTGTGCTTTGAGCTGTTATTCAAAATCTTACAACAAGCACTTACATAAAAATACTCTGACAAGGAAAGGGCACACAGAGCAATTGCCAACTGAATATTGAAAGGAGAGGACGAGGCTAAGTGTTTAGAACAAAAATTGGAGTTCAATACCATATCAGTACAATGGATAACCAGTGACATCTGCCACATGGTCTGTGCTGCATTAGGAGAGGAAGAGGTGTGTTAAAGCTTCCATGATGTATTGCTTGTCCATACAAGATGGCTGCATTCCTAGCTAATGGGCAGAAAAAAATCGACCACTAGCTTACTTTCAGTGCTGGCCCTAGCTTTAGACCAAGGGCCCCAGAAGCAACTTGTTTGTTTTCATTGGCTTCCCTAAGAGTGTGTAAAACTTCTGTTTTTTCATCTATACTCCCACGTAGAGGTGATTGTAAGTTTTTTCTGTCTCGTATTAAAATAAAGTTGACAGCCTTGGATATTGCACACTTTGACTTAGATACTAAGCCGGGGAAGTACGCTCTTTTAAATACTGCATCTCAGGAATTAAAATGTTTTAGGCCATAAAGTCTGGCCATGGCAAAATCATGTCAGTGGGAAGGAAGCACCGCTCTCAGCTATGAGCAAGGGGTTTCCAATAAAAGCCCCACAAGATTATGAACCTGCAGAAACCAAAGCACTTGAGAGAGGCCTCATTTTGAGAGAGCCCCCTCCAAAGTACATAACCCAGAAAGGCTCTTATGTGGATATCTGGCCAGAAGACCATCAAGTGAAGGTGAATTGAGTGACTTCCTGACATTCCTCCCAATTTGAAGCATCAGGTAGTGTCATCGTTCTTAAATACAGAGCTTTAGAGGAATGTTGGCCTAAATGGGCTTCCTACCTTTCCCTCTCACACAGCATTGTGTCAGTCGGGGAAAAAAGGAAAGCCTAGTTCTTTTGTTGGGCCAGAATCATCCTTCCTTCCTTCCTTCCTTCCTTCCTTGGTAAGGTTTCTCCTTCATGTTCTCGACTGATTAGGTGCACTACTGCTCTGACTCCACTGCAGTGGCATCTTTTGCTGCTTTGCATGGATGGGTTGATAAGAGCTGTTATCCTGAAGGAGAACAGTGGCCTGGTCTTCATTATTTTCAGTGGGTGGCATCCAAGGCACCACTGGATATTTATTTATTTATTAGTTTAGATTATTTTTATTTTATTTAGAGTATTTTTTACCCCACCTTTCTCCTTGGAAAAGGATACATCACACTCTCTGAATAGGACACAACATGATTTCAGAAGAAGCCAACAAAGTAGTAAGCCATTATGATGGCAGACCTTCCAGAAGTGAAGTTTAGATGTACTGTAAAGCAGGCAGCATGGTGTTGACAGTTCAAAAAATAATAGAACTTGTGACTGTTCAAACTGTAGGATCTGAAAAGAATCCTTGTAGAGCAAAACCCACCAGATCTTGGCTTGGAGATGCCGAGTCACTATAAAGGAGACGGTCAAGCCACATTGAATAGTCTAATGATGGCCAATAAATTGATAAATGAAGTGAATAAACAAAACATTCTAACTGGGCTGGTGCAAACCCAGTCTGCATGAGTTGTGTGGGTGAATATTCATCAGGCAGAGTGCATAACACTGTCTGAGAAACCAGAGGAACAGCTTTGGCTCAGTAGCGCATCCGCATTCCAGTGAAATTCAGGTGGATTTTGCTGACTTGCTCAACAGTTGCATCATTCGTGCAGAGATTCATGCATGTACAAGCTTTTCTTGGACTCATTTCCCAGATGAAACGTTGTCATTCACGCCACCATGGAGTTCTTAGCCAAGGGAAATTTAACTATGGCTATCATACAGGTATGGGCTGCCTGAGAATGAAAAGCTTTTGAACAAAAGTGGGGGAATCTTAGCCTCTGAAACCAAATCTGGCCACACCAGGGTTTCAGTCCATCCTTTGAGGGTTTCCTTCATAGCCACGTCCTCATCCTCATACCACCACAGGGTGGTTTTTCAGGATTTGCATCTTTCTGCCCCATTTTAAAAGGCTGAAATGACTCACCTAGGCTTAGATGCAAGCAATCTAAGCTTTAAATATGCTGGTGTATTTGATTCCACTCTTTTGCCTTTGGCCCTGCCTGCCACTGGAATGCAAGCCCAAAAGAAGTTGTTTTTAGTGGAGGTTGAAATAAGTTCACTCTTGCTATGGAGGCAGCTTTCTGTGCTGGGGTTACTGGCAATCTAACCAACAGTAACCATCATTCTCTTCTACCTCTGATTCAAAGACAGCCCAGTCTCTCTGTTCAGGGTTTTTTCCTCTTTTCTGAGTCTGTTGAAAGCAGTGAGTCTGTTGAGACCTGTTGCTGAAAGCAGTCATGTTTGTCAGTTTGCTGTTTGATGTGTTCAGTTGTATGTAATGAAACATTTTTGTTCTTTCACATTTTTGTTATTTTTATTATTTTATTCTTTCTGAGTGAATTACTGAGACTGCGAGTGCCATTTGATGAAAAGAGTGGCAGGGTGCTAAAACATGTGAGCTCTTGCGCTTCTGCTACAAAGCTAAGGAAATAATCAAAACTCAAAACTCTGCAATGCTTTCCACCCAATAAATCCTTACAGAAACTTCAAGTCCACTCCGCATATAGATTTTCCCCTGCCACAATGTCTTTACTGCTAATATTATTAGAAGGGACAGTTCTTTGGAGGATTTACTTGGTTTTTATGAACTTGATTTCCTATTCAAAGCAGATGGGGAAGTATGTTATTTAAGTCTATGATACTTTGTCAGCTATTAGCAGTCTATCGGCTGGATCTAGTCTTCAGTAGTGTGCAATTTGAAATCTCAGGTACTGCCCTTCCTATCCTCTACATTTCTTAAAATAGCCCAGAGAAAAGAAAATATAGCATGAGGGTGTTTTCCTCCCACTGTGCCCCCGGGGGGTGGTAAAGATGGTAGCTGATCCTTGAGCCAGCATTGTCCAAAGAACAAGAGGGAGAGGTAATCTTCTGCTTCACTCTCAAGTCTACCAGCTTTGGTAAAAACATATGATTAATACACAAAACCTGTTTGACAAGAAGCTGTAGCCTGATTAAATAAAAGAAAGTAGGTGCTTCAAGCAGCAATGGATCAGTGAATCTTCTTCAAGCTTATTGATTCACATCCCTAGTCTGCGCTCTGCTCTTTAAAAAAAAAAAATTAGGAGAGCAGTGGGGCAAATGGGAGGAATAAGGTAATCAGTATTTACTGTTATTATTTTTAAACAGATGTTAAACCTGTGGAGAGAGAGAGAAAATCAGAACATAATCAAAGCTATGCTTCTGAAAAATACGAGGTTTTGCCAAGGACAGAAGTGTTTTTCACATCTAATTCCATGTCTAGATCTTCTTGAAATTAAGACAAATACAAAAGTGGAACAGGTGATACCTGTAGGCAACTATAAAAATAACAAAACATTGCTAATATTACTTGAGACACGGAGCTTGGATGTTCTTAGGCTGCCTTCTAAGTGAAGGGAGGAAGGTGTTTTAATTGTCCCAGTCCTCAAGTAAACTACCTGGCTTTTTTTCCATCTTGCCATGGACTCTACACCGAACAAATAATTCCTGGCAAACCCATCTTTTGCCATGCTAAAACCTATTGGTACTGCTCTGATGAAGGAGGTTTTGCCCCCGAAATATTAGCAATGTTTTGTTATTTTTATAGAAGCCTAAAGGTATCACCTGTTCCACTTTTGTATTTGTCTTTTGTGAGGGCTACACGGCTCCTCAAATTGTTTTGAAACTAAGATAACTTCTGAAGCTTCAGAACTGACGTCATTTCTCTCTCATATGCTGTACCTGAAGTTGCATGTTCCTGTGCTGGCTGCCTCTCCCTTAGAATATCAGAACTGCTGAACTGAAAGTGACCCCAAGGGTCAAATCCAGCCCCATCTGAATGCAGGAAATGTGTATCTTAAAGGACTCCTGTCAGGTTGCCATGAAGCCTCCGCTTTAAAATATCCAGTGAAGGCTAGTCCTCCATCTTAATGTAAAGGCTGTGCATTCCATTCATAAACAGCACTCACCATTAGAATTTTATCGTAATGTTTAGTTGAAATCGCCTCTCTGCTAAGCTGAATCTTTTACTTCTGATCCTGTCCTACTGAGTTGCAAACAAAACAAAACAAAATTAAAAAATGAGTTCCCTCCACATGGCAGTCATTCATATATTTGATGATGGCCATCCTACCACCTCTCAGTCTGCTCTCCTCCAAGTGAAAGAGTCCTTTCTTTCTCTCCCTCCCTCCATTCCTCCCTCCCTGCAGTTCATATGTATATGTGTGAAATGAAACATCAACAAGATGTTCAGATCTCCCTCTGTTTCCCAACATAGGGCATTCCTTTTGATGTTAGGCATGCTGTGAAGTAATTGAGTTTTTCAGTAGCAGAGGAATTAATTGGTGGGTGTTTCCTTCTTCTTTTTATTGGTGCATTAACCTGTTTGGGTAATTGTCCTGCTTGTTTGTTTGGTTTGTTTTGACTCAGCATGCCCTTCTCAGCCAAATCAGTGTGCTAGTTTTAAAAGTGAGCAAGAGAGTATTTGGTGCAGAGCCCATACTCACCCAGAAATGAAGGGACTCTCGTTCTTGAGTTCACCTCCTTGTAGGAAAAGGAGGTGAACTTTATTCTCTTCTTGTGTGTGTGTGTGTGTGTGTGTGTGTGTGTGTACTGGATGGATGGATGGATGGATGAGAGAGGGTGAAGAATGGGGTGTCGTGGAGGCATAAAGAGCTATGCAACCCCGTCCTATTGAAAACTGTGAACACCCTGTTATCTGGCCCAGGTTCCAACAAATCTGTCTCTGCCCAGTGCCCACCTTTGGATGTAGCCCACAGCCAGTCTACTGAAGCTTAGAAGAGTTGCCTTTGTGGACTACAGTGCCCAGAATGCCCTCCTCTCCAGTGATCATGTTCGGTAGGGGATTCTGAGAATTGTGAAAAATATAACATTTCCAAACACCAGAACCAAGGCTGTGGCTCCACTGACAGACAAATAGGAAGATGCCTTATAATATGAATCAGGCCATGGCTCCATCTAGTCCAGTACTCTCAACTCCGACAGGTCTGCACTGGATCCTGCCTAACCCAATTAGAGATTCTCTGGTATTACCTTGGTTAACTCCCATCCAAGTACGATTTACACCCAACCCTATTTAGAACTGAAAATTATACAAGACAAAAAGTGTTCTCAGGGTGAAAGAAAAGTAGTGAGAAAACCAATTCTATCCCCAGAATCTGAAGAGGACATTCCTGTAGCTGCATCCTTCCATCCACACTCTTATGGTCCTTCTTCAGGACTAGGAACCCTTCTAAAGCAGATTTCCTGGTGGTGCATAAAAGTATTTGGTTGATTTGTGGCCGTAAACATTTTTTCCTATGAGTCAATTGCTCTTCATTTGAAAACTGTTCTATGACTCCTTTAGCAAACTGGTTCTCCTTTAACACAAGTAGCTTCTATACTTCGAGGTATAAGGATGCCTAGCCTTATAGAAAGTCACGGTAGTCAGACACAATAACATCTAGATAACCAAGGAAATGAAGGAAATGCATTTCTTGTGCTTTTTGGTGTTTGTGGCCACAACTGTGACCATGCACAGTAGTATCTCATCCACAGGCCTGAGCCACGTCATTCACATAAATGCTCCATTCTGGCCTCCCCACTTCAGTAGTTATAGAAAAAGTGACAGTAGGAAGAGCACATGGTGGGAAGATCTCACCCCCCCCCAAAAAAAATAAAGTTCCAGACTGGTGTTGTCTTCATTGGGGTCAACACAACTCTTAAAATTGCTAGTGGCAAAAAATTAGAAAAGTCAAAAGTTATGGGGAAAGGTTAGAATCCTAAACACAAGTTTTCAACAACTATCATGCACGGACAAAACAAAGAGCATGTGAACAAACCAATGATACAATGGGTGATAAATGTTGGTAATAGTGTAGAGTTGGAGAAATGGCAAAAACTTTGGAATTGAAATTCTAAATTAACAATGGCAACATTGTATAAAGAAAATCTGTATAAAATGTTTTATAGATGGCATTTTCCACCTAAGCTAGCTAAAATGTTCCCAAACTTGTGTAGCAAATGCTGGAAATGTGCACAAGAAACGGAGACTTACTGTCATGCATGGTGGAGTGTGATAAAGCAAAAAAAAAATGGATTAAAATGCGTACTTGGCTTATTAAAATGATAAAAATACATGTAGACTTTAGGCCAGAACTGCTTTTACTAGACATCTTACCAGAAAATTTAGACAAAGAAAATACTTGTCTAGTGCCACTCATTCTGACAGCGGATAGTTTGGATAGTTTGGGCAAAACATTGGAAAAACGAAGAAACGTTGACAGATGAAATAATTGCGAGGAGAATTTTGGAATGTTCAGAGATGGATAGGTTAATAATGAGAATCAAGGAAAAAGAGGACTCGTAATTAGAGATGGGCACAAACTGCTGAACCAGTACTGGTTTGTTTTTCGACCAAAGAGATGTTTGGTGTTTCTGAGCCTCACCTCTTTCAGCAGGCACTCATTCAGAGGCAGCACCTGGAAGGGCCGGGAGAAGGAGGAACTGAAGATGGGCACAAAACGAAAAATGTAACACTCTAGGAAGGATCCCTTGGTGCTCCCCATTCCAGCAGGGTGGTCTGGCTTCACTCTCTGCTTTCTCAGTTCTAGGTCTTGTGGGTGATTCCCACCAGGCCCAGTCCTTCCATGTCTGGGTCCTTTCTGCTGATCTTCTTTGACATAGAGAACTTGATCCAGTTGCAAGTGCCTCTTAAAATTCCTGTTCACGCAGCCAGTAATCTAGCTCTGTCAGAGTGGGGGTTGGCCCAGGTGGAGTTAGTTTGCATACTGCTGAAGCAGGCCTAGTCCACCCCTACTGTGGATTTAGTCTCAGGCAAGTCTAGGCAGAGCCATCAGGCCCTGGCTCCTAGCAGAAGAAACTCTTGGGCAAGGTCAGTGTTTCTATAGTATGGGAGGATCTCTGACACCACAAGTCTTTGAGGCACTCCAAAGCATCACTCCATACATCTTCCAACCTTTTCCTGCTCTCTGTTCTCCTCCTCTTCCACAACTGGCTCCTTCCCCTTGATATCTCCCTTGGCTTCCCTTCCCAAAGGTTCCCCCAGTTTCTTGCTTCTGGGTGCTTCTGGCTGCAGTACAACCATCAAAAACACACCAAAGCTGAAGTTCAGCTCACCCTGGCGAGAGCTGTGGTGAAGGATGCAACACATGGCCCATTTTCCGACAAGTGCTTTTGTGGGTTGTAGAGGTTGCTGAGACTGCCCTTTACTCTGGCCCAATGCCTGCTCTCTTACAACAAGGCATGCATTCTTCCTGCAGCTATGACCTACATAGGAATAGATGGTAGGAAATGTACGGCCCAAGATGTTCTTTTCAGATAACAACTCCCATGGACCCTAGCTAGCAGCAGCAAGGTAAAGGCTTCTGGGAGTTGTAGTCCAACAACTGGGGGGATACTACTGTATGAGATGTAGAACACACATACATTGAACAGAATATGATTTTTTGGGAACAATATGCACACAGCCGAAGGCTTGCGTAAAGTTGGAAAGAGACTGGGAGCTTCATAGGCAACATAAGGCAACCCATTCTGGCATATGTGACTCTATGAATGGTTTTATGGGAAAAGCTGAACTGTGCCTATTTAAAAAACAGCATTTATTTTAAGTAAAGCCAAGTTAAATGTCACAACCAGTATTTCTTGAGGCTTCTGCCTTCATAATCATGGACTCAATTCCATTCTAACACAAAAAGAAAATTAAAATATCCCTTTTTAAAATTGTATCCATTCTCAACATCACTAGAACATCTTACGATTTTATTGGTGGTATAGTCATGTGTGCATTTATGTGAAAATGTATAAACTGCCTGAAGAAGAAGAAGAAGAAGAAGAAGAAGAAGAAGAAGAAGAAGAAGA
>JAHTLZ010000122.1:23955773-23972035 GCA_023846285.1 Phrynocephalus versicolor | reverse complement strand
AAGAAGAAGAAGAAGAAGAAGAAGAAGAAGAAGAAGAAGAAGAAGAACAAGAACAAGAAGAAGAACAAGAACAAGAACAAGAACAAGAACAAGAACAAGAAGAAACTATGCTATGCACCAGCAGGGTAGCAGGGGAAAGAGAGAGGTGAGGTAATGTTGGCAGACAGAAAATTGTTCTGCTTTCATATATAAACCCCAGGATCTGCATTGTGAAGGCCCATCCATTTCCAAGTACTAGGCGATTGTTCCAAGGTATGCAGATCAAGTTAAAAAGCTCAAGTCCACCAAATAAGCCATTCGCTTGTTAAGCAAAGAGCAGGCAGAAGAAATGCAAGTTCATCTGAGTCACAGGGAGTTCCAAGAAGTCTCAGAGTGTCAGACAAGAGTCACTTTAGATGGCTGAATTTTCCACAGTCATAATGCATAGCAATCAATGAGCCTCTCAAGCATCCAGCTGTTTACAGTTACTTATCAGGACCTGGTTTGGCCTTGAGATGCCATCCTTGTTTCTGCTCCAATAGATGGAGCTGTGGTTGCCCTTTTGACCAAATAGCTCACACAACACCTAGGGTCCTTTTTTCCTTTTCAAATCATCCCTGAAATGATTTGCCCCTCATCTCTTTCTCCTCAGTTTCTGAGGGCATATTGCTAACTGGGCCATGGAATTTACTTGCACCCTGGCTTCACCCAATTGGGAGAGATCATTGGCTTCTTCTGAATATGACTCAACTGGGATAGGCACGACAGTGGCGCTTATCCACCATCACCATCACTGAGATCATGGGCTACTAGTATTGCTTGCTGCTGAAGACAACAATTGCCAACAGCTGGTACTGGAAAAAATATTTTTGCCAGATTTAATGGATGCAAAGGAATATCTGTGACAAGTTTACTATTCAAGTATCCTTCCCCAGGCTGTACAAGGCTTTAAACATCGAAGAGCACCTTAAACATGGTTGGATACAAAGAAGTATCCAGTAATACGCTCATAATACTGCTGTCATATGTTCTTAGAAAGGAATCATTTATTTGTTTGTTTGTTTCATTTTTATACCACCCATCTTCCAATCTGGAACTCTGGGCGGTTTACAAGTTAAAATGATACGATGCAGTACAAAAAATAAATAGGAAAAACCCTGGCAAGAAGGATCAAAAGGCGGGAGAGGGGGGGAAAAGAAAGAAAAAAATTAAATTAACGGTTGCCAAATGCCTCCCTGAAAAGCAAGGTTTTTAAAGCTTTTCTGAAGGCGGGCAGGGACTGTGCAAGGCGCAGCTCACTTGGGAGGTAATTCCATAAAGAGGGACCCACAACAGAGAGGGCACGGTTGCGCGTAGCCGTCCTCCGTGCCTCCCTGGGAGTGGGCACCCTGAGTGAGCGTGCCTGTGACATTTGGGTAGGCCTGGCCTCAGTTGACCTCTGGGAGATACACTCCAAAAACAGAGCCTCAAAAAATTAGTTACAGTGGTCTTCCACCCATTCGCGGTTCATATACTGCAGTCCCGCTATATTGCGGGACTGCAGTATATTAAAAAAGGCCCCCGGGGTAAGGGGGGAAAGGCCTGTTTCAGGCCTCCCTTACTTACTGGTGCTACCCCAAACGGGCCTGCCAGGGCCTTCCCAAGCCTCCTGGGGGCTCCCAAAGGCCCGGGAAGGCCCTTGCAGGACCATTTGGGTCAGCACCAGGCTGGGGGTAAATACAAAAGCCCCCAGATAGGTGCCTCAGGCCTGACCTGACCTGCATCTGCACATCACGGATTTTCAATTATCGCGGGTCGGGTCAGGTCCCTAAACCCCACAATAGGCGGGGGATCACTGTACAAACTCATAAATGTTCCTGTCCACGGAAATCTTTAGTAAAAGGCGAAAGATTTATTACTGGTACCTAAGACACATCCTGGTCCAGCAGATGTTTTATTATGTACACTGCCTTGAGTTCCCTTTGGAACTCAAGGCGCTTTTTATCCTTAAATGAATGAATGAATGAATGTTTCCAAGCTGTCTCCAGGGGCAGCCCTACAAGCAGCATATTACAATGTTGCAGTTGATAGGTTATGAGAACATGGACAGGGGCAGTAATTTTTCTTAATTTCTTTCTTTAATTTAAGAGGAACGCAGCAAACATATCCGCTAAAACTGACGGGACACATTCTGGCCCTGAGCCTCAAAAATCCAGAAGGAGACATAGCACTAGGAACATCCACACAAGCTTCGTGTCTGGTCATTTAAGAGGATGAATAGGACCCATACACAATTCGGATCTCAATTATGAGCCTGGTCCTAGGACCACCCATTCCAACTTGTCTTCCTCATATCAAGGCACTCACCTCCACTAACTCAACTTGGATAATCATTTAAAGGTGAAACTGCCACACCTGGTTTAAACTAAGTAGAGAACGCAAGATGATATTACAAACATATTAAGAACAATCAGCTTCAAACATCTGGACTTCTCCCAGGAGCTTGGTACAGATATTAGATGGCACATGTGTGGTCTCTATGAAAGATGAATTTGTCATGCCATTAACAACTTCAGAAAATTGTTTTTTATTCTCAGTGAATAACTCATGTTTTGCATAATCCCAGTGGACCAGTGCCAAAAAAACCTATAATTTATGCAAAACTAATGCTGGAATACCAACTGATAGGAATGCAGCAGAACACCTGCAACTATAGAGAAGCATTTTCCACTGCCGAAAAACACAACAAATATCATAAGCACTGAGAAAAATAAAATAGCAGGAAAACGGATCATTCAAAGTGCTCAATAGTGTCCTTTGTAATGTTGTTAGAAATCATTAAAGAGTTTTGATTTAGGTAAGTTCCATTATAATATAGCAAACATAATTTTTCATTTATATAGGCCACTCCTAACAAGAAAATAATTTCATTATATTAATGACATGGAATTTTTTTAAGGGTTGCATGTATTGTTCTTGTCTTGACTAAACTAAGGTAATGGAAGGAAGTCTAACATTTTGAAAGAATGGTCTGTCAAGATATGATTCTTAAATGAATGGGCAGGGAGGGGTGTCATGCTTGAAAAATGAGGGCACCCAGTAAGTGGTTAATGAATAAAAAAAATTATAGGAGTTTATACCAGATGAAGGTGGCCCTATTAGAGGTCATCCAGTAATTTAATAACAGTTTAGTCATTCTTCCTAAAATTAAATTTAAACTTCCACCATCCCATCACCAAAATTCCAAACCAACATCCTGGCCCACTTATATTCATTGTTGAATACGCTCTGCAAGTGAAACGAAGAGGTCTCAGTAGCTGTTCATCGAAAGGGGAAAGGGGATTTATCTCAGTTGTGCTTTTTCTTTGAACTTTCTTCTCTGACTTATCTTGCAATGTTTACTCAATGTGGTCATTCGCTCTGTAAACATTCTAATCTACAAGTGGTGCCTTGTAGAGACAGACTTATATCAAGGATAGGGAAACAATAGCTAGTGAGTTCTCCTCTCCTCAGAACATCCGGGAAACCAATGATACAATCAGGTGAGTTCAGACTTTAGGCTTCGTCATCTTATTGCACAGGTAAATAGGCACGAATATTAGGATGCGCTCAGATGGGCATTTGTTCTGCTCTTTGTTCTGCTGCAGAGATGGGCTGGTTCACTCCCTTTTCCAATGATCAGATTATGTAATTGCCAGAACAAACCAGCCCATCCCCAAAACATCCCCACCTGTACCTTTCTGCATTTCTCTAAGAGGCTGCTACTTTTTGGTGCAGGTCAGATTGCCCTGTTTTGGTTTCCATGCAATCACTGGCATCAAACCAAAGAAAGCTTTGTGCTTTAATTTCCCAGCTGATTTTAATATTTCTTTATTATAAATAAATTAAACATCTTAGCTATTTCATGATATCAGATAGGGAAACTGGGGAATCAAATATGGAAAATAGGAACTTCCTTCCTCTGCTTTTCTATGGAGCAGAAGGAGGAAGCTGAACAAATGTTTTAACCAAATAGAGCAGTGCTGATGTGCTGCATCACTTAGAGAAAATTGATATCTTCCTCATGGAAGCTGGAGTAGACAGGAAGGGGCAAGGGGCAAGATTTTTCAATGCCTTCTTACAGGAACCAAGCCAAATAGGGTCATCTGAAGTGTGTATGCCATTTAGATACAAGGATTATGCCAAATGGCATCCCGGACCTCAACTTGACCTTGAATTATGCTACTTGACCTGATCCAGGCCTCTCCAATAGAGCCTGTGTAGACAAATGCTTACTTCCATTGGAAAGCACACAACTGATAGTTGTGTTTTCCTGCTGCTTCTGTTCTGTGCTTCAACATTGCTTCTACAGTACTTTGTGTATGCATGTGGGCAGGCTGCCTAAAAAGAAAGGTCTGTGTACAATTCAGCATCTTAAACTTTCGTTCAAGTTTTGCATTCTAAAACTCCATCTAGAACCATTATGAGTAAAGGAAGAAAACACAGTTTGCTGCTACTGTCCTGATCCATAGTTGTATCTACTTAGGAGCTAGCACTATTTTGTCATGGGCAGCCGTGGAAGTAAAAATGGGGTATCTGTTGTAATGTATGTGCCCGTCTGCCAGATCCTGATAAAATATTTTAGAAAACAGGAAAGGATTCTGCAGCAAGCCATGCCAGCCTGGGCCCTGGTGGGGCCACTTTGGCTTAGTTCCAGATGATCAGCCTCTTAAGGCTGCTATCTCACCTGGGTTCTGATCCTGATCTTCTGAAGGTCTGGCTTTTCCTCTTTGTCCCATCACATGATTGAATAAGTGGGACAGGAGTTCCCACATCCAAAGCTGTTTTTTTTTATTTTAAAGTGCAGTTCAGCCCCCTTGGCCAGCAGGTGATGCTAGCATTTGAAAAAAACAGACCACTTACCTGGGAGAAATTAAAGCTTAGGGCACCACATGGAGCTTCCTGTTTCTCCGAAGGTGAAAAGAAATTTTAAAAAACAGTGCCGATCGGCCCCAGGAACAGCCGGTCGGTGCTATGAGTTAAAAAGAAGAAGAATCCCGGATCATCTGTGTGGCCCCACGGCGTCTGCTTCCTTAAAAGGTGGATTATCAAAGCGAGGCAAAAAAATCCCTACCTCTTGGGTGAGTCACAGGAACCTCGCTTAAAGGGGCATTACCGGATTTTCTTTTTTCTTTTTTTCCAAAAAGCCCAGTGGCCGTGGGGGACAGCATTTTTAGACACGGTTTATCTAGTAATTTAAACTGCTTTTAAAGGGGTGTGGGACCAAGCCCTAATTAGTCATGGTTCCCCCCTCATCTCTCATTCTCTGATCCTGAATTTGGCCCAGTGGAGGTTGGTAACTGGAAGCCTCTTGGAGTGATGAAGCTGCTCTAGTTATTAGTGCAAACTTTAAAGGTGTAGACTTTATGGGGTGGAGGGGGGAAGGGTTCAACACCTTTAGCAGCTCCTGTAAAGTTTGGACTAAAACCCAGAGGGGGACTAATGACTCCTGTGATATCAGAGCTACCAACTGCTGCTCCAAAGCTCTGAAGTCTGGTCTTGTGTGTGTTGTGTCGTTGCAGTCATGACCAACTCTTTTTGACACCATGTCCATGGAGTTTTCTTGGCAGGAGTACTGGAGTAGCTTGCCAGTTCCTACTCCAGATGCCTACAGCATCTGGTATTCCCTGGTGGTCACCCATTCAAGTACTAAGCAGGGCTGACCCTGCTTAGCTTCCACAATCAGGCGAGATCAGATGTGCTGGCCTTAGCTACAGGCAATGGTATTTCTCAATCTGGACAGGAGGTGCTGATTGCAGGAAGAACCAATTATTTTTTGTTCTCGGATATACAACTCTGTTCTCAGCACTGGCAGGATGGCTATGTGGAAAAAAGGAAAGGGTTAGTACAGTGGTGGCCAAACTTCGGCCCTCCAGATGTTTTGGGCCACAACTCCCACAGTCCATTGTCATTGGCAATACAGTCTTGGAATTCTGGGAGTTGTGGTCCAAAACATCTGGAGGGGTGAAGTTTGGCCACTAGTGGGTTAGTACACACTGGGCAACTGCAATGTATGAAAAATGCCTCTTTTTACTCTGGCTGCTCTGGTGACTACTTGGTCTCTGAGGCTCAAGTCAGACGTAATTCTCTTACCTGAATACATCTTTATTCCTCCCCTATCCCACCTTCTTATGCCAAAGATATCAGAGCTTGGCAACAATTAACCAAAGCTAATTGATCACCCTAAATGTGATAAAAGTTTCAACAACGATCTAATGATGCATCATTTTAATAGTCAAGTGCCAACATGGTTATTATTTTAAACAATATTTGATGCTTCTTGTCACTTTAATTCTTCACTTTTTAAAGGTGCCTTTGAAATTAAAATATTATTTTAATGTTTTAATAAAATTAACTTCCCAACTTTCCCGTAATGCTTTAACACTGATAAATTAATCTCTCTCTCTCTCTCTCTCTCTCTCTCTCTCTCTCTCTCTCTCTCAGAAAAAGGGGGTTTAACATGAATACAAAATGACTGGTACTAATATTTTCACACCTTGGAAAATTGTCATATTATCATCATTATCATAATAAGGACATTTATGAGGGTGGGGAAGCTCTCCTAAGAGTATTTACGTGTAACAAGCACAAAACCACTGCTAAATCAGTGTTGCTTTACACCCACACTGGGTAATAATTGTGGCTTAATCTCAGAGTACTGAACAGCAGAATTATTTATCACGGATTGTGACCACCAGGGCCAGCTCCAGGTCTGAGGGGATCCTCAGCAAAATGTCCTCTGCTGCCTTTTCTCCTACCTCAGAGGGTCCTGATAGGTAAAATGGCACCAGAGAACAGCAGCAGCAGAACTCCAAATTGGCAGTGGGTGGCCGCAAGGCACTATGTTGATTTATGCCAGTGGCACCCACAAAGTATTTGTCGAGGACACTGGGCAGCATTAGCATGGCGGCCGTCACAGATGGTCACTTGAAAAATGGAGAAGGAGCAAGCATCGGTGGCATAGGCACCCAGGGATGCTTGCTCTGCTGTTGGAACTGGTAGGAGACTGAATAACTCAGGGGTGCCCAAATTTTTGTAAGGAGGGCCAGATTTGGTGGCTGAGAATGTGTCAGGGGCCGGTTGCTCCCCAACCCTGCCACCCCACTGCAAGCCCCACCCACTGACCCCTTGCAACCCCACCTGCAGGAAGGAAGGCAGGGACCAAGGGAGAGAGGGAGGAAGGAAGGTGGAAACCAAGAGAGGAAGGAAGGAAGGTGGGGAACAAGGAAGGGAGGGAGGGAGGGAGGTGGGGACCAAGGGAGGGAGGAAAGAAGGAAGGTGGGGACCAAGGGAGGGAGGAAGCACAGGGAGCTGTGGCCACAGGTCGCCCCTCAGAAGAGGTGATCTGTGCAACCTTGCACCCTCCCCAAGCTCCCCAGCGGTGGCGACGGCTCACCCACCAGCCCACTCCAAAGCTCCTTGGCAGTGGCAGAGGCCCGCTGGGCTGCCCACCCCCACACATTCCCATGCGGTGCCGGTGGCGGCAGACCGCCCATCTGCCCAGCCGCCCAAGCTTCCCAGCGGTGCCGGTGGTGCGGCCCGCCCAATCACTGCCACGCACGTGCGCCCAAACTCACAATTTTCCCGGCTATGCCAGTGGCGGCAGCCTGCCCGCGCGCCCAGCCTCACATGGTTGCCAGCGGTGCCAGTGGCAGCACCCCGCGCAATGGCTGGCTGGCTGGCTGGCTGGCCGGCCGGCCCAGCCCCACAAGCTTCCCGGCGGTGCTGGTGGTGGTGGTCCGCCCACCCAGCCCCACAAGCTTCTGCTCACCGGCCGGCCCACCCAGCCCCTCAAGCTTCCCGGCGGTGTCAGTGTTGGTGGAAGATTTTTTTTTTAAAAAAAAACATGGGGCGAAGAAGGGGGAGGGAGGGGCAGGCCAGCCAGCCGTGGGCCACTCAGAATGGCCTGATGGGCCGGATTTGGCCCCTGGGCAAGACTTTGGGCAGGCCTGGAATAACTGAACTTTACGATTGTGTGAAAACTTGAGACAAGGCCTTTATTTAATTATGCATATTATTTTCAGAGCAACTATAAAAGCAACAACAAGAAGAGTTACCATGTTTATAGTTTACATACTTCTCCCCAGGTCAATATGGTTAGGAGACAGAGGCTTCAATGCATTAGTGTTTGGTTATTTATTTATTTATTTTATTTTAGGGTATTTTTACCCCGCCTTTCTCCTTGAAAAGGACCCAAGATGGCTTACTGTCAAGGTTTGTTATCAAATTGAATTGGCATATTGAATTATGGGGAAATGACTATACAGAAATTGCTGCACACCTGTGGAATATTTGTCTGATAGGTATAGACATCATTTGACACTTTGCACATGCTCGGTTTTCCATATGCTGAATCACTGTTGCATCAGCCAAGAGTATAAAAGGAGGCTTGATGTATAGCACATGTGGTTGGGGTATGTTGGAGAGAGCAGCATGTCATTTTGGCAGTCAGGTTTGTGAATTCCTGGATTGCTGGATCACTGGACTGGACTGTATTTTGACTACGCTTATGCCTGCCAATTCTACAAAGTTTGCTGTTTGTATATTTTGTAAATGAAGATAAGTTTGGTGAAGGGAATCACCGCTGCATCTGTGTTTTCATTTTAAGCACACACCAACTACAATTCCGCTGGTCAGTACAAGCTCTGTCGGATTATAACTCATTTTGGTTATAAACCTTGACATTTACAGTAGTAAGGGTTAATATATAGTCCAGTACAATTAAGACATATTCAAGTATTGAGAACTAAAGCACCCTACAGCATCAAAAGACAACATTACATTACAGCTACCAGAGAACACACACAGTTAAAAAGAGAGTAAAATTCCATGTAAAGTTATTAGTGAGGGAAACTAACATTGAGAAGATACTGTCAATGCAATCACAAAGTCATGTGTTCATGTATGATAGTTTCATATAAAAGCCACATAATAGGTAGTTCATCATTCAGGGAAAGCTTGCCTGGAGATAAAGGTCTTTGCCTGTTTCCAGAAAGACATAAGAGATGTGGCAGCCTTGGCCTCTAGTGGGAGGGAGTTTCAGAGTCTGGGCGCAGCAGCCAAGAACGCCTTTTCATGTGTTCCCATGAGACATACCTGTGAGGGTGACGAAATGGAGAAAAGTACCTCTCTTAATGACCTTAACACCCGAGCGGGTTCATACTGTGAGATTCAATCTGTAAGGTAGCGAGGATCCAGGTCGTACAGTGCTTTGCAGGTCAACACCTTGAATTGTGCCTGATAGCTGATTGGCAGCCAGTGAGCTGCTCTGAAGGAGCCCCGTGGCACAGTGGTTAAATGCCTGTACTGCAGGTAAAACTGTGCTCACAACCTGGGGTTCAATCCCAGATAGCAGGCTCATGGTTGACTCAGTCTTTCACCCTTCCAAGGTCATTAAAAGGAGTACCCAGCTTGCTGGGGGGGGGCAATGTGTGGCCTGCATACTGTAATAAAACTGTAAACCACCCAGAGATTAGTTAAAGTAGTGTGGGGTGGTATATAGGCAGAACACTTGTTAACAGGGGTGTAATATGATCTCTGTACCCCGCCCCAGTCAGCAGTCTGGCTGCTGCATGTTGGACCTGTTGGAGTTTCTTGAGACTTTTCATCAGTAGCCCCACATAGAGCGCATTACAGTAGTCTAGCCCAGATGTCACTAAGGCATGTGTCACCGTGGCCAGAGCTGGTTTCTCAAGGAACAGACAGTAACTTGCATACTAGCCTGGGCATCCAAGCTAAAGAATGAGTCCAAGAGCACCCCCAAGCTGCATGCCTCTTTTTTCAATTCAGTATAGGTTGGTTCCCTATCCCTTGTTCTCCCTTTCAAATGACCAGGAGCACCTCTGTCTTGTCTGGGTTTATTTTCATTTTGTTCATCCTCATCCAGTTCATTATTGCAGCTAAATGCTCATGCAAAGTTGAAATAGTAACTCACTTAGAATCTGGAGGTGACGAGAGGTAGAGCTGGGTATCATCGGCATACTGGTGGCACTTAACCCCACAAGACCTGATAACCTCTCCCAGTAGTTTCATAACGATGTTAAATAACATAGGAGACAGAACAGAACCCTGGGGGACGGCACAGGTCAGCAACCGTGGTGTCGAACTTATTGTAGCGTGGGGTTAGTGATTTCAGCAGTGATTTCAGCTCTGAGACATAGCAGGCTGGAGACAGCTTCTAGTGAACAGCTCTTTATTCAGGGAGAGAACAAGACTGGGAACTGGGGAGAGGGAGTTACATTTATAGGCACCCGAACTCGCTAGGAAAAGATACATTTTGGAGGGAACAATTACAAGCAATCACAAGGCTGCCTTTTGGCGGGAACCAATAGGATTGAGGATCCAAATGCAGCAACTAGAATCAACCAATAGGCCTGTTCCCTTTGGAACAGGAAGGCAGTTACTTCAACAAGCAATTACAGATCAATATACAACAGAACTTGAATCGCCTAGCACCACTTTCTGCATGAGGAGCAGAGCCATTTTAATGTAGTACCCCCAATTCCCATTTCAGAGAGACGAATCAGGAGGATGTCATCATGGTCGATAGTGTCAAAAGCAGCTGAGAGGTCTAGTAAAACCAAAAGGGACACAGATCCCCTATCCATTTCCCTGCATAAGTCATCTACCAATGCAACCAGTGCCGTCTCAGTCCCATAGCCGGGTCTGAAGCCAGATTGAAACGGATCCAGGTAGTTTATCTCATCCAGAAATCTCTGGAGCTGCAAGGCCACAACCCACTCTAGGACTTTCCCCAAGAACTGGATATCGGATAGTGTTCTCCAGTCTTCTTGGTTCATGACAATTCACTGTGTCAAACACAGCTAACAGTATCTATGAGGCTTTGGCTGAAATCCAGGGCTAAGTAGGCCCACGGAATCAGCAGATGTTGATAGATGCTAATTCCCTAAATCCTCACGGATTCAGTGGGCTTACCCTAGCTGTGACTTGCTCCTCCATTTCATCCTTTCCCAGCTGGTTTCCACCCATAACAGCTTTAGAAGTATATGGTGCAAATGGCTGAGCTCATATTTTATCTGCTCCTTTGTTGCAGTGGTAGCCCTTCAGTACTGATAATAATTATCAGAATTCAAATACTTTGTAGAGACAACCCGTTCCCCCTCACCACCACAGCCCCGATAACTCACTGATGCAAACTGGTTTTTTGACATCTCATTGTATTACAGCTTACAGCCAAGTAAAACTTAATCTGGACTCATGTCACGCTGTAGGGGTTTATAGACTCAGAGAAGCAGGTAATCCAGATCCTCCCCAATCAGCTGGCCCGCACGCCGGGTTAGCCCTTTTTTGTGTGTGCTTTCTCCCCCTTGCACCAAACAGTATAAGTTGACCCGAGTATAAGTCAAGGCCCTTAATTCAACCCCAACAAATTTATTGACTCAGGTATAAGTCTAGGGTGAGAAATGCAGCAGGGCCTGGCAACTCCTCCTTTGTGAGCTGGCGGAACAGTGTGTGATGTTTAAGACTTTTAGCCACCAAGGCAAGTGCTTGCCTCCATGGCTAAAAGTCATTTTAAACATTGCGCACAAAAAATGATGCAAAGGCGGGTCAGGAGAAGCGGCGCACGATGTTTAAAATGACTTTTAGCCACCAACCCAAGCACTTGCTTTGGTGGCTAAAAGTATTAACCCGAATATAAGTCGAGGGCCCCTTTTTTCAGCCCAAAATTAGGGCTGAAAAACTAGACTTATATTCAAGTTTATACAGTGTTTTGACAAGCACCAAGATCAGCACTTGTCAAAATAAATAATAAATGAACATGAAACAGAACTAAGTGAAAATTTCCATTTTCGTTTCATTTTGGGGTTTTTTAAAGGGCACTTTATTTTTTGTTTCATTCTGTAATGAAATGAAAAATGAAAAACGAAATGATTTTTTTTGTTTCCTGCCCATCTCTACCAATCAGCCATTTGTTAAATATAACAATTGATATTTCTTAGCAGTTCTTTAATTAACAGCATTCAAGCCATCTGCACTCCATTTACAATGCTCTCTAGAGCAAACAGCAGCAGAAGCATTGTTTGACACAACAAACAGGTTGCTCTAACTAAAATCCTCTGAGGGGAGAAATTGGCCAGCAGTAAATGGATTTTCCCCTCTCAGTTCACAGGGTGTACATAGCATCAACAGCAGCACAATTAGGTTTTAAAAGATCCCAGCCAAAATATTAGAAATTCAGAATAATTACAAAAGTGCTCAGGAAAGGAAGAATGTACCTTGATGTTTTAAGCTCATTAAGCAACTGGGCAGTATACCGATTTTCATACTGGAAACAAAGCTATAATATAATCTCTGGTTATAGAAGACATATTGGTCAGTTTAATGTTACCCTACACATAAACAGGAGCGCTATGTGTGTGGAGATTCTCAGTCATCCAGGTGAGGTTCTCGTGGCAACTAGACTTCTTTTCTTGTGGGACTGAAGAATCATAGAATCATAGAATCATAGAGTTGGAAGAGACATCGAGGGCCAGAACTCCAGTTGCCATGACTCAACTCCCAAAAAACAGAAGCACTGGAAAAAAATACATTCCCTGTTTTAGTCCGTAAACAGAATGATGCTGTTTTATTCTTGCTGTATTAATTCAAAAATTACGTATCATCTATTCACTGCATTTACAGCAAGTGGACATTAACTGAATGCCCACTGTGTCCCCCGTGTAATGAATGGCCTCATTCTCTCAAACAGATGTGCAAAAAATATGGTCGTAGGACACCACCATATAACTGTTGCTCTGTTCCCACCTCATAAATATGATTAATGTCACATTATTCTGACGACTCAACAAAAATATAACTGGTCCATGCTCCCAAAACTCAGATGGCACTCTTAATACCTAGAACTGAAGGATATGCTTTGCTTCTGAAAAAGTAGTATCTTAAGAGAGTGGTGTGCAGGATTGCAGTGCATGGATACTTAGTCAAGACAGACTGATGTGCATTTCCATCAGAAGGAACAGATGTCTTCCTGAAGCAGATTAATAATGCACTAAAACTATTTAGGAGCCTCACATCCTGTCCTTTAGCCATCAATTAGGGCAGTAAAGTGATTAATGTACAATTATTTTAATTATTTTCTTCCACACTTGGTTTCATGTCTCTTGTTTTTCCTTAGGAAACCATTTTGAGAATATGCAGTCTTTGTCCTAACTGATTGAAAATTTCTAAATTAACCCACATGTCTCAATCCATACCAAGTTAAGCCCTATTCAATTGTTGCCAATTTGATTTGGAGATTTTTACCACATACACACGGGTTATTCCATAAAAGCTTTCATACCTTTTCAAACACAGGTGATTACAGAAAACCTCCCAAGGTCAAGATGATGTCTCCCTGATCAGACTGCACCTTGCACATTTTTCTTGGTTTCTCGGAACTTTTTATCCTTGCTCCAAATTCTAGCTTTTATTATTATCCAAAATAGTTTGGGAGTTCAGTTCCCCACTGTGCTTTCTTGACAAGGGATGGACACGGAGCAATGGTTTCAAACTACAGGAAAAGAGATTTCATTTGAACATTAGGAAGACCTTCATGACAGTTAGAGCTGTTCGGCAGTGGAAGACACTGCCACGAAGGGTGATGGAGTCTCCTTCTTTGGAGGCTGGATAACCATCTGTCAGGAGCACTGTAATGGGGGTCCCTCTTTCTCACGCCCTCTTCGGGGGTCTCCCAGATAAGGCTCTCCTGTGCAAACCGCATAGCGCACGGATAGTGCCAAATGGACAACTTTTTTTTGAAGCATCACCTCCGTTAGCACGCTTCCTCCTCCTCCTTTTCCCCAGCTAAGGCTTGGAGATCCTTAGCCCGGGGAAAGGAGGAGAGGGAAGCAGGCAATGGGAATTTTTTTCCCAAGCAGCACCTCTGTCACATGTTTCCCTCTCCTCCTTTCCCTGAGCTAAAGATCACCAAGTCTTAGTGAGGGGGGCAGGAGGAGGGGGAGCAATCTATGCAGGTTCTTCTTGGGAAAAATTGCTTGCTTCCCTCTCCTCCTTTCCCCTGACTAAGGATCACCAAGCCTTAGCGGGGTGAAAGGAGGACTGCTGGGGGGGATGATGCATGCCTTCCTCCTCCTGCTCCCCCTCCTGGTACCCGCAGATTGCTGCGTGCCCTGGGACAAATGCACTCTTCCACCCCTCCTTAGTGACATTGGATAGAAAGGAACTCACTCACTTCCCTATGGTTTTATAGGTCTACCTGCAGCATAGGGAATGAGAGACTGCTTATGGACAGAAATCCTGGTAGAACTCAGTTAATTCTATGACTTTGCAGGACAAGGTAAGCCACAACAGTATGTTACAAAGAGCCCACCTGGAAGAGCCCCAATTTCAAGCATGGCAAGTGCCATCTGTAAGAAAGAAGCCCCATAGGTAAGCAGGTGATATGGTTAGGATCTGTGCTAGTCCTCCTTCCTTCCCTCCCATTACTAAAAACTGGGAAGGATCAGCTTTTTAGGCATTTAAATTATGCTTGTCTGTAAAGAAGCAACACAGGACTTGCTTACCGGGCTTAAGCTGTGAAAACCTTTGCAAATGATCTAAAATATAACTGAGGGTGTGGTATAAATCCTTTAATGCCAATTCATGACATGAATTTGATGCTTTCTGTCTTTATTAGACTGTAGCTCCTATAGTCTCTGTGCAGCACAATCATTAAATAATTCTAATGGGCTATTTTTACAAGCCTAGACTGGAGTGTTATATCCTCAGATGTCAGTGAGGATAATAGTTCTTGGAAAGGCCCATTGTCAGTGTGAAATTATAGGCGCTATATTCATGTCAGTCCCAAAGTACTCTGAGTTTGTGTATGTTCATAGTCCTGACACTGCAGAGGAACTAAATTAGTGGGTAATTTCTCTTTCCCGATTAAAAGAACTAGAGTGAGTCACTGAATCACAGTGTTGCTGAGGTATAATATCAAGTGTACCGTGTATGGTAAATCGGAAGCATTGTAGATTGTACCTGCGTCCTGGCTGCGGCTGACTGTAGAACAGTGGGGTCAGCTCATGACAAGCAAAAAAGCTGGTTAAAAATGAAACTAGTGCGTTTTCTCAGAAACTGTGTTCTTGCTGCTTATGATCAGAAGAATAAGTTGAAGCAAAAAAAAAATTGTCTTGGCTGAACAGAACCCATTTCCCCTGCTAAAGGCAAGACTACAGCTTTACGTGAGACCCTATGTCGAACCACATTTGTTTTGTTGAAATTCTGTCGAATCAATAATTTCAATTAAGCAAATAGTGAAGTTGGCTTCATATTTTTCCATACTGAACGAACGGAATGCAAACAAATACTTACATCTCAGCTTAGCTCTGAGTCACCAGTTAGCCTTGGGCAGTCCTCTGTTTCTCATTGTAATTCCTTTTTGTAGGATGGGAATTATGATTGCCTAATTCAATGAATTATCATAAGTATTTAATGACTATGAGTGCTTAATGAGAGGCACTGTTCATAGCAAGACGGCTGGCAAATGTATAAATCATAGTAGCAATACAGTACTAGCAACAATAAACAATGACTCACAGATCTATAAGAAGTTCATAGAAAGAAGTTTGCAGGAATAGCAGTGCACCTAATGCCACTCACACATCGCCACTTCAGTTCCACCCCTCTAACAATCACATACTGGGTTGCCACACAGCAGCACAATGCACTTTTTATGAAACAAATTTCAGCAATCTATGACAAATCAAGATACAAGGATGGGTGGAGTCACCCTTTAGATATTGCATCATAGTTTTGAAAACATAATTCTAACTAGCAATCATTGTACGAAAAGGTCAAACACAGACAGAACCAGTTCCCCAATCCTTATATGGCGGCCTGGTGGGGAAAGGACAGAGTGAAATCCTGTGCAAATTAGAAGTAATTCCTGCTAAATTCTGTAGAGTTCACGTCTGATCTGCTTGCCATCTCCGTCCATGCTTTGTATCCGTAGGCACAGGGATAATAGAGCTGCTTCAGCTCCCACCAATCTAGGGCTGAACAGGGTCAATTAAATAGGCTTGCTTGAGGTGCAATGTGATTTCTTACTGTGAAACTACTCAGTCTTCGCATGGATCACTCAACCACTATTTAGTCCAATCCAATTTGGCCATCTAGTGAGAATGAGTAAATACAATCACCAGAGCACAGCTGACTTTGTTGCGCTTTACTATCAAGCTCTGATGGTACAAAACAGCCCTGAAGTCAATCTGGAGAAACAGTGTTGAACACACACACACACACACACACACACACACACACACACA
>JAHTLZ010000122.1:23928274-23947922 GCA_023846285.1 Phrynocephalus versicolor | reverse complement strand
TTCAAGCCTCACAGATTGGGGCTTCCCACGTGGGGGTTATTCCCACACCAAAGTACCCTCCCACTACTAAAATATAGAAAAAAAAAATCTCCTTGCCGCCACCTGATGCTTTCTTTTCTTTGAATCTATTATTTATTTTATTTTATTTTTATACCGCCTGTCTTCCCAGGGAACTCCGGTCGGTTAACAATATGGGTTAAGACAACCAAATAAAACACAATGCAGCTGTCAGCTATCAGGAAGCAGCAGACAGGCCAAGCAGTAAAATATATAATCCAAGAAAAGACCAAGGAGGCATGCTGGCATATTCAGACAGTGGCAGGGACAAAAAAAAATCGAAAGACAAAGTGTTCTGCTTATAAATCGACCTATACCACTTCAAGAAGTCTCTGGGTGGTTTAGTTTTAATTACAGTATGCAGGCTATGCACTCCCCCCCCCCCCAGCAAGCTGGGTACTCATTTTACCGACCTCGGAAGGAGAGGGGAATCCTCTCAAAAATCAAGGAAAAGGGCCAAAAAAAGAGGGAAGGACCCAAGATGGAAGCATAAGGGCAGGCAGCAAAACACAATCCAACAACCACAAGGAACAACTGAAACAAGGGAAGAGCACTCCTCACTGGGTTCCAACCAATCCATATCCAAAATTTACAAATCCAAAATTCCTGTTTGCCTTGGATGTTCCAGCTGGCTAGTGATAACAGGCCTTGAAACAGTATTGGATGAAGAAAAAAAAACATCCTGGGCAATTGGACAGAACAACAAGTGATGAAAAGTTTAAATGAAAGCAGGAAAACACATTCCCTCAAAAATCTTTTGCGTGCCTCTCTTGCATTAATAGGAATCATTTGAGTTTAATAGGCTTTCTTCCGGTAAATGATGAAAGAAAATAAAAACGGAGAAGAGAGGCTCTTTTGTTGTTTAGTTTGTTTATTTGTTGAAACATGAAGGAGTGTGCTTCCCTTGTGGGGTGTTCTCAATTCCCAATGTTTGCAGCCTTTCTGCAGCAGCGTGACATCCATGACCCCATGACCTCTCTGCACTGAACACAAGTCCACTTTTTCCAGTCATGCTGCATAGCTCTGTTATGTCACTGGATGAAGTGCTAGGAGAGTGAAACCCTTGCATGATACTGCCACTGTTGCCCTGCAACCACAGAAGCGATCAAGGCCCCTCCTCACACACACAAAAAGAGCTGAGTGAGGAACTAATGGGCTTCAAGTAGACACGTCCGCATGTGTGGCATGCATTGGTGTTAGGAGTGCACCAAGAAAGATGGCATCATTGGGTGCAATCTATCAGAGACAGGAGAAGGAGACTGAGGGTGTGATCACACACGGAAATAGATCAGAAAATGGATCACAAAATGGCACTTAGGGTATTTGTACACGACCCCTATACTCCGCCGCAAATGGCTGCCAGCTCTGGAGCTTACAATTGTTTCCCCACCAGCTCCGGAGTTTGCAGGAAATTAAGTGCAACCACGCCCACCTAAGCGCGTCCCAGCATACTTTTCATGTACCTGCTGTTGGAGGGTGAAAATCCCCAGATCCAGATATAATATGGTGAGTGCCCAGCTTCTGTTTGGTTTTTTTGCCTCCCGCCTCTTTAAGAGAAGGAAGAGAAGGAATCAGGACGACGACGGGGCTCCAGGCGGCTTCGGAGGTGAGCCTGCATTTTTTCTTCCCTTTTTTTCTCCCTCCCCTCACACAGATAGGAGCAAGGAAGTGCGGAGGGGTGGGGACGCAGGAAGAGCAACGAACCCCCAAGATCCCTAGTCTGAATTTAAGTGGCCAGCGGATCTTAGGGGTTGTGTGAAAAGGCCCTTAGAGAGCCATCTGGTGCAATCTTTTTCCCAGTGATTACACAGCGCATGTGGAAAAGCACGCCAACCTGACCCAAATCCAACCCCAAACGGGACCTTTTTGATCCAGCTATTTTGATTCTACCTTTTGGGGCCAAACTGCAGCAAATTCCTGGCAGACAAAAGGGTTGTTTTTAAGAGGCATCCTTTCCAGTCGGGCCTTGAGAAAGAAGAGGAATTAGTGTGCCATGGAGCAGAAGGGGAGGGAGAGAGAGAAAGACTTGTACTGAAGAGGTAGCGCACGGGGGACTGACCAAAGGGCGTGAAAAGAATATACTGAGTACTACATTATATTGTTTGTAACAATCCCCCTCCACACGGATATACTGTATGGATAACACAGGCAACAGAGCTCCAACAGAGTATTTTGTAAAAAATGTTTTTTAAGACCCAACAAGTCATCTTATTTGTACACAACGGAACAAATTCTTCCTGCTTAACACATTCTACTTGTTTTGCCTTGCTCTTTCCCATGATTTTTTTTAAAAATCACTGAACTGTTTGCATTAATAGATATGGCACATTTATTAAAGTGATTTTATTTGAACTAATGCAGTAGGCACTTAAACGGCAGTACTAAACACAGCTACAGTACTATAGAATAAGCCCCAGGAAACTTGTTAGAATATGCCTCCCGGTGAGTAGGCACAGGATGGTACGGTGTGACTGGAAAATGACCAACTTCAGAGATTCTTCTTGTCCCCTTTTCAAACTGGCCAAAGATTGTTCTACATCAACAAAACATCAGAGTGGCCTATTTTAAAGGATTGAATCTGCTAGGTCTTTAAATAAATTGGCACAGATTTAAATTGTGTCTAAATTGTCTCTGCTAGAGTATTTTGGTGCACACACACTATCCCCTCTGGAGAAAAAAATAAATGAGAGAAGGAAAGGCTACTGTGTTGTCGCACAGTAGTTCACACAATAACGTGACCCACTTCACTTTGTCTTTATCAGCTTTTCTTTGTATTGTAATACTGGAGGCTGGGACACTTCGTACTTCCTTCCCCTCCACCATCCTATTTTTGTTTTATTGTTAAGTGTGGAAGGAGTTTCACTGAGACAGAATTACCAAAGGCTGATTTAAAAAGAGAGAGCAAGAGCCCTTCCACGAAAGAAACCATGGTGAATTTCACAACAGTGTAAATTCTGATTTCTTAAACTTTGGAGAGTGAAGAATAAATAAAAAACCACAATTTTGAACCTGGAAATGATACTTTAAATGTGTACCCATTAATGTTAATTTTATTCTGTTGCTTTTGCTCATGGGTTACTACTGTAGAAGAAAGTAACATGCTGCATTCCGTGGACCCATTTTAGTGCAACTATTTATTTATTTATTTATTTATTTATTTATTTATTTATTTATTTATTTATTTATTTATTACTGTTACTAAGCAACAGGATTTTAGCCACCATGTGATAGTGTATATAAGTGAAAATTTTCTGATGATCTCTCAGATAATTAAATAAAACTATTTTTCTTTATATTTTCACTCTTTATATCAAGTATTGTGATACATGCTATTCTGAGGGTCTTTGGACAGAAGAACGACACATAAATAAAAATAAATGATAAAGAAATTGTTACAGCGAATTGCAGCTAATTAACAAGGTGCTGGGTACCATGCCATGTGTGTGCCAAGTGTGTAATTCCATGCATGATTAGGCAAACAACTCACAAATGAACGTCACCTTTTAAATTACCCACAGCAACTTCTGCAAATTTTCTTGTGGATGCAAAGGTAGGACATAAGATTTTGGACATTATGTATTACTGTGCAAATTTATCTGCTCAAGTAGGTTTCAGTTACCAACATCTAATCCCAAAACACCTTGAATTGTGCCAGAGAGCTGATAGGCAGCGAGTGGAGCTGCTTTAATAGGGGTTTAATGTGATGTCTGTATCCCACCCCAGTCAGCAATCTGGCTGCTGCCTTTTGGAGTGCTTGAAGTTTCCTGAGACTTTTCGCCAATAGCTGCACATAGAGCGCATTACAATAGTCTAGCCAGGACGTCACTAGGGCATGTGTCACCGTGGCCAGAGCTGGTTTCTCAAGAAACGGGCGCAATTGGGTACTAGCCTTAATTGTGCAAATGCGCTCCCGGCCAAAGCCATGACCTGGGCATCCAAGCTCAAGGATGAGTCCAAGAGCACCCCCAAACTGTGTACCTCTTTTTTCAATTGAAGGGTGACCCCATTCAGTACAGGTTGCATCCCTATCCCTTGTTCTCCCTTTCGACTGACCAGGAGCACCTCTGTCTTGTCTGGGTTTAGTTTCATCTTGTTCATCTTCATCCAGTTCATTACTGCAGCTAATCACTCATACTTCAAATAGTGGCTCCCTTAGAATCCGGAGGTGACTAGAGGTAGAGCTGGGTATCATCGACATACTGGTGGCATTTAACGCCAAAAGTCAGGACAGAACCCTTGGGGACTCCACAGGTCAGCAGCCGTGGTGTCGAACATGAATCACCTAATACCACTTTCTGTGTTGTTTCCTACAAGAGGGACCGAAGCCACTTTAATGCAGTACCCCCTATTCCCATTTCAGAGAGACGAGTCAGGAGGATGCCATGGTCTATAGCAGTGATGGCAAACCTTTTAGAGATCAAGTGCCCAAACTGCGATTCAAAACCCACTATTTATTTATTTTTGCAAAGTGCCAATACCACAATTTAACCTGAATACAGGTGGCTGTGAAGGGGCAATGTCGGGTGTCCACAGAAAGGGCTCCGAGTGCCACCCTTTGGCACACATACCATAGATTCGCCAACACTGGTCTATAATGTCAAAAGCAGCTGAAATGTCTAGTAAAACCAAAAGGGACACTGATCCCCTATCCATTTCCCTGTGGAAGTCATCTACCAATGCAGTGCCATCTCAGTCCCATAGCCAGGTCTGAAGCCAGATTGAAATGGATCCAGGTAGTTTATCTCATCCAGAAACCTCTGGAGGTGCAAGGCCACAACCCACTCTAGGACTTTCCCCAAGAATGGGATATTTGATACCAGTCGGTAACTGTTCAGTATCATTGGGTCTAAGGAGGGCTTTTTAAACAGTGGTTTTACTATTGCCTTCTTTAGAGATTTTTTTTCCTTTGATACTCCTGGCCCCTGGATCTCCAAACCATGCAGACATGATTGTTTATAATTGATAAATGGAAGATAGGCCAGCCAAACTAAGGAGCAAAGGATGCCAGGACCTTTACAGGGTAGAAAATTCTGCAGCAGGGTGTAAAAAAAAAATTCTATAGGCTAATGTGATTTTATAATTGCTTATGCTCTCGTTCAGTCTATTAAGATATTTTTATAGATGACTTAATTGTAAGTTATTTTTATAATTTAAAGAATATGCCTTTATAGCACTTTTTAATCAAGCATTTTATAAGACTTTAGACACAGACTTATTTCATTCTATAGCACATTAATTTTTGTTACAACATTTTGAGGTTTTATTAGAGTAGCTGCCTATAGTTTTCATTCAGTTCGTTAAATTTTCATAACCTTACTCTTATAATATGATATTACATTTTTATAGTTAAGTTTTTTTGGATATGCAAGAGGTATTAATAGACAAGAACTGTATAAGATATATACTATATATTTCTGCTTGGATGTGTCTATTCTATAAAAAGAAGAAAAGAAGAAATGTTCTTGGGCATTTTCTTGCCTGTCTTATATGAGGCAAATAAATTAAACAATATTGAGAAGAAAGGAGAACTGTATAAGGTGGAAAATATTCCTCCGGGTTATCCTGGAATTAACCCTTTGGGGAAGAATGCCAACTGTGATGAAACAGGCTTCTGTTTTCCCTAGAGGTCTATAAAACCCCCACAGGGCCCTTAGGGAAAGGCTCAGGCACCAGATTCTCTGACATGACCATCAGATCTGTACAGTGGTACCTCAACTTATGAATTTATTTATTT
This sequence comes from Phrynocephalus versicolor, assembly GCA_023846285.1. NCBI lineage: Eukaryota > Metazoa > Chordata > Lepidosauria > Squamata > Agamidae > Phrynocephalus > Phrynocephalus versicolor. Next base: position 23,942,131 of record JAHTLZ010000122.1, on the reverse strand, counting down.
ATTATTCATTTGTTTGTTTCATTTTTATACCGCCCATCTTCCAATATGGAACTCTGGGCGGTTTGCAGAATTAAAAAGAACAATACAAAAACAGTACATCAAGATAGATCAGAGGGCGGTTGGCAAATAAAATAAAATAAAATAAAATAAAATTAGGTCGCCATATGCCTCCCGGAAAAGCAGAGTTTTTAAAGCCTTTCTGAAGGCGGGCAGGGACTGTGCAAGGCGCAGCTCACTCGGAAGGTGGTTCCATAATGAGGGGCCCACAACAGAGAAGGTGTGGCCGCGCGTGGCAGACCTCCGCGCCTCCCTGGGAGTTGGCACCCGGAGTGAGCCCGCCTGCAACATCCGAGTGGGTCTGGCCTCAGATGACCTCTGGGAGATACGCTCCAACAGGTATTCAGGACCCAAGCCATGGAGGGTTTTGAAGACCAAAACCAAGACCTTGAACCATATCCGAAGGGCCACGGGCAACCAGTGCAAGCGGGCCAGCACTGGGGTGATGTGCTCGTATCAACGAGCACCCACCACCAATCTGGCCGCCACATTACAGTAATCAATCCTCGATATCATAAGGGCCTGCACAACCATCCTCAGGGAGGACTCATCAAGGTACGGATGGATCTGAGTGATCCTGCGGAGCTGGAAGAAAGCGGCCCTGGAGACGGCCACCACCTGGGCTTCCAGGGAGAGGGCAGAGTCCAGGACTACGCCCAGATTCCTGGCCCTGTCCGTAGGCTGGAGGGAAACTCCCCCCAGGCTAGGGAGGGGGCCATTAATCCGTTCTGAATGCATGCTCTTAAGTCGAACTACTCTTAAGTCAGGGTACCTATCTAAAAAATTGAACAACTAAGTTAAAAATAAAAAAATGAAGAAAAAAAATATATTTGTAAGTCGAACAGACCATATATAAAATTTGTAAGGTTAAAACACCAACAGTTTTCCGCTCTTAAGTCAAATTGTTCTTAAGGTGAGCTAGTCTTAAGTCGGGGTACCACTGTACTGGGAAACCTTCCCATAACTATGAGGCTTCCAGCCAGAGAGCCGTGTTAAATACGGCTGTCTTACATGCCATACTTGGCAAGAACACCACAAGATGTTTTTCTCTGACCATCTTGAAACTTGGGTTAGTCAGTATTGGAGAAGCTGGCATTTGAATCTCAATAATTTAGGACTTTGAATGCTATTACGGGTTCCTTTAATCACTGACAGTTAGTGCAGAGATTTCAGAACAGGTATGATAAACTCATTTTCCACTGTCCTAGTCAACATAGGGACAGCAGTGTTATGAAAAAGGCTGCAGCCCCTGGATCATCTGAAATGGAATCTCCACCAAGACCGCATAGCTAGCTATCTCTAGCCCAAAATGGAAGGACTCCAAAGGAGTCTACAAAAGAAATAAGCATCTGAGAGTATAGTAACTATAAATTGTACAAGGTAACTAGATAGCAACGAAACTTATCTGTAGTTCTATTTCTCCTCAACTGCAAACATGGTCTTAACGTGTGCCCATTAACGGCGCGTCCATTAACGCGAACTAGGCAGTTGCCTAGGGCACCAAAATGGACAGAGGGCACTGGCCAGCCTATGGCCCCCCGTCCCCCCGTCGCTGGCCACTGCCGTCCGTCCCCCGCCGCCTGTTGCCGTCCACCCCCGCCCCTGCCCCCGCCCGCCCGGCCCTGCCTAAGCCGCAAAAAAACCTAGCACCGGACCTGCGTGTGCCCCTCCCATCCACCAATCAGTACACAATTTGGTTTATCAGTGCCTCCTTAGAAAACACTTTGATAGATGCTTACTAAATGAGTGCCAATGAATTCAATAGGACATGCTCAATAACTGCAGCTGTGCACAGCAGCCCAGAAGAAAATTTAAATGAGATCAATGGAGCTTATTCCCAGGGAGTTATTCAGGTTTATTTATTTATTTTTTTACTTTCTATTACTGGTAAACTATAGCAATATTGTTAACAAAGATGACTTAAAGAGAGACAGAGAGAGATTTTTAACAAAAGTCCCCCCCCCAAAAGAAAAAAATGTGCATTTGTCATGTCTTGGATGTATGTTTCTAATCCACACGAACTAAAACTGCTTATAAAAAAGCCAGTAACTGGAGTGCATTGTTAGTGAGAAATACTGAATTGTTGTTCACTGGAGTTTAGGAAAATGCCCATGCAATCCAAAACACATGGGAGCGAGCAATGGCTCTCCATATGGCACTTTGGGTAATTCTAACTGCAACAGATGTTTTGATTTCTAGGATGGGGGGGTAGGCATTAATAACTACCTTGCAAATGCCCTTATTTCCAACCTTACTTGCACAAACATTATCTCTCCCATATTCTGCAAATTATTCCATTATTCTAACATTAAAATACAGGACAATGTTAATCAATGCATATGCAAATTTACATGAATTAACATTATTTAGCAAACATAGGGGTAATATGTAGATTGTGGAGCATGCACTTATTTTTAGATTGAATATTATTGTTTAAATAAGCAGCAAAAGGAAATGGTGCAATAATTAATGAAATTGATCAGTGTGCATGCATTAAATTAGTGTGGGCAAAGAAATAATGTAAACGCACTAAGCATATAGAGCAACTTGGAAGGAAATATCTAAATGAGGGTTTTCTGTGATATGATAATCACTAATACACCAAATGAAAACTAGTTTAAAAGAAAGCTGTTTGAGAAAAGGAGAAGTAATGCTACTCCAGGAATGAGCTTGCCTAACAGTAGACAGGTTAAACTTAGAAAGCAACAATAGCTTTGTGCTCCAAGTTAATTAATAAAGCAAAGTGAAGACAGAAAAGCATTATTGTCAGGAAATGCTAGACTCTTATACAGTATATGAGATAAGAGAACTAATGCATACAGATTCACCAAAACAGCATGGCAAAACATAATACAGGTAAATATAATTAGGCAAAAATATTTCACCATTACAGGAGATAAATATGCTTTGTGGTAACAGCATGGAATATAATTGGCTATAATTCACTAAAAATATTAGAACCCCCACAAAGATGAATAGTATTTAGATTCTAACAATGGTGTGCATGATCCCTGAAGACATAGTGGTGTCCTTAGGATCCTGATCGCCCAAATAACCTTCCCACACTGGCCATTGATCTTAACAGGCTGTGCTTATGCATGGGTATTTATTTTCTAGTAGAGGATGTGAAACCATGGGGAATGAAGTCACTGGTGTGTGTGTCTGAATTGAGAGAGAGAGAGAGAGAGAGAGGAGCAGGGTTATAATGTGCGGGCATGGGCTTGGCAGCTGCTTGGCTGGTCTTAGCTCTTCCTCAGACTCTTGGCCAAAGCTGCACCATATTGATTTGTCACTGGAAAGCCTCTCCTAACATCCACCTTGCCTGGTTTAGAAGCCTTGCAATAGCAAGACTGGTGAGTGTACCTCCATTAGATTCCTATTAGTTTGGTATCCCTTTTCAATTAACTATGCTGCCTGCCCTATTTTACAATAAAGGCAATAAACTGTCTCTAATAATTGGAAATTCCTACAAGAACATGCATGGTGTACTAGTAATGAAAGTTATAGTGTGTTGTCACAGAAATCCAAGGTGAAGATTTGCTGTTTTTGAAGGCAAAATATTCCATGAAAAAACCATTTCAGTAAACAACCTTTTGAGTACAGCAGAACACTGTTGCCTAATTCTAAGCTATTTGAATACAGGTCTTTAAAAATCATTTGACAAGGGATAGATTTCTTCCAGATTTTTTTTACGATCACATCAGCAAGTGATTAAAACAAATCCAACTATTAAAAATTATTCTGGGAATAAAAGATGCTTTTATGCCTTACATTTGTAAGCACACAAAAACAGGGAGAAGCATTTACATAATTCCAATTATGGGTGTTTTTTTCCTGATCTCAGCTCCTCAAGGGTACGCACATGTGCTTCCTGCCACCAAATGTAGTAGAGGTTCCAGATATCTGCAAGTAGACACGAGAAATTGAAATGAAGGCCATGTCTCTCATCCACACCTTTACTACCCACTTAGAACTAGGAGTTTTCCTGCTGAAGATTCTTCTCTCTTGCAATGCCTTGGTGCAAATAAGATTCCTAGAAGTCTTGATCATTGAGACCAGATGGCTCATATTTTATTAACTAAGATGACAAGTGTATGCATCTGCAAACTGTGAATACTGAATAAACAAATGAGAGAGAATGAGAGGAAATAAACAGTTGGTAGGTGCCTTATTTTTGGCACAGTTCCACATGAGCTCTAGCACTCTCTTTTGCTTGCATTAGAAACCAAACAACCTTTGCAAGAAGATGGCAAGGTGTGGCAGCTGCACTTGAAAATTGTTAAACTAGTTACAGTATATTCAATGATAGATGGTATTAGCTATATTTAATGGTATTTAGTCTTTGTTTTTGATCTGTACTCAATGTATCAATTTCCCCCTCTTTTTCCCTCCCCTCTTTTTCCCTCCTTCCATTTCCCTCTTTTTCTTATTTTTTTAAAAAACCAGTAAAACCTTAAATAAAAAGAAACCAATCAATACTGGGCTACTTACTGCCTAGAAGGAATATTATCCCTAAATGTATGCTACCCGAACAATGTAGCTTTTGATACATACACATCTCCTCCAATGTTGTATATTAAAACTGCCCAATGAAATCAACAACAAATAAAATTGCTAGATTCCCTTTTTCATGTGTGAAATTGCAATTTTGCACTGATTTAGTTTAGGCTCATTAGGCAACTAGCTTTACCTGCCATATAAAAAGCGGAAGTAGAGACACATAAAGCCTGTGGGCTACACATGATCTGCCCAAGTTTCTTCTTCAAAGTACCTCGTTCCGGGAATAAGGCATCTAGAAGGGAAAGCATGTTGTCCTTGAACTTTATATTGAAGTTGTCAACAAAACATAAAGCACAAAGTTTGTATGTATATGATATGATAAATGTAGCAATAGTTGTGAGTTTTGGGGCTATTTGGATGTGTTGGAAGTTTTTCTTCCAGAACATGGCCAAACAGCCCGAAAAACTCACAACTACCATCAGATCCCGGCCGTGAAAGCTTTCTAGAATAAAATGTAGCAATCTTACTCCATATTGGTAGAGTAACTCCTCTGGCCCATATTACTGGGAACTGAACATTCACAGCATTATCTGTAAGCCTTAAGCGCAAAACATTATTTCTTTCCATTCCAACAGAATACAGTGGTGCCTCTGATAACAAATTTAATTCATTCTCTTGGGGAATTCGTTATTCGAGGCAATTTGTTATCTGAAATGCGGTTCCCCATTGAAATGAATGGGAAACAAATTAATCTATTCCAGAGGTCCAAAAAAGGCAAAAAAGCTGTTTTTTTCAGCCTCTTTATAAAGTGCACTTTAAAGGCTTGCAGTGCTGGAAACCCCTCCCATAACACCCCACTGCAGTGCAATGCAAACATGGACAAAATAATCCAGCAAGACTACCCCAGCTTTTTCCCACCAAAATGCAATGGAAAGCAGTTCAAAGACCAATAAAACCAAACGCGAACACACCCACACACACCCATACACACACACAGTCATTCCCACCAAATGCACAGAAAAAAGCCAGGACAATTGTCTGCAAAGCCCTCCTCAGCTCACCCCTCCGTTTTGCAATGGACAGGAATGGAAATGGACAGGAAAAAGCAAGAAAACCTCAGCTCCCTACCTTTCCAAGGTCAAAAAGGTCCAAATCCCTCAGCAAAAAATGTCTGGAATGGCTCCAAAACACCATGAAAAATGCTCCTCCCACCGCTCCACAAATTATGGAGGGGCAGTGCATCCTTGGTATACTTTTTTATTGCAAGGCATGATGAAACATTTATTATCTGAGGCATCCCATAGGGAACATTCATTATCCGAGGCAGCCCTATACCTGGAAATTTCCATTTGCTATTTGAAACATTTGTTATCCGAGGCATTCATTATCCAAGATATTACTGTATTTTGATTTCAGTAAAACCCAGGATTGCAGTCTAAGGAGGTACTACTGAGTTGCACCCAATGAAAATTCCCACTTACTGCCTTTTTGAACAGCAGGTCTCTTTCTGCAACCACCTTGGACACTTGTTCTATGGAATATGTGTGTATGTGACACACAGAGAAAGCAAAACAAAGATGTGTGTGTCTGATGCAATGAGCAATCCCTGAGAAAGAATCATATATTTAGTGACGATGCCACTTCACAATGCCTTCTTAAACTCATCTGTTTCGAGTGGTTCATCATGTGGCTTGGTGGATCTCAGTGCATATGAATAGTTAGCTGCATAGCAGCTTCTCTAGATTCAGGTCTTCCTCAGGGGGAAGCATTTCTATTTTCATTTGAATGAATCCTTAATAAGAGGGATAAATGGCATCACTCAGATTTATGTGAAGGAACACTGACGCCAGGAGAACTTGATGCCTTTAGGCTGGGGGAGTTTCAGTTATTTAAGTGTTGACTCAGAGGTATACTTCCATTTCTGCCAGTGAAATAGTGCTTCTTGAGCACCCCTAACAGGCCTGAGGTTGAGTATATATTAAAGCCTGAACTATATTAAATCATTCCGTTCTCTCTCTTGGGCTTACATCTTTTTCTGGCCACTCTCTTGCAACCATTGATATTAATTTTTCATCATGGTTATTATTATTGATTATTTATTTACCAGCCATGAATCCTGCTGTTCCAGCAGACTTCAGTGAATCTGATTGAATCTAAGATCTACTAAATCTGCTTCCAAATTGCACACATTTTCATTAACTAGACAAGTTGTTGCTTTCTTAAGGACGGGAGCAGGAATGATTTTTGAAGTTCCTCTCAGTGAATAACATCTTACCATGGCCTGACTCTAACACATGAAACACAATTTTAAAACAGCAACAACAGTTCAACTGGCTGTCAGTTCTGGACAGCTCAGAAAATAAAGCACACAATAAAAATATAATCTGTATTAGTACTGGCCAACTCACTGGCCAAAAATAGATTAGATTAGAATAGAATGGAATAGAATAAGAATTTGTCATGTGTTGTCAAGAACATTTAAACACAGAGATTTCCCTTGAATTACATAAATAATTTAATCCTGAACCAGTTTGATGTCTATGCCATTTATTAAGGCAAATCAGTCCGCCATCCTAACTTTAAATGAAAGCTAGGGCAGAGTCAGAGCAAATAATCTATGAATCCGATGAAGCTTAAACTCTAGGGCCTCTAATCCTATAGAGTCCCCAGATGCAACTTTACAGTTCTGGTCACCATACCTCCAGAAGGATATTACGGAAATGGAAAAAGTGCAGAGGAGGGCAACCAGAATGATTAGGGGACTGGAATACCTTCCTTACCATTTGAGCCTGCCACGGCTGGGCCTCTTCACTCTTGAACGATGGCACCTACATTGTGACCTCACTGAAGTTTATACAATCATACACAGTGTGGACAAAGTAGATAAGGAAAAACTGTTTTCCCTAACACAGAACACTAGAACTAGGGGGCACTCCATGAAACTTTTGGGTGCTAGATCTCAAACAAATAAAAGAAAGTACTTTATCACCCAGAGGATCACTGGTCTGTGGAACTCCCTGCCAGAAGTGGTGACAGCTGTCAGCCTTGACAGCTTTAAGAAAGGATTAGAGAAGTTCATGGAGAACAAAAGTATCAATGGCTATCATGATGGATGCCTAAGGACAAACTCCGGGTCGGAGAGATAGGCAGGATATCTCTCAATGCCATTTGCAGGGAATTGTAAGCAGGTGAAGACATCTGCTTGGGAATACCCTGAAGTAAATGGGGAGCCACTGTGTGAGACAGAATGCTGGACAGGATTGGTTGTGGCCTGTTCCAGCAAGGCTCTTACGTTATTATGTAAAATCGGGTCTATGACCGCATAATAAAGAATGAATGGAAGTTATTATGTAACTGCCCAGAGGCTCTTATGTTCTTATGGCAACTAGGTATGATTAAAATGCAGTAAAAATAAAAGGTAACAAGAAAGTTATTAAAAATATCTCCGTGGTAGAAACAAATAGTAGATGATGTGTCGTACTCGTAACAAAAAGGGAAAGTCATTGAAAAGGTAATCAGAATGCTAATGCGTATAACTCTTGATAGTGATCTATACAAGAATATTTTTCAATAAAGTTGTTCATGAGGATACAATATTTTAATTACCCCTACATAAAAATAAATGTTTAGAAAAGTTATGTAAGTAATAACGGTGAAACAGTATTAGATTAGCTTAAGCCTATTGTTTTTACGAAGAGGTGAACAGTAGGTTATGGGCACATAGCCATGGCTAATACTATATTAAATATTATCTTTAGGAAACAGTAATAAAAAGATTAATCTGTGTGAAATTAAGGGTGCATATTATGAAAAGTGTTCAAATAATAGTAACATTCTGTTACATTACCTTATATTACCTATGTGTTTTGGTGGCCTATTCCTGCCTAACTTAATCCACCCTAACCTAGTTTAGCCTAATTATTTATTTATTGAATTTCTACCCCGCCCATCTTCCTTAAGGAACTCTGGGCGGCTTACAGTGAGCTAATCCAATCAGCTAACAATACAATACAGTGTAAGAACACAATACAACACAAAGCATTATAACAAAGACCACAGTAATTTTAAAACAGCATGAGCGCCCTTGGCATAAAGTTACAGCTAGCTCTGCAGCTGACCGAACGAATAAGCAAATGGCGGGGCAAATATATATATATTTTATATATATTTATAAATATTTGTTATAAATCTTTTTAAAACAGTGGTCTCTCAGTAAAAAGAAAGTGAAGATCTTTTTCTCAGAAGGGACTCCCCACCCCCCTTTCATAGCATGTGAAAATAGCAGCACACCTCAAATTGATTATTTTTTGTTGCTGCCTATACGTCAACAATCCCAGGGTCTGAGAGTCAGTAGCACAGATATTGCAAAGCTAGTTTGACTGTTTTTCTGCAGTTAATGCACATTTTGTTGTTGTTGAGTGGTTACAGTCATGACTGACTCCTTGTGACCCCATGTCCATGGAGTTTTTCTTGGCAAGAATACTGGAATGGCTTGCCAGTTCCTACAGTGCCTGGTATTCCCTGGTGGTCACCCATCCAGGTATTACCCAGGCCTAACCCTGCTTAGCTTCCAAAATCAGGCAAGATCAGATGTGCTTAGGGCATCTAGGCAGCTTTAATGCACATTAGGAAATCCCAGATCACAGAAGAAGACACCATCTAAAATGCTACGTGCAAGAATTCTTCAGTTTATTTGTGAGCAAATGTTCCCCAATACCACTACTGCACTTAAGCTATACTTGACAATACCTATCATGAGCTATAATGCAGAAAGGGATTTTTCAAAGCTAAACAAATTTTGGTTTACTATAACTGAAGGGCACTTAAATTCTTTATGCATGTTGTCTCTAAAAATGACATTTCAAGGGAGTACTCATATGACAAAACTTTATGTGAATATGTTGCTAGAAAAACACTACCACAGTATTTTGTAAAATGTCCTTCCTGTAGCATGCGTTCCCACAAGTACCTACAATAAAATATTATATTGGCTTCGTCCTTTTTCTCTAAGTTTTATTTGACCATTCTATGATGCATCATTCATATATATAAAATACTTCCCTAATTTTCATCCCTCCATAACTCAAAGACCATGTGGCATTTTTCATTCATACTAGTGCCTTTGGCATGAGAGATAATCCAGTTAAGCAGTTTTAATCAAAAACTCAGAAGTAGTGGTTAAATTTTTGAAAAATATGAGGTCATCTGTCATGGAACTAACAGTGGCCTCCTTGCTGATTGTGAAGCAAGTTCAGTTTCAGGATCCCTAAAATGTGGATCTGCCACTGGGCAAAGGGGGAGGGTTCCTCAGGAATTTTTGCAGGTGCACAAGTATACTCTCACAGCGTGACTACACACCAGGAAAACACCCAGCCTCTCCAAATAAATAGCAAATTTTCTGCCATTTCAGTCAATAGGTGAGGAAAAGAAAACCATATTATCTCCTGCCATGGTTGGGTGATGGATGATATCATGGCTGCTTTGGCACTGTATCTCGTTGCTCTCCACCACAAATACAGGTAAGGTTGCTCTCTTAAAGTAGCATAAACTGACACATGTTTATTCAGAAGTCCCTTTGTTCCTCCTATGTGAGTCCAAAGGGTCACAGCTGTACTATGAAACAGTGAAAATGACAGGGTAAAATAAAAGATGTGAACAGTTAGTCAATTAGGTATTCTCCCTGGCTTTTATCCTGGAACAACACACACACAACACACCTACACAAAAGAATAGAGATATTGTGAACAAGGAAGGAAGGGAGGGAGGGGAGGGAAAAAAGAGGTTAGCATCGGAATGGCATAGTGATGATGAATTAATCCCCAAATTGTCACACATTAAATGCATTTCATGCAAAAATGCAGAACCGAAGTTGTCAGCGTCAGCAATTGATTATAAATACGTACTTTATGTGTTTCAGTAGTAAAACAAAATGATAATGCTTCAAAATAAGCTTAGACTCATTATTAATTACATCATTACTGAAATGCTGATTAATTGATCAATAGGTGAGGAAAATTGCAAGCTTCTTTTCCTTCATTAGCCAGTTGTTGGAGGTGTCTTTGCATTCAATTGAGATTGAAAAGGGTGAGGAACTCAAATATGAAATAGAGTCAAGTGGGTCAAATGGATTAGTGCATTAAATTTTATTTTGAGAGCGTTTCCTGGTTTGGTATTTTATGAACATTGAGGAAACCCACAAACGTTCTTATTGATAATCACATACAGAGGAGGGGCATTGCTCAATTGCATTCTTTGCAAGCTGAATGGTTATAGTTTAGTTTTTGGCATCTCTGCTTACTGGTGCAAGTAGCAGGCAACATCAGATAAATTGCTATCGGAGTCCTTGCAGAGCCTGTGCCAGCATGCCTTGCATGAGTAAACAGTGTGACCCGATAGAGGGCTAGAATGGTCATGTGTCATTTTTCACAGAGGACAACTCGGTAAATTTCAAGGGCTGCCAGAGGACATGCTGCTTTTTGAAGTTTCATTCTGTTTGAAATGATATCATGTCCATCTCTGATTTAAATACAAAGGCCAATCAACCATCATTTGTGCTTGCACATTTTCTAGCTGTGGAAACTGCTGTAACGATTTGGCACAGTGCCAGTCACACAATTTTGTGCAACCAGGTATGAAACCACATGCAGCCACTACATCAGATTGCTATGGCAGGTTGGATCTCGCTATGAGCATGCACAGAGACTGCAAGTCAACAAACGAATATCAAAAAAGGGGAGGGAGACCAAAAATCTTCAAGTTGCCTATCTGGTTATTATCAGGTCTGTAGACTCAGTGGGCACATAGTGCATATGGATATACTCTTCACTCAGGTGAGTTGCACTGTAAGCTGGTTCACATATAAAATATATTTCTAATAGCACACCTAATATTCTCTTGTTGCATCAGTTTCTTTGATCTTCTCTCTTCTGGTGATGCATGCCCTTTTATTCCTGATATTGGTTGAAATGTCTACAGACTAGAATAGGTCCACTGAACCACTGGGGATATAGTAAGTCATCCTCTATAGCAGGCCTGCACAACCCATCGACCACGGGTGACTGGTAGCCCATGGTGCTCTTAGAAGTCGCCCACCAGGTCCCCACCCGCCTCCCGACCCACTGCTAGTGGGAGGGTGTTTGGGAGGTTCCCCCCCTCACCCACCCATCTGGACGTTTGCTCCTGACTTTTAGCCTTCCCTTCCCTTCTGCCACTGCAGAGGCTCCGCTGTTGCCACCGCCAGCACAGGGGACTTGGGGGTGGATGGGCAGGCGGAACAGCGGCAAGAAGTGTGCGGCGAGTTTTGCCCGTCCCCCAAGCCCTGCATGCCAGCTGATCAGCGTAGGGGTAGGGGGAAAAGTTTAAAAGGCCAGGGCTGTTTAAACTTTTTTCCCCACCTGAATGCCGATCAGCTGGCGTGCACGGCTTCAGGCGGTGGGGAAAAGTGTAAAAACACGCCATTTCCCATGCCTGATTGGTTTCCCATAGAAATGCATTGCTTCAAACGAAAACGAAAAACGGAAGGGAACGAAAGGAAAGGAAAATTTCCGTTTTGTTCCATTTCATTTTTGATGGGTCAAAACAAAAAGCAAAAAATGAAACAAAAAATTCATTTCGTGCCCATCTCTAGTTCTGACAAGGGAAAATGAAATCTTTTACTTCTAAAACTGAAAGTGGTATTTTGTTTCATTACTTGATAGAGTGCCTGCTTGTGTCTTTTTATAATGTTTGATAACCTTATAAAATGATGAAACAGCATGTAGTTTTTCATTTTTTGCCCATTTCTGATTCAAACAGGCTTACTTGAGTTGGGAATGTGTGTTAGGCCAGATGAATGCCAAAGTGCTAAGGGGGGAATTTTTCCAAGACACAGACTAAATGACTAAGCAAGAACTCTACACCTTGAAACTATATATAACTAAGACTTTTGAACCAACACATCTAGGCTGCATTATCACATTTAACACACACAAGGGTTTTTAACAGAAACAGCTGCCATAAGGTAAAACAGGAAGGTGACCATGCTGAGCCACCAACATTTTATTTAAAAAAAAACACCTTCACTCTTCTTTTTCCACAAAAAATAAACAGGCATGGCTGATCTAAATCTATCACAGCTAGTTTGGTTCAAACTCATCTGCAACACTATTCCTAGTCATACTGTAATATATAACAAGTATTTTGGAGCAGCAGAAATATTTCTCACCATTCATCTCAGAAAAAAAAGGGAACAGTTCTACGGCTGGCTGATCAGAAGACAAAGCAAGACAGAAACCAGTATTTTATAGTGACAGGAGTGCAAAACCATTACAGCCCCTTTAAAAGCATTCCAGAGTGAATTGTTGCCATGATGAAGTTCATCATTTGAACACTACATCTTTTAAAACCAAGTAAACACATCATGCTAGGCTTCTCCCATCTCACTTTTTTTAGCTTACCTCAGCACCACATCAGTAAGTTATACTACTCTGAAAACATCTATTCACAGCTGGAGCTTGTTCTAGTCTGCAAGGGCTGTAAAAACGTTTTTTTCATCCAGAGTCAAAACTTGCCATTATGGCCTTCCATCCAGACATACTATTTCCTGTCTGACCACTGTTCACTTTGAAGCTTTTAACTACTTGCTCTGTGTTGTTACCTGGTGCTCCACTTTTGTTCATACACAGTAATTTTAGCACTCATATATCCTATGAATGCCACAATCTCTGTAGGTGTCCTGAGGCAAGCCGTTATTTCTTGGCTTCTGTTTCCCATCTGCAATATAGAAATTATCTTGACCTACTTTACATAAGAGGGTTCAGATCTACTAAAATGAATGTAGCTCATGAGTTATGAATGCTATAAAGCAGAGATGAGGCGAGTTACCTTTTCGCACTCCAAAATATCTACAGAATTCTATGACGAGAATGGTCATCCACTATGCTGCCTGTGGATTGTGCGAGTTGCATTCCATGCAAATAACATTTTCCATCTCTGCTGTAAATTGTTTACAACTACAGTATTTAGTATAATCAGAGTCACATCAAACAAGATGTCTCCATTATATAGCCACTTTCAGAAGAAAAGCCCTATATTTAAGTTATCTACAGAGCTTGAACTCTATGTACACCAGAATTTATCTGCAGATGTTAACCATTCTATTTTTTAAAAAATGTGTTCATGAGGAAATTCCTTTATCAATCAGTCAGGTTTCTGCTTGCCTTTTTCTGCTGTTCTGTTTTGTTTGGAAGTAAAAGGCAAGTCCTTGGTTGGGGTGGGACTATGAGGCAGTACATTCCTAAGGATAATGATGATGATGATGAT
>JAHTLZ010000122.1:23913356-23925927 GCA_023846285.1 Phrynocephalus versicolor | reverse complement strand
GTACTCTACACAGTATAGACAGTTTGAGTGACTTAAAGAAAGGACAACTTAATTTTCATCACAATAATTTGCTTTTTGATCTTTCAGGATACATGTTGCATCTTAGTCTGCTATAACTTTTTCTGTAGTCGGATTCCCATATCGTCAAGGGATCCATTCTATTATCTACCCTAAATGCCTGAAACAGCGGATACGAGGGACCCTTATATACATCATACAAGGGTACAAGACAAAGGTCACCAGGAAGTGGGATACAAACATGAGGGCACTCTTGTATGTTGTATATAATGAATAAATGAAGCCATGGATACCAATCCCACAGATAATCACTTTATTCAATGAGCCTAACATTCATATATGTCTTCATTGGATCATAGCCTTTAGTTTCTAGTTAAGTGACTTGATTACTACCCAAAGGTAGAGATAGAGGGCCAAAGAGACATCTCTAAGTGGATAAATTCCCCAATCTATAGGGCAGTGTTGGCGAACCTATGGCATGGAAATAATCCGTTCTACGCAATGTTCCGTCAAATGGAAATTATGTAGAGCGGATCCGGTTGGGGCACAATGCGATGCAGTGCATCCTGGGAAACAAAGTCCTTCGGGAAAAATGCGTAAAGTTGGTTTTTTACATTGAAAATTATGTAAAACAGTGCATTATTTCCGAAGGACTTCGTTACGTCCTGCAGAAATTACATAAAATGGGACGTTTTTAAAGCGAGATCTTCTTGTACTTGGATATACATCTTCATGCTGTGTGGTTCCTGCCATGTTGAAGAAAGAAAAGATTGTCTTAAAGGCATTTCATTGTTTCCAAAAAAGGAAAATATTTTATAATTCCCCCCAAGTTCTTTCAAGTTCTCAGTTTTCCTGTGGAAACCTCTGAAAATGTAACTTGTAGAAGAAAATAAGAGGGGAAACTATGTGACCTATTTTTTCATTCTTTTTTTATTTGGCCAGAAAATGTCTGCTCTATCACTAAGTAAACTAATCTAATATGTTTAGGTTCGAAGGATTGAACTGCAATTACAGTGGACCCTCATATAACAAATGGTTTGTATAACATAAAATTTGTACAACATAAAAATTCCGGAGATAGGGGAAATTTGCTTAACAGAATCACCTATGGGGCAAAACATAAAACATAAAAACATAAACACATAAACACATAAACACATGAAAATGGTCGCAATTAGGAATTACTCCATTTTCAAAGCATTCCTATAGGAAATTTGTATAAAGGAAAATTTGCTTAACATAATTTCAATTGGAACAAATTAATTCCTTTTTATACAAGGCACCACTGTAGTTCAAAGGAAAATATGCCTGTCTTATTATGAATGCACACTTTTTCTCAATATGTTCCTCTTCACCTTGCTGACCAACCTATATGTTTCTTTAAGAACCCATACTGAAATTAACAAAGCAGGCTCTGCTACTTAAAACCTATTCATAATGCCTTTATCCTTGATTGAAAATGTAGTTTCTCCCCTTTATTATATTGTGCAGTTTTCTTTCTCTTTTCTTTTTTTCTTTCTCTTATTTTCTTTTCTTGTCTAATATCTGTCAGGATTAATCTGCCTATTTTCATTCATCATTTCCCCCAAGTATTGTTTAATGGAATGGTAATTAATCTCTCTTATTGTGTAGAAAATAAAATATGTTACTTCATAAGTAATTTAAAAGGTAGCTAAGTGATATTAGAAATAACAGATGAGGCCCATGGCAGTCTGTTGCAAAGGATCTCAGAGCTGGGGAACCAGGGGAAAAGATGTTCCTTTCCTCTAGTCTATACCTTTTCTCTAGAGTTGACTGATCATGAAAATACCTTCTGTCCTTCTGATAAAGCTTGCCAGGCATTAATGAGGCAGATTGTCCTTGTTGGAAGTGTTCTCGGAAGCAGGAGTTACATGGACTGACTGATCTGTGCCCCATGAATTGTCTCTCAATGTGAGGGCTCTTCCCCATTACTTACTCAGCAAACATGTGTCCGTGTCTATAAAAGATGATAGAGAGAGATACAGTCCATTTCTGTGCATGGTTACTCAGAAGTAAGCTCTGTTGAGTTCAGTGGGGTTACTTCCAGGAAAATGCAAAGCAAAAAGCAAAGTGCAGCTCATACTATATGCCATCCCATAGTGCTCAAAGCTATTTGGAGGGGGTTTACAGTTTAATTATGCAGGCTACAGATTGCCCCCTCCTAACCCCACCAATACTTAATTTACTGGCTTTGGAGGGATGGGAGCAATGTGCCGTTTAACTTTTAGCCCTGCAGAGCAGGGCTCTTTTCCTTGTTCATGTGACTAACCAGGGTGGGTCCCATTGCAAACAGAACAAAAACTATCACTGCCAGGGAGCCTGCCCAGCGGGGGTGGGGTCACGCAGATGCATGTGCCTTAAAAAGAACCTTGGAGGGGAGGTTGCAATAACTTTGAGTCATCTACCTGGGATTGAATTTAGGTTGTAAGCAGAGTTATGTCTCCAGTACTGCAATTTAAGCCCTGTGCCATGAGACTGATACAGGAGTGCAGCTGGCAAACAGAACTGTAACTTAAAGGATGCACCAACCATAGGGGGTTAAACAGAATACTCTTCTGCTGCCTCAAAGATCTTCCAATGGAGTGGTTTGCGGGCAGAAAAATAAAAAAGAGGGTGTCAGAGATAAACTGGAGCAAACAGTGGGCCAAGTTTCTTTAGCCTTGTAATATAGCCACAGTTCTGTCACCAAATTAATCCAGAATGAGAATAGTCCTAAGGAATTTCAAACATTGCAAAGCTAAGAGGGGTTCAGATCAGCACAATTTTAACTACTGTAGAATAGTATCAACTCAGCAGCCCTTGGTCATTGGTAGGGTTGAGCTGCAGGTTGCATGTATGGATATGGAATATTCACTTAGAGGGTTACTATTGGCCATCCCTATATGACTGAACAGGGAATGATACTCTTTT
Source organism: Phrynocephalus versicolor (assembly GCA_023846285.1). Lineage (NCBI taxonomy): Eukaryota > Metazoa > Chordata > Lepidosauria > Squamata > Agamidae > Phrynocephalus > Phrynocephalus versicolor. Next base: position 23,922,978 of record JAHTLZ010000122.1, on the reverse strand, counting down.
TTTGATCAATCTGTATTAACTGGTGAGGCTGGACAGAGTGGAGCAGTAGTGCACTTAGGGAAATTTACACTTGAGACACAGTAAAAAAAAAAAGCTGTCCATAGGAAAGTGAATTTAATGTTGGAGATACCTTTTTTTCATCTTCATCTTTTGTGTTCCTTTTCCAGTGGAAGAGGCATTTTAGATCCTGCAAATGTATTTCCTCTCTCCCAAGCCTTTGAACTTGCTAAACAGAACCCTCTGACCCAGCACTGCTTACTTCTGAACTAACGTGTAAGATTTCGCTGTCAGGTTGCTGTCCTCCTGCTGCGTTCAGTTGCTTAACTTTTATATTAAAAATAATAAAAACATTATGCTTGTGCAGGGAATTCTGAAATTGCCTGTTTTTATTTGAAAAGGAGACAGCTGGGGCTGACATACCGCTTTTCTATTTTCACCACCACTTTTTCCTTTGAAGAAACAGCCTACAGAAAGAACAAATCAAGGCAAACACTTCAGTTGTCAGGAGAGTTTGCGTAAAGAAATTCTGAAGTTTTTTAGACAGGCTGTAAAATGACCAGAAGAATAGTGGATGCCTGTGAAATTGACTAGGAGTGATAGGGAAGCAAGATTTTTAATTGGCCTATGGGAGGAGTTGGGAAGGGTTTGCATTGTTGCTTGAAAATAAAGCTGTCCTCCATGTGCCCTTGTGCTTCAGACACTCTTCTCGTTAAATAAACAATCTGCTTTTTCCTTTGATTTTTGCCTGGAATTCTTGCACAGACTAACAGGGCAACCTTCTACAAATCTTCAAATGGTCCTGAAGAGCAGTTTCTCTAGAGGTCAAGAAGAGGGGTGTTTGGTGACCATGAGGTGTCAAGAAAAGTAATGAGACAACTGTGCACTTAGCTGTGTCTCATCCTCGTAGGAATGAAACATGGTAAGATACAAATTTTCCCAGAGTCATAGACCCCCTTCAGATATTAGTGGAAGTACTACACGTAGCAGAAGAGCAATTACTGGCAGCGCTCAGGTTTTGTGTAGATATTATTTAGTAAAAGTAAATCTTAAAATAAAATGTTATCATTTATCTTATGCCTAACCCTCTATATAAGGGAATAATAAAATAGAAAGTACCTTCAAGTATAAGAATTTGCTCACTATGGTAGGAACCATATTAGCAAAAATGTGGGAAATACTATGTGTTTGGGATAGGCTGATTCTGGTTTTTTTTTCCTGTCACAAACTGCAGTATTTTCCATGTATACAGTAAGACTATATTTTTGTCTAAAATGGTTAGACTAAAAATTGATGGTCGTCTTACACATGGCAGTAAGCTGAAGAGATAGCAGCGCAGTTGCAAAACTTCTTTTGGGTTTGGAAAGAGGCCGTCTTACACATGGAAAAGTACTGCATAATGAGAAATACAAATCATTATGGAGTCCCACTGCCCCCACCCTGTAGGCTTTCCTTCTCTAGTGGGAGCTTTCTACTTTTTAAAAATACAAATATTTCTTATTGGATTGGTGAGCAAGAGTTTTTTTTAAAAGATAAGGTGAGAAAATCAGTAATTGAGGAAAAAAGCCATTCTAAGGCATTTCCTTTGAATTGTTCCACCTACAGGTGCTTCAATAAAGTAGCAATAGCAGGACTTTTCCTATCTTCCTGTGTGGCCACTTAAATCAAAGAGACACAAATCTTACTTTCCAGTGAGTGAATTTGCATTTCCTTCACTGTATAGTCATGCCCTATGATCTGTCACCCCCACCCCCACTTCATGTTATAAGGAGTTTGAAAGGTAATTTAATAAACATTAGGTGAGTTTTAGTTAGAATGATACTTAAAATAAAACCAGGCACTGGCCTGGTGCTATCTCTTTCTACAGTCTGAAACTTTTTGTTATATCTTACCTTGTGTATGTTCTATGAAAACATTTTTAACTTGAAAAAGTAACAACTAGGGTCTCAAATCATAATGTTGTATGCATAGAACTTAGCATTTTTAAAGGATGGGAAAGTCTTTTATTGTGTAGATTCAGAGTTGAAAAATATATATCAAAGAGTAGCCGTGTAGCTACACACCCAGAGTAGCCATGTGGCTAGGTGGAGCAGTAAATAAATAAATAAATAAATAAATAAATAAATAAATAAATAAACAAATAAATAAATAAATAAATAAATAGTTGTAGTGAGTTTTTCAGTCTGTTTGGCTATGTTCTGGAAATTTTTCTTCCTGACGTTTCGCCAGAATCTGTGGCCGGCATCTTCAGAGAGAACTTCATCTCGGAGTTCTCTCTGTGCTCGGGGGTATAGAGTGAGTGAGAATATGGATTTTTTTAAAGTTGTGGGAAAGAGGAAACTTGTCCTATGCAGAAGAATAGGTGTTAGTCAATGTATTGTGATGAAGGGATTAAGAAGTTTTACTGCAATTAGGGGTGGCAGCAGTCCTTGTCTGTGGTTGATGGGGATCGTTAGCTGTTCTGTTGTGTGAACTGATCACTGTTGCTTGTGGCTGGGTGGGAATCATTGAGCTTTGACCTTTTGCAGACTGTAGTTTTCAGTACTGGAAGCCAGGCTTTGTTGATTTTTAGACTTTCTTCTTTTGTTGAAATTGTGCTTATGTTTGTGTATTTCAGTGGCTTCCTGTGTAGTCTGACATAGCGATTGATAGCATTATCCAGTACCTCTGTGTCCTGGAAGAGGATTTCATGTCCAGTTTGTTTCAGGGTATGTTCAGCTACTGCTGATTTTTCTGGTTGTTTTAGCTGAACAGGAGGAGGTGGAGGAGGAGAAGGGCAGCCAGGCTGGCGAGGACAAGGAATTTCTTCCGGTTACCCAGGAGCCAAATTGTAAACACCTCCGGAGAGTGAGCAAAAGTGAGGTGTTGGCACAGACTGGTTTACTTTGCCCCCCAGGTCAGACTCTCCTCCTCCTCCTCCTCCTCCTCCACCACCACCACCACCACCACCTCTTGGTCCTTTGCCCCCTCTTCTCCAGCCTTCCACCCCAAAACAGTGAAAGTGGGGGCTGCATTCCAACATCTGCACCTGTGCAGGAAGCCGACACTATGGCCCAAAGGGTGCAAAGTTCTTTCCAGCAAGATTGCTGCAGGTGGGATGAACACTCCCACTGGGCAGGGTGCCAGACTGGGCAGCGGGAGAGCATACCTTTAGTTCACCAGGTTCGCTGTGCTGCTGCACCTTCAGGCAGACCAAGCAGCTCGAAGGTGCTCTCTCCCGCCGCCCGGTGTGCTGAGCTGCCCAGTGGGAGTAGGTTAGTGCCAAGGCAAAAGCTATGTGGTGTGGCTTTCACCCCCAGCACCTCATCACACTCGCTGGGCAGGTTGGCAGCCCTTTGTGCTGCCCAGTGTTTGGGGGGGGGGAGTGTCGAGGCTAAAGGTTCTGCCTACCATAGTGGAAAATAAAGGGGATTCAGACTACAGTATTTTGTGGTTGCTATCCATTGGATTTGTTAGTGCAGTATGTAAAATATCAGATAGTTTCCCCCTTCAATTAATTAATAGCTTACACGTGATCTTTGATTTTTAAAAAATTCATTGAAGGAAGTTTATGCCATTAAAATGATCAAATATAATAGAAACTATGAAGACAAACCTGTGTGCCTTTTTGCTTGCCTTCCTACCTACATTTCTCCAGCCCAGTTTGCTGTTTTCTCCTTTGTTACTTTTAAATGTATTGTAAGTATCACATTTTCATATTAAATCATTATAGTAATTGAACTGGTTACGAAACTCATAAAGCTGTATTTGATTGGTCAGGACCCCCCCCCATGTCCTCTGGGGATTGGTTTTAAGTGTCCCGTTGATACTGAAACCATGAATAAGAGTGAACACATCTGTGCATGCTCACCCCCACATCATTTATAAAGGGGAAAAAATATAAAAATATCTCTCTGCATTACCAAAAGTATCTATGCATTACCAGAGGTACTACAGCAGTGGTGACGAACCTTCGGTACTCCAGATGTTTTGGACCACAATTCTCACAGTTCCTTGTCATTGACAATACAGGCTTGGAATTCTGGGAGTTGTGGTCCAAAACATCTGGAGTGCCAAAGGTTCGACACCATTGTACTAGAGGCTACCAGAGGTACTAGAGGACACCAGAAACCATGTGTTTTTCATTTACAAGTACAGTATTCATTGCATACTCCGGCTTCTCCTAGTGGCCAGCTCATAACACACGTGAAAGTGTTGTGTTTTGTCTTTTAATAGATTATTTTATTTTAGTATTTTAATCTTTTCAGACAGTGAATAAGTGGATCAGTAGATACTGGTTCCATGGATAAGGATGTGCTACTAAACATTGTTTCTGAATACCTGAAAAATGAGTCATTTTTTCTGCCTAATTTAACTGTAATTTAAATTTAGTTTTATTTAACAATTGTTCTGATTTAACACTCACTTATACGTTGCTGTCTTCTCTAGAGCACCTTGTGTATTTCAGAATTATACCTCCCATCAAATAGGCTAGTTTCCTGAGTTCTGATGCATTTTTGTCATTATAGTGATATATCGCTGGTTCTGATTATGTCAGGAAGCAACAACTATTTTTTTGATACCGTCGACCATGGTATCCTGCTGGATCGGTTTGCTGAGGTGGGGATTGGAGGCTCTGTGCTTAGCTGGCTTCGGTCCTTTCTTGGCAGCCGTCCCCAGCGCGTGCAGCTGGGGGATCAGCTGTTGGCTCCTTGGACACTCCATTGAGGGGTGCCCCAGGGGTCGGCAATTTCCCCCATGCTGTTCAACATCTATATGAGGATGTTGGCTGAGGTCATTGGGGGTTTTAGAGTCTGCTGTTATCAATATGCTGATGACACGCAGCTCCATCTCTCCTTTTCCACCTCTGCAGAGGAGGCAGTACGCTCCCTCGACTTGTGCCTGAAGGCAGTCATGGAATGGACCAGGACTAACAGGCTTAAGCTTAACCCCGAGAAGGCCGAGGTTCTTTTCTTTGGGGTGCTCTCTGTGCGGTACAGCAGCCCTCTCCCCAAGCTTGGGGGGTGCTACCCTCCGGCTTGCGGACAGGGCCAGGAATCTGGGAGTGGTCTTGGATCCGGCCTTATCCATGGAAGCTCAGGTGATGGCCGTTTCCAGGACCGCTTTTTTCCACCTGCATCAGATTGCTCAGATCCTCATGTATCTGGATGAGGCCTCCCTGAGAACAGCCATGCAGGCTCTCGTGATCTTGAGGATTGATTACTGTAACACTCTCTATGTGGGGTTGCCCTTGACCCTTGTCCGGAGACTTCAGTGGGTACAGAATGCAGCGGCCAGACTGGTGGTAGGTGCGCGTCGATATGACCAGATCACCCCAGTTCTGGCTCGGCTGCACTGGTTGCCCGTTGTGCTCTGGATAAGGTTCAAGGTCCTGGTTTTGGATTACAAAACCCTCCATGGCCTGGGATCTGAGTACCTGTCAGAGCGTATCTTCCAAAGATCAACTGAGATCCGGCCCACTAGAATGTCGCAGGCGCTCTCACTCTGAGTGGCCATGCCCAGGGAGGCGCAGAAATCGGTAACTCGTAACCGTGCCTTCTTAGTGGTTGTCCCCTCACTTTGGAACCATCTTCTGAGTGAGTTGCGCCTTGCACAGTCCCTGCCCACCTTTAAAAAGGCACTCAAAACCTTGCTTTTTAGAGAGGCATTTGGCGACCTTTAATTTTAATTTTTTTTCATCCTCTCCCTTAGAGCTGCTGTCTTGCCGATGTTTCTTCCCACTTTTTTCTTGGGTTTTTTTCCCTTCTTCCCTGCGTGTGTGCATGTGTTCTATTGATTTTATATTGTTTGTTTAGCCTCCTTTGTAAACTGCCCGGAGTTCCCCTGGGAAGACAGGCAATATAAAAATAAATAAATAAATAAATAAATAAATAAACTATTTAGCAATTTGCATAAAGGCATTTTATTTGATTTAGTCACAGAAGTGTTTTTTCACTGATGAATTCATTTTAATTTGCACGTTCATACAAACATATCTGAAGAAATCATATTTCATTTTTTCACTAAGGTAAATGTGCCATACCCGCTATTCTCTTCCTGTGTGAAAAAAGAGTATATCAGTTGCATTGTTTGCTGTGTTGCTTACTATCTACATTTTATATATTTTAATTACTGCCCAATTAATTTAAATGCCTTAAATTAATGAATATGTTACCAATCTGGTTAGCATATCCAATGTGTAAGTAAATAGGAAGACAGAGATTCAGTAGTTTGGAATATATTCACAAAACTATGGTACAGGAAAAAATTCTTCAGAACTTTTAAAGTTTGAAGTATAATAGTATAAAAAGCTATGCTATGGCACATTCATTGGTTTCTCAAAGTCATGAAAACAAAGTGCACCAGTAATTTCAAGAATGCTTATGATCCTTACAGTTGGTATGTAGGACATGTTTCAGCCCTCAGTCCATCCACCCTGGGAAATGTTTATGGAATGTTTCCTATGCAGAGAAGCAGCATATCTTGAGAAAACAGTACCTGTCATTTTGACACATTTGCCAGGCACTACAGAGCTCACCTCAAGCTATGATTTGCTCCTGTCTGGACATGCATTTGTAATTGTGTAGCTAGTTCACATCCACTACTATCTTTGTAATAATTTCAGCTTTGCAAATAATCTCAAAAAAATTATAGCCTGTTAACAAACACCCTGGTGTTGTCTTCTTTAGCCAGTTTGGAAATTAAAGCAAGGAGCTTCTTTAGCAGTACAGTAAGAACAATTACCTTTGAACAATTTAACATAAGAAAGTGCCTTCTAACAAGCACATTGGTGAAAGGGTGACCTGGTTCCTTTCTCCAGCCCTCTCTCTTGCTGTAGTGATAGGAAGCATGGCAACTTGAGAGGACAGACAGAGGAAAGATCATGGAAGCTCTTCATTCTCCATCAACTCACTCACTTTTCTGTGCGGTCATCTGTGGATGTCAGCTCAGTTTAAACAACATCATTTTGTGGCCTTTGATGACTGCCTTTGAAACAAAATCATCCTTGTGGCTGGATTACAGCAATGTGCTTTGTATGGGAATTTCCTTGAAGATAGACTGTTAAGTTGTAACATCATGCCAAATGGTACAGTCTGGTTGATAAATAAGGTGCTTAGATATGCAAGGCATTGCTGAGTAAACTATGTTAGTTATCAAGTCATCAACAAAGTCTTGTTATTAGACCTGATGCATTGGGATAGTTCTGGATGTGTTAACCTGAAAGACATCCTTGGCCTTTGCAGATCTATAAGCATTAGTAAGGTAATCTTGGAAGGTCTTGTTCAAAGTATCATGTTGGCTGATTATCATATATCAGTGACCTAGCTTTTTCTTACTCTCTTGAGTGTCTGTTCTCTCAGCTGTCATATGAGAAACATAGTTTGTTTTATGTTTAGTTGTTGACTGAAGCTGCACTTCCCTACCTCTTTGTTTTGAATTTTACAATGTTTAAGCTTCTATGCTGTTTTGTGTGGTCATTGGCTGAAATCCAGTAGCAAATCACAACTAGAATGGACTCATTGAACCCATGGAACTCAGGAGGGCTGACTTACCAAATTGTCACATATTCTTCAGCCTATTCTAGTGACTTATCAATGAATTCCAGCTGCTGGGTGAGCCTGAATTAACCCTGGTTTCAAGCACTTCACTATTTTTCTTATATATTCCCTCTTTCTCCCAGGGTCCTGTTTTGTTTAACATGAAATGGCTAGGAGAGGTTGTTATTTGTGGATCGGTATTATCAGTGTGCAGATGATACCCAACCCTATCTCAACTTTTACATCTAATTCCAAGGAAGCTGTTTCTGTTCGAAATCATTTTCTGTTGTCGCTAATGCATGAAGGTGAATAAATTGGAGCTTAATTCAGGCAAAAACAGAGGTTATTGTGGTTAGTTGGAAGGCAATAATAAATAAGGGATTTGTCTTGTCCTGGGTGGAATTCACAGATTTGCCATTTGGGTAGGCTCCTGGATTTGTCCCTGAGCCTGGATAGCCAGGTTTTGGTAGTCACTAGGAGTGTACTTGCACAGTGAAAACTAGTGTCAGCTGCATCTGTTCCTGGAAATATCTGATCCAACCACGGTGCCTTAGTTGCATCCTATCTGGACTACTATAACATACTGTCCATGGGTCTGCCTTTGGAAAGGGTTTGGAAACTTCAGCAGGTTCAAAATGTGGTAGCTGGTTTATTAACTGACCTTGACTGCAAGAATCAAGTACTTCCTCTATCACAACTGTTACAATGTCAGCTATTTCCAGACACAATTCAGAGTGCTAGTTTTCACCTATGAAACCTTAAACATTGTACAGTAGTTATTTATGTCACTTAAATGATACTGAGGATAAGTCTGCTTAAGCAGCTTTGTTGTCAACTGTATAATGACCTTTGAAGTATTTTGTATCCTGCCACCACCTTGCTCTTTTACTATTCATATCTTGGTCATTTTTAGTAACTAATAAGTATTACAGAGTGTACTTGTTTACGAACTCAAAGGCCTAGTTTCCCCCTGGACATAGATGTTTATAGTTGTGAACAAGCATTAGTCTGGAAAAAAATAAGCCTATTACTTCTCAGAGGATCACACAGTGAACCATAATAATAATAATTTCCCATGTATTCTCCTTGTGAAAAGAGTTTTGTGTTCCCTGAATTTAGGGATGCCGCACATTCTACTTAAGAGAAAAGTCCATATAAACAATATTTCAGTTTCTTTTATATTTTTCCTAAGTCATTTATTTTCTGTAGGCTGATATGTAGGTTATTATTTTCTGTAGGATAAATTATGCAAAATAGTAATGACTGTTGCACTGTTGTAGGGACTTTTAAGAATGAAAACTATCAGGGGATGTTTATATGTGGTTTTAAAAAGCAATCTTATGATTATTTTGTGTTTGCTGTATGTGCTTTGCTTTTCTGAGGGAAGGAACACTAATTTCCATAGAAACAGATTGTGCACATTATGGAAAAAAACCTTGATGAGGAAAAACTAGTGCTCCTTTTGCTTTGGTCTGGAGCCAAGGAATTAAAAAAAATAGCATTCCGTTTGCTTTGGTTTTGAGCCAAGGAACCCCTCATCTTGCTAAATCAAAACAGCCTTGACAAAAACAAGTAATTTTGAAGGTATTATTTGCATATCTTGTTCTGTGCATTGTGTCTTTGTGGGCAGCCATAATCATGTTCCAGGGAATCAGATGTAATGGTAAACAAAGGCTCCTGGACTTACTCAGAGACTCAGTTCATAGCCCAGTGGCTAATCGGCAGGCATGGTGAACAGAAGTTGTAGTAGCATCCACATGGCCGTGGCAACCATTCTGATATCTCCTGCAGCACCCAGGAGGCATTGTGTTGGCCAAAGGGCCAGAGTTCCCAAGTTAAGGGCCTGAGAGCTGTAGACATCAATCATTCTTGTCAATGCTTGTGGAATAGATAAGCTACTGGCTCAGGGTTAAGCCTCATTCTGAGCTGGAAATTCAATCTATCTACCTCTCTCTTGATTAGATATCCATCAGTCATGGGGCAATACATAGTTGGGAGAATCAGTTTTAATTGGGTTGTTTTCATCACACCTTTATTGGGCCTGTTGAAACTGGTGTTTTCTGTGTGTGTGTGTGTGTGTGTGTGTGTGTGTGTGTGTGTGTGTGTGT
>JAHTLZ010000122.1:23901387-23913346 GCA_023846285.1 Phrynocephalus versicolor | reverse complement strand
GTGTGTGTGTGTGTGTGTGTGTGTGTGTGTGTGTGTGTGTGTGTGTGACTAAATCAAGTTAGGGGATTCAGGATTTGGTAGCCTTATCCTCACTTAGGGGATTGGTAAGTTGGAGTTAAGGTAGCAGTGACCTTCCTGGCTTGAGAGTAGACTGCTAGAGTACAGCTGAGGAATAAAGCTGAAGCAGAACCCAGGGAGCTCTTGAGCAGAATAAGAGACCAGGGATAGCTAACAGGGATTTCATAGGGGAAAAATAGATAGGGTCTGCTGGAGGAATCGACAAAAGAAATTGGGAGCCCAAGGAGACAAAAGGCAGAGAGTAAGGGCCCTGCACTCAGCTTAAAGCTGTGTCCTGATTACTGCTGAGAGCTACAAGTAGCAACTGTGAGTTCTGGGAGGGCCTTTTGATTGCTGACTCCTAACAGAGTACAGCTGAAGGATAGAGCTGAGGCAGACCTACTGAACTTGTGACCAGGAATTTCATGGAGGAGAGACAGGTAGGGAAAGTCTACTGGAGGAAGGAACAGAAGAAAAGGGGATCCCAAGGAGGTAAAGGTGGAGAGTTATGTTCAAGGTAAGAAAATAAAGGAAAGGGCATTCATAGATAAACAGAAGCAAAAAACTGGTGAGGATTATTGAGGGTTGAGACACTTCAGTTGTGGTGGCCAGGCAAAATTTATTTGTCTTTCTACCTGAGTGTAACATGGTATACAACATGTGGCAAGTGCAAACTGGTGGCACTGTTAGAAGAAAAACTGAGAACAGCAAGTAGCCACACATTATAAAGACTATAAAGGAATATTGCCTTTATAATGGCTATATTCCTTTAAAGGTGATAAAGGAATATGAAGTATACATTTACAAAACTCTTGAGTAGCAGCAGCAGTCAGTGGATGCCCTGGAGATGGAAGTTCAACAAAAGAAGATAGAGAAGGAGAATGCTGAGGAGACAGTAAACATGGTGGAGAAAGCAGCATGGAAAAGTGTCACAATTAGGAGTGAAAGAAGACAAGCACGATCTTTATGGGTAGAACTGCAAAACTGCTTTCAGGCTCTTGATGAGGAGACTGGCAGACAGCAAGCAGACAGTGTCAAAGAGGAAACCTCACAAGAGTATATGAAGCAAAATGTTCTGCTTATATACTGCCCCATACCACTTCAAGTAGTCTCTAGGTGGTTTACAGTTTTAATTACAGCATGCAGGCTACACATTGCCCCCCGCCCTCCAGCAAGCTGGGTACTCATTTTACTGACCTGGGAAGGATGGAAGGCTGAGTCAACCATGAGCCTGCTACCTGGGATTGAACCCCAGGTCGTGAGTACAGTTTTACCTGCAATGATTGAATCTCAGCCAACCAGAGGCACTGAACCCACGCCCTACAAAAATATGAAGACAATTACCTTGAGAGGTGTTGAGTGCTCCTACACTGGAGGCATTCAGGAGAAATATAGTAGACAACCACCTGGTGGGTATCCTTTGATTTGTGTTCCTGCCTTGAGCTGTTCAGTGGCTTTGTAGGTCCCTTCCAACTTTGTGATTCTATGATTCTGCCTTCTCTTCAAGCAGCAGATGATCACATAGTGACAATCATTCTACAGCCATGATATGGTGTTGTCCCATCATTGAGGCTAGGAGAGTTCATCAGTTGGCAGGCAGGTTAAGTAATATATGAATCCATTTCCAAGTTTATTGAATTGTAACCAATACAGTTGGGGCCATTTAATTCCTACTGACGTTTAATGTAACGTAAAGTTATATTTTACTGCCCTACCAGAGCTCACTGCTACATAAGCTACAAAAAATGGGCATAAGGTTTTATTGTTGTTTTAATTATTTATTGTTGTTTGATATTTTTTAACTGTTTTAATTCCTTGATTGGAAGCCGCCCAGAGACCTTTGGGTAGTGGGCGGCATATAAGTTGTAAAAATAAATAAATAAAAAAATAAAAAATGAGTAAGTTTAAATGTTACCAAATAAAACATATTAGAGTTTTCCAAGAGTATCCAGGGAATGAGGATGTCAAGGTACACTGAACACCCATGCTGTTCTTTTGTCATTTAAACTATATCAGATATTAGTAAGATTAGCATAGGAGCCCCTCAGGGCTGTGTGTTTTCTCCATTTCTTTTTCCGTATATACTAATGATTGTACCTCAATGGATTCCTCTGTTAAAATAGTGAAGTTTGCAGATGACACTACAGTGATTGGCCTCATTCGAGACAATGATGAATCTGCCTATAGGCAAGAGATTGAACAACTAGTTTTATGGTGCACTCAAAATAATCTTGAATTAAACACCTGCAAAACTGTTGGAATGGTGGTGGATTTTAGGAGGACTCCTTCTATACAACCGCCTCTTATGATATCAAATAACTTAGTGTCAATAGTGGAGTCCTTTAAATTTTTAGGTACTATTATATCTCAAGATTTAAAATGGTCATCTCATATTAAAAGTATTATTAAGAAAGCACAACAAAGAATGTTTTTTCTGCGTCAATTTAGGAAGTTCAGACTCCCAAAAGAACTGTTGATTCAGTTCTATAGAGGTGTTATTGAATCTATCACCTGTTCCTTTATAACTGTCTGGTGTAGTTCTGCGACTAAGCAGGAAAGACATAGACGTCAAAGGATAATAGGAACGGCAGAAAAATTATTGTTACTAATTTGCCATCTATTGTGGAATTGTATACCACACAAGCTAAAAAGAGGGCAATGAAAATATATACAGATTCCACACATCCTGGACATAATCTATTTCAATTGTTATCCTCAGGGCGACGTTTTAGGGCATTGCATACTAGGACAACTAGATATAAAGATAGTTTCTTTCCAAGTGCTATCAAACTATTGAATAATTAATTTTTACTTTTTTTTCTTCCTTTTTAAATAATAGGTTATATTGTATTGTACTGTGTTTTTATTGTTGAATATAAAATTCTTATATTTCCTTTTATATGTGGAGAGCATTTTTTACCAAAACAAATTCTGGGTGTGTCGAACCACACTTGGCCAATAAAAGGATTCTGATTCTGATTCTGATTCTAATTTAGTTCCAGGCCTGCTAATTAATTTGGTAAATAAATTGAACTAGGACGATTCACACTTATTGTTCTTAACTTTAAACATTGTCTTTAATGTATTAATAACTGTTCTGTACTCATTGTCTCCAATGTTATATTGTCCTTCATCATTGTAAGCTGACTTAGGTCCTTTCCTAGGAGAAAGGTGGAGTAAAATATTCTAAATAAAATAAACAGTATGTATGTGAGTCGTTTGTTTCATTTGAAATGCAGCTAAATACCTTGTTTCCTAAACATCTGTTACATAGGTGACTCATTATAGGAGCAGCCGCCCTAAAAATTTGGCAAGTGAGCCCTGCCCCCCACCACCTCCAATAGTCAGATGTTGCCTCTGCTATCTTATAAGATTGTAAAATATATAATAGCTCCAATGTAAATGTAAATTCTGATGCTTTTTCTTGGAAAACTGACAGAATGGAAAACAGCTGCATGAGAATCATTATTTCAATACTGCTCTGCATTATATCTGTGGCTGAAGAAAGCAGAGACTGGATTGAAAAGCTGTGAGAATGGCATTTGACATTCAACATTCAAAGGAAACAGACAGATTTAGATTTATAAGATGATGTGTTAAATTTAAAAGGGAGTGTTAAAACAAAGACATATGTAATATCTGAACTTTCCTCAGCTCTGACAGAATTGCAATATATTAATTGGTTGGCTTTACAAACTAGAAATCAGCCCTGTTTCATATGCAAGCTTCAACTTATGTTTCATTTCATGTTTGTTAGCAATTAAACTTTCAATCTAAAGCTTAAAAAACTGAGATAAGAAAGCTAGGGAAACAAGTACGCTGATCCAGCTGGGTGTGTAGTGTGGTTGCATGCAGATGTACAATAATCTTAGTTCTTTTTCCTGCAGAGCAAGCAGTATATTTTTGACTGCAGAAATGGGCAACACGAGGATGGCTTATTACCTGTATTAAAATGGATGATTTATTACTAAAGGTAAAGAAGAATTTGTTTATTTTCACAATCACTTCTCTCGTGTCTTTGCAACTCATATTGCATCTGTAGTATTGTATCAAAGGGGTAAACCTGTATTTTACCTATTGAATTGGAAGTATTATTAGAGCAAGACTTTTCAATTTTTTATCTTATGTATTTCGATTTTTATATTATTGGCGGGGAATGAGATTTCAGTTGCTATGATAAACAGCAGCCATTATACACTGTGAAATGGAGATTGCAAAAGTATTTTGCAAAGTATACATCCCTTTGATCTGAAATATTTCTGATTGGGCTGATTGTTAGCCAGCCAATATAGTATACTGTTATTTGGGGATCATATACTCCAGTCCCCCTCCATTTACCATTATTCTTCTGCAACTGAGACTCAACAATTCATGGTTCCTGCAGGCTACTGGGTTGGGTTCTGTTCTTATTTGGGCCAGAATGCATTTGTTTTAGGGGGGTTGGACCAAAAAGCATTTTCATAGGGAGATTGCTGTTGGTTTTTAACTGTGTTCCCTTATCCTTCAATATTTACTTGGACATTGTGATAATTTACTGTTGTTACTTTTGTTGACGATTGTTTCAGTACACTTTTATATTGAATTCATTAGGGAGAGAGGATGATGGTCCTTTTTACTTGCTATCTTAATTCCGAGTGCTGTGGTTCAAGTTGTTTTTAAGGCACAGTAACATAAAACCCATTCGCCCACATTCATCATTCAACAAAACCCTATTATTTGCATACCTTAAGCTTGCACACTCCCCTTTATAGCCAAAACGAACTAGTGGAAACTTTGACTTGTTAATAAAGTGGGATTATAAATGTGATTGTTACTGGTTTCTTGGAACACATTATACTCTAAAGTGAATAGAGTTATTATGGATTTTGATGTAATGGGGAAACTGAGGTAGATTAAAATGGAAGCAAAAGTTCCCATTCACTTTGTCTTGGCTGTATTGGAGTAAGGCAGTGGATGTAGGAGTCCAGGAGGCCAAGGTTTCTTGCCTTCCACGCCCATAATAAAACTTAGGGGTGAAGAACCCTGACTGCCAGTTCCCATCAGCTCCATTCAGAATTTGTTGTTGTTTAATCGTTCTGCCGTGTCTGACTCTTTGTGACCACATGGACCAGAGCTCGCCAGGCCTTCCTATCTTCCACTGCCTCCCAGAGTTTGGTCAAATCCATATTGGTTGCATCGATGACACCATCCAACCATCTAATTCTCTGCCATCCTCTTTTCCTTTTGCCTTCAATCTTTCCCAACATCAGGGACTTTCCCAAGGACTCCTCTCTCCTCATGAGGTGGCCAAAGTATTGGAGCCTCAACTTCAAAATCTGTCTTTCTAGTGAACATTCGGGGTTGATTTCTTTCATGATGGATAGGTTTGATCTCCTTGCAGTCCAGGGGACTCTCAAGACTCTCCTCCAGCACCACAGCTCAAAAGCATCGATTCTACGGCGATCAGCCTTCTTTATAGTCCAGCTCTCACTTCCATACATCACTACTGGAAAAACCATAGCTTTGACTATCCTGACCTTAGTTGTCAAAGTGATGTCTCTGCTCTTTAGGATGCTACCTAGGTTTGCCATTGCTTTCCTCCAAAGAAGCAGGAGTCTTTTAATTTCGTTGCTGCAGTCGCCATCTGCAGTGATCAAGGAGCCCAAGAAAATAAACTCTGTCATTGCCTCTATTTCTTCCCCTTCTATTTGCCAGGATGTGATGGGACCGGTGGCCATGATCTTAGTTTTTTTTTTTTGATGTTGAGCTTCAGCCCATTTTTTTCACTCTCCTCTTTCACCCTCATTAAGAGGTTCTTTAATTCCTCCTCACTTTCTACTATCAGAGTAGTATCATCTGCATATCTGAGGTTGTTGATATTTCTTCCGGCAATTTTAATTCCGGCTTGTGATTCATCCAGACCTGCCTTTCTCATGATGTACTCTGCATATAAGTTAAATAAGCAAGGTGACAGTATACAGCCTTGTCGTACTCCTTTCCCAATTTTAAACCAGTCAGTTGTTCCATATCCATTTCTGATGGTTGCTGCTTGTCCCGCATATAGATTTCTTAGGAGACAGATGAGGTGGTCAGGCACTTCCATTTCTTTAAGGACTTGCCATAGTTTGTTGTGGTCCACACAGTCAAAGGTTTTGGCATAGTCAATGAAACAGAAGTAGATATTTTTCTGGAACTCTCTGGCTTTCTCCATAATCCAGCGCATGTTGCGATTTGATCTCTAGTTCTTCTCCCCTTTGAAATCCAGCTTGCACTTCTGGAAGTTCTCTGTTCACATACTGCTGAAGCCTCCATTGTAGAATTTTGAGCATAACCTTGCTAGCATGTGAAATGAGTGCAATTGTGCGATAGTTAGAGCATTCTTTGGCATTGCCTTTCTTTGGGATTGGGATGTAGACCGATCTTTTCCAGTCCTCTGGCCACTGCTGGGTTTTCCAAATTTGCTGACATATCGCGTGCAGCACCTTTACAGCATCCTCTTTTAAGATTTTAAAGAATTCAATTGGAATGCCATCACCTCCACTGGCCTTGTTGTTTGCAATGCTTTCTAAGACCCACTTGACTTCAGGGACATCCAGATCTTTCTGATATAATTCCTCTGTATATTCTTGCCATCTCTTCTTGATCTCTTCTGCTTCAGATAGGTCCCTACCATTTTTGTCCTTTATCATATCCACCTTTGCATGAAATGCCCCTTTAATATCTCCAATTTTCTTGAACAGATCTCTGGTTTTTCCTTTTCTGTTGTTTTCCTCTATTTCTTTGCACTGTTCGTCCCAAAAGGCCGCCCTGTCTCTCCTTGCTATTCTTTGGAAGTCTGCATTCAGTTTTCTGTATCTATCCCTTTCTCCCTTGCATTTTGTGTCCCTTCTCTCCTCCGCTATTTATAGGGCCTCGTTGGACAACCACTTTGCTTTCTTGCATTTTCTTTTCTTTAGAATAGTTTTCATTGCAACCTCCTGTACAAAGTTACAAGCCTCGATCCATAGTTCTTCAGGTGTTCCGTCCACCAAATCTAGTTCCTTAGATTATACCTGACTGGCCCAGTGGTCTTCCCAGTGTTAAAGATTTGTGGGAAGTCTAGCACAGATCATGTGGCAAGGGTTCCCATCACTGTGCTGAACCATCATCTAGTGCTGTGTTAAAAAAGAATTAGCCTTGACAACTGTTTTTGTTGTGTAGCAACACAACAGAATTTGGGCACTTTTATCACTTAAAGGACACAAAGCTTTTTTTGTTTGCTTGTCCTTCAACTGAATTTGGTGTGGTTTACTTTCAGTAGGTGTGCTTAGACTGTCACCTTTGATAAGCAGAAATATTCCTTTTCATTTCTTTGTATTGTGTACGGCACCTACGTTGTTTATAGATTTAAACATTCATTTCATGCCGATAGCATAACAGAAGAGGTCATGTAGGACCTTTTCATTTGGGACATAGATGTAGTTAGTAGAAAAGTCAAAGGCTCATATCAGGTCATTGGATACATCTCAAGTATTTCGTCTTCCTTTTCAGTAAATAAGGTGCTGACATCTGTTCTCCAGCTTCTGCATCACCATAAAAATGAGTGAAGTCCAAGCAATGGTAGAATTCTCTGTGGAGCTGCACAAATTTTATAATGTGGATTTGTTTCAAAGAGGGTAAGTACTACAGATATTCTGCACATCTATTAGATGTTTTGATGGCGTTGCTGTGTTTCTTTAAAGAATATGAGTCCTAAGGAAGAGGGTAGGCAAGGTCATAAAGTGGGATAAACAATTCTGATGCTACTGGATTCCCTCTCTCTCGTTAGAATTTCAATGTTCCTAACAGTGAACATGACCAGAAAAATGGCTGTAACTGGTGTATGGAAGGAGATGCTCCAGAGATCTGAACAACATTGTTTTGGACAGGGAATATAATTGTATTAATAATTATGAATCCAAAAATTAAATTAAATTAAATAAATAATAGAAGATCCTTGCTTGCATGCCCATACTTAGTCATATAGGGCCTTTTTACACGACCCCTAAGATCCGCTGGTCCCTTAAATTCGGACCAGAGATCTTAGAGGTTTGTCGCTCTTCCTTCCTCCCCACCACTCCGCACGTCCTGGCTGCTGGCTGCGTGAGGGGAGGGAGGGGGAAAAAAGCCTTTAAAAGGGACAAAAGAAAAAGCCTTACCTCTGGTGCCTGCTCCGAGCCCGGTCCGAGCTACGATTACTTCCTGGTTCCTCTTAAAGGGGCGGGAGGCAAAAGAAAAACAACAAAAAGAAGCGAGGAGAGCCGGCACTCTTCGCATCAAAATTTTTCACCCTCTTCAAGCAGGTACAAGAAAAGTGCGCTGGGTCGCACTTAGGTGGGCGGGGTCGCACTTAATTGTCTGCAAAGTCCATAGCTGGTGGGGAAACATTTTTAAGCTCCGGAGCTTGCAGCCATTTGCGGCGGAGTTTAGGGGTCGTGTATAAACGCCCATAGAGTGATCCATATAGAAGAGCTTTAGGTAGAAGCTGTTTAATCTTCTGGCTATGTTCATCGTTCTTGAATTGTATCCAGTGGAGAGCTGTGAGTGTATAAGTCCTCTATAATTGTTATATTAAGGACATTTTTAAACACATCATGAACTCTTGTTTAACTTCTGATCCATATTATTTATTGCCCATTTTTTGTAATAATGAAATTGGTGGTCAACCAGAGGCAAAACCATCTTTTATCTGGGATACAAATCAAAGGTCACAGATGCATTCTACATCTTTTTGCAGACAATGTAGCAGTATCAGTATCTCAGTAGGAGTAGGAACCCTTTCAGATTGATTACGGCTATGATGAGAGAGCATTGCCTCCAAGTGGCACACGAATGGTGGTATACTCCATTGAAATTATACCATATAAATAAAAATTTGGACTCAAATTATTGGTGAGACTTGAAAGAAATTCATACATATTTCCACTGGTAACATTGCCCTGCAATATATAATTTCTGAAAAAAATAGAAATATAACAGCACAAACTATGGTTATAAGTCCAGCACTGGGATTAATGAATTTATTCTTCAATTCCAATGCATTGCTTAGACCATAAAGAGCTAATTGCTTCTCTGTGTGCAGCAGCTAGGCAAACAATTGCTCAGTGCTGGAAAACAGCTGCAGAAATTTCAATGATTGTTTGGGAATCTTGGGTATGGAAATCAGCTTTGATGGAAAAACTCAGTGCCTACTCATATCGGAAATTTCAGAATTCCAGTATTCATTTTATAAAACCTGGATTTCTTTTATTTTATTTATTTATTTATTTATTTTATTTATTTTTTAATTATTTATTTATTTCTATTATTAATATTATTAATAATAATAATAATAATAATAATAATAATAATAATAATAATAATAATAATAATAATAATAATAATAATAATTACACTGATTACCTTAGCAATCCCCTCAGCTGATCATGCTGGTTTATGGAACAGTGTACTGTATTATGTTAACCAGTAAAGTAATTTAACATGTTTAGCGTTGATTTTTTTGATCATTCATAAGTATTCATGGTTTTTTTATCTTATAAAATTTTATTTTTTGAAAAGGCATACAGCATAGTTGTTCTGGCTCTAACTCTTCTCTCCTCAAACAGCTTGCTCCTATATTTATTATTTATTTATTAGATTTATATACTGCCCATCTAGCTACGGGGCCACTCTGGGCAGTTATCTGATCTCCCATATGTATAAGAAGAAACGAGGCCTTTGGAGTTATGCCTGAGAAATCAACTTTTTGGAACACTTCATAGAAGAAATGAGAAGAAAAGTCATTACACATGTGCTAATCCAGTCATCCAGTCTGTTCTTGGACGACAACTCTCAGAAATCCTGGCTAGCAAAACTGTTGGTGAAGGATTCTGCATTTTTTGTCCAAGAACATCTGGGGACCCAAAGTTGGAAACCACTGTAGCTAAATCAGTTTTAGTTACACTAATTCAGGCGACACATTAGCCAGTCCATATGACACATCAATCCAGAGAACTATATTTCAGAGAACTTTCATATAGTAGTGGCCAAAATTATGGAAACCTTTTGGGAAAAGTGTATTTTTGAGGTTTGATGGCTAATAACACCACTTATTTTTGGAGTAGTGCCATAAAATTACATATCAATGGAAAGATAATTTAATCAAGAATGTAATACAATAACTTTTATGAAGGATTTGCTATTAGAATAGCAGTTATAAGAAGAAAAGTGAAAGACGTAGAAAAAAACAAGAAATTTTTCACCATAGAAAAAATGAGATACAGTGGACGCCCGACTTACGTCCTGCTTGACTTGCGTCATATTTGACTTGCGTCCACTAGGGG
Organism: Phrynocephalus versicolor; assembly: GCA_023846285.1. Classification (NCBI taxonomy): domain Eukaryota; kingdom Metazoa; phylum Chordata; class Lepidosauria; order Squamata; family Agamidae; genus Phrynocephalus; species Phrynocephalus versicolor. Next base: position 23,902,970 of record JAHTLZ010000122.1, on the reverse strand, counting down.
GCTGTTTGACTTGTGTCGCGGGGCTCCGACTTACGTCTCGGAGCCCCGGCGCAAGGCCCCGGAATCGGGCGGCAGCCGGGACCCTGCCTTTGGAGGGAGCTTGGGACTGGCCTCGGTGGGGGCTGGCCTCGCTGGAAGCCGCCGCCGCCACCGGAGGAGAGGAAGAAGGGCCGGGAGCTCCTGCTTTCTTCCTCTCCTCCGGTGGCGGCGGCAGCTTCAGCGAGTCCAGGTCCGAGCACCCGGAGCTGGTCCTCGGCCTTGCCGCAGGAGGGCTTTCCAAGCCAGGCTCCAGGTCCCCAATGCGGCAGCTGAGGCCACCAGTCGCCGAAGAGGACGACGAGGAGGAGGACGGCGCCGGGGGCGAGGACAAGGAAGCGGCGGGGGCGGCCGAAAGGTTCCATTGGCCGCCAGCACGAGTGAAGGGGCCCCTCCGCCGCCGGTTCCTCTGGCCACCCCAGCCCCTCGCCTCCTCCGCCGCGACTAGCCTCCAAGCATTGCATCCGCCACCGTCGCGGCGGGGGCGGAGGTTTCTTTGCCTCCTTCCAGTGGGCTGGGTCCGGGCGGGGGTCCTCCTCCTCCTCTGCAGCTTCCTTCTGCGGTGCCGCTGCAGCTTTGGGTGCCAGCCAGTGGCACACACACCTCCCCGGGGAACCTGGAGCCCAATTTCATCCGTCCCTGGGAAACTAGCAGGGGAGGGGGAGGAAACCTGGGAAGAGGCCCCAGGGGAACAGGGTGGGAGGGGGCACGGAGGGAGGCAAAGAGAAGCCAAGCAGCCTCAGATGCGGGGGGGGGTGTCTGGGAGGGTCTCGTGGGCCACTCAGCCTCCCTTGGTAGGCAGCAGGGTCTCTCTCTCTCTCTCTCTCTCTCTCTCTCTCTCTCTCTCTCTCACACACACACACACACACACACACACACACACACACACACACAACTTTCTATCTCTCTCACACACACTCTCTCTCACTCTCTCTCTCTCTCTCTCACACACACACACACTCTCCCGCTCTCTCTCTCTTTCTCTCTCTCACACACACTTTCTCTCTCACACACTCTCTTTCTCTCTCTCTCTCTCTCTCTCTCTCTCTCTTTCTCTCTCTCTCTCTCTCTCTCTCACACACACACACACACACACACACACTCACTCACTCTCTCTCTCTCTCATACACACACACACGGGGAGAGGACTGTGCCACTGCCACCCCTACACACACACACACACACGGGGAGAGGACTGTGCCACTGCCACCCCTACACACACACACACACGGGGGGGGGGCATCAGGGGCTCCCTGATCGCTTCACACTTGGCCTGGCCCTGGGGCTGCACCCTAACCTTTCTGCCTGCCAAGGTCCCAGCCCTTCTTCCTCTCATCCTGCGGCAGCTTCAGCAAGGCCGAGGAGCTCGAGGCTGGCCTCGCTGGGAGCTGCCACCACCGCCGGAGCGCAGCGAGCACCGGAGCGGGCCAGCCTTCCTCCTCCTCCTCTTCCTCCCAACCAGGCCGAGCTCTGCCTGAGCGAGCGCCCGGCTCTGCCCCGGGCTAGGCCTGCTTCTCCCCGTCACTTTCTTCCACCTCTCCCTGGCA
>JAHTLZ010000122.1:23852650-23885474 GCA_023846285.1 Phrynocephalus versicolor | reverse complement strand
TTATTATTATTATTATTATTATTATTATTATTATTATTATTATTATTATTATTATTATTATTATTATTATTAACAACTCCACTGGTGGGAGGGCAGGGAGTAGATTATTGCTACTTGCTTCTTCCCCATGAGATTCTGTGGCCCCTAAAATAACCTCTAACTTTCTTTTTGTGAGAGTTGCTACCATAGTCCCTTCTCTAAACTGAGAATTTGGATTTGTAGATGTTCAGATCTAACTGGTACTTTATTTTTGCTCATGGTTCTGGAGACCTATCATCCCATTCCCTTATTTTTAAGGTAACCATTAATGAGAACTCACTGCCCTGATCCTTTTAAACAAAAATGATTTTGCCAGTAAACTCGGAACTTTTTAATTAGCAGCGTGATGCAGTTACTGCTGTCAATAAATTGAAATATCAGAAAAGTTTAGCTCGCTTTTCAGTGAGCTATGGTAATCCAATGGCTTGGCTATTAATATGGTTACATTTTAGGACATGATGTTCCTGCCTTGGATCAAAAGGTAACCATGGAATGGTTCAAAATGGAACATCTTCAAAATGCCAAGTTACTATGGTTCTCCCATGTCCGGTCCAAAATTGTTAGGCAAACCCTTTTATTTGTATATACAGTACAGTTGTGCCCATGTTGTTAAAGATAAAATGTTCTTCAGCAAAGAATGTATTATTAGATGATTTCTAAGGATATGTAATTCATTTGTGCTGTGATGAGAATTGATTTTCCAGCTCTGGGTTATCACATTTTGATAGCATTATGCTAAAGTTTCTAACTTGGGTTGAAATCAATTACTCACTGCACTTTAATGTACAGTAATAAATTACTAAACGCTGAATGAATGCAACTGGTTGAATGCAACCTTTTTGGCTGATCCTAACTGTAGTTAAGTGTAACCCTTAGTTGACTGCTTTTATTCATTTATTCATTCATTCATTCATTCATTCATTCATTTACTCATTTACTTATTTACTCATTTATTTTGTCATTTACTTACTTATGTATTTAAATTACCACGCCTTTAGTGCTGAAGAACTATTCTGGGCAGTTCACAAACAGTTAAACTATGAAGAATAGTAAATCTAAAAACTTAAAACAAATGGCAAGATCCAGAGTTCAGGAAGAAACAAGACTGGAGGAAAGAAGTTCAGCCTGGGTCAACATGAAAGGCCTTCCTGAAAAGTTGTTTTTAACTTTCTCCTAAATGAATATAGGGAGAGGGGCAGGCATTGATTCAGTAACGTTAGCGCCTCAGCTGAGAAGGCCTTATCTCTGGTAGATGACTAAAAACGTAAAAATGCCTTAAGAAAATATGTGAAGTGAATCCTAGCTTTCTTTTCTTCATAGTGAAACCTCATGTCCCGTACTGTTTTTTTTTTCAATATTAAAAGCAGTTTAAAGAAAATATATTAGGCTGGAACAGCAGTACAGCATCTGTAAGAGAATAGGATTCCTCTGTGCTTTCTCCCAAATCAGCTGTGAGGGATTAGGAGACCCTCTGGAACAGTTTTCAGGCATTGTGTAGGGCTGCAGAGGAAGGACAAAGCAGAAGTTCTCTAGCACTACATTGAAGTTCAACTATTGAATAGCTGCTTTGGGGAGGGACTTGAATTTCTTTTAAATGCAAAAAAAAAATTAATTGAAAAATTAAGTTGTTTAGAAAATTATTTGACAGGAACGTGGGAATGGTTCGTACTAGAGTCTTGTGGCATCTTTGTGATTCTTTACATTTATCTGGTGCAAATTTTCCACATTTTCAGTCACAAACAGTAACAACCCAAGGCTCGCCAAAGTCACTGCTATTCAGCATAGCTTTAACTAGAATTTGACCTAGGTAAGATGTATTTGCATCTCTACTTTGGGATTTTATTTGGAAAGAAAACAAGACATGTGGCAAATGGAGGGGGACACCGGCTTTACTTAAGTGGGCCCCTTAAGTGAGTCTTTTCACCAGGCCTAGAAATGATACAAAATAAATAAAGAATAATGAATTGCGTGCATTTGCTTGAGAAGTTTATCTGTTGGAAAAAAACACTTTAATTTTGACTAGAGATGTGTTTCTTTTTTTTTCTTAAATATTTATTTCACATAATATGAACAAGCAAATTCAGCAATGTTAAGAGCCACTTTAGAATATTAACACAAACCAGAGTCTATGGTGAACAATACCTGTCCACTTATCTATTGCTAATACAAAGGTATTGGTGATTCCACACTTGAACAGCCATCTACAAAACTTTCAGATTTTGGAGTCACTATCTAAACATCTTTATATCTATTTTGCCCCTTGTTCATTTGTCTGCTTCTGGGCCCAATTATATATCATCTTCCAGCTCTCCTTTACAAAATGTCTTGGGTGGTCTCGCAACGCCTCTGAGAGCATATCCAGTTCTGGAATGTCCAGTATCAGGAGTTCAACCTTAGTTGGTATTTCACTTTTTTTCCACTTCTGGGCCCAGAGCAGTCTCGCTGCCGTATATATGTACAAGAGAATATATTTTATTTTATTTTTTGTCAATAATCTCTGGCATTATATTCAGCAACAACGTTTCTGGTCTAAAGTTCAATTTAATTTGTACAATTTCTTGTGCCACTTCCCATCTCTGTTGCCAGAACTTCTGAGCTTCGTTGCATGACCACCATGCGTGATAGTAAGTCCCTGGGTTCTTTCTGCATTTCCAACAAACCTTATTTGACCCTTTTGACATTTTGGCTAGTTTTACCAGAGTGAGATGCCACTTGTGAAACATTTTAAATATATTTTCTTTAAGACTAACAGGTTTAATTAATTTGTGACTATCTTTCCACATTTTAGTCCAATCATCAATATCGATATTATATTTAAAATTTTGAGCCCATTTAATCATTCCCTCCTTCACCCTTTCATTCTCCAATTCATATTCTAATAAGTATGTGTACATTTTTGATGATTTCCTCATTTGTATAAATCCACAGTTCATCCACCTGTGTTCTTCCTTCAAAGAAACCCATACATTTATCTTTTTTATATCTTGATTCCAGTTTTGTCATTGACCACCAATCTGTTGCTAAACCCAATTTCTCAAGTTCTGTTTTATCTTTCATCTCCTTCTCTATAGTCAACAATTCTTGGTAAGTAAGTAGTAGCCCCTTTGGGTTTATTGTTTTTAACGTGAAGGCCTCTATAGGTGCTACCCACTCAGGAATTTTTTTATAAGTCTGCGTTTGAAACTTTTGCCAGACTAAGGAAAGTGCTTTCCTTATTATATGGTTTGAAAAATGTGTCTGCTCCTTGATTCCCCCGTACCACACATATGCGTGCCAACCCATTCTTAAATCATAGCCTTCTAGTTTTAATATTCTTTGGTTTCCAAGTGTTATCCACGCTTTTATCCAAACCAAGGTGCAGGCTTTATAATATAGTAACCAGTTTGGCAACCCCGTCCCTCCTCTGTCTTTTAAATCTTGTAATATTTTGAGTTTTATTCTTGGTCTTTTTCCTTTCCAAATAAATTTTGAGATCAGTGTGTCTAGGTCTTTGAAGTATTTAAAATTTAGTATAATTGGTAGGTTTTGAAAAAGGAATAACAATTTTGGGAGGACTGACATCTTGATTGTTGCGATTCGACCCATCATTGATATTTGCAGCTTGACCCAGTCATCCAGATCTCTCTTTATTTCTTTCTGCATTGAGAGATAATTTTCCTTCATCAAATTACTTGGTTTTTTTGTGATCATAATCCCTAAATATCTTATTTTTTGGACTTCCTGAAAATTTGTTTTGAGGCTGAGTTCCTCCACATCTTTTTTGTGCATATTTTTAGTCATGAATTTTGTTTTTGTATAGTTTATTTTTAGGCCTGCCACTGCTCCAAATTCTTTTATTTCTTCTAATACTTGTTCAATACTGTGCAGGGGATTATCCAATATTACTACGAGGTCGTCTGCATATGCTTGCAATTTATACTCTTCCCCCTTGATCTTAAGGCCTCTAATTTCCTTATTCCCTCTTATTTGTCTATTCAGAGACTCAAGGGTTAAGACGAATAGTAGAGGGGAAAGTGGGCACCCCTGTCTCGTGCCTTGCATGATTTGGATATTTTCCATCATTTGGTTAATCACTTTGATCTTCGCCCTCTGCTCGGTGTAAATAGTTTTAATTGCTTGTAGAAAAGGTCCATATGCCCCCATCTTCTTTAACTGCAGGAGCATAAACTCCCAATTCAAATTATCAAAAGCCTTTTCCGCATCTAGGAAGATCAACATTATTTGCTTCTCTGGGTGTTGTTCATAGTATTCCAAGATGTCTATTATTGTTCTTATATTTGATGTTAGTTTTCGTTTTGGGATAAATCCTGTTTGGTCATCATGTATCATTTCTGCAAGCACCTTCTTTAGTCTTGCTGCCCAGATAGTTGCATAAATCTTATAATCAACATTTAGAAGAGAGATTGGCCTGTAATTTTTAATTTCTTTTTTCCCCGTTCCTGCTTTGTGTATCATTGATATGTGTGCTTCTTTCCATGAGTCTGGGATTTTGCCGTTTTTTCCAATGTATTCCACTAGTTTTTTAAACTGTGGGGCTAGAGTTCCCTCCAGTCCTTGATAAAATTCCATCGGGAGACCATCTGGTCCTGGCGCCTTCCCCTTCTTCTGTTTTTTCCATGCCTCTATAATTTCACAAGTTGCTATCGGATTGTTTAGCATCTCTAGGTGTTGGTGACTGAATTTCCAGCTCCCTATCTTGTCTAAATATTTCCACTGATCTTCCTGCTCAATTTCTTTTTTATATATACAAAAAAGGAAAGAAAAGAAGAAACAAGATCAAGATCTCCTAGCATCCTTAAAGGAGGATGAACAGGAGCTTAAAAAAAGACCCTCAGCCTCCAACCTAAAAAATAAAATAAACATTCTACAACACAAAATCCATTTGCTGGAACAAGAAGAGATGGCAAAAAAAAATTGAGTTTGCAAGGCAAAATTTCTTTGAAAACGCGAATAAACCAGGAAGATGGTTAGCATATAAAATCAAAAGAGAGGGGGGAAAAACAAGCATTGGCACATTAGAAAACAAAGAAGGCCTGGGAACACATACACAGAAAGAAATCGAAAAAATAATACAAGACTATTACATAAACCTGTATGACTAGAGATGTGTTTCTGAAAGAATGGCCAATGTTGTTCGGATTTTTAAAAAATGATTTGGAAAAACCTCTGGCCCTAAAAAAAAATCTTTACTGTTGAGTGCCATAATTAATTTAAAATAAAGAAACATGTCCCTTTTTGATCATTTAAATTGATACAGAATTTTTCTTCTTGTATATTTTAATTCTATTGTAGTCTGAGATCCTGTTGGGTTGGTTCTTCTTACACAATGAGAATGATGCCATCGTCAGCAACAGATTGCTGTTTATTAAAGACTTCTCTTTTGAATTTCATTTTGTATATTAGTTTGTCTCGTGGTGCAAAGGGTGTGAACTCCAAAATAAATAAAAAGAAGTATTTCAATTAGCTTCTATCTCATGAGGATGAAAATGAAGATGGGGATGATGATATCATTCTTTTTATGGAGGTGGAGCTGTACAATAGGATTTTTCTATGATTAGACAAGATGAATTCTTAATTTTTTCTTTGTACACAGATCCCTAGATACAGTAATCCTGTGAGTCTTCTGTACTTAAAATTGGGATTTGCCTTATGCAAAAAGTCGTGTCTAAGATGGCCTTCTTTAAATGAAATAACTCATCTGATAATAGAGATTTTAATCCAGTTGAGCATATTGCTATGAGAAGAGGGGACTGCCTAACCCCCTCATAGTACCCACAAACACCACCTATGTGATTTCAAGGTCTAAAGAAAGTAAGGATACTCAGAAAAAACAAACAAATTTTCCTCCACTGCGCATCTTATGGAAAGCAGGATCCAAGCTAATATGTGGTGATGACACCTTGATTGATGTCTTACTATATTTCCTATCCTCCAGCTCCTAAACTGACATTTTTAAAAATGAAAACACTTGGCTTTTAAATGAAAACTCAATTGATTGATTTCTCCCATAAGGATTGGTGAATTGGAGCTAGTCTAATTTAATGCTTGCACATTTTCTTCATAAAGTTTCATTTCAGTGCATTGCTTTTTGAAAGCTTGTCTATGAAGTGAATTGAGAGATCTCAGGTGAAATTTTTCTGTTGAAAATCAAGGCCATATTTTGCCCCCCCCCTGCTTTAGGAAATACAGTGGTACCTTGTAAGACAAATGACCCATAAGACTAAAAACGTGTGAGACGAATGAAATTTTGGGGTATAGGCATGTCTTGTAAGACAATTCCACCACCCCCACCCCGGGTTAAACTCATCTTACAAGGTACCATTGCAGATTGAGTGCTGCAGACCAAGCAGTGTGCAACATCCGATCCCCGGCATCGGGGGGAGGCTTTCTGAGGGAAGCAGTGGTGGCAGCAGCAGGGCTGGGTGGGGATCACTGTGTCCCTGTTTTGCCCACCAACTTGGTGGGCGAGGGAGGGACCCAGTGATCCCCGCCTAGCCCTGCTGCCACCGCTTCCCTTGGCTCACCTCCATTGCCAAGGCTCTGAGCGAGAGAAGTGGCGATGGACCACCGCAACCACCACTTACGTTGTAAACAGCTTAGGGTGTCAAGGCAAGGATCACTGGGTCCCACCAAACTGGTGGGTGAAGCAGGGACCCAGTGATTCTCTTCCAGCCTGGGCTGTTTGCGGGAGAAGCTTTTCCCCTGCCTCAACCCAGCAAAGAAGAGGAAAAACTAACCTGCTTTGCTAGGTTCACCGGTAGTGGACGGCTTCTCCTGCATAGCCGACAGACAGCTTGGAGCTGTCAAAATCAGCCGTCTGTCAGCTGCAGGGGGAACAGCCTTCTGCTGTCCGGTGATTAAGGGGGTTTGGGATAGCCTTCCTATAGGAATGCATTGAAAAGCTATTAATCTGTTCCCTCTGGAACGGATTAATTAGCTTTCAATGCATTCCTATGGGAAACTGCATTTTGCAAGACAATTTTTTTCTGTGACACATTGCCACTTAGAACAAATTAAATTCGTCTTATGGGATACCACTGTACATAGATGACATTCAGAGCGACATATGAATTGAGTTTCATATTCGCTGTTGCTTTTTATAGAAGTAGCCACGTGAGCCAGTGCTAGCATCCCCCAACAAAAGATAGCTGAACAAATTACAGTGGTACCCCGACTTAAAGAGCAGCTCAACTTAAGAGCAATTTGATTTAAGAGTGGAAAATTGTTGGCATTTTAACTGCTGCCTTCCAAATTTTAAATATGGTCTGCTCGACTTACTTTTTTTTATTTTGTAACTTATTTTTTTAATTTTTTTAGATAGGTACCCTGACTTAAGAGCAGTTCGACTTAAGAGTATGCATTTGGAATGGATTAAATTCGTAAGTCGAGGTACCACTGTAATAGCAAAAAATGTAGTTGAACCTAACTGTTGTAATTTCATGTGACACTGATGCATTGGACTTGATCTACAAAAGCTGCCATGGAAATCTAATTGTCTTCAAGATGCGACTACTTTTTTGTTCTGTATGTTTTGTTCTTCTTCTGAGATATTCGGCGCTCCTTCATGCAAGTTTAAGCCCCATTCATTTCAGTCTTTGACTTGTACAGTGGAAAGCTGAAACCACTTAGAGCTCTTTGAGCAGAACATTCTGTTGTAGCAACAGAAAATAAGCCTTTGTTTCTGAGGATGAATCAACTGGGTAGTCTTATTTTGTGATTTATAACACATAGTTCAAACTTTAAAGTACTAATTTTATATGCACTCTGATATTTTCAGAAAACATAGATGTAGATGTAGAAGTACGCCTGACAGAACTCTGTGAAGACCTAAAGGTATTTTCTCCAACTTAAATAAATGTTACATTATTTTTCCTGCATTAAACCTAGTCTCCTCTCTCCTCTCACCAAAACTAGCCATTTTCTATAACTGAACTTTCTATGGTTTAAGTAATTCTAGGCCTGGTGTGTCTTATTGATAGGAAAGATACTTTGGTCAACATAACATACAGTATTTAGATTTCTAAGCTTTTGACAATATTTCTTACCAAAATTTACCTATAAAACCCCAATTCATGACCCTACCCATTAGTTACCCTATATGTGTGAAACAATAAAAGATATATTTTTAAAAAAACCTTCTGATCAAACTGAACAGTCAGAGGGCAAGAGAACGGGCATTCTTATAGAGACATCTGATTAAGAGTAGAGGGCATAAATAAATGTTCTTCTCATCATAAAGGAAAATAACTCATTATGCTGGAACTGTGTACAGTTTCAGTTTATTCATACACCTATCTAGAGGCAAACAGTGGCATGCTGATTTGCAGATGACACCAGATTACTTAAGATAATAATAAAAAAATACACACAGATTGTGAACAGAACTAAAAGATATTCTCAACTACTAGGGCATTCTCCCCTGGGGGTGATACCACGACATCAGGAAAGACATTTGTAGTTTTCAAAAATGTATTCTTTCATAATATACATTTTTCTGCCCATCTGTAAAACAGGAACTGACACAGTTTAAGGATTTTTAAGAAGTTTTAAGGGACAAAGTTTGGTGGGATATGACATTTTAATATTTATGCAGAGGCCCATGGATTTTTTGAAAACAGTTCTGTAGCAATGCTGTTCTATAAAACATCTGTTTAAACACCAAACTCATACTTGGCAAATGAGATTTAGTGTGAGTGACAACTTACAGACATCAGGGCATAACGTATCTATATTAGTGAGCACTGAGGGAGCTAATGCCATTATGTGAGACAGTTCCACTTATGTGGGAGTCACCAAGGGCAGAAAGGCTGAGATGGCAAGTTAGGTACAGTAGAACCTTGACTTACGTGCCGCTTGACTTGCGGCATATTTGACTTGCGTCAAGAAGGGGCCTGTTTGACCTGTGCCGCTGGCTCCGACTTACGGTTTGGAGCCCCTGCACAAGGCCCCAGTGTAAGGCGTTGGCGAGGCAAGCACCTGGAGTTGGTCCTCAGCCTCACCGAAGCAGCTGCCGGTGGCAGTGAAAGAAGGGTCTCCTGGTCTGCCGGCAAGGGAGGAAAAGAGAGAGGGTGGAAGGGCGGGCGAGCGGGGAGCTCTCCTCCGCCCCCGGTCCCACCCCTCAGCGTGCTTTCCTTGACCTGGGGGCTCAGCTTGGATGACCACCCCCAGTCCCCACCTTCGCTCCAACGGGAGAGGCCCCCCCCCCCCGACCGGAAAGGTCTTTCCTCCACCTTTTCGGAGAAGAAGGCTGAGAGGGAGAAGGGGGAACCCCTGGGCTTCCTCCTCGGAGGTACAAAAAGCCAGATCGAGGAGGGAGGGCAGGTGTTCGCCTGTTCAAGGGCTCCAGAGACCAAGGAAGGAGCCGGGAACAATCCGAATTGACTCTCCCCAGCCGGCCGGAGGCAATGGGGGGGAGGCACCTGGGTGTCGCCGTCACCTCGGCTCACAGGTCCTCTATCTTGTAGGGAGGGAAGCGGTCCCCTTCTCCCCTCTACAGCTCCTCCATCAGCCCGGCCAGGGTGGCTTTGCCTCCTGGTGACGGCAGGGCAGAAGAGGGATGGCGTGCTTGGCAAGACAGAACGGTGGCGGCGGAGAAGGCGGAGGGGAGAGAGCGCAGGGAGAGAAGCAGGGGTGGTGGTGGTGGGATCCTCTGTCCAGTCCGCCTTCTCCCCTCCTCCTCCTCCTCCAGTCTGCCTGTCTCCTACGCTTGGCTCCGCTTACCGCCTCCTCTGAAACCTCCAGGGGAGCTTCTGGGTGCCGCTGCCGGAGGCAGGTTGTCTCACTTCCTCTCCGGCAGCCCCACCGCTTCTGCACTGCCTCCACCCCCGGTCCCGCCCCTAAGTGCACCTTCCTCGCCCCGGGGTCCCTCTTCCCGATCCAAGGAACCAGGCCAGGCTTATCCAGCAGCCGGGAGCGGGTGGGCGTCGGAGTCGGGGCTGGGATGGGGTGCGGGCTCGCTCTTTTTGCTCGCTCACTCGGCTGCCGCGGGACCAGCACCAGCACCAGAGGAGCGGGCCAGCGAGCGTGCCGGCCAGCCGAACGGGAGAGGGTGGCCGGGGCACTGCTGGCAGAAGCCGGAGCTGTTCGGGCACCCCCACCAACGATGCCGCCGCCTCGGAAGAACGGAAGCAGGGGGACTCGAACCCATGCCTTCGGAGGAGCCAAAGGCCACCACCGCCACCACCAATGGGAGCCCGGGAGGGCTGAGGGGGGCTGCAGCCGCTGGGGGAATCCCTCGATCAGCACTGATCCTTGCCGTGCGACCGCGAGCGGGAAGGGGGTCTCCCTGAGCTAGGGAGCCACTACAAAGCCTAGAATCTCCCCACGGGCTGGTTGGGGTGGGCGGGAGTTGTAGTCCGTTGCCCCCCCGGCCCAGCTCCTGCACCCCCTGGGCAGAGCCTGCCACGGCTGGACTGGGCTACCCCCTAGAAGGCTCCCAAAGAGAAGGAGGCCTGATCTCTTCCCTGCTCAACTAACACACCTTGGTTTTTTTAAAAAAACTTTCTTGGTGGTGGTGGTGGATTCTGTGAGTTGTAGATCCACCAGGAACCCTTTTCCATGCCCTGCTGAGTAGAGGGAGGGGGAGGCTGGGACTTGGCCCGGGTGGAGACCATGGGGAGAATGGGTTGTGGACTACCAGGGCTAGAATCCCCACCCCAGGCAGCTGGTGAGCAGTTCTTAGGCACTGGTGGGTCCCAATTCACATATGGAGGATGCCAGTTTTTTTGGGGGGGGGGGCACGGGGGAAGATGGGGCTACGCCTGAAGCCCTGGGGTACTTCATTGTCTTTCCCACTCTGGGGAGTCGGGCCAAATGGGGAGGCTTTCCTCCCTGGTCAAGTTTGTACGCCCCCCCCCCAGTTTTGGACAACAACTCCCATCATTATCCAGTAGCCTCAGACCACAGGTCCCTGGGAAGGCTTTCCCTTTCAGGATGACACATCCTGGGAGGCACATGCTGGGGTGATGTGGTCACCGGAGGAGCCCACCTGGGCTCTGTTGGGCTCTGCTGCTGTTGACCGACAGCCTTCCCCATGTTTTCGGGGGTCTTTTTCATCCTCTGGAACGGATTAATCCACTTTCCCATTACTTTCTATGGGAAAAGTTCGTTTGACTTAAGTCATGCTTGACTTATGTCTAGACTTCCGGAATGGATTAATGACGTAAGTCAAGGTTCTACTGTATTTATTGATACAAAGATGTGGCAAAAATAAGCTTTAAAAAGTTCCCTCTCTCATAATAATAAAAATAGTGGTCTACCAACAAAATGGACAGATTTGGAACAGCCCAAAAAAAATAGAATTTCTTCACCCTTAACAAAATTCACTGCTTTGACATACAGTTATCACATGTGGAGCCATGGAGTCCTAGATATAAGTTCCTGAAGTAAATGGAGCTCTAGTGTCATTTATAGAAGGGTTCCTAATTACAGAAATTGCCAGAGGCTTTGTAGTTTTGTTCTTCAGGTTCAAATTGTTTTTCAGTAAATTTAATATACAAACATGTTCTACAGTGTATCTTGAGCAGAAATAAATAACATATGCTTTTATTTTTATTTTAAAACATGGGAAAATGTTTGCAGGGTTGTCAGAGTATTAGAAACAATTTCAAGAATACAAGTTGGCTTGCTTTTTTCTGGTGCAGAAAATGGAAAATCCTGATGAACTGGCAGAACTTATAAATATGAACCTTGCTCAGCTCTGTTCACTTCTGATGGCTCTCTGGGGACAATTTCTTGAAGCCGTCAACTGCCAAGAGGATGTCACTGCATTACTAGCACAAGAACATCATACGATGCGTGTATGTATTCAGCCTATAACAAAGCAAGTTTTAAGACTGAAAGGGGACCATCCCAGGTTCTGTTGCAGTAATGATGATTTCTGAAACTGTATTAAAGGTAGTTCTTGAAACTGAATTTCAAAGCTTTTTGAAAGATTAAACACCAGGTGAAGCTACATTTTTAAAAACCAAATGTATCAAATGTTGTTCATCTAGAAATATTGATAAAACTGGAACAGCAATAAAACATGCAACAGTATTAATATAGCATAAACATAAACTTAGCAGCATTTATGTTAAAGCTACAGCTCTTTTCAGATACAGTAATACCTTGATTTATGAGTGCCTTGGTTTGCGAGTGTTTTGCAAGACGAACAAACATTTCTGATCAATTTTGCCTTGATCAATGAGCAATGTCTTGCTGTATGAGCCCTGGAACAGGTTACATGATCACATGTCAGCCAATGGTGAGAGCCACAAAGGTTTTCAAAGTTTGTCACATTAAAATCACAGAGTAAAATTCAGTTGTTAGTCCCAAGCAGAGTGTATTCTGCAGCCAGCTACCAAACCATGGGGTGGACGGGGAATTCTAGCCAACCTCTTTAGTGAACTTTCACATTTTGTGTGTACAGTATGTGGTCTGTGGGACCCCCAGAATGAATCATCTGAGTTTCCGTTATTTCTTATCAGTAGAGGGAATAGCAAACGATCCTGGTGATACCTTAAAAGCAAGCAAAATAAATCTTACTATGACATAAGATTTCATGACCAAGCTTATCATTTATGTAGGACCTGTGGATTTTTGAGCCTAAGAAAATTGATTTTGAAATTTCTCTTTTTATGTGCCTCTGTCTTTAGTATCTTAAAAAAAAGGGAAACATAATCCAAAGTAAAATGAATTTTTGGTTTGTCTGCCACTGGATAAAAAGATTTCAAAATTCAATAACGTGACTTATTCACTGTTGAAAGCTGGTGTCCATTTTTTTTTAAATGAACTATTCCATTAATGTATGCTGGTACTCTGACATGGTATAAATACACTATCTGTGCCATTAAGAAAACCAAAGGATAGCTCCTCAAAATGTATTATTATTTCCCTGAAACATTTTAGGTGCGTAGATTTTCTGAAGCATTTTTTTGTCTTGAACATCCAAGGGAGGCAGCTCTTGCATATCAGGAACTACAGTAAGTAAATTAATTATACATATTGAAAATGCAGGCTAGAATGCATGGTGATCATAATCTATAAAGGACTTAATGCTTTGGGATCTCAATAGTTGTGAAAATGTCTCTTCCTATAAAATAGCTACCTGTTTCAGCTGCTCCTCACAGTCCTTAATGTTAAAAATTGTGACACCTAAGAAGGACAAAAGCTAATACAAGGAAGCATGGTTTCTCAGTCATGGCCTCATCTCTCTGGAATAAGCTTCCTACAGAGATTTGGCAATCCCCTACCCTTTCAGTTTTTAGGAAATTAATGCAAATGGAAGTACAGTGGTACCTCGGATAACAACTGCCCCGGATAACGAATAATTCGGATAACAACTGCAAATTTCCGGGTATAGGGCTGCCTCTGATAACGAATTTTCCGTATGGGCTGCCTCAGATATCGAATCGCAATTCCTAGGTATAGGTCTGCCTTGGAGAACGAATATTCTCTATGGGCTGCCTTGGATAACGAATCTTCCTATGGGCTGCCTCGGATAACGAGTTTTCCCTATGGACTGCCTCAGATAATGAATTTCCAGCATGCATCAGTAAAGTTATCCCAGGTGGCACTGCATCTGTACCTTTAAAGTGTACTTTTTAAAGAGTTTTGAGCAAAAAACCAGGTGTCTGTGCCTTTTTACTAGGCTCCAGAACAGATTAAATGGTTTCCCGTTCGTTCCTATGGGAAACTGCATTTCGGATAATGACATGTGTCAGATAACAACTAACCTCAGAGAACGAATTACCGTCGTTATCCGAGACACCACTGTATATAAGGAGCACCATGGCACAGTGGTTCAAGTCCTGTACTGCAGCCAAAACTGTGTTCATGACATGGGGTTCAATCTGAGGTAGCCAACTCAAGGTTGACTCAGCCTTCTGGCCTTCCAAGGCCAGTAAACCGAGAACCCAGTTCATGGGGGGGGGGTGTCATTGTGTAACCTACATAGTTAAATTGTAAACTGTCAAGAGAATGTTTTAAGTGTTATGCGGTGGGCTATAAGTAGCACACATTACATAATTTAAAAGTAATGCACAAATAAGTTAAATTAATGGTTGTTTTAGAGTATGAATCAGGTGGATAGAAAATAAATTATTAGATATACAGTAGTTATAAAATATAGGCTGAAATCCTGGTGTGTAACTTTTATCTGCAGAATTAGATTATGTCAACAGCAGAGGGTGATCTCAGTTAATCGAAAATTTCTTCTTGTTGTACTGTGGTACCCAATGCTTCAATGCAGTGAAAGGGATAACGGTGGGTGGGTGGGTGGGACACAAGGTAGAAGTCAGAAGTTTTTAATTGCTCTAAATCACTCTCTATTGGCCATGTCATTATCCTTCCACAGAGTTTAATCATGCTGTCGCATTTCACCAAGTAATTAAGAAAGCTTTTTGATTAAACAGAAGTGGAAAACAGGAACAATGATCTTGTTTAATCAGACTTCATAGTTATTTTGTAATTGGCCCTACAGTCTTGCACAATTACTGACTTTTAGCTGGTATTTCTGACAAATACAATAAAATTGATATTTATATTATCAGTTACAGTACTTTGTGTATGCTTACTTTGTCCAAATGTTTTCACATAAGATGGTGTCTTACAGTGCTCAGAGTTACCTTCAGATGAGTACTGCAATAAAGAACACGTCCTTCTGTAGCTCTCTTCCCCCTCTCCCAATTGAATGCAGTGAACTGGATGGGGATCTGAATTCTTTGCCTATAATCTTTGAAGATCGGTATGTGGATTCCATCACTGAAGGTAAATCAGCACCTGCCAGATTCTGCTTTGATGAAATTAAAGTTTCAATATTGCAGTATTCTTATGATGATACTACAAGTAATGTTTTAAGAGAGGTTCTGTAATAAGCCCTCCTATAGCCAGGTGTGTGCTAAATACACATGCATTCAGTTGTTTTTGAATCTGTGTATCCTATTGCCAAGACCATATGGGTGGGCATGTGAGAAAAGGAAATTTGAATGGAATTTGGTTTTCAATGAAATGCAAGAAATATTAGGGGAAAAGATTCCAATGTCCCCCCAACTGGTATTGTTAAACATAGTTGCAGATACACAACTGAAGAAAGAGGAGGGGGAATTGGTAATTATAATGGTTACGGCCGCAAGGCTGATTTTTGCCAAATATTGGAAATCTAATAATCAATTAGTAATGGAAGAATTGTATAAAGAGTTATGGAATTTAGCTATTAATGATAAACTGACTTGTAAAATCAAAATTAGGAAAGGGCTGAGCAAGTCTAATGACTTCAATGGAATATGGGATAAATTACTGGTATATGTATTCCAAAAAGGTAAAGGGTACACACCTGGAGAAGACTCAATGTATTTCTGGAGAGAAATGGGCTGGTCAATATCATGAAAGTTGTATTTTTGTTTAAGTCCCGGGGGGGTAGCACTGGGTCTATGTCTCTTATATTTGTTATACTTTTGTTATATTGTTGTGTGTTATTTTCTCTTCCGTATGTTATTTAGTTGTTCTTTTATTTTTAAAAAAAGACCACATGGAGGCCTCTCTAGGCTTGGGAGGTGGGGAGTGACATTGCAATAAGAAAATAGACATCCAGAACCTTACTGGGCATATGAGAGCTTCGCTACTGGCTGCTTAAAAAACCCAGCCTCTCTGAATGCCAATTAATATTCATATGCTTGCCTGCTATACTTCTTGCCTGAAGAGAACCCTCTGGAGGGTTGTAGACTTGCCTTTTATGCAAAAGGTCCCTGACACTTACAGTTTTGGAAACTCTCCTCTCTGGAATCCTCAATACTTTGCTGACACTCATTGCAGATGGGACTGTGCTAGTTTAAATATTCAGGGTAACTCTTATTTCTTAGAGGTAAATTCATGACTCTAATCCGCCATCTCATGTGCTTACCAGGGCTTCTTGTTAGTCATGGTTAGCTATCAAGTTTTGCTGTGTTGAGGTGCAATAGGGTTTTTATAAGTTTTTATGCTTGACTTTGTTTTTGTTTTATTGTTTTATTGCAATCTGATTGTTGGCGCTTGTTCGCCGTTTGTAAGCCGCTTAGAGTTCGTCGCAGAAGATAAGCGGGGTATAAATATAATAATAAATAAATAAATGACTATGAAATGCATGTTTCTCTAATATTTTTAACCTTAGTGTAAAAGTTATTATATTCTCTTGTTCTAAAATGCTCCCCTTTATTTTTCTCCCCACCATTTACATAAGAGATGGATGTACCCTGGTCGGCAGCTCATCAGAAGTCTGACTTCAAGAAATCAGATAAATTGGACACTGAAGAAGCTTTTATGGCTGGCTTTTCTAGCCCAGAGTTGAAAAATACATCTTTAGTTGCCTCCCACATGTGGCAGTCAGAAAGTGAAAAGCAGTTTTTAAAGTCCACAAAAGGGAAGTCGGAAGATACAAACAAGTCTAAAGTTAAAGTTCCCAAACTGATGAAAACAATGAAACCTGAAAATCCTAAAAAAATAGTAAAACAAAATTCTAAGGATTCTGTTGTGTTGGTAGGCTACAAGTGCTTAAAAACAGCAGCAACGGATGACATCTCTAAGTACTTTGAAGGAATTCCTTCATGTAATCAGAAAGAAGAGCTAGATATTACAGTTGGTAAGCCTGCTTTGGAGGCAAAGACCATCATGCGAGAAACTAGTCAGAAAGATTTATCACCTAGAACTGAGCAAATTGCCACCAAAGCAGAAGAAAATCAGGAAAGCCAGTGTGGTGCTGTCATTTCGCAGTGTGCAAATGCAATCACTTTTCCTAACATTCCCCAGGCTGAGCTAGTGGATACTCATGAGAATAGCAATTTGACACCTAGAGGTACTACTGAAGATTCTATGGGTTCCTCTGGACTTATCAAAATAGAAGTGAAACCATACTGTAGGAATATGCATCTGGGAGAGAAAGTATTTGTTCACATTGGATCACGGACAGAAGTTTCACAGGGGAGAGTGTGCGGAGAAAACCTGCAGCAGTCAACCTTGGAAAGTTCAGAATCTGAGAAGAAGCCCACATCAGAAGAAGAGGAACTGTTTCTTGAAAAGGAAGTTTTGCAAGAAGCAGACTTCCGACATGATAAAGATTCCTTAGGAAAGATTACAGCTGGCCAGTCTGCTCTATCAACTAAAGAAACCCCTGTTATTGTAACCAGAGATGTACTTAAGTTGCCTGACGTTAGTGTTACCTATGCCTCTTCCCGGTTTTCAGATTCTGGCATAGAAAGTGAACCAAGTTCTTTTGCAATGCACCCAGGTGCAGAAGTGCCCTTTGAAACTCCTCAAGGCCAAAGCGAGAGAATGTTTCATCAGCTTTTGGTGAAACCAGATTGCAATATTAAAAACCCAGTAGAGAGTCACTGTACTGAAAGTACAAGTGCTGTTAGTGAAATCCAGTCCTCCTTGACATCCATAAACTCTCTCCCTTCTGATGATGATCTGTCCCCTGATGAAAACTCAAATATATCTCTTGTACCAGAGTGCCAATTAAGTGACAGCAAAACTATATTAGACCTGGGAGCAATTGACTTGACAAAATGTGATGACAACGAAGAATTAGATGTGCCGCCGTATGGTGTAGCGTGTTCAGAAGAGTCAGGTAATCAGGCTACATTTCTGCCTTCATTGCCCTCAAATATAAAAGCACCTTTAGAACTAATTTTGGGTGAAGATACATGCACAAATGTGAATACCCATAATCCACAATTGAATACTGAGACAGTTGGTAAAGATTCCCAAAGACTGGAGAGAGAGATGCATACTGTAGAAAAATTAAATGAAACTCCTTCGGGAGTTGTTTATTTAGGGGAGACCTGTGTTGTTTCAGGTTCAGTATCTACTTTTGCTGAAGATACTATGGTGAAGCCAGTTGATGGAAACCCGAATGAATCTTTAGAGGGACAACAGACAGCTGTCAAACTGACAACTGAAGAAAATGATAATCTCACAAGTGTGAATGTTCTCTCATCAGAGGGCAGTACAGATATGCTGAAGCAAGGACTTGTAGAAAACTACTTTGGCTATCAACGCAATGTGGATGTTTCCAGTATGTATTCTGCTGTCAGTAACACTCCTGTTAGTCCCCAGAGAGGGACAATTTGTACCATTTCAGCAGAGGAGGAAGAGGAAGAGGAGAAGCAAAACCAAGAAATGGTTGAAAATGGTTATTTTGAGGAAACAGATGATGGTAATTTCTATGGAGCTACAAAAGATCCGGAGGAGAATTTTGGGCTGACAGATGAAAACACTTTAAGAACAGAGAGAATAACTAGTGAAGCTTTTGGGAACGCAGCAAATTTGACTCCACTGTGTCCTCCAGGTAGTTTGACCTTTTCCTCTACATTGAAAGGATACCCCTGTAATGTGTTATGGTCTTCAAAGGACAGATCTAATGCCATTCTCAAGCACTCCTGCAGCAGGTCCTGCAGCACAACGTCATCTGTCCCCTGGTATGAATTCTTCCCCAAACCTCAAATACTTGCGTAAGTGATTTGAATTAAAACCATTGTTTTTAAGACCACTTGAGAGGGGAAAATATACATTCTGCATGCCTCTTCTTTTGTGTATGATGGTTGTGAGGGAAAGAGGTTTTCTAGTAATTTTTCTTTTCACTATTGTAGGGCTAGATTTCTGCCTTGATATGCAGTTATGTTTTTGCACAAGAGCAATGCCTGTGATGGAAGCAGGGAGGTGAAAATGCAGCTAATCTACTTATTAGGAGAAATAAGGCTTCTGATACATAAAATTAAGATGAGGGATGTGGCATATTTCAAATACGTGGGAAGGAATCTTTCATCCATCATAGTCAACATGATTAATGAGAAGGATTGATTGGAACTGCACATTGGAAGCCTCTGTTTTAGACCATGGTTTATATGTTTTAAGCACATAACTTTTTTCTACACACTACCGTGGTTGAAGATCTTCATACAGTCATAGAATAATGGAATTGGAAGGGGCATAAAAGCACATTGAGTCCAACCCTCGGCTCACTGCAGGAATCCAAATCACAGCAGATTTTACATATGGTTATCTCGTTTGATTTGAATGCCTCCAACATTGGAGCACGCACCACCACTTGACATAATTGGTTCCATTTTCACAATGCCCAACAGGAAGTTTTTCCTGATACTCAACTGAAATTTGGCTTCCTGTAACATGAGTCTATGCATGTTACTTGCATGTCTTGCATTCTGCAGTGACTGAGAGCAGACCTGCTTCTCTTCTGTATGGCAACCTTCTACGTATTTGATGAGTACTATCATATTTTCCCCTCAGTCTTCTTTTATCAAAGCTAAACATGCCCAGTCCTTTCAGTCTTTTCCGTCAGGGCTTGGTTTCCAGTCCCCTGATCATCTCTGTCACTCTCCTCTAAACTTGTTCCAGTTTGTCTGAATCCCTCTTAAAGTGCAATGTCCAGAACTCAAAGTAAGGCCTAACCAGTACCAGATAGAGGCGGATTAATACTTTATTGGATTTGGAGACTCTACTTATGTTAATGTAGCACTCTTTCCAGAAAGATCTGTAAAGTGTTCCTTTGTTATAACCAGGGCACTACATTTATATCCACAATGAAAGTGGGATATCCCAGTCTCTGGAAAGTAGTATTGGTTTTGGAGCCTCATTGTTTTTCAGTTATATAGGAAACTGGCAGGAGGTCAGGAGACACATTGAGTAACTAACTGCCTTTGAAACTAGTGTGGTTGTATCTTGATAATGATGACTTGCATTAGTATTGAAAAAGATAACTGGGATCCTTATGATTAAGGCAAAACTGGACATTTTTAGTATGTGGTCTGTTTGTACATAGAAAAGTTGATAGGCTTTTGGTTTTGACACTAATTATATCCTGCTTGATAAATAACTGTTGGAATGTCATGTGGAATATGATATAATTGTTAAATATCACACACACACACACACACACACAAAAGAGATGGGCATGAATCGAAAAAATTGTGTTTTTGTTTTTTGTTGAGGGGTCCGTTTCAGTTCGTTTTTGTTTTTCATGGATTTTTGAAAAAAATTCATTTTCGTTTATTCATTTTTGTTTTTCATTTTTACCCACTTTTTGCGTGATTTTTAAAGCATTTCCGTGCACGGGTGTCCCCCAACGCCCCAGACCAGAGGGAAAACACTAAAAAAAATTGATGCTGGCAGAGACACAGTATAGACTAGGTACGAGGGAGGCTGCAAAAGCAGCAGCGGGCATTGCCCAGGGTGCAAGGCAGCTGCAGAGTGACTGCACTGTGGGGCAGGGGAGGGTATCCACCAAGAGATACACGCGCACGCACACAGGGAGGCTGCAGGACTGAAGCTAGAGAAAAATCTCTTCTTTCTCTCCCCTAAGAGGTAGGCTGCAGCCGGCAGGAACACAGAGAAACACACCTGCCTGGCTGGCCTAAAGTGAAAATAATGAGTCACAGAGACAGCAATCCCACCCTAACTCCCACCGGAGACTGCAAGGAGGATGGGGGCTGCCAGAGCTTTTTATGCCCTCTGTGGCTGCCAGACCTGCCCAGTCTACAACCTGGGCATGCTATTGTTTGAAGTTGTCCAAGAACTTACATGATCCCATCACATGGCTTGCCTCCATTTTGTGGCTGGCGACATCCATTTTGTCATCCTTAAAGGAAAAAGAAAAACACATTGCGATGGGAGAAGACAAAAACAAACGTTTTAAGGACCCGACCCCCCCCCGGTAGGTATTATCAGACAGTACAAATAATTTATGGATGTCCAGGGCGTTTTTTAACATTTAAAACAGCTCATTTCATTGTGCGTCGCCATTATTGAAAAACGAAAGGTAACGAACCTAATTTTCGTGGTTCTGTTCTGTTCGTTCCAATTTCATCACAATGTTCGTTATTCGTTTCGTTATGTAATGAAACAAATAACAAATAACGGAAACGAAAAAAGTTCATTTCGTGCCCATCTCTAACACACACACACACAGAGAGATTTAACTGACAGTTCAATGTGGAACTGCTCCATTTGTCTTGAAGAGGTTACCAATACAGCTATATTGCAGAAGGGTCTCAGAGACAGTGTATCTTTAGGCAGGGAAATGTGCTAGTGTTTGTAAGTATAAAACTTGTAACTTTTTGATCTAAAATATTGCACTGAGTGGTGATTTTGCATAACCTCATGTAAATAAGAGTAAACAAATCAAATTTATTTATTCATTCATTCATTCATTCATTCATTCATTCATTCATTCATTCATTCATTCATTCAACTTATATGCCGCCCACTACCCAAAGGTCTCTGGGCGGCTTACAATCGTGTTCAGTATTTTTCAGCTGTATGAAATAAAATCTGCCTTTTTAGATTTCTTCAGGCTAAAGAGGAACTGAAGCAACTTCATCTCCCTGGTTTTATGTATAGTGATATTCCCAAACTGGCATCTTCAGTACCTTATTTTAGTGCAGAAGAGGAAGAAAGTACAGATGATGGAATACATCTCATAGTTTGTGTACATGGACTGGATGGTATGTTGTGACAATTAATAATGGGCTAAAAACACATGAGATTTTAGTTCAGAGTCTTGTTTTATGTGTGAAAATTTGCACCAAACCAAAATAGAGCATTAATAGTATCTTGTCATGCTGTTTAACTGAATTTTACTCGGGGTTTACATGTTTCAATGTGGAATACTAGGGAAGAAATTCCTCTCTAGAACTTGCCTTGTTGATTTTATTTATTCTCTCGCTGGATAACTGGAAGCAAAAAAATTCTTTCATTCATAGAATGTTAACCTTATAAATCTGAAACCAGAATAATGTAGAGTAACATTTCTGCTTTCTTCACTAATTTTGTAACAATAAAGAGGGAGTAAACAATTAAACTGATACTACTATGAAAAACTCCATAAAACTCACAGTTGAACAATGCATGTAATAACGAAGTCAACCTATAACAACATATGTATATATCATACTGTAATAATCTGTGAAATGTATTAAGCAAACTATATACATTTGCAGCTCACAAACAATGCTATATTTGGAACCTGTGTGTGTGTGTGTGCGTGCGCGCGCACATATGCACACATGTGCATATCCGGGGGGTGGGGGAACCTTTGGCTCTCCAGATGATTTGGGCTGCAGCTCTCAGAATTCCAACCTATATTGCTAGTGATAAAGGACTGTAGGAGTTGTGGTCCAAAACCTCTGGAGGGCCAAAGGTTCCCCGCCCCCAGTGTATGCGTATATACACAGCATTATTAATGCATAAATTATAAGTTGACTTGGGTTATTGCATACATTGTATAATTAATCATATAGAGTTTTCTTTAGTAGCATCAGTATTGACTCATTTTAACATGTTAAATGCTTTTAAAGCAAGTTTTTCTAATACCAAACTTTATCTTTTTATTTTAGGTAATAGTGCAGACTTAAGATTAGTAAAGACTTATATTGAACTTGGCCTTCCCGGAAGTCGTATAGATTTCCTGATGTCTGAAAGAAATCAGGTATTTGCAAGTTCTAGAAACATTTTCAAAACTTTAATTTTTTTCACCCCAAATAATAAAAGCACTTTAAATGGGTATTTGAACAATTTATGTCTAATTACTATTTCATCCATGTATAGAACAATTAAACTGTATTGGTGTACATACTGATGATGCGTATAGATTTGCAACTAGATTACTACAATTACTCAGTGAGAAAACAGCAGCACTCTGCACGTGACTAGACACACTCTTCCATTTATACGTCTAAGAAGAGTATTGGTTTTGACAACAGATTCTGGTTTTCAGCTGTGTTTGGGAAAACCCCTGAATGCTTTTGATCCTTGCTTTTTGTCCTCCCACTTTCTGTAGCTGGACTACCATACGTTCATGCAATCACTGTTCCATTGCCGTTTCTAGGCTATGTATCTCTGCTTTGAATCCAGACACCTAGCTAACCCATGCTAGTCCTGTCTTCAAGGGTGTTGGTACAAAGCCAGTGAAAGGCTACAGAGACATACTAGCATTATTTGCCTTTTCCAAGCAATTGAAGCCCTAGCAGTGAGAGGCAGAAAGTTTAGTTGCTGTTGTCACCATCCAATTTGGAGCTGGAAAATGCTGTCACAGATTTCCCTTTCCTACTTCTGGGTAGTTGGAACTCAAACTTAGTCATATGTTGCCATCAGAGAGACTGAGAAGGGGCTTTCCCTTCTATCTGTGAATAATCCTCAGCCCACAGCAGCCAGAAGCACCCTACACCCCGCACTGTTTTATTTAGACAGCTGGGCACGGAGTGGATTAAACTGAACCACAAGAAAGACCAAGTCCATGGGCCAGCATTTCCTCATTAACGATGAGGATAAACCGCCAAAATGGCAGTTCATAATGAATGGTTCTTGGTTCATCAAAGTTGAGAAACACAAATCCCCCACCCATGAACCAACAAATTGGTTAGTCAGTTTTTTTTTAAATTTCAGACAGCATGTGGTTTTTTCAAAAACTAAAGAGTCTCCCTGCCCCTTTCAAAGCACTCCTTGCTGCCACCTCACCTTTGTTGCAGTGGCCATTGGTGTCTGGGCCACCATCACTGCTGCCATCTTGGAAAACGTGATTGCCTGGCTTTCCTTAGCGCCTAAGGGAAACTGGGCTGCCCTTTTTGAAGATGGTGGCGGCAGTCGCCCAGATACTAGTGGCCACTGCAGCCAAGATAGGGAGGCGACAGGGTGCTTTGGAGGGGGCAGGAGTGTTTTTTGTTTGTTTGTTTGTTTGTTTGTTTTGTTTTTTT
Organism: Phrynocephalus versicolor; assembly: GCA_023846285.1. NCBI lineage: Eukaryota > Metazoa > Chordata > Lepidosauria > Squamata > Agamidae > Phrynocephalus > Phrynocephalus versicolor. Next base: position 23,861,715 of record JAHTLZ010000122.1, on the reverse strand, counting down.
TTAGAGAGCCACATGTGTCAAAACATTGGGGAGGGAGAATGAGGATGAATTAAAAGATGAAATATTTATCCCTTTTTATTCATCAGGGTCTCTAGGCCCAACATATATGAAGGGATGGATATGAAACAAATAAGTGATATTTCTTAATTCGTCCCCTCTCTGTTTGTCACTGTTCTTTTTTATTATTATTCATCGCCTCTCTGTTCCCCATGGTCTTTTAAAATACTCTGGCTGAATTATGAAACAAAGCTTTCTTTTACTTAAGTACCAGTAGATGGCATATTGCAGATGTGATGCTGTACATTCGATGCAGTTATTTTAAGGCATTAGAGCAAACTGTTTTCCATGAGAATGCTTGTAACCAAAGTAATTTATTCCCATAAAAATTATCTCTTCATAGGACTGCTACTTTGATTCCTCTAATCTTTGTGCAGCACAAAACAACTTTGTGAACACTGAAATTTTTTCCCCTACAGAATGATACATTTGCTGATTTTGATTCAATGACAGATCGTCTTCTGGATGAAATAATACAATATATTCAAATTTACAACCTAACAATTTCAAAAATCAGGTAATTGTTTTGGTACTAAAGTTATTTCATCAATATGGTGAAAGACAAACATCCAAATGTACAAATGAAACTACTCTGTTCTCCTGTATATAGAGTGTATGTACAAAAGATAAAATACCCTAACCGAAATGTTAAATACTGCTGGCTCAAATACTATACTACTTAAAAAGTTCCCACTAGTAACTAAAATCTATCATTCGATACCCCTCAAAGATTTTAATAGCAGCTTGCTAGAAATTTTGTCACATTGTGTATAATGGCTGTGTTATGTCCTGACAAAAGTAAAAGGGTATAAAATGCCCCAGAGTTCCCAAAAGTAAAAGGGTATAAAATCCCTCAGAGTGCCCAAGGAATATTTTAAGTGAAGCGCAGTGGATCTTTTCTGACTATCAGAATAAAATTGGCAAAGCAGGAGAACATTACTAACTGTTCCTGTTGCACCTGAGCTACGAGGACATTTAGATTGAAGGTATAGAATCTTCTTATACTTCTCTTCCTGGACTGCAGATAGCAGTGCATTTAGGCAGGCAAGGTTGATTTTGATTCAATGACAAATTGTCTTCTCGATGAAATAATACAGTATATTCAAATTTACAACCTAACAGTTTCAGAACTCAGGTAATTGTCCTAATACAGTGGTACCCCGACTTACGAGGGACCCGGCCTACGAAAATCCCGACTTACGAGCACTCTCCCCCACCTGATGCTTACGAGCAAGATCGGGAATTCCCGTCTTGTGAGCAGCGCGTGGGTGTGGGGGTCGGGATTTGAATTGCCTTCCAGTCACCGAGGCAAACGTTGCCTGGGTGACTGAAAGACAATTAAATAGTGGCACGCTGCTACTCTCACCCCCCCCCGCCGCGCGGGCGGGCGGGAGCGGCACGCCCTTCCAGTCACCGAGGCAGGTCCTGCCTCTGTGACTGGAAGGCATGGTTAAAAGGGTGCATGGCTTCTCCTGAGCCTCCGCGGTTTAAAACCACTTTTAAACCACCGGTGCTTCTCTCCCAGCTCCCAGTGCGGGGGAGGGAAGAGACGTGCCCGTGGTTTAAAGGGTCTTTAGTCATGGAGGTAACCGATTGTCTCAGTGGCTAAAGACCCTTTAAACCACACGCCGCTTCACTCCCCAGCATGCCCGGGGGTAGGGGGTGAAGCCGTGGGTTGTTTAAAGCGGTTTCCCATAGGAATGTATTGAAATCCATTCGTCCTGAACGGATTGACTTTCAATGCATTCCTATGGGAAATAGCTCCCCGAGATAACCGACATATGAGCGTTCGCTCGGAATGGATTAGTCTCGTAAGTTGGGGTACCACTTTATGTGATTAGAAAAAGCAATGTTGATTGGAACTTGAGACTATGATACTCGGTTTGTTTGTTTTTTAATAAATTTCATAAGTTAGAAGACATTCCTAAAGCATCATGTGTACCAGATAAAATAGAGAATAGTGTATCTATCCTTATGTTGGAAGATTGTAGACATACCTGTTTTGTGGATTTGGAAGCAGCTTCACAGTTGGTGGGATTCACAAAATTTAAAATAATGATTTTTAAACATAAGCGTAAAGGTTTGGAGTACAATCCTAGCTCCTGGGCCCAGTTCACTGTAAGTACTAAGACTGGACAAAGAGGTTCTTCTGTTGGCAGAGAGGATTTCCTTTCATGCCATTCATTTTCTGCCTGTGGAAAGGTACGTCAGCAAAAAGGCCCCAAGCAGGACATTACAGGAACAGAACACCAGTGGTAGCCCCCATATATCCTGAGGGGCCCAATCCATGCGTGCCTCCCTCAGCAATGGTGGCAGTTGCTATGGAAAGAGGGATGGTCCTCATCTTTCGGTATGACCAGTGTGAGCCTACAGAAAATGATATACAGTCTTGGTTCTTCACTCCTCCCCAGCTCTGCTTTTCTGTTTCTGCACCTAAGCTTCCATGAACAGAATTTGTTGCACTGAATGCTTTCACAAGTAGAAGCAAGGGACAGATGAAGTTTTCATTGCATTCTTCTGTGTGCTGTTAAAAACCAGCTCTGGAACAGCAAAGAATGGAAGAGCTATTCAGGTTCCAAGCCATTGTTTTTGAACACACAAGAGCAAGAGACCATCTACAGTAGCACTGAGAGCAACAGGACAACAGTAAATTTGAACCAAAACAAGGATTACAAAGAAGCTAATATCAGTTCTGTCGGCTGCAGGAAATGTTGGGAATGCCTGTATCCAACCCAACTGATTTTGACAGTGCATTATTTGTAACAGGGCATCAGTAGAAATGGCAGGCGTTAGGTGCCAGTACAGAAAATAATTCATGTACAGTGGACCCTTGTATAACAAACAGCTTGTATAACATAAAATTTGTACAACATAAAAAATTCTGGAGATAGGGGAAATTTGCTTAACATAATTGGCTATGGGGAGAATTTGTACAACATAAAAATGGGATCACTCCCTTTTCAGTCCATTCCTATTGGAATTTGTATAAAGGAAAATTTGCTTAACATAATTCTTTTGGAACGAATTAATTCCTTTATACAAGGTACCACTGTACTCAGTGGACAGGAAGTGAAAACAACCCCTGGGAAGCGAGAAGGAAGTGTCAACATGCTTGAGGGAATTTAGAAGTTTGCAGATGCAAAAACAGTTTTACAAAATCCTAGGTCTTAAGGGCACGAGGAAACATCAGAGTGATCACGTGGTTGCTGAGTAGTCATTGCACGTTGAATATCAGTTGGCAACGTGGTTTCCTAAAAAGTTATGACTTTTGTATTTTCTAAAGTATATGCAATTCTCCCTTTTTCCGCAATTGAAGCTGTTGAAAACAACTACATTGTTTTCCTCAACTAACTGGAAGGACGTGGGCATGCAAATACTGTATAATACTGTGGAAACCTCTCAAATTAGCAAAGACGAAGCATATTACTTTGTTAGTTGAAAAGGGGTAAAGCTTGGATGCTATCCCGATTCCTTCCGGTTGAGAGTGACCATCTTAAAGCTTTTGTTGGTCACTTTATCTTCCTCATAATGTGGTTATCTTACTCGTACGTGGAAATTGTCTGGATTGTAGCTTCCAGAATCAATAAGCCAGCATAGCCAGTAGCCAGGCTACTAGAGCTTATGGGATTCTAGGTAATGTAGCTAAAAATGTATCTTTTCCAATAAACATTTACTGTTATGTACAGGTTAGTTTTCCAGCAGTGAGATAAAATACCTGTTTTTTTACTTGCAAATGTCTTTAAATGTATTTTACCAAAATGTCACTTTCTCTTCTGTTTTGTTCAGTTTTATTGGGCATTCATTAGGAAACTTAATAATCCGTTCAGTGCTTACAAGGCCTAGATTTAAATATTACCTCAACAAACTTTACACCTTCCTGTCTCTGTCTGGACCACATCTTGGTACACTCTACAACAGCAGCGCTCTTGTCAATACAGGTAAAAACATGTTTTGATGCTCCTGTTGAAAACTGAAGCAGTGTTATTTTGGTACGCATATTAACTTAATTGGGTTGTATATGCTGTATTTGACAATTGTCAGCAGAATTGCTTCTCTGCCATCTGAAAATGCACGGAGAAGCTCATGTACACTGACAGGTAAAATGGTGCTCACGACCTGGGGTTCAATCCCAGGTAGCAGGCTCAAGGTTCACTCAGCCTTCCATCCTTCTGAGGTCGGTAAAATGCGTACCCAGCTTGCGGGGTGGGAGGGCAATGTGTAGCCTGCATAGTGTAATTAAAACTGTAAACCACCCAGAGACTACTTGAAGTGGTATGGGGCAGTATATAAGCAGAACACTTTGTTGTTGTTTTTTTGCTTTTGGAGTTCCCATAGTAGCAACAAAAAGCAACCAAAAGAGAGCAGGGCATGTAACTTTGCAGTCAAGTTTCAAGTTCAATCTTTTTGTCACAGTAGGATAGTGCTCTGAAGAAATAAAAGGCAAGATCTTTATTTATTTATTTACCAAAAAAAATTAAGCCGCCCTGCTACCCAGCGGCCTCTGGGCAGCATGTATGTGAAAGGATTTCTGTCCAAGCTCCAGTTTTGATTTAATTTCCTTGCTGAGCACGTGCAATTCCATGTCTACCTTCTTGAACCACTCAGTTTCCATTTCTGAGGAAAACAAAGTAGATGCTGTGAGCCTGAACTTTTCCCCTGAATCTCTTGTGCCACGTGAAGTGCACATAAATTTTCCAGAAAGAGACAAAAACATTTTCATAAAGTTCTTAAAGAGAGTATTTGGTCTGAAGAAGTCATACTTGAAATGAGAAAATAAAGAAGTCTTCTGACATGTCTGTCAAAATTGGCCCTCCCAACACAAAAGGATGATGCTTTCTAAGCAGACTTGTGCGTACAGATTTCTACTTCTGAACAAATTAGGAAAGACTAATTGAGGGATAACCTCATTTCAAAATATTTCTGTCTGCCTGTAGAATTATTAGACAGAATCCACCTAATTTTATACCCTTCTCAGAAATGTGTGTTTGCTCATATCTTCCTGAAAAAGAGGACACAAGAAATGCGCTTATTTCTCCAAATGTTGAAAAGTGATTACATGACCTTATTTAAAACTTGTATGGTAAATTCACTTGCTGAAATCCAGTAAAAAGTTGCAGCTACTGTACACTCATTGAATTGGTGGGAATTGCTGATAGGAAGTTCCACTGATTCATTGGGGTCTGCTCTAGTCGTAACTGACTCACTAGATTTGAGCTGTGGATAGCAAGCTTTGCATTTCAAAAATTCTAAAATATTTAGTGAAGCATTAAACCATGTCACATACATTAATGTTCGAAAATCAATGTATGAGATAAGAGAGGGTTTTTGATATGCATTTAATTGTATTAAATTTTCTGCAATACCTTTCAGCTGGTTTGCCCTAAAATGGGATGTTTTATAGGGTGATATATGTGTGTAAACAAGGGTGAAATAACAGGGAAGGAGACATCAAAATCAGTAAAACTTATAAATAAAAGACCAAGAGTACCGCTGTACAGAAAAAGCAGGGGACAAGGGCCAGTTTTCAAATAATCAGTGGAGCAAAGCCAATTTAATTTGATTTTGAAATAGCATCAGAGGGAATGCTTAATTGCACAGCCTGAGGAATGCCATTTTGGAGATCCTGGGGGACCACCAAGCAGGCTGAATTTCTCATGGAAAGCTGTCTGGCTTCTAATTAGTATGAAACTTGAAAAGGGGCCACTTATCAGATTGCAGGGAGGTTAACATGCAAAAAGAAACCGTGTGAGATAGTATACAGCTTCAGCTGGGAATTTTGTTGTTTGTTTATTTTGGGCCCCTTGTTGTTTACACCAAGTGCAGCCGGAACAGCTCAGGAAAAGAGGCATTATATTTTCTTTTATTTGAGAATCCTGAAAAAGTGTTATGGCAGGGGGTGAGATTGGGGGTAATAGATGCACTTCTCTGGACCTTGCAGGGGCACTCCCACAACCCTTTCCTTTAGTGGTGTGTATGTGTTTTTTTAAAAAATGGGTTTTTAATTGAAAATGCCCCCTTATGCCGCCCCGCGGGGGGGGGGGGGGGGGGGGTCATTTTAAAAACTGGGTGGGTAGGTGTTGGCCCCTGAGCCTCTCGAAGGATGGCAAAATCTGCTTTAAGGGTAAATATTTTTGGGTAGCTCTGTGGTTTATAGCCAGAGGTTGGGAGTTTGCCTACTATGCCTCTTTGAGAGCAGCTGGACCTGCCAGCCCTGCAGTTCTAAGATGGTGACAATGATGATGAAAATTCTAGAAATAAAGTATAAAGATGCAGTGTGTTGTGATTGCTTTTTCAAATGTATTTGGACATCCGGTATGATTGCCTTAAATTAAAAATTTGGTTTTTGATAGATTTTATTTATTTTGTAGGCTTGCTCATAATTTGAGTACATTTACATTAACTGTCCCATGGTTTTCTAGGTATAAATAACACAGAAGTGGTTTACCAATTGCTCCAGATGTTGACCCATCAGCCCTATGTGTTGTAGGTGTTCTAACTCATGGAGCTATACCAGGATGAATAGAAGAACTGGAGCAGATAACTCCACAAAACATGTTTAGCATTGTGACCATTAGTTGGGGGGATTAATTATTAATCTCATGCTACATTGTGTATATGGTAATGATGCGTGTGATTTTGCTGTATATATTTATATGTACTTGTACTTAAAAATGCAGGTCTCTGGTTTATGCAGAAATGGAAGAAGTCAGGTTCTTTACTACAGTTAACCTGTCGGGATCACTCAGATCCTCGGCAAACCTTCTTGTATAAACTTAGTAGAAAAGCAGGTAGGTGACATCAACATTATTAGGATTATTCTGTTGTCTGTAATGAATCGTATCCTTCAGTTTACACATCCCAGTATTATCTGAAGACAAAGTGGTTAGTCAGTCTTTATTGCCAGTTCAATCAATAGTTCAGTTCTGCATGTGATACTGACCTTTAAAAATACACAGCCTACCTTCAATTTCTTAACATTTGTTGGGCCATAAAGAGGCTTGATTGTATTTTAGATGGTTTTGGAGATCCAAGACACATAGCACCACTTGAACACATCTCCCGCTTCTCACAGAACTGTTGAATAGGAAGGGTGGGAATGAGCCCCCCCCCTTTTGGTTTAACTCCTAAAAGGTTAAGGACAGCTGTTTTTTTTCTGTGCAACTTACATGGGCTTTGTAGAGGCCAGCAAACAGAGATGGTTCCATTGGAAATACAGTACACTATCTTCTCTCCAGCCAACCTTCCATAGCTAATATTTTTGAAATTTATTATCGGGCATCATACAGTCTTGTGAATAAATTTCCTATAAACACCCCCTAGTATGTTTGTACGTTAAAAACATTGTGGGCTTCCCTCAAGAAAACAGACTATAATAAACGTAAAACGCATGTCTCCCTTTGCTTTGCAATCTGGATTTTCCTAAGTCTTAGTCTTCCACAGACCGACTGCCCTTGCGCCTCACTCTGTTTTGGCTTCTACGTATCTTCCCTGAATTTTGTGTGGAATAGGGAATGTCATTCATCAGTACCATGTAACATGTGTATCAAGGTTAATACTTCATCTGTTTGGTTTTATCTTGCCTGAAAAAAGTAAAGCTCAGCTGTTGAAGGATAGTGACTTGGCTCCCCTAGAAGGCAGTGTTTGCAGTAGCTATTTCAGTAGTAGTTCCTCATGCCCTTAAGCAGCAGGACATTTCCCCTCCTCCACCACCTCCTCCTCCTCCACACATGCATACTAGCATTTTCTAATTAGTTGTTATAGGAAGATCCCATTTCTTAAGTTCCCAAAAGAATAATTTGACAGTTGAATAATGTCCTTTACTGTTACTAACATAAGTATTTAAAATACTTAATTCTGCTTATATTGATCTTATCCACCTCTTTTGTAGCTAAATCGATTAAATTTCATTAGCTTAAATGATAGTAGTTTGCCTTTCTTGGTCAGCAAAAAGTATCATGTATGTTTTTTTGTAAACTAACATAGTTTATCAAATATGTGTTACATTTTTTAAAATGGCGTTTTACATCTACTGTTATTGCTTTTCACAGGTCTTCAATATTTCAAAAATATAGTATTAGTAGGATCTCTCCAAGATCGCTATGTTCCTTATCATTCGGCCCGCATTGAGATGTGTAAAACAGCTTTGAAAGATAAACAGACAGGTAATATGAAATCACTTAGTGCAGTGCTCCCCAACCTTTTTGTCCCCACTGACCGGTAAACGTTTGATGATTTTTCCGTGGCCCGGGGCTGGGGGTGGGGAGGGGGGGAGATGGGGGAGATGGGGTACGGGGGGTCGGGCGGGGGGGCAGGGGAGGGTGTGGAGGGGGCTTGCAAACATCTTCCTCCTTCCCTCAGTCCACTACATCACCCATCATCCCCCGCCAGCTCCATCACAGGGGTTGGGTTGTAGTCCCACTATATGCTCCAGGGATGGTCAAAAAACTTGGGGGAGAATTGATATGCATGGACATTATAGAGCCTAAAAGAGGCAAAACTTTCACCTCCTCCGCCGCCTGGCCTTGCCATGGGAGTTGTGGTCCAGAAGAGGTGGCGCCCTTTCTTCCCCGCCGTCCAGGTGGCAGGAAAGAGGAAGGAGGTGTGGAGGAGGTGGAGGGCCGGTTTCGCCTCCCCCCCTTATTTCCTGCCTCTCTAGGAATCTCGGGTGGCGCCACGGCTGCGTTTAACCCTCTCCAAACCAAGCACCCTGCATTGCTCCCCCCCATGCGGCGTTTCTGAGCCTCTTTTGCAAGCGGCCACCGGCTCCCCCTCTGTCCATTTCCCCGCCGGGCTTCGGGGGAGGGCGGGGGGCTTTTAGGGGGTTTTGCATGTGTGTGTGTGTGTTTTCTTTCCCTTGCAGGCTCCGAGGAAGAAATGAAGGGCAAAGGAAGAGGCGTCGGGATGGGTGGGTGGCGGGGAAGCGGGTGGCCTCCTCCTCCCAAGCGAGCCTCCTCGGGTGTAAGGGAACAGGAAGGGGGGGCAAGGGGCCATTATCACCGGCTGGGGGC
>JAHTLZ010000122.1:23820793-23843040 GCA_023846285.1 Phrynocephalus versicolor | reverse complement strand
CTGGCAGTCATAAGCCTACGTACAACTACTGCAGCAGTGCAAAATCTGGCAACACAATTTGAAATCTGCTGGGACCTGTCAGAGAGAAGTAACTTTGCATAGAATTTGGCAGGTCTCCCAGGAAATTTGTCAATAACAGGTTGAATAAGTTCCTTACGTAAGTCACAGTAGAAGGAACAGTAAAGAAGGACATGGGTGACTGTTTCTACTTGGTTCATTTCGCATGGGCACAAGCAGTTTGAGAGGGAGTATATTGAAATTTCCCATCCAAAAGCTTGGAAGGGAGAGCGTTCAATCTGGCTAAAGTAAAAGCTCTTGTAATCTTTGGAGGTATTAAACCAGTCAGGTATGGGGATATAGTAAATTTGTTGTAAGTGACTAGACTGTGATTACCCAGAAGGCTCACATGCTCTTGGAATTCTATATCCCAAATCCTTTGTCTAACTGCAGCTTTGGCATTAGCATAGCCCATCGCTTTTAAGATACAGTTAGAGAAGCTAATTTGCTGTATTTCTTTGGCTACAAACTGTTTCCATTTGGACTGGAAAGAATCAATTAAAACCAAGGGGGCCAACCCTTCTGTAAAGAATATAAGTTTTAGCCAATAGTTAATCATAAGGGCTTTGACCTGTGCTCTTATGGACACTAGACTGGCCTCCAAACAAAGGGCTACATTTGATGTACATGGAGGTACAGCCGGAATTGATCTCAGAAATTTAGTCTGTACTACTTCCAAGGAAGTAGGTTAACAGTAGCCCTCTTTGGTCATTTACCTGAGTGAAGCCTACAGGCGTTGATGAGAGCACGCTAGCCCCGCCTTATCCCTTGTCCCTTTTGACATGAGAAAGCAACAGTCTGAAGAACTTGAACTGGTTCTGGCTGACAATGGGGAGCCTAGTCAATAAGAACATCCCTCCACTCTCCACAGGGTCACTTTCATATTTTAACAGCAGTGACAGAGAGGGAGGAGCTAGCCTGTGTCACATACAACACATGCACACTCCACACACCCTTCAGTGACAAGCAAACAGGGCTACCCCCTTTTGATTATCAAGTACTTATAAAGACATTTTAAAGACAGTGCCCTTTGTTTTCTTTGCTTGTGTCAGAGATCTACAGCACTGTGTACTCAGATGGTGCATGCACTAAATTTTACCGGGCTTCCAACTCAGATTCATTGTGGTTGAGTGCTGTTTCGTCATTTTGTTAGGTAATGAAACAAAGGGTATTTGTACACGACCCCTAAACTCCGCAGCAAATGGCTGCCAGCTCCGGAGCTTACAATTGTTTCCCCACCAGCTCCGGAGTTTGCAGGAAATTAAGTGCGACCACGCCCACCTAAGCGCGTCCCAACGCACTTTTCTTGTACCTGCTCTAGGAGGGTGAAAATCCCCAGGTCCGGATTTAATCTGGTGAGTGCGGGGCTCTCCTCGCTTCTGTTTGGTTTTTTTGCCTCCTGCCCCTTAGGGGCGGGAGGCAAAAAAAACAAACAGAAGAGAAGGAATCAGGACGACATCGGGGCTCCGGGCGGTTTCGGAGGTGAGCCTGCATTTTTTCCTCTCTTTTTTCCTCCCTCCCCTCACGCAGACAGGAGCAAGGAAGTGCGGAGGGGTGGGGACACAGAAAGAGCAACAAACCCCCAAGATCTCTGGTCCGGGTTTAAGTGGCCAGCGGATCTTAGGGGTCGTGTGAAAAGGTCCAAAAAAACCCAAAGCAGCATTTTATTACAGAGGAAATGAAAGTTTTTTTTTTTAAACCAAAAGTTTTGTTTCGCTGTAAAAAGGATGCCTTACCTGCTGGGCTCGCAATAAGCCTCCACCGCCGCTGCCTCCTCTCAGCCTTGGCTTCCGGCCTTCTCTCAGCTGGGAGGTGAGCGGGGGTGTGTGTGACTCCCCCCTGGGTCCTAGAGGCACCAGATTTGGTGCCAGGGAGCCATTTTCAGAGGGCTGTCATCAGCTGGATGACTCTGAAAATGGCCCAGTCACCACCGGGAGCTCAGCCGGATTGCTCTGAACATGGCCTGGTCACCACCATGGGAGCCCCATGGTGGCAACTAGGCCATTTTTAAAGGGGCCCAGCTGAGCTGTCATCGGCTGGACCCCTTTAAAAATGGCCCGGTCGCCACCAGGGATCCAGCTGATGACAGCTTAGCTGGATTGCTCTGAACGTGGACCGGTTGCCACCACGGGAGCCCCGTGGTGGCAACTGGGCCATTTTTAAAGGGATACAGCCAATGATAGCTCAGCTGAATCACTCTGAAAATGGCTCCTGGACACCAAATCTGGTGCCTCTAGGACCCAGGGGAGCCCTCAGCCTCCCTGTTGAGATGTATTGCCTGAGCCCTCCCCCCACACTGAATCGGTGGTGTGAGGAGGAGGCGGGAAGCACCGGAGCAGCAGCAGAAGGAACCATTTTGTTACATTTCGCTTTGTACATTTTTTTAAAAAAAATTCATAAGAAACGAAATGAAATGAAATGGGTGGGCACGAAATGAAACACTATTTTTCTGTTTCGTGCCCATCCCTACTAACAATCATTAACTGTTAATAGCTTTAAGCAGCTTCTCTTCAGTTGCTTAAATAGGTGTTTAGTCATTGAGTGTTATGAACATATGGTTATATAATCCTCTTTGGATGACAGTTTTTTAAAGCAGGGGTAGAGACTATTTCTAATTAGGCCTATGCCATTGCATGATGCCACAAGCACATTTATAAATATGCAACCATCAGATGCATTTGTTGGGGAGCTTCCATTTCTAATTAGTAAAAGCTACATCCCTTGGATCTCCAATGGCAACTTCCAGAAAAGCAGAAAGAACTTAGATTTCTAGTTTCAAAAACTTGAATGTGCAGTGGATCTTCTGTACCCTATAAATCAGGCATGTCCAAACTTCAGCCCTCCAGATATTTTGGACCACATCTCCCACAGTCCTTTGCCATTGGCAATCTAAGCCAGCGTTTTTCAACCACTGTTCCGCCGCACATTAGTGTGCCGCGAGATGTTGCCTGGTGTGCCGTGGGAAAAATTGAAAAATTCTAAAGAAATTCAACCCAGGGCCGGCGGGCGGCCCACAGCTGGGAGGCGCTATAAATAGCGTCCAAGGGCCAGCTTGGCTCCTCCCCCCTAAGGCCCGCGGCGCTGGTGTCACTTCCTCCCCGGCTGGACCTGGCCCCGCTCATTCAGTTTTGTGTTTGCCCTGTGCCTGCCGCCGCCGCCGCGACTCGCTCGCTTCCCTCTCCCCCCTCCTTTTTTTACCCTGGACCACCACCACCCCTTTCCTGGGAGCTACCAATGGACTGAGCCACCCGACAGCCCACCCGCCGACACGAGCCAGCCCGGGAGCCCCAGCCCAGAACAAACCACCAGGTGAAGGGAAGGGGAGGAGGGGCGCCCGGCTGCCACACGAGCACCGCGGCAGGGCTGCGAGGAGGAGGGGATGGAGGAGGCCTCCGCCGGGCCTGGGCTGAGGAGGCAGGCGGGTGGGTGGGGGCTACTGGCACGGCTGGACGGCTGGCCTTTAGGTCTGGGAGGGGAAGAGCCGTCTCTGAGTGGCCCCTTCTCAGGTCTCCACTGGACACAGAAGTCCATGCAGGGCAAAATGTCTTTAAAAAAACAACACAGGTAAGTGGGAACTGGGTGCTGAATACAGGTGGCTGTGAAGGGATGATGTCGGGTGCCCACAGAAAGGGCTCTGAGTGCCACCTTTAGCACCCATGCTATAGGTTCGCCTACAGTGTCCTACTGTTAATGTTTTGCAGCCAGTTAATGTTGCTAGTGCTATCCAGTGTACACTGACGGACGGAGACATTTTCTAATGGTGGTGTGCCTCGTGATTTTTTTCATCAAACAAGTGTGCCTTTGCCCAAAAAAGGTTGAAAAACACTGATCTAACCTTAGAATTCTGGGAGTTGTGGTCCAAAACATCAGGAGGGCCGAAGTTTGGACATGCCTGCTATAAATAATAACATGCTTCTCATTTATGTCAACTAGAGAAAATTTAAGATGCTAGAGGTAACATAAGTGATGTTTCCCTTAAGCATGCAGTAAACTGTTTTCAGGAGGTAGGTGGGAAAAAAGGCTGGAGCGTTATTACTCAGTATTCAGCTCAGTCCATTCCAGCACAATTCATTAAAGTATTTATAGTTTTTAACTTTGTACGTATTGTGTCTCTTGGATTCCTTTTTCCTTAGGGTGGAATTATTTTCACTGGTAAAACTGGAATAACTCAGCAAATCACTAAACAGGTTACTTAGGGACACCTCTTGCCTGAAGTGGCACAATAAGATAAAGGCACTCTTCAAAGCTTTCCAGGATTGTCCTGTTGATTTGGGGTATTTTCCCCCCCTGTCCTTTATTTAGAATTTCCAGACGACATCAATCCAGTGACAAAAGAGAGAGGTGGACCCAAAGGACCTGAACCAACTCGTTATGGAGACTGGGAACGGAAAGGGCGCTGTATAGATTTCTAAAAGGCTTTCTATTGTAAAGATGGCAGCTAGTTGAAGGAAGATGGAACTTGTAAAGAACCATGAGGCAGACGGGGCAAGTTTCCATTTGGCTTTTATGTAGAAATGCATGCCAATTTTGTTTAGCATTCATTTAATGTCAAGAGGGATCTTTTGCTGCGGATAAGGATTTTTAACATTAAATGTTTAGGCATATGTGTGTTTCCCTTTTATGAGCCCGACAGAGACATGGACAGTGGTGAAAATGGAGTCTTAAACAGACTTGTTTTACGAGGAAGTCCTGCTTATCCAAGTAGGATGTAGCTTTCAAGCAAGCCTCGTAAGATGGATTTCATGTGACCAAATTATTTCATTGGTGCAGACCACATATTAGATTTAAGGAAAATCTGTGAAATACAGAATAATGAATAATACATGAGTCATTGCTCTGCCTTGTGTTTTGGTTTCTCTTTAACAATTTATTTCCTCCTTAAATGCATAATGTTGTTTAGGCATGGGATATTGGACACGGCAGCTCTCTGACTGCAAAACATATTGAAGCTGCCACTGTGCTATAAGTTATTTGAACCCAACACATGGAAGACTGCATGATAGTAGACTTTGAGAAAACAAGGGCTATTGTCAGTCACTTACCACATATCTTCATTTTTTTATGTCTAGGTTTTGGTGGCTACGTTTTCTCTGATTCACCTGCTCCTGAAATATTTCTTTATTTTCCCACAGCACTGAATAAACTGCTTATCTACTTGCCAGGAAAACGTAGTGGTCTGATTTCTTTGAGTAAGCAATGACTCTTTTCATAGGAAAGGTTAGTAGAGCTGGGTTATGGGAAGTAAAAACATATCATAGATCTGTTTCCCATAGAGTGAACAATGCAGTATGAACTGCAGTAGAATTCTATAGGGATTTGCACAGCAAAAAGTTATGATTCTGGGGTGGGGTTTCTTTTATTTTGTTCTCCTTTTATTTTCATGCCTTTTGTGCACCTGTTCTTTGATTTAACCCAAAGGGGGTGGCTGTTTTGGGTTATTTGGTTTCCTTTTACCCAATTCATGTTCTGTCTGACACTCACCTGAAGAATCACCTCAGAAGAGCAAAGGCAAGGCACTAGCAATTTGTCTCAAAGGCAAGCGACAGTACAACCAACCCTAACCACCACCCAGTGAAACAGCAGGTGGCAGCAGCTGCTTCTACCTGTTTGCTTGCCTTCTTGCCATGCTGGAATCATCCATATTGTTTTGTTTTTATTGTGCTGATTTTTCTTTTTTCTTTTGTATTTTATTGTATTTATTCCCTTTGGGAAAGTTGGTGCAGTTAACAAGTATAAAAATAAATAAATGTAAATAAATAAATGTAGCAGAAAAAGAAGGAAGTTTGGAGCAATCAGTCCTTATAACACAGTGATAGGAAGTTTCATAAGAAGGGACAAATGCCTTTTTATCTTGAATGCCCTCACCCTACCCTGTGAACTTTAGCTGAGTTTTCTGTTTCTCTGACTGGATCCCTGAATGCAATCACTTTTTCATTTTGGTCAGAAGTGATCATAAATAAGGAAACCAGCACAAAGCTGCAGTCTGCTACGGTAGTTATCTAGGAAAACACGTAGACCTTCCTTGAAGGAGAAGTGAAATTTCATGCTTTGAAATTTCAAGTGAGTTACTTGTCTCAAATCTAACATTTTGTTTTCCTATCTTCCTAAATTGCCAGAAAAAAACCCCCACAATTTCCCATCTTCTTTTTCTCTTTCACTCATACACACTGAGTTTGAAATACTGAAGTCATATGGGTGGATTTAGTAGAGCATGGAAACAGGCCATGTGTGAGACCACACTCTTCTACCCCTCCCTTCAGTGTTTTGTTGTGCAAACTCACAATTTTGTTAGCCGCCTTGGGTCCTTTTCCAAGGAGAAAGGCAGGGTAAAAATATTCTAAAATAAATAAATAAATAAATAATAAAATTAGCTGAGTTCAGCAGAACTTTTTTTCCTGTGGCCATCTGAGGTATGCAGTAGCTGACTTCTTTTGACTTGCTGAATTTCTGACAGGTGGTGGGTTCTTTATATAGAGTTTTAAGTTAGATAATTCATCCTTGATCTTTTCTTGTCTGTGACAACGAGTGCTTCAGATGCTTCAGTGGAATTGTTAAGCAATACTGTTACCAGGCTAGTAGCATTTTACAGAGTGTGTCACATACATTTGTTAATTTAGATTTTTTAACAGATTCTTTCCTTACTCTCTACGTACATACACATACAGATACATAGATTCAGTAACATGGTGCCCTTCTGCTTGGAGGATACAGCACCTGCTTATATCAGGATAAATATGTCAAGGTGGCTTTTCAGAGCACTAGTTTACTGGAGCATACCACCACCACCACCACCACCACCACCACAGGAGTTTCATAGTGTTTAAACTAGAGCACTGTTCAGTAAACATGCCCTAGTGATGTCCCAGCTCGATTACTGTAATGCACTCTATGTGGGGCTATCGATGAAAAGTCTCAGGAAACTTCAACAGGTCCAAAATGCAGCAACCAGATGCTGACTGGGGCAAGGTACAGAGATCATATTACAAACCTATTAAAGCAGCTCCACTGGATGCCAATCAGGTATCGGGCACAATTCAAAGTGCTCACCTAAACCTACAAAGCACTTTACAACTTGGGTCCTAGCTACCTCAAAGATCAAATCTCACAGTATGAACCAGCTCAGGTGTAAAGGTCATCAGGAGAGGCCTTTCTCTCTATCCCGCCACCCTCACAAGTACATCATGTGGGAACACATGAAAGGGCCTTCTCGGATGCTGCACCCAAACTCCCACTAGAGGTCTGGACTGCCCCGTCACTGCTGTCTTTCTGGAACCAGGCAAAGACCTTTCTCTTCAGGCAAACTTTCCCTGAGGGACTACCATACATGGCTACACAGACTTGTGTTTATAACCACTTAAAATTTTGTGCTTGTATCTCCTTGTAGGATTACATTGACATTATGTCATCAGTTGTTAGTTCCCATCCTCAACTTTTAGATGGTCTACCGTACATGAATACAGTGGTACCTTGTATAAAGGAATTAATTCGTTCCAAATGAAATTATGTTAAGCAAATTTTCCTTTATACAAATTCCCATAGGAATGCATTGAAAGCAGAGTAATCCCATTTTTATGTTGTACGGATTTTCCCCATAGGCAATTATGTTAAGCAAATTTCCCCTATCTCCGGAATTTTTTATGTTGTACAAATTTTCTGTTATACAAGCTGTCTGTTATACAAGGTACCACTGTACATGGAATTTATACTCTTAGCTGCTCACGTTCCGTTTTAGCTTTAATGTCGTCTTCTGATGCTGTAAGATACCCCTCAATTTCCTGCTCTTAAATTTGAATGTCCTAATTGTACTGGACTGTATATTGTCCCTCATTACTGTAAGCTGCCTTGGGTCCCTTTCCAAGGAGAAAGGTGGGGTTAAAATACTCTTTAATACGGTAAATAAATAAAATTTTATGGAGATGAGAAACAGTTGTAACCAGAAATGTTAAAACAAAGATTTTATTATAGCATTTCATTTGTTGGTTGACACATATATGCTTTAAATATAAATACCATTTAGATCAGAATCCTTTGTTCATTTAATGGCTTATATAGCTCTCTAAACAGACTTTGTTACTTGCTGAAATCATGAACTATACCAAAACACTATCAACTTTGCAATTCCTATGACATGGCAACTAAATTATTAATCTAAATGACATAATTGGAACTAAAAAAGTCTCTTATATGTTGTACTGCCATCACATTAATATACATACAGGGATATAATGCCTGCCGAGAATATTAGAACAGATACATAGAATTGAGGCATTCATGTTTTGTTTCCCTGATTCACACTGAGAGATTATATTTTTTAACTGTTCCACCTGTGTTTATAGGGATCCATATACTTTTTAATTCAATAGGTGAGCTTGGGATTTTGAAATAATATCATAGGCACTTCACAAAACAGCTGCCACTGGGAAGATTTATCTCTTTGCAAAATGGTTGCCATGATGGGTGCAACCCGTCACGACATCCACTTCTCAGGAAACCTGAACACCAAAACACAAGTTGATGAAAACTCACTGGAGGAGGGGAACTGGTAACACCTCGCCTTAAGCATTTCGCTTACCTGGAAAGCCCTATTAGGCTACAATCCTTGACAGCACATAATTAAGAAAAAAAAAATAACTTGGCCAGGAAAATGAACAAGAGATGGAGGCGAGTTCTGAGCTCTAAATGCCAAATCGCAAATTTGCTTTGACAAAGCACAACAACATACCAATTTCACGGAAGAAAGCCTCTTGATGCATTGCCCAGAGAAACAGACGCACAGAGCCAAAATGTGCACCACACCCAAATAAACAAGTAAAAAAACAGAGAAACAATACAATCAAGACACTTCCTTGTTCTCTGATGCCACCCGTGTTGCTGCTTCCTCATTTCTAGGCAGCTGGGCTCTCTTTGAAGTGAAGCGGAGAGATGCAGAATGCTTCTAGGGGCCCACATGGAAAGCCAATGTTTTGAAATCTAATTAAACTTTTTTAAAAACTACATTAAGACAAGAAGCCTGGCAGATGTCCAGAGAAACAGTGGCAGCTATCTAAGAGCAAAAGCTCCCTTTGTTTGAAGTGGGCTTTGCAATCCAACCCCATAAGAACATAAGAAGAGCCGTGCTGGATCAGGCCAACGGCCCATCTAGTCCAGCTTCCTGTTATCTCATAGTGGCCCCACCAGATGCGTTTGGGAGCGCATGAGACTAGATATCTGTCTCCTGATACCACTCCCCTGCATCTGGCCCTCGAAGTACCCCGGTTTTAAGCCTGGAGATTACACATCTCCATCATGGTTTGTAACCTGTGATGGACTTTTCCTCCAGGAATCTGTCCAATCCCCTTTTGAAGGCATCCAGGCCAGATGCCATCACCACATCCTGTGGCAGGGAGTTCCACAGACTAACAACGTGCTAGGTGAATTTTTTTTTCTTTTTTCTGTTCTTACTCTCCCAGCCCTCAATTTGAGTGGATGTCCCCTAGTTCTGGTATTTTGTGAGAGGGAGAGGAGCTTCCCTCTATCCACTTGACTCATGCCCATGCTGCTTCTTGTCTTCCAAGAAGAATGCCTGGTGTCCATCTTGCCAAGTAAACTTTTAAGAACTCCCTCCTGGCAAAATACATCTCTTGCTGTGCTTGGACTTTTGAGCCTGCTTTGAAACAGCGGGCTTGCCCCCGAAAGTTCAGCAACTTTTTTGTTATTTTTCTGGCAGCCTAAGAAGGTATCACCCATAGTCTAGTCAAATACTACAGTGTGCTCTTCTTCATAATGACTGCAGCCTTGGAGAATACATCTTTGTCATCTGGGCATGAAGTCCTAACAAAGGTCCACTAAGATGTCAATAACTGCTACCCCACAGTTTGATCCTAGACCAATCCAGTCAATGAACTTACTTTCAAGATTTAAAGAATTCACATCTGCATTCCCTTACACGAGAAACATACAGATTGTTACAATGAATCACATGCTTCCAAGCTTGTACCCAGATCATCCTACAAAATCCATAATATATTTTATTTTTTATGATTGGCTGGCTGTTCGGACAAACATCAGTGTCGTCACACCATAACAGAATTGATGTGGGTAAGCTGGCTAATAGGTGGAACTAATTTAAAATCCCTTGTAATAGATTGTATAAATCAAACCAAATTGATTGATGAAATACAACTTATTGAACAAATTTATTCAGTAATGTGTTACTTGACAGTAGGATCTGTTCCAAGCCCCTCTGCGTATGCTGAAAAATGCAGATGGCGGCAAATGTTACTATAATAGCAAACACTATACATAGCTTATATAATGGCCAGTTCTGGGAACTTCATCATTAAAAAGATATATTTCTGGGAATTTTTCTTGTAATATTTTCGGATCATGGATGAAGGAATTGACAGATACCAATCCTGCAGGTAAAGAGGTTCTACTGTATTCTGGTATTCAGATGAATTGTACTCATTTTAATAAGGTAGTACTGAGCACAGATTGCTGTCAGCAGCGAAATGGCACTTGATGCTTCTCTGAAGGCTCCTGCACTATGGAGACAGTAGGGAGGACAAACTCTCGCAATGAAAATTACAGAATTATGCAAAGGAAAGGGGCGATTCCTGGAAGATTACTGAACAACTTGATGAAAATGACCATAACTTAATCAACATAATGCCTTTCTAAGTTAATAAAGTTAAAAGGGCTTTTGATTTCAGACAGTTAAAAAAGGTACTGTAGCAATGAGGTTGTGTTTTGCTGCTGATTTTCAGCATTGTATTCTGAGACCACGACAATGATTAGTGGTAGGGTTTTTAAAATGAATAACTCCTGAGGGGCTGCAAAATTTGGCTTACTTGGCCACCCTGACCTATTGTGAGGAGCCATAAGGCAAGCTGATCTGTTCAGACTCACTGGAAGAGAAACAACAAAAGACACTTTTATTTTATTTATTATTTATTTTGAATATTTTTACTCTGCCTTTCTCCTTGGAAAAGGACCCAAGGCAACTTAACAATAACAAGGGACAATATACAGCCCAGATATTTAAGACATATTCACATTAAGAACAGGGAATTAGAAGAGGCATCTTACAACATTCAAACAACATTAAAGCTACAAAGAGCATGCAGAAAGAAAAAGAAAAAGTCCATTATGAGGGATGGAAACTAACATGAAAAACACTGATATTCACGCATGATAATCCATCTAAAAGTCACATACTGTAATAGGCTGTCCCTCATTCAGGGAAAGATTGCCTGAAGAGGAAGGTCTTTGCCTGCTTCTGGAAAGACAGAAGAGATGGAGCAATCCTGGCCTCCAGCGGGAGGGAGTTCCAAAGTCTGGGAGCAGCAACAGAGAAGGCCCTTTCATGTGTTCTTTGAGACACACCTGTGAAGGTGGCAGGATGGAAAGAAAGGCCTCTCCTGATGACCTTAGCACCCAAGCCAGTTCATACTGTGAGGTAGCTTGGACCCAGGCCATTTTGTTCTTTGTAGGTCAAGGTCAGCACCTTGAATTGTGCCCGGAAGGTGATTGGCAGCCAGTGGAGCTGCTTTAGGAGGGGTGTAAAGTGATCTCAGTGCCCAGCTCAAAACATTCAAATATGTGATCAGTGATCTGCAGCCCATCCTGGTCAACTGCACTTCCCTGTTGCAGGCGTTGTGTAGTAGGTCTGTTCTTGCTCAAAGACAAGTTACCTAGCTGTCAAAAACCTCAGCGGAGATGTTGACACAGAAGTAGCTCCTGTGGCAGATCCCAATGGCTGCCTTTCCCTAGATTTGCTCGGCATACTATTATAGAATCCAATAAAGTAATTAACAACATTTGTTTCCCCTGCCTGTCTTCTAGCCTGACACAGTCTGCAATTTACTAGCAATGGCCTCCTCCTTTCTAAAACGGACAAATGAGCCAGCCTCAATCTAAAGGAAACTAAACCTGACAAAATATCAAGAAATGAAAAGATTCAAAAAAAAGTAGTGGAGAAACACTCTAGTTCCCAGGATACTCAGTAACCTCCAGGCTGCTCTTGAACAAGCCAAGTTTCACTTTTGATCAAAATAATTTCCAAAACAGAACATGAGACAAAACAGCTGAACAAGAAATCACCATGAGGTTTAGTGGCATCTTCTATGACTTGAATAGGAACAATGTTCTGAAACACCACCAGTGTTAATCAGCTCATCAATACAAGGATGTCTGGAACAAGTCAATGGCATTTCCTAACACAATGACCACTGTTAGATCTCAGATCCTCCCTTACCAACCCCAGCAACACGAGCATATATATATAAAACTCTGGCAACTGAAATAACACCTCATCCTTCTGATCATCGGAGAAGATCTACACAAGCTTTTGCTATAATGGTTTTGTTTTTTTTTGTTTTTTTAGTATAACAATGTTTTGATTTTTATGGAACATGCAAGGCTTAGACTGTTTCTCTGATCAATTCTGTGCGCTCCTTTCCGACTTTTGTGGCTAAAATAAGATAGTCACAGGATTAAATTTAGGCATAAATTTGAATAGTCCTTAACATTATAGTGCCTCTTGCAGGGCAGACAACCCAGAAAATTCATTTCTTACAGCATCTTCAGTTAGTCATATCAAGATTGAGCTGCAGCAACACTTTATCAAGCAGTAACCTAACAAGGCTGAAGAGATAACGCAGGGATTTCACTCATCTAACACATTCTTGACCCCACCTCATTCTGGGAAGGAGAATTTGCTATCATCAAATTAAGTATATCACATGTTCACAAAGTCAGGCCTGGAGTAAGAAACAGATATTTTCTTGATGGCTTCCAGCCCCACAATTTAAAAGGTAAATATATTCACAGGAAAGCAGAGCATGGGAAATTAATCTTTAAGATGAACGAGTATAACATGTGGAGGCTTTCCTTATTGGAACAATTGTAGGATGATGCTTTGGTATGTTATTTATTATTTATTTTATTTTGAATATTTTTACCCACCTAATTTACTCATTGTAAAGGTAACTTCGAAATATTCTCGAAGGCTTTCACAGCCGGGACCTGATCGTTATTGTGTTTTTCAGGCTGTTTGGCTGTGTTCTGGAAGTTTTTCTTCCTGATGTTTCGCCAGACTGTGGCTGGCATCTTCAGAGGGCAAGGGGCTCAGGGAACTAGGAGTTCTTAATTCTAGAAAAATAAATCATTACTGTTTTACTTAGATTCTTCTATTCTAAGGGTGGCCAACATATTTCCTCTGCTCTCCAGGTTTTTAAGGCCAAAGTGCTTGCTCATGTGACATATGGTGCTCAATTATTTGTCCAGTCCAACTTGAGTTCCCTTGAGGGAATTCAAACAAAATTTCTGAGAACCATATTTGCAGTACCTCCATGTGTCTCCAACACTGCCATCCGAATGCAGGCTGGCCTAACCTCTGTGGGTCTTCGAGCCAAAGTGCAATTATTTAATACTTGGTTAAAATTTCTCTTTTTTCCTGTCGGCTTGGCCCCTTTTATACTTACAGATTTATTTCATTCCAAGTGGAAACGGTCCTTAGAACATGAATGTATGTCTCTTGGCTTTTCAGTAAAGCATGTTATTACCCTGGGCTATAGTAGTGCCAGAACTGCCATTCATCAAAGGCTCAGAGACATTGAACTCCAACAGAACTGGGGCCTTTTATCTCACTCAAGTAGTATATGTAATGATGTGTTTATGCTCCCCTCCTACCTGAACAACATAGCTACCCCCAAATTTAGAAGAGCATTTACCTTAGCCAGATTAAATGTGTTACCCTCCAAACTGTTGGACGGAAGATTTCAAGGGGTTCCCTATCATCTATGACTACGTTTATGCCCCTGCAACTGTGGGGATGTTGAAACACTGGAACATGTACTTCTGTATTGCAGCTTTTACAGGGACCTACGCAAAGAGCTTTTATATCCAATTCTCCAAAGGTTCCCGGGTAGAACCAGTAAATTTTATATTGAGTATTTGCTAGCCGATGAGAACATAAATAAAACTATGATAATGGCCAGATTTTGTGTGGTGGTCATGGCATCCCGTAAGATGATTTTGTCATCAGAATTTTAGATCCCCTAATTTTCCAGTGTATGATATAGTACCCTTCCACATTTTAATATAATATTTAGAATATTTATTTATTGTTATCCTATGCAATTATATGTCTATTAATGTTTTCCATGGCTACACGTTATTAATTTTTAATCTATCCAACTATATTTGTATTATTGGTGTTGTCTTTTGAACTTGATTGCCATGTAACATTTTGGTCTATGACCGTAAAGAAACAATTATTATTATAGGAGTTCTCTCTGTGCTCTGGTAACTGCAAAGGTATTCCAGGAGAGCCGCCAGAGACATTTTTGTTCATGGTGATACTACCTTTTATTTTTAATATCACGACCAAGGATATAAGAGGAGGACGAAATAAAGGGCTGAATAATTAGCACACTATACTAATTGTCAGCCCTTTGGATGGTAGATTACATTTCAGTGCAATTGAACTGCAATTTACACCTGTCCCACCAGTTTGCAGCTGCACAGAAACACTGTGCAGCACATCTGCTATATGACTGAGGATAACAACCGCAACCGTGATGTCCTACACTCGTCATAAAGCTTCTGTAACTGAAGATGCCATGTCACAAATCCAAATCATTGGCTGCTGTGATACAATGGATTTCAAGGCATTTCCTTACAGCTGGTTTATCATCACAGCAGCTTGTAGGAGCCGAACATACTTGGCAGCAAATATACAAAAATCTCCTATCCCATCACCCCACCCTCACCTGAAATAAACTAGCAAGAATGTCAAAGTTCAGTTTTTCTAATATGGGCTGATGAAGGCTCAAGTTGCTATTAGTAGCCTGTGGAAGAAGACAATGAAGTAAGTACATGGATGCAGATCCCCCCCCCCATTTTAAAATTATATAATAGCAGGCCAAGATAAATATTTAATATATAAGGTACTTGTAGGAGACAGTCTTGGAGCAAAATAGAGAGGTACTTGGAGTTGCTCGAAATCCCTATCTTCAACTCTGAATTTCTCAATAGTAAACCCAAGGACAATTTAATTTTTTTTTCATGTTAAGCTGAATCTTGTTTCAGAGTTTTCTGTTTCATTCACACCTCTGTGTGCTTTCTCATTTGCTAGTACATAAGATGGGGACCATCCATAATAGGAAATATAAGTGGATACCTCTTTGCACAAACCAAGAAAAACCATGTGCAATGAGTACCTCTATGTCCAGACCGAGCAAATAGAATTCTGGCCTATACAGTGGTACCTCGGATAACGACTTTAATTCGTTCTCCTAGGTTAGTTGTTATCTGAAACACCTCGTTATCCGAAATGCGGTTTCCCATAGGAATGAATGGGAAAGCATTTAA
Organism: Phrynocephalus versicolor; assembly: GCA_023846285.1. Taxonomy (NCBI): domain Eukaryota; kingdom Metazoa; phylum Chordata; class Lepidosauria; order Squamata; family Agamidae; genus Phrynocephalus; species Phrynocephalus versicolor. The sequence goes on along the minus strand of JAHTLZ010000122.1, from coordinate 23,827,629 downwards.
TCCGTTCCGAAGCCTAGGGAAAAGGCACAGGCACCTGGTTTTTTGCTCAAAACTCTTTATAAAGTGCACTTTAAAGGTACAGATGCAATGCCACCTGGGATAACTCTTTTTTACTGGTTCATGCTGGAAATTTGTTATCGGAGGCAGTCCATGGGGAACATTCATTATCCGATGCAGCCCATAGGAAAATTCGTTATCCGAGGCAGACCTATACCTAGAATTGCAATTCGTTATCCGAGACAGCCCATAGGGAAAATTCATTATCAGAGGCAGTCCTATACCCGGAAATTTGCAGTCATTATCCAAAAAATTCATTATCCGGGGCAGTTGTTATCCGAGGTACCACTGTATTTTAAATATATGTAATCTGGAACTGAAAAACTCCTGTTTGTGATGTCATGCCTTTCGCACGAAAAATAAAATTCCTCAGGGGGTGACTACGGTATTGCAGAGAACTATAACAGCAGAAATATTATGATTAGAGAGCAATGATTGCTGATAGAGGGCAGTGGCATCAAGGAGAAGAGGCAACGTTTGTCTCTCCGAGTTGTTGGCTTTGCCCATCATTGCCCATACCTGGCAACTGAGGGGAGTTTCTGGCACCCTGATAGAGCCAGTGAGCTACATTTCAGTTCTCTGAAATGGACTATTTCTTCCACCTCTGGGAACAAAGGCAACAGAGGAAGCTACTTTGCCAAACTGCTTTAATGAAAAAGGCAAGAAATGCGCTGTTTATTAAGGAACACACAGAAATACTGTGTGGAACATTGTAGAATGTCAGTCATACACACTTATATTTCCGCCCGCTTGTTGAACGACAACTCCCTGAATCCTGGGCAGCACGGCTAGTGGCAAAGGCTTCAGGGACTATGAATCCAGGAACATCTAGGGAACCAAAGATGGGAACCACAGTGCTAGACGGGTGCTTGAGGTGGGAAACAATTGAGGCTTCTTTGCTGTGGTGTAACACCATTCTCCACAGAATTTCATCATCTTATGTATTTCTAGCCAGCTCGAGAATTTTGAAACTGTAGGGCTTTTATGGTTTGGTAGGGACAGATGTGATTGTAAACTTTACAAATACATGACTCTCTTGATAATTTGGGATGGAAAGGTTACTTCTTTGGCAGGGGGACAACTTCTCGAGTCCTTCAGTGGCATAGACAGGGGGATTCCTGGAGTACTTCAAAAAGGAGTTTTTAAAATTCTGATATGAAGATATAGAAAAAGTCAGTAATTTAGAGAAGGAGAAGGAAGCAATGGGATAGGGGAACTAAGGCAAGAGTTCTATATATTGTCCGGATATTAAAAATGGAAGGCACAAAAGTGGATAGACTGAGTAACAAAAATGCTGCTCTGATGTACTATTGCAGAGGAAATAAGTATGGGTTTCTAGTGAAATGTCAAATCTAAATAAAGAAAGAACTGTCTGCTTCAGAGGAGTGTGAGAATAATGAAGGGCTGTTAAGATTTACCAGAACACTGAACTTCAGGCTGATTTTTCCCATCATAACAAATGTATGACTGTATCTCATAGCGAAGGCACACTGTTAGCTTAATTTTCACACATATGTTATTACTGTAAAAATATTCTCATTGCTATAGCAATTGGCTTTGATTATGAGTTGAGGGTATATTGATATAATAAATCTGTTCTCCCTCCCTCCCTTCCTCCCTCTCTCTGTCTCTCTCTCTCTCTCTCTCTCTCTCTCTCTCTCTGTGTGTGTGTGTGTGTGTGTGTGTGTGTGTGTGTGTGTGTGTGTGTGTGTGTGTGTGAGAGAGAGAGAGAGAGAGAGAGAGAGAGAGAGAGAGAGAGAGAGAGAGAGAGATGCTGCAGGTTGCTATGTGGTTTTTAAAAATTCCTCTGCAATACCATGTGTGAGTGAAGGAAGGTTTCTAGTTGTCATGGGAAAGGAACTGGAAACCTAGAGCATTGGTTGAGAATATAACCAAGATATTTTTTGCCCACGGAAAGGTTTGAGCTTTTAATCTGAGCTTAATATTTTCAAAGGAATAATGCTACCAGATTTTTAGAAACTGGAAAGAAACCTTAGACAGCGGACCCCGCCGCCACATGGGACAAACACTAAAGAAGGAAAGAAAACCTAGGCCAAAAAATACTTTTAAGAACATAAGAAGGGCCATGCTGGATCAGGCCAACGACCCATCTAGTCCAGCTTCCTGTATCTCACAGTGACCCCACCAGATGTGTTTGGGAGTGCATGAGACTAGATCTCTGTCTCCTGATACCACTCCCCTGCATCTGGCCCTTGAAGTACCCCGCTTTTAAGCCTGGAGATTACACATCTCCCTCATGGTTTGTAACCTGTGATAGACTTTTCCTCCAGGAATCTGTCCAATCCCCTTTTGAAGGCATCCAGGCCAGATGCCATCACCACATCCTTTGGAAGGGAGTTCCACAGACTAACAACGCGCTGGGTGAAAAAATATTTTCTTTTGTCTATTCTTACTCTCCCAGCCCTCAATTTGAGAGTATGTCCCCTAGTTCTGGTATTTTGTGAGAGGGAGAGGAGCTTCCCTCTATCCACTTGACTCATGCCCTGCATTATTTTGTACGTCTCAATCATATCCCCCCTCAGGCGCCTTTTTTCCAGACTAAAGAGCCCCAAATGTTTTAGCCTTTCTTCATAAGGGAGGTGCCCCAGCCCAGTAATCATTTTAGTCGCTCTCTTCTGCACCTTTTCCAGTTCCACTATGTCTTTCTTGAGATGTGGTGACCAGAATTGTACACAATACTCCAGGTGGGGCCTTACTATTGTTTTGTATAATGGCATTATAATGTTGACTGTTTTATTTTCAATCCCCTTTTTGATCATCCCTAGCATGGAATTGGCCTTCTTCACTGCTGCCACACATTGGGGAGACACCTTCATGGAGCTGTCCACCAACACACCAAGATCTCTTTCCTGATCCGTCGCGGATAACTCAGAGCCCATGAGTTGATAGATGAAGTTTGGATTTTTTGCCCCAATATGCATTACTTTACATTTGGTTACATTAAAACGCATTTGCCATTTCTCAGCCCATTCCCCCAGTTTGGAAAGATCCTTCTGGAGCTCTTCACAATCTTCTCTGGTTTTTATCACACGGAAAAGTTTTGTGTCATCCGCAAACTTCGCCACCTCACTGTTTATCCCTGTCTCCAGGTCATTTATGAACAGATTGAAAAGCACCGGTCCCAGGACAGAGCCCTGGGGCACACCGCTTTTCACCTGTCTCCATTGTGAAAATTTCCCATTGACACCTACTCTTTGTTTCCTGGATCTCAACCACTTCTCAGTCTATAAGAGGACCTGCATTCTTATCCCCTGACTGTGCAATTTTCTCAGCAGCCTTTGGTGAGGGACTGTGTCAAAAGCCTTTTGAAAATCCAGATAGACTATATCCACCGGTTCACCCAAATCTACATGCCTGTTGACCTTTTCAAAAAATTCTAAAAGATTTGTCAGACAAGACTTACCCTTGCAGAAGCCATGCTGATTTTCTCTCAGCAAGGTTTGTTCTTTTATGTGTTTTAAGATTTTCTATTGGATGAGGCTTTCCACCATATTCCCTGGGACAGATGTAAGGCTAACTGGCCTGTAGTTTCCTGGGTCTCCCCTCCTTCCTTTTTAAAAAATTGGTGTGACATCTGCTATCCTCCAGTCCTCCGGCACTGTGGCCGTTTTAAGAGACAAGTTGCATATTACCGTTAAGAGATCTGCAGTTTCATTTCTCAGTTCCCTAATAACCCTTGGGTGGATGTCATCTGGGCCCGGTGACTTGTTAATCTTCAGTTTATCAATTAGTCCTAAAACATCCTCTCTTTTAACCTGTATTTGAATTAATTCTTTAGTTCAGGCAGCGGAATCTGCTCAAGGTCTTCTGTCGTGAAGACAGATGCAAAGAACTCATTTAATTTCTTTGCAATTTCCAAGTCCTCCTTAACCTCCCCTTTTCTCCCTCACCATCCAGAGGGCCAACTGGTTCTCTGGCAGGTTTTCTACTTCTAACATATTTAAAGAAGCTTTTATTATTACCCTTTACATTGCTAGCAATGCGTTCCTCAAAATCTTTCTTTGCCTCTCTTATCATCATCTTACATTTCTTTTGCCAGAGTTTGTGTTCCTTTTTATTTTCCTCATTTGGGGAGGATTTCCATTTACAGAAAGACCTCTCCTTGCGCTTTAGAGCCTCTCTAACTCCACTCATTAACCATGCCAGTGTCCTCTTGGACTTAGATGAGCTTTTCCTTCTTTGTGGTATGCACTTGTGCCGGGCCTCTATTGCCGTTGTTTTAAACAGGCTCCATGCACTCTGGAGAGATTGGATTCTTTTAACCTTCCCCTTCAATTGCTTTCTAAGTAGTTTCCTCATCTGAGGGAAGTTTGCCCTTCGGAAATCAAGGGTTTTTATGTCTGATTTGCTTGACACTCTTCTTCCAACATGCATGGCAAAGGAGATTGCAGCATGGTCGCTGTTCCCCAGAGGCTCAGTGACATTCACATCCCTGACCAGGTCCTGAGTATCAGACAGTATTAGATCCAGAGTTGCCTGTTCTCAGGTGGGCTCCATGACAAGTTGCTCTAAGGCACAGTCATTCAGAAAGTCAAGAAACCTGGTTTCTCTTTCTTGCCCGGAGTTCGCATTGGCCCAGTCAATGTGGGATAACTGAAGTCCTCCATGATTACTATTCTATCCCTCTTAGTCACCTCCATGATTTATCTCCTCATTTCAAGTGATTGCTATACTAAGTGAAAGGTTTAATGTGGGTTTAAATCCTTGTTCAGGTGTGCTTGGGTTGCCTGCATGCAAGAAATATCTCTCTTACCCTAACATCTCCATTTCTAAAGTACAAACAGCAATCAGTACGAACATCTCCCAAAGCATTAAGGATTGGGTGTACTAATAATACACATATAAAAGAAATGTGCTAATATACATATCTAAAAGGGGCTGTGCAGATATGGAACACTTTTATTACCACACATTGTCTTTTGAGAACATCTGAGCATATAAAAAACGGAACAAGGGGTGAGGAGCATGAAGAGAAATGAGCCTGGGAGGGGCCCCAGCTGTCCCACTTGATACTAGGATTCTTTTGACCTGATCATTTGACACACTGTACTACCGATAGAAAACACCCCAAAATCCAAGACTCAGAAAAGAAATGCAATCCATACCCTGCATAAACATGTTTTGACTGCAGTGTTTCTGTGGAAATGTCAAAGCACCCAAGCTTCCCAGAAATAATGGTGTTAAAAAAACACTGTTAATCTGATCTGAACAGCTGCTGTTCACTAAGTTTGTAGTTTTACATTTATAAGTATCAATTGCATATTTCAGCTTAAAACTCATCTAGCAATTGCTAGCTCTTTAACTTTGAGCAGAAAAATCCTTCAAGATAGCTTGAGCAAAAAGAAAAATTTAAGGGACAGCCAATGTCCCTTCTTAGACTGGGTGTCAGATGCTAACCAGGAGGCCTGAATTCGGCTCAACAATGTAAAACACAGAGTGCTATTTCTTTAAAAGAATGTGACTTCTTTTATGGAAACTATAATAGCCAAGAACTCAGACCTTCAGAACAGGAGAGTTATATAAATGACAAGGGAGTGAGGACAGTAGAAGGAGATAGAATCATAGAATCATAGAGTTGGAAGAGACCTCAAGGGCCATCCAGTCCAACCTCCTGCCATGCAGGAACCCCCATCATAGTATTTCCGACAGATGGCCATCCAGCCTCTGCTTAAAACCCCCCACAGAAGGAGACTCCACCACCCTTTGTGGCAACATATTCCACTCCCGAACAGCTCTAACTGTCATGAAGTTCTTCCTGACGTTCAAATTGAATCTCTTTTCCTGTAGTTTGAAGCCATTTCCCCGAGTCCTAGTCTCTGAAGCCACGAAAAACAAACCTGTTCCCTCTTCAATATGGCATCCTTTCAAATATTTAAACATAGCTATCATATTCCCCCTCAGCCGTCTTAATTTTAACCTTATCTTTTTTAAGGCAAGTTTTCTCTGTGACTGGTTGCCTGAGTGGATTTTTGAAAAAATGGAGTGTTGTATCTTACAGTTTTGAATGTGTTTTGGTGTTGCTTATTTTTTTTAGTATGATATTCGTTTGATCCTTTTTAGTATTTGTATATTCAATGTTGCTAGCTTTTATATTGTCTTTTAATTATTGTAAGCTACCTTGCGTCCTTTGAAAAAGGCAAGGTTTTTAAATAAATAAATAAATATTTTCTATTTATCATTCCCACAAATACTTAAACATAGTAAAATGCAGAATATAACATAAATCACCATCATAATCACTATATATAGTACTGTATAAACAGTTGGTTATAAATTATGGTAATTTTGATATTTGAGTCATTTTTGCTGAACAAGAGGTCAATATAGAGAACTTGTGCTCATAATACTACTTTTGCAACCTAAAAAAAAAAATTGTGAACTTTTAAAGACAGCAGTTAATCACATCTCTGGCGTCTTCCCAAAAATTCAAGCTTTTAATCTTCATAACAACATAGTCTGGCTTCCGTTGCCCTTTGTGACCGTGGTATCAATGCTATTATATAATTTCTGTACAGACTTAGTACTGTCAGCGCATGACTCATCCAACTGCCTCAAACATTCTTGAAAGATATAGATACATTCACAGAGACTTGGAATTGCTGCTATTCATGAAAGCAGAAAACTCGAGGTGCTGTGTGGACACTTCTAGCAACTGGGGATGCAATCATCTGATTTAAAATAGCAGCACAATGTAAAGCCCTTGCATAACAGGCATACGTGGAGAGATGGCCGGACTCCCTATGATTCACTTACCATCG
>JAHTLZ010000122.1:23798123-23819974 GCA_023846285.1 Phrynocephalus versicolor | reverse complement strand
AGAGAGAGAGAGAGAGAGAGAGAGAGAGAGAGAGAGAGAGAGAGAGACATGCTGCAGGTTGCTATGTGGTTTTTAAAAACTCCTCTGCAATTCCATGTGTGAGTGAAGGAAGGTTTCTAGTTGTCATGGGAAAGGAACTGGAAACCTAGAGCATTGGTTGAGAATATAACCAAGATATTTTTTGCCCACAGAAAGGTTTGAGCTTTTAATCTGAGCTTAATATTTTCAAAGGAATAATGCTACCAGATTTTAAGAAACTGGAAAGAAACCTTAGACAGCGGACCCCGCTGCCACATGGGACAAACACTAAAGAAGGAAAGAAAACCTAGGCCAAAAAATACTTTTAAGAACATAAGAAGGGCCATGCTGGATCAGGCCAACGGCCCATCTAGTCCAGCTTCCTGTATCTCACAGTGGCCCCACCAGATGTGTTTGGGAACGCATGAGACTAGATCTCTGTCTCCTGATACCACTCCCCTGCATCTGGCCCTTGAAGTACCCCGGTTTAAAGCCTGGAGATTACACATCTCCCTCATGGTTTGTAACCTATGATGGAGTTTTCCACCAGGAATCTGTCCAATCCCCTTTTGAAGTCATCCAGGCCAGATGCCATCACCACCTCCTGTGGCAGGGAGTTCCACAGACTAACAACGCGCTGGGTGAAAAAATATTTTCTTTCGTCCGTTCTTACTCTCCCAGCCCACAATCTGAGTGTATGTCCCCTAGTTCTGGTATTTTGTGAGAGGGAGAAGAGCTTCCCTCTATCCACTTTACTCATGCCCTGCATTATTTTGTACGTCTCAATCATATCCCCCCTCAGGCACCTTTTTTCCAGACTAAAGAGCCCCAAATGTTTTAGCCTTTCCTCATAAGGGAGGTGTCCCAGCCCAGTAATCATTTTAGTTGCTCTCTTTTGCACCTTTTCCAGTTCCACTATGTCTTTCTTGAGATGCGGTGACCAGAATTACACACAATACTCCAGGTGCGGCCTTACTATTGTTTTGTATAATGGCATTATAATGTTGGCTGTTTTATTTTCAATCCCCTTTTTGATCATCCCTAGCATGGAATTGGCCTTCTTCACCGCTGACACACATTGGGGAGACACCTTCATGGAGCTGTCCACCAACACACCAAGATCTCTTTCCTGATCCATCACGGGTAACTCAGAGCCCATGAGTTGATAGATAAAGTTTTGATTTTTTGCCCCAATATGCATTACTTTACATTTGACTACAATAAAAACACATTTGCCATTTTGCAGCCCATTCCCCCAATTCGGAGAGATCCTTCTGGAGCTCTTCACAATCTTCTCTGGTTTTTACCACATGGAAAAGTTTTGTGTCATCTGCAAACTTCACCACCTCACTGTTTATCCCTGTCTCCAGGTCATTTATGAACAGATTGAAAAGCACTGGTCCCAGGACAGATCCCTGGGGCACACCGCTTTTCACTTCTCTCCATTGTGAAAAATTCCCATTGACACCTACTCTTTGTTTCCTGGATCTCAACCAGTTCTCATTCCATAAGAGGACCTGCCCTCTTATCCTCTGACTGTGCAATTTTCTCAGCAGCCTTTGGTGAGGGACTGTGTCAAAAGCCTTTTGAAAATCCAGATAGATTATATCCACTGGTTCACCCAAAATCCACATGCCTGTTGACCTTTTCAAAAAATTCTAAAAGATTTGTCAACAAGACTTACCCTTACATAAGCCATGATGATTTTCTCTCAGCAAGGTTTGTTCTTCTATGTGTTTTACGATTTTCTCTTGGATGAGGCTTTCCACCATCTTCCCTGGGACAGATGTAAGGCTAACCGGCCTGTAGTTTCCTGGGTCTCCCCTCCTTCCTTTTTTAAAAATTGGTGTGGCATCGGCTATCCTCCAGTCCTCCGGCACTGTGGCCGTTTTAAGAGACAAGTTGCATATAACCGTTAAGAGATCTGCAATTTCATTTCTCAGTTCCCTAATAACCCTTGGGTGGATGTCATCTGGGCCCGGTGACTTGTTAATCTTCAGTTTATCAATTAGTCCTAAAACATCCTATCTTTTAACCTGTATTTGAATTAATTCTTTAGTCAAGAGGGGCCGTTAAGGCAGCGGAATCTGCCTAAGGTTTTCTGTCGTGAAGACAGATGCAAAGAACTCATTTAATTTCTCTGCAATTTCCAAGTCCTCCTTAATCTCCCCTTTTCCTCCCTCACCATCCAGAGGGCCAACTGGTTCTCTGGCAGGTTTTCTACTTCTAACATATTTAAAGAAGCTTTTATTATTACTCTTTACATTGTTAGCCATACGTTCCTCAAAATCTTTCTTTGCCTCTCTTATCATCTTCTTACATTTCTTTTGCCAGAGCTTGTGTTCCTTTTTATTTTCCTTACTTGGGGAGGATTTCCATTTACAGAAAGACCTTTCCTTGCGCTTTAGAGCCTCTCTAACTCCACTCGTTAACCATGTCGGTGTCCTCTTGGACTTAGATGAGCTTTTCCTTCTTTGTGCTATGCTCTTGTGCTGGGCCTCTATTACCGTTGTTTTAAACAGGCTCCATGCACTCTGGAGAGATTGGATTCTTTTAACCTTCCCCTTCAATTGCTTTCTAAGTAGTTTCCTCATCTGAGGGAAGTTTGCCCTTTGGAAATCAAGGGTTTTTATGTCTGATTTGCTTGACACTTTTCCTCCAACATGTATGGCAAAGGAGATTGCAGCATGGTCACTGTTCCCCAGAGGCTCAGTGACATTCACATCCCTGACCAGGTCCTGAGTATCACACAGTATTAGATCCAGAGTTGCCTGTTGTCGGGTGGGCTCCATGACAAGTTGCTCTAAGGCACAGTCATTCAGCAAGTCGAGAAACCCGGTTTCTCTTTCTTGCCCGGAGCTCGCATTGGCCCAGTCAATGTGGGGATAACTGAAGTCCTCCATGATTACTATCCTATCCCTCTTAGTCACCTCCATGATTTCTCTCCTCATTTCAAGGTCCCCCTCAAGTTTTTGATCTGGTGGATGATATAATACCCCAACTATCACATCACTCCTTGGACCTGATAGTTTAACCCACAGTGATTCTATGGTGGAGTCAGACCCTCTGTCAATCTCCATTCTGCTGGATTTTACCCCTTCTTTGACATAGATGGTCAATCCCCCTCCAACCCGCCCCTCTCTATCTCTTCTATAGAGTTTATAGCCTGGGATTGCTGTATCCCACTGGTTCTCCACATTCCACCAGGTTTCTGTTATGGCTATTATATCTATGTTATCCCTAGCTGCCAAATGTTCAAGTTCTCCCATCTTTGCTCGGAGGCTTCGAGCATTGGCGTACAGTGGGTCCTGCAACAACAGCTGCTGATTTGTTCTCCCCCCCCCCCACAGCTTTTATTTTCAGTAGACAAACTATCACATTCCATTATTCTCCCAGTGCTAGTACCTGCTATGTCATCTCTATGTGACTCTCTACCGTCTCCAACCTCATTCCACGGGGATGAGGTGTTCCGAACCGGATGCCACTCAGCTCCTGTTGGCTTTCCCCCAGTTATCAGTTTAAAAGCTGCTCTGCAGCCTTTTTGAGATTGAGTGCCAGCAATCTGGTCCCATCATAATTCAAGTGCAACCCATCCCTCCTGAACAGGTTTGGCTTGTCCCAAAATGTTCTCCAGTTCCTGACAAATCTGAAGCCCTCCTCTCTACACCATCACCTCATCCACGCATTGAGGCTTCTGAGCTCTGCCTGCCTGGCGGGTCCTGCACAGGGAACAGGAAGCACTTCTGAAAATGCTACCTTGGAAGTCTGGGACTTCAATCTTCTTCCTAACAACCAGAATTTGGCTTCCAAGACTGACTGCTTGGCCTTCCCGACATCATTGGTACCAACGTGTACCATGACCACTGGCTCCTTCCCAGTTCTCTCTAACAAGCTATCTAGATTTCTCGTGATGTTTGCAACCTTTGCACCTGGCAGGCAAGCGACCATACGGTTATCATGCTCATCACAAATCTATCCCTCTGTATTTCTAATTCTAGAATCCCCTATTACAAGGAGCTTCTCTCCTGCAGCCTGTTCATCTACATGCACCTGATCCTGTATCTCATCAATTGTGATGAGGGAGAGATCCTCAGGTGGAACCAGTTGTTCCTCTGTGCATGCCTCATGAGGTGTGATGAGGGAAAGAGGCTCAAATTTATTGTGCAGTTTGAGACTCTCTGAGCAGTCCCTTGGCCTTCTACTCCTTTGAGTCACATTCCTCTACACATCTACCTCCTGAGTTGGGGTAGCGACCTCATCCTCAGAAGTGTGCCCTGTCTCTTCTTTGTCCTCGATAGTCTGTTCCGCTCTGTCCAAGAACAGCTCAAGCTCCTTAATTTGTTGCTGGTTCAATATGTGGGCCTCTAGCTGCTGGACCTTCTCTTCTAATAGTGCAACCAGCTTGCACTTCCAGCAAGTGTAGTTCTGCACACACTTTGTCAAGATGACAAACATGGCACAAGTGTTACAGGTAACTACAGCTGTTCCTCAGACTCCATTTTAACGAGTGCAGTATTCTGGGCCTTGAAAAAAATAGTTTTACTAGCTACTAATCTAGGAATAATAATCTAGTACAATTTTCTCCCTTTGATGTTAGCTCAGAGGAAGGATTAGTCTGGCACCACCCCCTGCTTCCTAGCTATTTCCTTTGTTTGGCTGACTAATGGCTCTTTGTATTTAAATGAGGAGTTAAAGTTAGCAGAGGCAGAGGTAAAACAGCCCTAGTTGAACTGTTTCAGCCCAGAAACTTACCAATGCTCACTTCTTTCTGTTTTGCTTTCTCAGCAGTAGGTCTGCTTGGTCTCACACACCAGGCTCAAATGGTAAGGCTGACCTTCTTCCCCAGGGGCATACACTTAGTGTGACTCCACCCCTCAGCTCAGAGAAAGGATTAGTCTAGCACCACCGCCTCCTTCCTAGCTATTTCCTTTGTTTGGCTGACTAATGGCTCTTTGTATTTAAATGAGCAGTTAAAGTTAGCAGAGACAGAGGTAAAACAGCCCTAGTTGAACTGCTTCAGCCCAGAAATTTACCAATGCTCACTTCTTTCTGTTTTGCTCTCTCAGCAGTAGGTCTGCTTGGTCTCACAAAGCAGGCTCAAATGGTAAGGCTGACCTTCTTCCCCAGGGGAATACACTTTTGATATACTTCCTATTAAATAAGTTCAGAAATCCAATGTTCAGTGATTGCTATACTAAGTGAAAGGTTTAAAGTGGGTTTAAATCCTTGTTCAGGTGTGCTTGGGTTGCCTGCGTGCAAGAAACATCTCTCTTACCCTAACATCTCCCTTTCTAAAGTACAAACAGCAATCAGTATGAACATCTCCCAGAGCATTAAGGATTGGGTGTACTAATAATACATATCTAAATGAAATGTACTAATATACATATTTAAAAGGGGCTGTGCAGATATAGAACACTTTTATTACCACACATTGTCTTTTGAGAACATCTGAGCATATAAAAAACGGAACAAGGGGTGAGGAGCATGAAGAGAAATGAGCCTAGGAGGGGCCCCAGCTGTCCCACTTGGTACTAGGATTCTTTTGACCTGATCATTTGACACACTGTACTACCGATAGAAAACACCCCAAAATCCAAGACTCAGAAAAGAAATGCCATCCATACCCTGCATAAACATGTTTTGACTGCAGTGTTTCTGTGGAAATGTCAAAGCACCCAAGCTTCCCAGAAATAATGGTGTTTAAAAAACACTGTTAATCTGATCTGAACAGCTGCTGTTCACTAAGTTTGTAGTTTTACATTTATAAGTATCAATTGCATATTTCAGCTTAAAACTCATCTAGCAATTGCTAGCTCTTTAACTTTGAGCAGAAAAATCCCTCAAGATAGCTTGAGCAAAAGAAAAACTTAAAGGACAGCCAATGTCCCTTCTTAGACTGGGTGTCAGATACTAACTAGGAGGCCTGAATTCGGCTCAACAATGTAAAACGCAGAGTGCTATTTCTTTAAAAGAATGTGACTTCTTTTATGGAAACTATAATAGCCAAGAACTCAGACCTTCAGAACAGGAGAGTTATGTAAATGACAAGGGAGAGAGGACAGTAGAGGTAGAATAATAGAATTATAGAGTTGGAAGAGACCTCAAGGGCTACCCAGTCCAACCCCCTGCCATGCAGGAACCCCATCACAATATTTCCAACAGATGGCCATCCAGCCTCTGCTTAAAAACCTCCAAAGAAGCAGTTTCACCACCCTTTGTGGTAACATATTCCACTGCTGAACAGCTCTGTCATGAAATTCTTCCTAATGTTCAAATAGAATCTCTTTTCCTGTAGTTTGAAACCATTGCCCCAAGTCCTAGTCTCTGAAGCCATGGAAAACAAACCTGTTCCCTCTTCAATATGACATCCTTTCAGATATTTAAACATAGCTATCATATTCCCCCTCAGCCTTCTTTTTTTTAACCTTATCTTTTTTAAGGCAAGTTTTCTCTGTGACTGGTTGCCTGAGTGGATTTTTGAAAAAATGGACTGTTGTATCTTACTGTTTTGAATGCGTTTTGGTGTTGCTTATTTTTTTTAGTATGATATTCGTTTGATCCTTTTCAGTATTTGTATATTCAATGTTGCTAGCTTTTATATTGTCTTTTAATTATTGTAAGCTACCTTGCGTCCTTTGAAAAAGGCAAGGTTTTTAAATAAATAAATAAATATTTTCTATTTATCATTCCCACAAATACTTAAACATAGTAAAATGCAGAATATAACATAAATCACCATCATAATCACTATATATAGTATAAACAGTTGGTTATAAATTATGGTAATTTTGATATTTGAGTCATTTTTGCTTAACAAGAGGTCAATATAGAGAACTTGTGCTCATAATACTACTTTTGCAACCTAAAAAAAAAAAAAAAAGAATTGTGAACTTTTAAAGACAGCAGTTAATCACATCTCTGGCGTCTTCCCAAAAATTCAAGCTTTAATCTTCATAACAATAGTCTGGCTTCCGTTGCCCTTTGTGACTGTGGTATCAATGCTATTATATAATTTCTGTACAGACTTAGTACTGTCAGCGCATGACTCATCCAACTGCCTCAAACATTCTTGAAAGATATAAATACATTCACAGAGACTTGGAATTGCTGCTATTCATGAAAGCAGAAAACTCGAGGTGCTGTGTGGACACTTCTAGCAACTGAGGATGCAATCATCTGATTTAAAATAGCAGCACAATGTAAAGCCCTTGCATACGTGGAGAGATGGCCGGACTCCCTATGATTCACTTACCATCGCAAGCTACTCAAGCTACTCATTGATATATTGTAGCAATTCTAATAGGAATGCAATTGATGAGCCTCCCCTTTTATTAATAACAATCAAGGAGATCTTTACATTTGTCATTCTTGCAATTATTTGGAATCACAAATGACCTGTGCTAGTTGCACTGCATTAAGGGTTGTAAGTATTGATGTGGCATGCTAAGAACCTATTGCATTTAGTAATGTACGTATTAGATCCACTGCAGTGCCTTGTGTTACTTTCTAATCTCTATGCTTTTTACTATATGTAGCCTGACAAATAGTATGGCCATTATTTTGAAATCAACTAATGTTAACCTACATAACGTCCATCTCTTTTGGAAGGAATTTGGGAAAGAAAGTGTAATGGCAACAGATCTCCATATGGTAGACAAATGGTTCCTAACCTCAGGTCCCCAGATGTTCTTGGACTAAAACACCCAGAAGTCTCCCCCTCTAGCTGTACTGGCCAAGAATTCTGGGATTCCCAGTCCAGTAACATTTGGGGAACCAAGGTTGGGAACGATATTATTAGAAAGTCACCTATTAATTTCTTGCAGAGATTGATACTTTGTGCTTGTGACATATTTCAGGGCTACTTTCATACCATACTGAATAACTGTTATATCTGTTGCAGAAAGCATGGTATGAGACACCTTACAAAATGCTTTATAAGTTCAAGAGCTTCACAGGGCTGGATAATTATTTTGCAAAAAAGAACAGCTAAGATGCACAAGTAGGTTTGCATTGTTTAGTTGTATCTTGTTTTTAGCATGTTTTTCCACTTTTATACTAGGTATTGATGGTGACCAGACACACATTGGGCTCTCATTTCCCAGGTTAAAATCTTACTGTTCACTGCATCGTTAACTAGAGAAATCAGGGCATGGTTTAAATAAATGTCATTAGTTTGCTGGGTTTTGCTATGGCAGGCTGACAGGGGGTTCTTCTGATAAACAGACCTCTCTGGAATAAGGCAGACGCACTTCTCACTACATGAGGAGGGCCACACAACCAGTCCGGTCTATTGGAGAAGCAGGATTTACTTGGAGAAAACATTGCGGAGCACTGCAGGGCAAGCCAATAGAGCACTAATTGTTAGTACAAAAAGGTTAATTGCTTAAAATTTATTTATTTATTTAAAGAGTATTTTTACCTTGTCTTTCTCCTTGGAAAAGGACCCAAGGTGGCTTGCAGTAATGAGGAACAATTTACAGTCCAGTACAATTAAGACATACTGTATTCAAGTTTAAGAACAGGGTATTGAGGAGTATCTTACAGCATCAGAAGGCAACATTAAAGCTAAAAGAGAACTCGAGCAAAGAGAGAGTATACATCCCATGTAATCATGTACCATACACCAGTGTTGGCAAACCTATGGCACGGGTGCGAAAGATGGCACTCGAAGCCCTTTCTGTGGGCACCAGCCAAAGCCCCTTCACAGCCACCTGTATTAAGGTTAAATTGCTGTACTGACACTTTGTGAAAAATTAGTGGGTTTTGAATCACATTTTGCGCACTCGGTCTCTAAAAGGTTTGCCATTACTGCCACAGACCATCTAAAACAGTGATGGCGAACCTTTTAGAGACCGAGTGCCCAAACTGCAATTCAAAACCCACTAATTTTTTTTTTGCAAAGTGCAAATACAGTAATTTAACCTGTATACAGGTGGCTATGAAGGGGCAATGTCAGGTGCCCACAGAAAGGGCTCCAAGTGCCACCTTTGGCACCCATGCCATAGGTTTGCCATCACTGATCTAAAAGTTAGGAGGGATGGGAACTAACAGTTGACAGCATGGTGTCAATGTAAGCACACACAGGGAGATATAACCACAAAGTTATAACTGGTGGTTATAATAAATGGTATGACTATATTATTTCTTCATGCCACTTCAGTATTCCTGCCATGGAGAAAACTCCATGGACCTGGAGTCACGAAGAGTGGGTCACGACTGTAACGACACAACACACACACACATATTATTTCTTAGGACTGTGTATTTGAATGTGAACCACCCAGGGAAGCGGCACTAACGGGTTCAGTATATAAAGTTAACGAACAAGTAAGCATAAATAGATAACTTCCCAGGGGAAAGTGGTGGTGGTGGTGGTGGTGTCCTTAGGAAGTGTCCTAGGAGACCTTCCCCACCCCCCACCCCCCGCAAACCTCCACATGCAAGCTCCTTCCTTGGCAAGCTCCTTCCAGAATCCTTCGGTGGGGAGGCCTTGGGTGGGGCTACTAAGAAATCCCTGGCGTCTTCTATGGGGGGGGGAGCCAAGTCAAGGAGGCAAGAAGACCAGCCCGTCGGGCTCTGACGTCACGCCCGGGAGGGGGGAAGGGCTGGGCGACCCTGACGTCAACGCGCGTCATTCATTCCCAAGCCGCAGGCGGGCGGAAGAGAGGCATATTTTAGTCATGCCCCCCCTCCCCTCGCTCTCCCTCCCTCCCTCCCTCGTAGAGAATGACGACTCGCCGCCTATTTTAAACCACTCGGCGGCGGCGGCGGAGGGGGGGGGAAGGGGGAGGTTGGCGCGGTCGCCGTGTTTAGAACCCCCCCCCCCACACGCTAACGCACCTAATTCACAGCTCTAGGGACGTTTCCGCCAGGATCTCCCCCCGCCCCGCCGCCACCACCACATGTCCCGGGAGCTTATTTCCACCCCGGGCCAGAGTCTCAGTCTCTCATTCCCTCTCTCGGTGTCTCTGTGCCGCGGGGCGCGCCTGCTCCACGCACTACTTTGCATCGTCACTCGAAAGAGCGGCGGCAGCGGCAGAGGAGGAGGAGGCGGCGGTCCCGCGAGCGGATGGCGACCCCCGTTCCTCCTCCTCCCCGGTTCGCCAGGAGTAGTTCCGGTTGAGGCCGCCGCCGCGAGGGTGCCCTCCGCGTCTCCTCCTGCTCTTGCTCCTCCTCCTCCAGCCGGCCTTGCCCGACTACTTCCCGGCAGCCGCTGGTTGGCTGCGCTCACCGGGGCTCCTCTCGCGGCCGGCCGGCGGTGACGGGGCCAGAAGGAAGGAAGGAGGAAGCGCCAGCGCCGCACGCTCCTCCTCCTCCTCCTCCTCCTCCTCCTCCTCCTCCTGCTCTCAGGCTGCCGGCTTCGGCTCCAGTTCTCCCCTTCCGGCTCTTAAGGGTGGGCGCCCGCCGGACTCCCTTTTTCCCCACCCCCATCACCCTCATCCTCCCCTTGGCTCTCTCTCTCTCGCTCTCTCTCACGGCCCCCCGTGGGCGCGCGCGCCCGCCCGCTTGCTTGTTTGAGGCCACCCTCCCTTCCTCCTTCCCTCTCCCTCCCTCCCTCCCCACCCCCCCCCCCCCCCGGGGGCCGGGCCCCCCCCCGCCCCCGGCCCGCCCCCCCCCCATTCCTTCGCCATGGCCACCCGCTCGTGCAGGGAGAAGGCGCAGAAGCAGAACGAGCAGCACCAGGCCATCCTGGCCAAGCTCCTCCGGGAGGAGGACAACAAGTACTGCGCCGACTGCGAGGCCAAAGGTAGGAGGAGGGGGAGGGGGGGTCTCTCACACCCCCGCGGGGAGAGGAGGGAGGGAGGGGGGCTTCGGTGGGCGGGCGAACGAGGCGGGGGGGGGTCGCGCGTGCGTAGCAACCGGTCAGAGGGGGGGAGAGAGAGAGAGAGGAGGAGGCGGGGGGCCTGCCGTCGGGGCGGGGCTTTGTGCTGGGGGCGGGGACAGGGGAGCCCTGGGGTGGGGGTGGGGGGGAGGATGGAAAGGGTTAAACCAGTGGCTCTCAGCCTGTGGGTACCCCAGATGTTCCTGGACTGCAACTCCCAGAAGCCTCCACCACTCGCGGTGCTGGAAGGGGTTTCTGGGAGTTGCAGTCCAGGAACGCCTGGGGAGCCACTGGTGGAGAACCACTGGGTTAAGCCACCCCCTCCCCCCCCAACCACACTCACACCTACCTCTCTTGGGTCCTGTTTTCTGTCAGGGAGGTGGTGGACTTGGGAATGGAAAGGGGCGATGATGATGATGAGGAGGAGGAGGACTTTGGTTCAAAGTGTGTGTTGTTGGGCCTGTGGTGCTACTTATCCCCACCCCCACCCCCAGCCTAGCAGGAGGTAGCAGCAGACTAGCTGGGACAGGGGGGTTTATAAGGGTTAATTTTAGGAATTCATTCTTTTTCATTGCTCCTCACACGCCCGTATGGCTCCTGCAGACCCAGCCTGCCACCGATGTGGGTAACATTCACTTCTTTAGGCGCCCTTGCCCGCATCGTCAGGCTGTTTAATAGAAGGCCTGTAAAAATAAATGCAATTGGGGTGGGGGGAAGTGTGCTTCTTGTTTCTCTCATGGCGAGGATCAGGGTTTTTTTTTTATTAACAGTGATTTCTGGGACCCAAGATACAGAAGCTGATATGGACGGCTGCTGTGGTTGTTGGCTGGCTATCTTGCAGCTTCTTTCTTTTTAATCATGGAGGACTTTGAAGCAACTGCTCCATGAAGCTGTTTTTTTTTTTTTGGTGGTAGTTTTTGCGTTCTCTCACTCTGCTGATAATGCGATTGGAAGTAATTTTCAGTCTTAATTTCCATTGGTTGCCAGTAGTTAACAGTTTTCAGGAGTGTAATTTTCAGGATTGAGTAATTCTCTGCTTTGGAACACAGGACTTAATCTGTCCCAGGATTCACCAGATTACAGGCCCACAAAGGCCTTTCCTGCCCATTGTTTCATTATTAACAGTTGTGAGATAGAAAACAAGTCCAATTGACATGACTCAACTTTTGGATAGCCTCACCTGGATGACTGACTCTTAAAATACATTGTTAGAGTTGTTCCTGAGTCAGATGCTGGATGATATATAAAATCCAAAGAGCTATATGAAATGCCTAAGGACTCAGATGTGCATAGTAGGATTTTTGAAATTCATTTGCGTATGAATTTGGTGGACATTCCATACAGTAAATTACAGTTAAAATTTTTCTCAGTTTTAAAATATTTGATGTTCTTAGGCCATCTAGGCATCTAAGTAAGGCTAAAAAAGTGTCCTGTGTGAAACATGAAGAGTTGGTATCAGACTTGAAAATCCTGAGCTAAATGAACCAATGGTCTGACTCAAAAATAGCATACCTTTCTATATTTTCTTGTACAATAAGACTTCTGTTTAAGATGCATAGGATTTCTCCTCAAACACACCTCCTCCCAAGTTCCTTGGTTTTATGAACTTAACATGCTTTGGGTTTTGTCTCTTATTTTGAGCAGGTTTCTTAAGTGTAGTGAACTGCTCATATATTGACATACAATCCCCCTATTCTCTGGCCATCCAACTTTGACAGGAGTGGTTGTTCAATACATTATGGGTGACAGGAATAGAAGAGTAATTTAGAGAAATGTTTAGCAGGAAAACTTGTGAAACTTTTGTTAAAGAAAGAAAATATTTTTTCACCCAGCACGTTGTAAGTCTATGGAACTCCCTGCCACAGGATGTGGTGATGGCATCTGGCCTGGATGCCTTCAAAAGGGGATTGGACAGATTCCTGGAGGAAAAGTCCATCACAGGTTACAAACCATGATGGAGATGTGTAATCTCCAGGCTTTAAACCAGGGTACTTCAAGGGCCAGATGCAGGGGAGTGGTATCAGGAGACAGATATCTAGTCTCATGCACTCCCAAACGCATCTGGTGGAGCCGCTGTGAGATACAGGAAGCTGGACTAGATGGGCCTTTGGCCTGATCCAGCATGGCTCTTCTTATGTTCTTATGTTCTTATGACCTCATATATATTAGAATTGGGATGAATGACTATAGAATTACTTTTACATTAAGTAGTAGGTTTTGTTCATCTTTTACATTAAAAACTACGCATTATCTTCGGATAAGAGCATTTGCTGTTATCCGCAGATTTCACTATCCACACCGCAGGGGATCCTGGAACTGATCACCTGTGGATTCAGCGGTCCTACTGTACTGTCTCATTCCATTTATAAGACACCTTCATGTATAAGATGACTGTTTGCAGAGTCAAGGTATGGACAACTGCACGGTTCTCTCCTAATCTTACTTACATATATAAGATGACCCTCAATTTTTAGTCCAAGAATTTGAGACCAAAAATATAGTCTTATACATGGAAAAATATGGTACTTCTTCAGATATCTGGTCATAAAGCTGTTTTGTTACCTGTAAGCACTTTGAATTGAACTCAGTAGCATTTATGATTCCTTCAGAATTCATCTAGATCAGGCCTGCACAGCAGGTAGACTGTGGGCTACCGGTAGCCTGCGAAGGGTTCAAAAGTAGTCCACCAGCCACCAATAAAAAAGTGAGGGGATAAATTCTCCACCCCTCCCACCCCCATCCCAAGGACCATCAGTGCCCCAGCAAAGTTCTGAGTCTGCCAGCCCACTGTCTCAGCCAAGCGGGGCAGGGCAAGGGCCATAGTGTGGTCCCCTGTTCCCCCCGCTGGGCAGATGATCGAGTGGGTACAAGGGAAGTGTGTGCATGGTCAGCCTTGCCGTAGGAATGCATTGAAAAGCAATTATTCCATTCCAGAGGGAACGGATTTCAATGCATTCCTATGGGAAACTGCTGCTCTGCTTACATTTTTTTTTTACTTACAAGCATTTGCTTGGAATGGATAAAATTTGTAAGTAGTGTAGTAGGTCTCAGGCTTTTTGGGCTAGAAAATGTATACCTTGGCCTGTTCAAAGTTGGGCAGCCCTGATCTAGATAAACCAGCTACAAGCTGAATTCTATGGAAATTTAAATTTTCAGATTGCTTTTAGGAATAGCCCCATATAGAATACATGTGGAGGGATCTAGATTCTCAAACTGAAACTGATCCAACACAATAGGACCAGTCAGTGCTCTGGACAGCACCTGAAAATCTTTACTAATGAAATGTGTCCAGAATGGAATCAATATGAGTTTCCTCAGAATTACTGTATATACTCGAATATAAGCCTAGTTTTTCAACCCCAATTTTGGGCTGAAAAAGGGGCCCTCGACTTATATGCGGGTCAATACTTTTAGCCACTGAGGCAAGTGTTTGGGTCGGTGGCTAAAAGTCATTTTAAACATTGTGTGCCGCTTCTCATGACCCCCCTCTGCATCACAGGGGAGTGGTGCACGATGTTTAAAATAACTTTTAGCCACTGACCCAAGCACTTGCATCAGTGGCTAAAAATCATTTTAAACATCACACAGCACTCCCCCAACTCACAAAGGAGGGGCTGCCAGGCCCTGCTGCATTTCCCACCCTAGACATACTCGAGTCAATACATTTCCCCAGTTTTGGGGGGTTAAATTAGGGGCCTCGACTTATACTTGGGTCGACTTATACTTGAGTATATACGGTAATTGCAAAGTTTTCACAGCAAGGTATTCTTTTATGCAGAGGGACATGGCTAAAATAAATGAGGCCATTTGAGCAGTGTAAAAACATCTGACCTAAATGACACACGTTCAGAAGTAATCAAAGGCAATACAGAGGATGTTCATTACCACTGTTTTAACTCTTCATGATGCGGAACATTCTACCGTGTTTTGAAAAATAGAATTAAAAAAGCATAGCTGGAGAATCATTGTAACTGAATTGTAGTTCAGTTACTCATAGTTATTATTGTTAGCTATTTTAGCTAATTGTGTCACTTGTGATCATATGACCTGCTTTAGTGCTTATATTGCAAGACATTGTTTGTTGACCAAGACAAAATTTAGAGGAAATGTTTGCTTGACTTGCAAAACACTCTTAAATCAAGTTACTCTTAAACCAAGGTATTACTGTACAAGTATTTTGGTTTATGAGCGTGTTTCCCAGAATGAATTATGCTTGTAAACTAAGGTACTACTGTATTGATGATCCAGCAGATAAGATAATAGGGTGATCCAGTGTTCCTCGTGTTTATGTAACAGTTATTTTTTTTTAAAAAAAAATCAGAGTATGATGGGGGGGAGAAAGAATGCAGGTCCTCTACCACCATTTCTGAACATCACACTGCAATTGCCTGTGTCACTGAAACACCACCTACAGACCCACACCCTTTCTTTGCAAGAACAGTCTGTTCGGATTTTTCTGGCTTGAAAAAGTGGTAGCCTCACAGCAGCAAAGACAAAAAGCAGCCTTGGGAACAAAAAGAACTGGGCTGAATTGAATCAACTTGACAATTCTATAAGTGGAACAAATCCTGCAGTACTTGGCCATATAGTTACACCCTGAGACTGCCCAAATGTTGAAGGTCTGTGTCTTACATAGAGATGGGCTTTTCATTTCAGAAGTGGTCAGCTTCCGAAATAAAATGCGGGAGCCCAGCTGACGTTCAGAACTGGAGGAATGAAATCAACCAGTCTCTTACCTTGCGCTGGGTTAGTGTGGGGTTAAACTCCAATGAGGGAGGAGCCTCCAATGTGTCATCTTTCCTTCTCCCTGGTGTTGCTCAGTCAGACAGGGAGGTGGGATGATGCATTTCCCTGCACAGCTCCTGATTGGTCAGTGCCAGGGAGAAGGAAATGTGATGTGTCAGAGGCTTCTTCCTTGTTGGCATTGCACCCCGTGCCACCCCAGCACAAGGTAAGGGATTGGTTGATTTCATTTCTCAGAATCCGAATGTCAGCTGGGCTCCTGCATTTCGTTTCAGAAGCTGACCACTTCCAAAATGAAAAGCCCATCTCTAAACTTAAGGTCTATATCTATATTTCCTTGTATTTAGAAAGGTGTGCTTGGTAAATGGACAGAGGCTTGGCTTGTCCCTCCTCTGCTCTACATAACAAGGCAGAGAAATGAATCATATTAGTGTGCTGATGTTTGCTTTAACACACATCAGCAAGGTGACTCCTAGAGATAGTGTGGTGAGTGTTGAAATACATAGAATAAAAAAGAACCTTTGTTTTAAGAGTCAAGAGTAATTTGAGCCTAGAAACACCAAATGTTCTAATGTTGGCTTATAGAATAGCTGAGCTCCTTACTTAGTTTTCCAAATTCAGTATGTTCTTTGAATGTACAGTGGAGCCTTGTATAACAAAAGCTTGTATAACATAAAATCTGTACAACATAAAAAATTCCGGAGATAGGGGAAGTTTGCTTAACATAATTGCCTATGGGGAGAATCCGTGCAACATAAACATGGGATTACTCCGTTTTCAATGAATTCCTATGAGAATTTGTATAAAGGAAAATTTGCTTAACATAATTTCATTTGGAACGAATTAATTCCTTTATACAAGGTACCACTCTACTGTAATTTGCCTAATGCTTTGAAGGTTGATAGAGAAAAAATATATTTTGTCCGACCGGAAACTGAAGTCAAACTTAGTGTTTTCTATACTAGTTGAGGGAATCAAATGTTGTGTTCAGTAAATAGTGTTTCATCTTGGAATTCTAAGTAACAAAATGCTAAAATATTGAGGGCCAGTTTTTCTCCCAAATCCCCAATCTTCAATATGGAGTCCAAGCTAAATATTGCTTTCAATCATACTTTGCTTTCTTTTTCTTTCATCCACTTCTTTTTTTAAATATGTACTTTATCTGAAAAAGTTGAAGCCATGAGGAATTTTGGAGGGAAAGATGGAGGAAGGGAGGGAATTGACATTTCTTGTAAATCTTAGGTTTATGATATTGTTCTGTCAAAATGTATTGTTTAAAACATTATATGCATTTGTATTTTCATTAAAATGACAGAACTTACTTCACTAAAGAGCTGTGTAAGATAGCAGCCTCATATGTATACAGGTGAAATTAGAATATTGTGCAAATGTTCATTTATTTCAGTAAGTCAACTCAAAAAGTGAAACTAATATATGAGATAGACTCATTACATGCAAAGTGAGGGATGTCAAGCCTTACTTTGGTATAATTGTGATCATTCTGGCATTCAGCTTATGAAAACGCCAATTTCACAATCTCAGAAAATTAGAATAGTGTGAAAAGGTTCAATATTCTAGGCTCAAAGTGTCCCACTCTAATTAGCTAATGAATTCATAACACCTGCAAAGGATTCCTGAGCCTAAAATGGTCTCTCAGGCTGGTTCAGTAGGAATCACAATCAAGTTGTGCAGAAAACCATCACTGACACTCTCCTTATGGAGGGAAAGTCCCAAAAGTTACAGATTACAAAAGATGTTGGATGTTCCCAAAGTACTGTATCAAAGCACATTAATAGAAAGTTATGTGGAAGGGAAAAGTGGAGGGGGGGGAATGTGCACAAGCAGCAGGGATGTAACTAAAGTACATACACTTTAGTTACTGTGGTATGAGAAATATAAAAATGTAGTTGAAAATGGAATCACAGATTTTGTAATAAATAGCTGCAAAATTAGAAGTTGGCAGAATATTTGAAGATTATAACTTCATAACAATATAAATATAGGAATTTTTCTTTAATGCTGTAGATTGTTTTGTATTAAAAATTCATACAGATTCTAACTGAGCAATCATTTGTCTTAGAAAGAATTTCAGTAATTCTGAAAGACAAAAACAGATCTCCACTCCCTTACTTCTGAAAGTCCATTTTTTCTTGTTAGATATGCAGTATATAAAAACATCTTTAAAGAAGGTAATTCTGTCTACATCTCAGCCTTCATATCTTTAATTAGATATATTGACTAAAGACCTCCAACCCACTTTGTACCCAATTAAAAGGTATACCAATCAGGGTCAGCCACTCTGTATTGTTTAGGACAGGGCTGTCCAACAGGTAGACCACGGGCTACTGGTAGCCCGTGAAGGGTTCAAAAGTAGCCCGCCAAGCATCAATTTAAAATGTGAGGAGATAAGTTCTCCACTCCTCCCTCCCCCATCCCAAGGATCACTACCGCCCCAGCAAAGTTCTGGGTCTGCCAGCCTGCTGTCTTAGCTGAGCAGGCAGTTCAAGGGCCATGAGCATGTGCTCGGAATGGATGAAATTCATAAGTAGAGATATTCGTGTAGAAGCCCTCAACCACTTTAGGCCAGAAAAAGTAGACCTTGGCCTGTTCAAAGTTGGACAGCCCTGGTTTAGGAGATGTTCTGACTCGCTAGTTCCCCAGGTCTGTAATATTATCTGCATTAGGGATGGGCACAAAATGGAAAAAATTGAGTTTCTTTCATTCCGTTTCGTCCCCCCTGCATTTCATTTTGTGTCGTAACGACACAAATACTCTGGATTCAAGTTGGTTTTGCTTGGATTTCCTAAGTTCACAAGCCTATATCAGATCTATTTTCATTGAAAAAAGGTGCCTTACAAACAAAAGAAGAGAATACGATCGTTTCACTGCCTAACTTAGGTGTTCTCAAGAAGAGATAATATTTACAGTAATAACGTGGTTTGCAAGCATAATTCATTCCAGAAACATTCTTGTAAACTAAAATACTCGTATATCAAAGCAAATTTCCCCATAAGAAATAATGGAAACTCAGACAATTTGTTCTGGGGTCCCATAGACCACATATTATACACACAAAATGCCAAAACTCACAAAATAAGTTGGCTAGAAGTCCACGTCCACACCATGGTTTAGGTACCTGGCTGCAGAATCTGCTCTGCTTGGAACTAACAGCTGGATTTTGCTCTGTGTTTTTAATGTACCAACAATAAAGTGCAATTTGTAACCCTATACACACTTGACTAGTTGCCCCATGACTGGAAATGATTTGAAATATAAGAAAATATGTTGAAAACAAATTAAATAAAAATATAAATAGAAAGAAAAATCTGCTCTCTCTTTGAAAACATTCCTGGCTGGTGCAAGGGAGACCTCTATTCCTTTCCCCTCCCCCTGCTTTTGAAGCTTGCCTGAAACGGAATGCTCCAGACAATCTCCTACGATTCAGCTGGAGGGGGGGGAGAGACACCATTGGCTCACTTGCGATCATGTAACCTGCTCCAGTGCTTGTCTTGCAAGTTGTTGCATGTTGATCAAGGCAAAAAGAAATGCTTACTTGTCTTGCAAAACTCTTAAACCAGGTTATTCTTTAACCAAGGTATTACTGTATGCCCTGTTCGTGCAGTAAGGATTGTGCAACCTTTGACTGAAGTCAGATTGGTACAACTCTTAGCCATTACTTTTCTCTAGAGTTAGCAATTATGGAAGTACTGTACACTTTTAGTAAATATGCATATTGTATTCAAGGTTTATTGGAAATATAAACTATAAATTAGCAGTAAAGTGTAAGTTTACAATTGAAATAGAGGCATATAGAAATAGTAATAACATATAGCATATATTTCTGTATTTGAATTAAACAATTCAAATGGCAACAAGGATGATTAACTGAGAAGTCAGGAGCACTAATACAGCTGATGTGTCTAACAGTGAGAAATCAAATTCATTGATGAATGAGGCAAATAAAAGGAGGCCTTTTTTTTTTTTTAAACCAAATAGCTTTGAAGGATGAAATAGTGTCTATATCTTTGATTTTGAGCCCGGGGCAAAAGCGATTAGTCTGTTAGAGAGACAAAAAACTTCAAAACGCCTTTGAAAATGTACTTGGGGAATTTACTTTAGAAAGAGTTGTTTCAAGTGTGATCTTTTAGCACAATTTCACAGGTCTTGAGCTCTGCAAGTCTGCAGTAAAATGATGAAAATATTTGGGTCACTTGCAGTGAGTGATGCCGGATACGCAACTTGATAGCATGAAAAAACCCACAAAACCCAGAAGCAAAAAGTTGCCTGTAGTGTGTTATCATCTTTCAACCAACCAACCATCTTTCAACCAACTTATAGTGACTGTAACAGGGCTTTCCAGATAAGTGAGATGTTTTAAGGAGTGGTTTTACCATATCCACACCCATAGTGAGCTTCCATGACTGAATGGAAATTTGATTTCAAGCCTTCTGAGTTCTAGTTTGTCACCCAATTCCCTCTACTACACTATATAAGAGTAGAGATGGGCATGAAACAAAAAGATTTCATTTCTTTTTATTTTTCATTTCGTTACAGAACAAAATGAAAAACGAAGTTCCCTTTTAAAAAATGAAACAAAATGAAATGGAAATTTTCATTTTTTTTCCGTTTTGTTTTTGCTTCTTATTTATTTTGACAACTTGTCATAATAAATAATACAAATGAATGAATGAATGAATGAATGAATGAATGAATAATAAAAATTAGTACTGACCAGCTGCTCTTGCAGGCCAGCTGCTCAGTGCTACACTAAAAAAAAAAGTGCTGACCCAGCCTGCGGGGCAGCTGGGTCAGCACTAGGTTTTAAAAAAAGCCGACCCAGCCCGTGGTCCAGCTAGTCAGTGCTAGGTTAAAAAAAGAGGAAAAAAGCACCTCCCTGGCTAGGTTAAAAAAAAAATTGCCAACCCGACCTGCAGGCCCCCTGGTCAGCTATAAAAAAAACATGTAAAAATGAAACAAAACAAAGAATGAAACTTTTTTTAAAAAATCATTTTGATCCAAATCATTTTGAACAAAAATGAAAAATTGCCATTTTGTCGTTTCATGCCCAAAAGAGCTGATCCCATCATAGAAATAAAATATATGTTGTAAACTATTCAAAGACTAGCAGATTTATTTTAATGTTAGCTTTCATGGAACAAAATTGACTTCTTGAAATGCAATAAGTTGAAGCACGTATCTTCCGTGCCTCTTGTGCTGCAAGAAATCATGTTACAGAAAGTGATATTTTGTTAACTCAGGAGTGGAAGTATTGGCCTCTTAATTACTAGACGTTGCAGGCTCTAGTCTAGCCAGAGTGATAGACTGTATACTCTTGCTGCTGCTGCTGTTTTGACTTGTATTCCACCCCATAGTGCTAAAGCACTTTCTGAGCGGTTCACACTTTGCCCCCCCCCCCCTTCACCACATGCAAGCTGGGCACTCATTCACCAACTTCAGATTGATGGAAGGCTGAGTCAGCTAGCTACCTAAACCTGAACTCTGGTTGTGAAAGAGGCTTGGCTGCAGCACTGAAGTTTGACGGTAGTTGACTTGCTTTTAAAATTATAATTTATTGTGTTTTTGCCTGTTTCACCTTTGTGAGGCCACGTGGGTCTCCTGTCAGGAGAAAGATGGCCTACAAAATATGCTAAATAATTAAAATGTACACCAAAACCTGATAGAAAGTAGGAGGTGATTCGTGTCTCTGGGGTCCCAGGATGAAAGTAATCCTGTGTAGCCTGTCTCTAAATTGTGGGTTCAGAGGTTAATTTGAACGAGTGCATTGTATTATAGTGTAGTTAGCTTGCTTTGTGAACCATACTTGATTGTGAATTGAGACCATAACACTGGTTCCCAACCTTGGGTATCCCAGGTGTTCTTGGACTTCAACTCCTAGAAATCCTGACCAAAACAGCTAGTGGTGAAGGCTTCTGGAAATTGCAGTCCTGGAACTCTTGGGTTACCCAAGGTTGTGAAGCACTCACATAGACTGTACCTGTATTCTAGAAGAGAAAACACAGTATGCTTACTCTAGATTAGCAGTGGACGCATCCCTCTGTGAACTCACTTTGTTGAAGTGCAAAACTTAAAAAAAATCCTTGACATTTTGAACATGATCTGATGGCAGACTACTTTAAGCTGCTATATCAAATGCAAGATTGATATAGCAGAGACCTCTTACTCTCCTTTCTCCCAAAACAGTGGGATGAAGGGCTGTGTATATTATGCTCTCATGTTGTAGTGAACATCGAGGAGACAGTGGCAC
>JAHTLZ010000122.1:23768046-23797123 GCA_023846285.1 Phrynocephalus versicolor | reverse complement strand
ACAAATGAAAATTAGAAGTTGTGCAGAATCACGAACATCATTGCTTTCATTGAGTGCCAATGAGAAATAGCAAAGTTATTTCGAGGAGTTTTGCAACTGCAGATGCAAATTTTACCCCATTTCTTCAATCCTTCTTGTAACTGTAGGTGCTGAAAGACTCAGTGTTCCAAATATATCTGCCTTCTCTGGACACATCCGTTTGGCAGCAGAAATAAGGCATTCTTTAAGAAATTCTCCCTCTATGAATGCCCAGCGAGTGCATGCTATGAGGTTGGCAATGTCAAAACTTGCTAGCAGTGATGATATATTTAGCTGCTTTTGCTTCACAAAAGTATTTTGCTGAGTTGTCAATCCATTTTTCAGTTTCAATATTTTATCTTTTCTCACTTCTCCAACCAAAGAATCACATTTATCTTTATGCTGAATTTCATAGTGTTGACGCAAATTGTATTCCTTGAATACAGACACTGAAGTCTGGCATATCAGACAAACAGCTCTTTCTTTGTATTCCGTGAAAAAGTAATCGTAGACCACTTTTCTTGAAATACCCTGCACTCGGAGTCAATTTTTCTTTTTCTTGACATCATGATTTCCTGGACCTAGGGAATTGACATTTCCTATTTAGTAAAAAACCAATAAATACAGCGCTCAGCAATCATGCAAAAGCTCACTCACTAGCAGGCGCACACAGACTCTTTCACTCTCACCAGCAGTGATTTCTGCAATTCAATTTTGCAGAGCCCTGATACACTGTTGACCCCCTCTCCCCCTAATGCACCCCCCCAATGTAATGCAGTCACAATAGGTCCCCCAAGCCCCTTTACACCTACTTCCAGATGTGGACAGAACAGCTTGGCTCAGTTGGAGAATTCAATTGTTGATAATTAATGTTTTCCTGCAGTTTTTCTTATGCCCTATTAATTATTTCCCTGAAAAAGCAGGAGAAACTAACATTAATACACCACCTTCCTCTTTTTTTTAAAGCAGTAGCAGTAGACTAGCATTTGATTGTCACAACAGATTGCATTTTCACTACTTCAGAAGCAAAGAAAAGCACTTTAAAATGCCTGAGAAAGCTACCTTGGGAGAATGAGAAGATGGTAGTGGAGGAATTACTTAGTACTGACAATAGAGACAGTTAGTGCCTCCAGCAGCCTAGTTGATTTGAAGGCCCATGTGTACTTTAAGGTCCACAATTTGCTCAAAACTCTTTATAAAGAGCACTTTAAAGGTACAAGTGCTATAACAAGACATTATTCATCAATAATAATCATTATTCATCATAAGCATTTCAAACATTACAAAATAAAAGTTTTAAGCGTTACAGTACAGCACAGTACAATAACAGTGTATCAGAGACATTTTACACATTTTTAAACATGCCAGAATTCACATTTACAGCAGTGCATTGGCAGTTCCAACCTGCAGACCTGCACCAGAACACACTTTTTACACATGCCACACTTTTTACACGCACTCAAGAATATCCATCCAGCAGTAACAGCAATAATAATAAATAATATTAATAACAGTCCAAAATCATTACACATTTAATATTAAAACAGTTAATCCCCACCTTCCACTCCAAAAATTTCCATATATTATTAGGTTTAATGGTTGTACCTTTTTTAACTCTGTAAACCGCCCAGAATGGCCTTTGGTGCCAGTTGGTGCAATATATAAGTCTAATAAGAAATAAATAAATAAATAAATAAATAACTCTGAAGATAAATTACAGAGGTCACATGAGAGAGGCCTTTAAGTTCATCAGGAGAGGCCTTTCTCTCCATACAACCACCCTCACAATTACATCATGTGGGAACACATGAAAGGGCCTTCTCGGCTGCTGCACCCAGACTCTGAAACTCCCTCCCAGTGATGGCTAGGACTGTCCCATCTCCAATGTCTTTCCGGAAACAGGCAAAGACACCAAAGAATATACATTTGAAACAGCTAAAAACATTTTCAAAATATCTGATATTGTCACAATAGCAATTCTGCTATCAGCTTATTTTGATCGGAAAAAAATAACAGTAACACAACTTTAAAGCTGTAGTTATCACGGTAGAGAAATCTTGACGGATCTTTCTACAGTGGTACCCTGACTTAAGAGCAGCTCGACCTAAGATCAATTCGACTTAAGAGCAGAAAACTGTTGGCGTTTTAACTGCCGCCTTACAAATTTTAGATATGGTCTGCTCGACTTACATTTTTTTTCATTTTTTCATTTTTAACTTATTTTTTCAATGTTTTAGATAGGTACCCTGACTTAAGAGTAGTTCGACATAAGAGCATGCATTTGGAATGGATTACATTCATAAGTTGAGGTACCACTGTACAGTGGTACCTTATATAAAGGAATTAATTTGTTCCAAATGAAATTATGTTAAGCAAATTTTCCTTTATACAAATTCCCATAGGGATGCATTGAAAATGGAGTAATCCCATTTTTATGTTGTACAAATTCTCCCCATAGGCGATTATGTTAAGCAGATTTCCCCTATCTCCGGAATTTTTTATGTTGTACTTTCGTTATATATACACACATTCAGGAACATGCACCCTGGATGTGCACATGCCCTTACTTAAGTATGTTACCATAGTAAATGTAAATTCTAAAACTGACAAGATAAATTCCTGAAAATTTCATATTAGTGCGTCTCCATCCAGAAACAGTAGATGTTCTTCTCATGCCCAGAGCCATATACTGCCGTGCTTCCTTAAGTCAGCGAATTAAAATTCACACAGAAACAAACAAGAGCACTTTTACATGCTGGTGATCTGGGAGGTAGGGAGAGGAGGCAGGAAACAACTCAAGACCTCCCATTTTAAACACCCCTGCTCTTCAAAGGAGTGCCCAGCCGGCAGCCGGTGTGCTGGTGATCTGGTAGGCAGGGAGTGGAAGAGGGGACCACTCCAGGCCCTCCCAGCCTGCCCACCCAATGCAGAGCTGCCTGGTACCTGTAAAGGAGTCCAGGTAAATCGGCCCCGGGGTCTCCAGCTCCTTGTACTGCTCCTTCCCACCCGTGAAGGAACGAGGGAGGGAGACAGGAACCAAACCAAAAGAGCGGCTGAAGGGGTGGGGGTGGAAAAAACAGCAGGCGTGTGCATGTGAAGTGCCTCCCCTCGCCCAGTGGGGTGCCGCCGCCTCCTCCCTTTTGCCCCACCCATTGGGGGGAAGAGAGGGAAGTGACACAGCCCACTGCAGTTTATAATGGAGCTTCAAATAGCAATGGAGGCTGGCTAGCTTGCTCGCTGCAGGGGGGTCTGCAGTTGTTCCCGGGGACTGGATGCAGGCCCCTAGGGGGCTGTATACGCCCTGTGGGCCATAGATTGAGGAACCCTGATCTAAGCCCTGTGTTGCTTTCAGTAAAGAGTCTCTCAGGATTTCTGAGACCAGACTCCAGACACAAGTTTTCAGTCAGCTCCACCTTTGGGGAATCTGTCAGATAGAACTCAACTGATTTTTAACTTTTTCCTGTCCGAGCAATATTGGTGCTTGCAAACATATTTTGTTGCAGTAAAAATATTTCAAAGGTTTTTAAAAAATAGAAAAATAATCAGAGGGACACTCCTTTAAGCTGTGAAATGGCTGCCTTTTGCTTTATGGTTGGGAATGATCTTACAGTGGTATCTTGTATAAAGGAATTAATTTGTTCCAAATGAAATTATGTTAAGCAAATTTTCCTTTATACAAATTTCCCATAGGAATGCATTGAAAACAGAGTGATCCCATTTTTATGTTGTACAGATTTGCCCTATAGGTGATTCTGTTAAGCAAATTCCCCCTATCTCCAGAATTTTTTATGTTGTACAAATTTTGTTATACAAACCGTTTGTTATACAAGGCTAAAACTGTGCTCACAACCTGGGGTTGACTTAACCTTCCATCTTTCCATCCTTCCATGGTTGGTAAAATGAGTACCCAGCTTGCTTGGGGGGGCAATGTGTATCCTGCATACTGTAATTAAAAACTGTAAAGAGAGTACTTCTATTTTCCAAAAATGTTCTAGAAATCAGCAGTCTTTATATGGCGGATTTGCTTGTTCAGTATACAGTATGTACAAATTCATTACACCACTAGATGGAGCCATTAATCCAAGTGAATAAAACTTGTCAGTAAACATCTAGATTGGTTGTTAAGCTGGCTGTAATGAAGAGTTGGAAGAGTTGTAGGACTCTCTGATATAGATTAATGCCAAGAAAGCAGTTCACCTAAAATTCAAGTGCCTAATGATCAGGTGTCATAAAGAGTGCATAAATAAAAGTGTATCTCAGTAAAATTTTATGCTGAGGATAAAACAACTAGTTAGAATGCAATGAAATAATCTAAGATGCAGAAATTAGATGTTTATGTAGTGTTCCAATTTTTGTAGCTTGTAATGTATAAAGTAAGTTATCATTTAAAGAATCTGAAAATGGTTCATTTCTTTATGCTGTATCAGTATCAAGGTTTATTTTGATTTATAGCAATAATTTTTATTTTATTCTATTTTTTTGCAACAATTCAACAAGTCCCAACAATGATTTTAGCTAGAATTTTTAAAATCTACACTATGAGCAATCAGCTACTTGATGTTTTGGGGGGCTGTTACTTTTTGGGGGGACTATTACTTTAAGCAAGAGCCAGTGAAGTGCTCTCTTCCTCACACTCAGCCAGAATGGAAGATCTTTTTTTATTTCACATGAAAACTAGGCTGTACCATGAACAGTAGGCCTGTCATTTTGAGAAGAATTATTTGAATTACAACTTACAATTCACCTTTAATTTTTGTTGCTTTATATTTTGAATTTCTGCTGTAAACATTCTTGAACAGTTCCATCTATAAGACTTTAAATGGAAATAAGAACCATTAACTTAATTGCTGCTTGTGTTCCATGCCTCATTTATATTCCTAAGCACTCCTTCAGATTTCCTGTTCTGTGGTTGTTACAGTTCTGTGGCACAGTCTTTTTGTAAAACAGTCTTTAAACAAACATTGTTAGACACTTGTTGAGCATTAAAAAAGAAATTTGTGTTGGCTGCCAGACATGATATTCATTAGTAGAAGACAAGTACATAATATGTACAGTGTAGTAAATGCTGGTCTTTTTAATAAGTTGTTCAAATTTTAGTATGTTTTTCTGTTTAATGTGGTTTTATCTTCTGCTATTAGCATAAAGAATGGCTTAAAGCTTTATAGGTCAGAAAACCATGATACAGGAATAATTTATTGTTTTTCAGTTGGAAAACAAATGGTAATTTTGGGAGGGAGGGAATTTTTTAAAAAGCGTAATTCAAGCATTTTGTTTAGAAAATCTGTAATTGAACTAGAATCAAGCACTTATTGGGGGGGGAGGGAAATAGTTGCTAATGGTTTTCTCCAAATCCATGGTTCTTGCAGTGAGGTTCCTTAACCATTCTCAGACAACTGTGGTGATATGAGAAATTGTTGTAGAACATCCTCGTTTTTATCGTCACGCCTCATATAAAATTCAAGTACAGTGGTACCTCTGATAACGAATTTAATTTGTTCTCTGAAGCAATTTGTTATCTGAAAAAATTTGTTATCTGAAATGTGGTTTCTCATTGAAATGAATGGGAAACTGATCAATCTGTTCCAGAGGTCTGAAAAAAGGCAAAAAAGCTGGGGGGGGGGTTCCAGACCTCTTTATAAAATGCACTTTAAAGGCTTGCAGTGCTGCAATACCCTCCAGAACATCCCCCCTGCAGTGCAATGCAGACATGGACAAGAGAAACCAGCAAGACTACCCCAGCCTATTCCCACCCAAAGTGCAATGGGGAAAAATGCAAACAAACAAATATAAGCAGGAAGAAAAATCCATCCCATTTTTGCCTGTAGAGTAATGAAAAAAGACTGCAAACATGGAGAAATGAAACCAGCAAGACTACCTCAGCCTCTTCCAGCCAAAAATGCAAAGAAAAGCAGTGCAGAGATTAATAAAAGCTAGCGCCTTATTTTACCAAGTTTGAAAGGTCCAAATCCCTCAGCAAAACATGTCCAGAGTGGCTCCAAAACACCATGAAAAAATGCTCTAACTCCTTCCACACCTCCACAAACTATGCATCCTGCAATGCATGCAGGATACACATTTTTTGCAAGGCATTATGAAAAATTTGTTATCCGAGGCAGTCCATAGGGAAGGAATATTTGCTATCCAAGACAGCCCTATACCTGGTAGTTTCCATTTGTTCTCAGCAAAATTTGTTATCCGAGGCATTCTTTATCCAAGGTATTACTGTACTGTACAATGTGTGAAAATACGGCAGACATTTATTTGTGCATGCAGAAAGACACCTTTGGCTCACCATTCCCTGGACCCTTGTATCCCTCAAATCAATTGAGCAAGGGTTTTCCAAAGCAGTGGGGAGACTTTGAGGAAACAATAAGACAACAAGCTGATTTAATACTAGATTGAAGCAAATGCAACATGCCCTACTCCAAGCACTCCATGTTAAGAGACAGCGGTTCCTCTTTTGCATCAGAGTAGCCCTTGCTGGATCAGGGGACTTATAGATAGCCCTTAATGATATTGATCCTACATTTGAAAGAAACATATACCAGAACTCATGGCTGTTACCTTTAGGGGGGGGAATAAGCATTTTTAGAACTATGCAGACATGTCCTACTATGATAATTATATTTAGACATCCTTTAATTTTTTTTCCTCAGCTGATGTGTTCCATGTAACAGCAAAGCTTACTATTATCATAGTAAGCTTGGGAAGATGATCATTTACACTGAAGTTGAGAAGTGTTGGGTACAGCACCTAAAAACCCAGTACTTTTGCTTAGTGTTTGTGCTTTCTCGCTTTGTTTTTATCTCTGTTGAAAAGACTACTCTTCAAAAACATTTTCAAAACATAATGACCTATATAGATCGGGCAACAACCAGTATGTCCCAGTTTTAGTCTCTTTGGCGTTATAGAGATACATAGAGGATGGTTGAGATAATGTCCAATCTATCCTTGCATTTCCAAAGATATAGGAGAGAGCCTTAATAATATAAAGCTTGTATAGTATTAGTTCTACATTTAATAGCCCCATGAAGAAATCACACATGTCTAACATGCACAATTATAATGCAGACAACCACTCCTCTGGGATGAGTATAAATATTTCTGAGCAGCCATGCCTGACTGAGAATCCTTTATTTGAAGCTTATTTCCAGTGTGTGTGACCTTTAAATTAAAAAATCAGAAGAAACATTATTTTGAACATGCTCAGTCTAGCATAGATGATCTTTGTGAGTAGATACTCAAATGACTTTGCCATGTACATATAAATATATACAGTGGTACTTCTGATAACAAATTTAATTCATTTTCGGTGGTTTGTTATCTGAAACTTTCATTATCTGAAACACCGTTTCCCATTGAAATGAATGGGAAACTGATTGATCTGTTTCAGAGGTCTGAAAAAAGGCAAAAAAGCTGAGGGATTTTCAGCCCTCTTTATAAAGTGCACTTTAAAGGCATGCAGTGCTGGAACACTCCCCCCACAACACTCCCCTTGCAGTGCAATGCAAACATGGACAGAAGAAAGCAGCAAGACTACCCCAACCTGTTCCCACCAAAAATGCAAAGAAAAGCAGTGCAAAGATTAATAAAAGCTAGCTCCAAAACAAACACCCGGTCATTCCTGCCAAAAGTGCAATCAAAACCAATGCAAAAACACAAAGGACAGCAAGGAAACCTCATCTCCCTACCTTTTCAAATTTGAAAGGTCCAAATCCATCAGCAAAAAAAAAGTCCCAAATGGCTCCAAAACATGAAGAAACTGCTCCCACTCCCCCCACCTCTCCACAAACGATGAAGGATGCAATGCATCTTGGGTACACTTTTTTACAA
This sequence comes from Phrynocephalus versicolor, assembly GCA_023846285.1. Lineage (NCBI taxonomy): Eukaryota > Metazoa > Chordata > Lepidosauria > Squamata > Agamidae > Phrynocephalus > Phrynocephalus versicolor. The sequence goes on along the minus strand of JAHTLZ010000122.1, from coordinate 23,789,272 downwards.
GGAATTATGAAAAATCTGTTATCCGAGGCAGCCCATAGGCAACATTCATTATCTGAGGCAGCCCTATACATGGTGTTGCAAAGCGGAAAGTATGAAAAGGCTAATCTTGCTGCCTTTCCCACTTTACTGTTATTATTCTGTGCCCACATATGTACTTAGTAGTAGAGATGGGCACAAAATGAACTTTTGGTCGATTTCGTTATTCGTTTCGTTAACGTAATGAAATGAATAACGAACTGCCCCCTCTAAGAGAAACAAAACAAAACGGAAATTTCCATTTCATTTTGGTTTGTTTCATGTGCCGGCGGTGTCTCCTACCTGGTGCTGCTCCTGGGGTCCTTCGTCCTGACTTCAGGGAGGGTCCAGGAGCCTCCAGAAAAAGAAAGGGGGGGAAGCTGACCGGCCGCTCTACAGATGGTAGGAGGCCACGTGGACATCAGTAAAAAAAAACCCAATACAATAAAAATTTTTTTTTCAAAGTTCCGGCGCATGGACCCCAGTACTGATCCATGAACACCAGACCCAGCCCACAGGTCACCGAACTGGCCTGAGGACTGCCCCCCCCAAAAAACCCAAAAACCCAATCTGGTGCATGGGCCCAGTACCAGCCCATGACCACTGGACCCAGCCTGTGGGTTGCTGAACCGGCCCGTGGGCTGGCCCAAAACAAACAAACAAACAAACCCTAAAAAACCCTGATCCGGCACGTAGGCCCGGTACATTTTCAAGGCAAACTCTGTGTTCAGTGCACAGATTGAAAGAGTTTCCATACCTTCCAGAAATCTACAGAAAAGTCTGCTTGAGGATTTGACATCAAAGGCCACTTTGTTTCTAAATGGATGATTTATAGCCATTCACTAGTAATATACAAGTCTTGTTTCTTTTTGCAGTATGTACCTATCAATCTTGTTTCAAGACACTTTACCATTATTATATTCGGTACAGTCAGACATTTCTTAAGATTCCAGTCTGCTTCACTTGTTGAAAGCAGATTATTTTGTTTTGAATATCCTTCCCTCGAAAGCCTCGGCTATGCCTTTAGCAAGCGGGCAGACCTTGAGGTTTTTGCCAGAAAGCTCCAACAATTGCAGTTCATTGACAAAGCAAACAAAATGCTTTACTTTATTTGTGCTGTCTATCCTTCCAGTGAGCTCAAGACAGCATGTCTAGCTTTCTTGTTCCCCCATTTATCCTCCTAACAACCTTGTGATGTAGTCTAAGCCAGGGGTGCCCAGACTTTTTGTAAGGAGGGCCAGATTTGGTGGTTGAGAATGTGTCAGGGGCCAGTTGCTCCCCGACCCTGCCACCCCACTGCAAGCCCCACCCACTTTCTTTAAAAAAACATGGGGTGAAGGAGGGGGAGGGAGGGACGGTCCAGCCAGCCGCGGGCCACTCAGAATGGCCCGACGGGCCAGATTTGCCCCCCCCCCCCCCCGGGCCGGACTTTGGGCAGGCCTGGTCTAAGCTGAGAGTGAGCAATTGGCTCAAGGCCAACCAATTAGTTTCACAACCCAATTGGAATTAGAAGCTGTATCTTTCAAGTTCCACTACAAAACCAGTTTACCACACGGGCAACCAATCATGTTTTCTTTTCTCCCTAGCCCTTTTTTGTTGATAAGAGAGTTGTGTATAAGTTAATTTCCCACATTACATAGAGGTGTACATGAGCTGCTCATTTCTCATTTTCATCTTGTTCAGTGATGTCAGAGGCACTTAGATCCTAAATGTTTCATGTTAGTGGGTCTAAGAACACAACACGTAGGCATCTCCTGCCTGTCTCTAGTGGCTTGTTACTTTTTAGAACGAGTACTGATACTCCTAGTGCAGTGTTGGTGAACCTATGGCACGGGTGCCTACGATGGCACTCAGAGCCCTTTCTGCGGGCACCCGACATCACTCCTTCACAGCCACCCGTGTTCAGGTTAAATTGCTGTATTGGCGCTTTGTGAAAAATTAGTGGGTTTTGAATTGCATTTTGGGCACTCGGCTTCTAAAAGGTTCACCATCACTGTCCTAGTGCATCTTCCCAGAGGAGGTTTGTTTTCCATCATTTCCCGTATAGTAAGCTGTTCATGTGAACTACATGAATTAGTAAGATTATGTTGGAGCAGGGATCTTTCCATGTATGCGAGTCATCTCTATGTAGTCACAAAAATAAAATTCTTCAGACATTTTTCTGGGAGTCTTGTTATATAACTTTTTGTCATAATCGTACTTTTTAAATATGCCATAGCAAATAGCTTGTCCAAACTTCAGCCCTCCTGATGTTTTGGACCACAACTCCCATAATTCTAAGCTTAGATTGCCAATGGCAAAGGACTGTGGGAGATGCACTCCAAAAATCTGGAGGGCCAAAGTTTGGACATGCCTGTAATATAACTATATGATTAATTTATTTTAGGAGATTTGAGTACAATTGGTTCTGTTTCTTCTGTTTTTTCACTTTTCTGCCAACTGTTTATGGTAATATTTAGTTTGGGATGATATAGAAGTACAGTGGATAGAGGGAGGAGTTAGGACTGGATTTGAATTCCCACTCAGCCATGGGAAACCCTCCCGGGGGTGGGGGCATTAACAAAATAACACAATGTTTCACTTACTTCCAAAATTCTAATACTGCACTGTTTATTGGGTACAACTTGATAGCACACTGCACATGTTTGTATAATATATATTTCTTAATAACTGGAGAAACTAATGCCCATAAATAAATGATGTTTCTAACTTCATTTTGTGGACAGACTGCTCTAAATGTGCACTGTAGATAGGCCTTTAAGACCCTGGGTTGGATCCAGGGGTTGTGGAGAGTGATCTTGAAATTGAGGTGAGTAAAGCTGCCACTGGATTTTGAAAGGCAGCTTTGCTGTGTCATATAGGCGGGGCCGGTTTTTTGGAAAGTTCAGGCAAAGGTTTACTGTGAATACAGGCAAGAAGAGCATGCACTTTTCAACAGGCCAGTGGTTAATAATAGAGAATGAAATGAAGATTGTGAATTATATACCTGAGGCAAAACCTACTAAAAAGCTACTCCAAATCTGCAGTAATTTAACCTTCATCTATTTTCCTTAGGTCCAAGATGGGCTTCCTGGAATACAGGTGTCTTTATTTGTATCAGATGCGCAGGAATACATAGAAATTTGGGGGTTCATATATCCAGAGTCAAATCTGTCAACCTGGACCAATGGACACCAGAACAAATACAGGTAAAAAGGAACCCAGACTTAAATTGCATGAGGGGAAGACACTCCAGAAAGTTCACAGTAGAGATGTAATAGGCAAAATGGATTAATTTTGCTCCTTATAAAGGAACTTTAGAAAGAAAAACCATAAATATTTTAGCATTCTAGTCTGGAATATAATATGGAACAGCTACATTTCACCTTTTTCTGTGTGGATTTTTCCCACTTCTGCTTCTCTTAATATGTCTGACTCTTGAACACTGCTTGAAAAAGTGCTTTTGTGGCAGTTTCTTGTATGATGTCATTTCATATGGACACACTTGGCAAATAGGGTTGCTTTTTTCTGCTTCCTTGCTTTGAAAAATTATTGTTGGTGCATCAACATTGTTAAACTGTATGTCTTTTCTTGATAACACCAAAAGTGCACTAAATTTTTGTCCCATTTTTTTAGCACGGTAGATACATATTTAAGGAATGGAGACTGTTTCTGTTTTGCCTCACTTCTAAATTTAATATTTACATAAAATATTTATATAGTTTTTCTTTATATGGTTCAAGGAGCCAAAAAGCACAGTGAATGAAACATAGTAAAATAACTCCTTTCCCAGCACATGTAGCTGATGCCTTGAGTTAAGGTTTTAAAAAACTGTGTATAGAACCCATCTGCTTCACAGTAGTTTTATAAAAATAAGCAGAACGTCAAAGGCCCATGACACTGGTTTTTAATGAATAATATTTTACTCATGAAAATGATTCAAGTAGACTTCTATATACTGTACAGTATTCTAATAAAAACAGGTCATTCAGTTGTCAAAATACAATCTAAAGGAAACAATCAAAATGACAGTAATCACTGCACCAAAATTTAGGAACAACTGAAGGTATGTTAAAAGTTCAATGAACTATAAAATGCTAAACTATAGTTTAGTCCTGAGTTCATTATCTGAAGTGAAACTACAGGTTCATTTGCTGTCCTGTCCTCCTTCATGCCTGAGTAGAGGACATTTGCCATATTCCCACAAATTCTGATTTGTTGTTGTAGATAAACAAGAGATTACAGTCAGTTTGTAAATAAGCAAACTTTAGACAGTGGATGGTAAAATGCTTTGTTTAGAAGTTGGTGTTTTTAAATGCTTGGTTTGAAGAAAGTGAAATCTGCCCAAAACATACAAGCCATGTCCATATACTTGTGTTTTAAGAATAGACTGTAATGGGGAGGGGTGGGATGAACTTCTCAAATCAGACCTTAATGATTTTGTGAAATGGGTAGTCATCAGTGTAAAAGGTTGTCACTAAAGATTTACACGTTTCAGTACTTTTACAGGGCCACTTAAAGTCATATTTACTTAAAAATTCTTCCTATTGATCGTGATAGTAATTACTTTTCAATGGCAATGTTCAAGCTGTAATATATCTATCTAAACAGTTTCAGCTAAGGGTTTAAACAGTCATCTCTTTCTTTTTCTCCTTCCATCCCTTTCTTGCCCCTGCCCGTCTTTGGTCACTGCTTTCAGTGCATGCAAGAGATGGGAAATACCAAGGCACGGTTACTTTATGAAGCTAATCTACCAGAGAACTTTCGAAGACCTCAAACAGATCAGTATCCTTTATGGAATGCCATACAGCAAGACAGATGATATTATACAAGGGCCAGAAATCCTCTTGAGTAAGCTATATGTGCATAACTCAATATTACATAAACTGTACCTGTAATCGTGCCAGGTTCACAAAGCTCTTTGGTAGGCACACTGTGCCATTGGTTGTAACAGGAACCTGTTTGACTGATTATCCAATTGACTCACACAGTCCTTTTCACCTGGACATACATCTTGCCAAAGTTATGCCTGTATTAGACTTCAGCCAATGTATTAAGTTCATCTTGATGGTTTTTGAATGGGCATCGGCTACATAGTGACTAAACAGAAAGGATGAGTTCCACCCCAGTTTGAAATGACATTCACTTAGATGTGAAAATACATTTAGTTAAACAGTGTTGACATGCAAGAGTTCAGTCTGGTATGCAAGTTCTTGATAGTGAAAGAAATATAAGAAAATATATCTAGCTGTCCTCTTCCCGGCTTTCACACCCCTCCCGGCACCTCATCTTCCATGGTGTGGTCCCTTCCATCCCATGCAGGTGCAGCAACAATCGGAGTCCAGGGTCTGGCAAGCGGCGCTGGCCCCTGCCTGCCCTTATCCTCCTTGGGGGTGGAAGGAAATGGTGGATGAGCCAGCCTGTGGTGGGATAGAAGGGATTGTGTTTCCCTCTTCGACAATTGAAATCCATGGGCAGTGGGGCGGGAGGGATTGTCTCCCCTGGAGAAGCATATCAGTAAGAGAGACAAGGAATTCATGCACCAGGTGATCCCCCACCACTGACTGCTCATCCCAGAGCCCCGTCGGCGATTGTGTTTCCCTCTCTGACCCGCTGCCACCCCTGCCACCCCAATGGGTTAAGAGCGATGAGGCTTGGACTCTCCAGTTCTCTTATCTTGTAAGAACCTAGCTTTCAGATGCTTACGGTTGAGGAATCCTGCAGTTGTCAAGCTTGTTTGCTTACAACGTTCTCACACAGGGATGCATCTGTGTTAAAAGAGACAATTGAAATTTATGGGCTTTGGGTGGAAAGGATCCTGTCTCCCCTGGAGCAGCATAGCCATTCAGTTTCAATTTATTGTCATTGTACATATAAACAGTACACAGTATACACATGCAACAAAATTTGCAAGAACACCAAGAGACCAGACCAACACATTATTATAGCAATCTCTAAAGCACACCCACCCACCAAAATGCCCCCTAAGACACACAGACCAAGTAATACAGTTCAGCAACTCAAGTGGTTCTCAAGTACTATTATTAAATGCTACTTTTGCTCTGGGATAAAAGCTGTTCCAAAATCATGCGGTCCGAGTTTTAATTACTTTATATATTATGCCAGGAGGCAACAGTTTGAAGAAATTATAAGCAGAATGGGAAGGGTCTCTTGAGAATATTGACCTCCTTAGACAATGAGGTACAAAGATGTCATCCAATCTATGGAACCATGATAGTAAGACGGGAGTAAATGCTGATGTAGAGTTATATTCCTGAGCATTCTCAAGTACGGCCTCTTCTGTACCTTCTTCATAAGCATGTTGGCATTTATAGACCATGAGAGATTATCTGAAATATGAATCCCCAGAAATTTAAAACTACCATTTTGGTAGTTTTAAATTTCTGGGTTATGGTTTATGGTTTCTTTAGTTTTTTATGTTAAGTATAAGATTATTTTCTTTCCATCACAGTGTCAACCCTTGTACTTCAATTCTATAAGCAGACTTTTATGAGCCCCACCACTGTCATGTCATCTGCAAATTTGATAATTGTGTTGGTGTAGTACAATGGGGTGGAATCATGAGTGTACAAGGAATAAAGGAAGGGGCTTAACACACAACCCTAAGCGGCTCCCCTACTTAAAAACAGAGTTAGAAAAATTGTGAGATCCCATCCTTAGTGACTGTGGCCTATCTGTCAGAAAGTCCTTTACCCACAAACAAATCTTCTGCTGTATGCTCAAGTTTAACATTTTGGAAAACAGCCTGATTGGTAGAATGGTGTTAAAGGAAGAACTATAATCCACAAATAACAACCTTGTGTATGTTTTATTTTGTTCCAAATGACTCAATACAGTATGAACAACAAAAGACATAGCATCATCAGTTGATCTATTTCTCCTATATGCAAATTGACATGGGTCTAAAGTAGATGGAAGACTAGCCCTGATATAATTTAACACCAGTCTCTCAAAACATTTCATGATAACAGATGTTAAGGCTATTGGTCTATAATCATTGAGAGATACCACCACTGCCTGCTTAGGGGTTGGCACTATGATGAATGTCTTCATGCAAATGGGGGCAAAACACTGCAGCAAGGGTAGGATGAAAATGTCCATGAACACTCCAGCTAGTTCTGTAGCACAGTCCTTAACAACTCATCCCATAATTCCATCTGGTCCAGCTGCTGGACTTTTACCTTTCAATAAAATTTGTTTGTATCAATTAAAGATCTGTTACTGTGTTTTTTTAAACAAAAGATGTTAATGTATAAGTCATTTTTAAGGTAAAAGTCCAGCCCCTCTCAAGGAGCCCTAGCATGTAATTGAACTCTCAGAACCGCCCAGAGTTCCTGTTTGAGGAAAATTGGTTTGCGGTATATGTATATACTCGAATATAAGCCTAGTTTTTCAGCCCTAATTTTGGGCTGAAAAGGGGGGCCCTCAGCTCATATTCGGGTCAATACTTTTAGCCACTGAGGCAAGTAAACTGTGGCTAAAAGTCATTTTAAACATTGCATGCCGCTTCTCATGACCCCCCTCCCCCGCATAACAGGGGAGCGGCACACGATGTTTAAAATGACTTTTAGCCACTGACCCAAGCACTTGCATCAGTGTCTAAATCTAAGCATCACAAACCACTCCTCCAGCTCACCAAGGAGGAGTTGCCAGGCCCTGCTGCATTTCCCACCCTAGACTTATACTCGAGTCAATACGTTTCCTCAGTTTTAGGGGGTTAAATTAGGGGCCTCGACTTATACTCGGGTCGACTTATACTCGAGTATATACAGTAAATATAAAAATAAATAACTTAATAAATAACTCCCAACCTTTAGCTCCACAGTCGAACACCTAAGCCACTGAGCTATCACTGTATCATGGAAAACAGACCTCCACCATTCACATTTTACTGGAAGGAAGCCTTGGTTTTTAGATCACCCTCAGGTTATTCTTCCAGTTCTCCACCTTGAAGCTGGTCAAGTGGCAGCACCTGTGGCTGGGCGGACTCATGTCAGATATCCCACACACACACACACACACATCAACCCACCCGCCACAGCAGCATGACAGCTCCTGCTACTACTACTACTTCCAAAAGACTTTGGAGCCCCAGGTTAAATGGCCTTCTTGGCACTTTGCGATAAATAAGTGGGTTTTGGGTTGCAGTTTTGGCACTTGGTCTCTAAGAGGTTCACCATCACTGACTTAGACTGTAATGTGGGAATTAAATGTTCTGTGCTATAAACTGTCTCTTTTTTGATGTTTCCCTTAACCTACATGATTTTAGAGCTGTGGAATTTTTCATCAGGGATAAATATGAGAAGAAGAAGTACTACGACAAAGATGCACTTAGTGTCATCAGCGTAAGCGAAATTATTCTTTTCTGAATTTCAACTAAGCATGCAAATTCAAACACACCATTGTGTTGTGTGTAATTCATTTTATTGTTGAGTACTGAATATAGGAATGCTGCAAGTAGATTGCTGGACTGACTGTATCTTAACTGAAACATATCAATACATAGGCATTAAGAGTTTATTTTTATTACTGAGAATCATGGAATTGAATCATGGAATTGGTGTGAATCCCTTGTGTGAAAAATAATGTACCTTATTAATTAATTATGGCATCAAGTGTGAACTTTCTACTGTAGATTGCTAAAACAGGTGTTTTGTAAAGCCTAAACTGCAGTTTTTAAATAAATTGGACCAGTGCCAACTCAGAAGTAACTAATACACTGTTTCAGACAGGAGTCACTAGCTTCCAGTTCTGGATAAGGATATAGCTGTTGGTTTTAATCCAAGATGGAACCCATCATTTTGGGATGTGTTCCTTTTTCAACTTCAGCAGATTTCACTTCTTCACACACACAAGTGTAAATAACTAGTGCTACATGTACATAACTGTGTTAACTATTCATTTTTACTAAAAGCTTTTTAGGCTTTGTTGATGAGAAGTGTAGATCAAATTAAAAGATCACGTGCCTTTTGAAAGCTGCTGTTATTTTCACATGGAAATAGAACTTGCATTTTTCAAACTGATTGGTTGGGATTTTGCTGTGGGGCAAACTTATTGGTTGTATTTCTTCACCAAGGAAATTTCCAGGGAAAACTTGTCTTTATAAATACGAGATATAGTCTGTAATGCAAGAACTCTAAGTGTGGAGTAATTGTTTGCAAATATGAAACAAAATAAAGTGAAGGCCAGCTCTCCCATGAGCCACACAGCTCAGCCAGTGAAAAAAATAGCAGGTTAAAATTTGTTTGAAATGGCAGTTGCTGCCGCTATAGCAAAATACTGTAATTGCAGCACAGATGGTCTTTGTGTCATATTTGTTACTGCATGTGTCTGGAAAAACACATTAAATTGCACACATTCTGAGAATACAACATGCATGTAATCTTTGAGCCTTCTCAGATTAGTCCCAGTGGCACACCCAGTGAGATTTATCGGGCGTTTTGCTGAAAATCAGAATATACATTATTTACAATAAGTGCATCGGAGAATAACAAATATTGCTCCACAATTCCTAATAGGGACTCAATTAACTCATACATGACAGAGTCCAGTGTATATTAAATAAACAGGACAAATGGCTAGAAAAATAAAATAGACTTACATAAAGCATGATTTGCTTGAAGTAGGAGAGGATAAATTAAAATGGCACACACATTGTAAAAGCTGAGGTTGTGAAGACTCTTAAGTTAATTATACTGCCTGCACAGATCTCACTAGGTTGGGGTTCATTTCTGAAAAATTATAGCAGTCACAGCACATGGGAATTTCAAACATTTTTGGGGGGAAGAGGAGAGAGATACAAGGTTCAGAAAACTGAAATGAGAAAAAGGATTCCAGGTAGTTACTGCAGGACAGAAGGGTATGGAGACTAATCCTTGTGCTGGTTAAAAGTGCAAAAAGGTATAGGGAACACACTTCTAACAATTGCTTAACTCTCACTCAAGGCAGGTGTCTTATGTTCTTTATTCAATATACTTTTGTCTTCCACTCAGGAAACTGTAAGGTGCTTCATTTTGTCACAGACACTCCAAGTTCATTCTGTGTCTTACAAGCTCCCTCAGAAGCACCCATTAAGACAGGAATTAAACCTAGGGGAGGAAAGAAAGACAAGAGGAAGCAAACTTACCAGAAGAAGTATGGCCACAACCTCCTTCCTTGAAATACCAACGGGAATGGTGTACCATGTGGTTGAGCTTCCATTCCCCAGGTGGACTGAAGATTGATCTAATCTTTCTCTAAACACAGACATAGACAATAAGGTTCAAAGCAGGAGACAATAATTCACAGGGAAAGAGCTTCTAGAAAATAGAACAGGGCTTTTGAGATGCATTCTCATGAATCTCTTCTGAGACATATCTGAGAGGACGCAAATTCCACTTGCTGTTGAAAAGAAAGAGAACTTAGCAAAGATATCTATGGCCTGATTAATGATCCTTCTTGCCTTCAGAAGAAACAATACTTGGACCATTGACTAACTAGGATTACACTAAGTCATCCAGGTTCTTTGTGTATGCCCAGAAGTCTGCACTGCCTCCATGGGGCCTGTTCTAAGATCTCTCTTTTAGGGGGCTGGGGCATGGGCTTGCTCAAAATAGATTCTTAGGCATTCAAATTTCTGCACATATCCATATCGATACCAAGGCACAAAACCTGAAGGGATGTCTTGCAGGCCCATTTGGGCAATGTGGCTAGCTTCTCCCTCCTTGCTGTGCTTCATCCTGAAGAGGGATTCCTCTGAATGATTTCCAAAGAAGTAGCTGTGTTAGGGCAAAATGTAGTCTTCAAGACAGTTTGATCTCATTGTGATATTTCATGGATCAGACTCCATTTCTTTAGAGGCGGGAGTATAAATAAATGGCCTGCATATCCCCAGGACCAGGTGATTACATGCATAATAGGCAAAATGGTTGCTTGGCACAGGAGCTGGACATGCTCCTCCCCCCAATATTCTTTTACCAGTCCTCCTGAGTTAGGTGTTGATAGTGAGACTGCCTGCTGCCAAAAATGCAGTGGTATGGAAAATGCCAGGAGGTTAAAGTGTGATCTTCTTGCACATGTAGCATGACTGTGCCAGCCCTGAATTAAAATTGTTTACTGAAACACTGGGGTCCCAGGAGTTACAAAGAGTGGCTTCCAGCAGCATTTGAAGTACTGTACCATATCTGACTTATGATACTAATGTCACAAGTGAGTGATAATGATACAAATTGAAGGCGCTGCTGCTCAGCGATAGTGTGTTTTGCACACAGATGGTTGCAAGTCTAATTATTGCAACCTTCACTCGAAAGGATTTCTTATTAGTCTCATACTTTGGAGGAACCACTGCCAATCAAATTAAATCCACTGCTTCACTATTACTGAACTGCCTTGATATGGGACAGTGCCACATCATATGTGCATATTTCACCAGAATGCATTTTTGGTTATTTTGTTTTTAATACTGTGTCTACCCTCTATATTGGGGAAAGTGAATCTCTGCATAAATGCAATTTCTATTCTTAGTGTAAGTTTCTGGAGCTTTTATGTTACTTTCCATGTCATATTTCTCCCATGGGTCAGATTCAGGGTAGCTTATGTGTACTTAAAAACCAGTGCCAACAAAAACACAATGGCTGAATTCTATTAAAAACATAATTAACCCACATACACTGTTAATTTAAAATTTTAACTAAATTTAAATTTAATTCAATTACATTTAAACTTTTAAAACATCTCCATTAATATGTTGTTGATACTTTACATTTAAATTTAATGAATTAAATTAAACGTGCGTCCTTGGAAGGTAGTAGTCAGTTGTCAGTGTCCTGCCTAAACAAAAAACAAAGGACTATAGAATTGGATCTAAGTCACCTTGGGCTTTAAAGTTATATGGAAATCTTTGAACTGTGCCTGGAAATGGGTCAGTAGTAGAGATGGGCACGACTTAGCGGAATTTTCGTTTCCGTTTCCGTTTTTCGTTTCCGTTACGTAACGAAACGAAAAATGAAAAACGGCTCAAAACTGGAACGGAAACGGAAACGAAACGACTAATTTCGAGCCATTTTTCGTTTTTCGTTACTGGAAAAGCCCTTAATGGAGCTAAATGGGAAGAAATGAAAATTTTTTCGTTATCGTTACGCAACGAAACGAAAACGAAAAATTTTGAAAATTAGCTCATGAAAACGGAAACGAGCCGAAACGGACCCCTAGACGAAAACGAAAACGAACAATTTTTCTGAGTTGTGCCCATCTCTAGTCAGTAGCTGGTGCAACTTGTCGCATGCCAAATATATGGGTTTTTTTATAATGACCATCAGCATTCTGGATATGTAGTATCAACTAAAAAATTTTAAAAGCATAGCTATGTAGAATATATCACAGCATTCCAAGCAAGATTGCAACTAAGGATATGTGTCACCACGGGCACATTGGATAAATTCAGGAAAGGGCGCCGTTGGGGAACTAGTTCTAACTGTACAGACACTTTTCTAGCCACTAACAAAACCTAGGAATCTAGGCTCTAGGATGAATCAAGGAAAACACCCAAAGTGCAAATGTATGTGTTCAAGTTGAATCAGTATTTCAATTTGCCTTTCTGCTGACCAAAACCTCCCCTATCTTGTTTAAATTAACCTTCAGTTTGTTTGCCCTCACCCAGTCCATTGCAGACACCTGACACTGGTTTATAATCAAACATCCTGCTTGGATGTAGATGGGATAGATAAATAGAGTTGGTTGTCATCAGCATGTTAGTGACACTAAATGTCAAATCCAATTATGTTACATTACATGACATTATGTTTAGCTATTCTGGGATACAAGATAGAACCATGAGATATCTCACAGGCCAGCAGCCAAGGCATCAAACAGAAGTATCTAGCACCATGCTATGAACCCATCATTGATGAATTTCCTGACTATTGCAGACTTATCCCTAAGTTTCAGCCCAGAGAGAAAGGCACAAAACACATCAGTCAACCTAGTTCTAAACTAATAAGGGCATGGTCCCACATTTATTTTTTTTATACAAGCCATCTACTGAGACAACCAAAATTGTTCCATCCCATAACCAAGCTTATATTCAGACTGAAACTGCTCTAGTGAATCTGTTAGTCCAGTTGACCAATTCCCACCACCACCACTGCTTTTATGGGCTAGGACGGGCAGGGCTCACCATACGGATGGTAGTTCATCTCTTCAAGGGTTATGTCCACCATCCCAGGCTGTAAAAATAGGAAAATATCATTTTTTACTGGCCAAGCAAAGGCCATCCACAAGGACTGGATCAGGTACCACATCCAAGTTGGAAAATCCAAGTCAGTACCCAAGTGATATCTGTTCTGTACAAAGTATTCATTGAGGTCAAGTGGTCTATATTCTCTTTCAGTGGGTCAAAGCATAATAGGCTTTTGACCATTTGAAATAGTTCTGCTGGACCACTCTGACCAGACACCATGCTGGCAAAGGTGATTTCTTCCTTCCTTGGCAGTCCTTTCAGAGAAAAGGCATTTCAGTGTGTTTTATCGTTTGTTAGGTCATACTCCTGCAAGTCTGGCCTTACTGTCATAGTCTCCACTTATTTCATTACCTTTGGAGGTAGGCATATTTAGGAGTAATTGTGTCAACTTTCCTGGTAATTTCAGTCAGTGTATAGACCCACATTCATGAAATGTATTTCTATCTTAAATTGTAAATTGTATCCACACATACATACTTTCCCCCCAGTTAGAACCAAGTAGCCAGGTTGGAGTAGGGAATCAAGTTTGACTTTGTTGCCCAATAAGGAAAATTGTATGATCCCACAGGCTTTGCAGCAGTTCTAGTTTGTGTGAAGGAGGGGAGAAAATAAGAGGACACAGGATTTTTAGTGGAGACATCGAGTGTGTGTAATTAGATTAAGGACATGAGAGGAAGCAGTACCTCTGAAGATATTTTACCTATCTAGTTTCTAATCCTTATCAAAAAGGTTGGGATACATTGATTCTGGCCCACTCTACTTTTGCTTCTAGACGCTCAAAAACCTGTTGCTAGTCAGAAGTAGTAAAGGGCTTTCTCAAGTCTTCTGATCGTAATTGTGCATTAGGAGCATATGGAAGTCTCTGAGAGTACTTTTAAATAAAATTCATTTACATTTGATAATTGCACTTGTTCATGTATAGAATGAATAATATTCAGAGAGGGTAGCTGTGTTAGTCTTTTCAAGTATTGCAGGCAAAAATTAAAGAAAAACAAAACAAAAGACACAAAAGATGTGGCACCTTAAAGACTAAGTTCATATTTTAATGTAACGTTTTGTGGACACATCTTCAGATATGTCTGAAGAAGTGGACGTGTCCACGAAATGTTACATCAAAATATGAAAGTTAGTCTTTAAGGTGCCACATCTTTTGTGTCTTTTGTTTTGTTTTGTTTTTCTTTGATTTTTGCCAGTGAATAATATTGCAAGATAAAAAAACACGCTGTCTGTTGTGTTTGTATGTAGATGTGCTCAAAAGACTGTATGAACTGCATCATAATATGCCTGACAGTTTATGGTTAGAGGGCTGTTACTAATTAACTAACATTTTCTCGATTGCTGTTTCGAACTGGAAGGCTTTATTTGCAAGTTATACATCTAATTAAAATTGGGAGTTATTTTGCTTTATTCTTAAAAATAAATAATTATGTTAGTATGAGTAAGAACAAAGACGCCTTCAACTCCTTCCATTCCCCATGGGAAGGTATTCCTTTCCAGCTACAGGGCATTAATATTTCAGCAGTCATGCTGAATAAATCTGAACAATAGATGAAACTTAATTATTTCCTTCTTTCTGTGGTGCGATCTTATCCAAGTTCATTTCTTATTTTATATTCTACTGAATTCATCCATAAACCATTCACTTTAACCTGATCATTTTTTCACCTTTAAAATGGTTTTAGTAAAATTCAGAAAGATAAAGGGATGGCAGACTGTGTGTATGCTTCTACACAATGGTAGTTTTTACAATCTGCAGTTAAAATCCTAGTTTGAGCTCAGGCAGTAATTTCGGAATCACAGCTTTTGTAGAGTACAAGATTTTTTTAAAAAATTCTCTCAGTAGCAAAGTTAGCCTAAATATGTAGTTCTCTACAGTAATCAGTTTTGCACTGCTCTTTATTCTTTCTGTCCTGCCTTTTCATTTCATCAGCATCTCCTGAGATAAATAGGCAACCAGAAAAATATGTGGATGGCCATTCTAGCTCATTAGTTAAAGCCACCTTGGTGCTTTTTCTCATCTTTTGCCTGTACAGATGTCTTCCTCTGATCCTCCTCAGTCTCTGGCACCCTCTCCTTCCTTGCAAGCTGCTTCTGAGAAAAGCAAAACAGAGGTATTCCTCTTCCTAGCGTATATCTTATGCGGGGGTACAGATTCTCTCTGTATTTGATATGCAATGAATCCTGTAAACTAATACCTTGCCTTGTCATTTGGAAGATAGCAAATGTTTTAAGAATGTTCAGAATCAGTAGGGCTGCAGTGGCAAAGCCCTGATTCCCTTCCAAGGTCTGATGGATTCCACTGTTTGACAAATGGAAGTCCAGTGCTTGATATTCTCTAATATATGAAGTGCAATTGTATGCAAATGGTTTTAGTTAATAAGGCACTTGATTAAGGCTAATAGTGGTTAGTGTCAGTACAGAAATAACATTACACTATAATGAAAACTATGAAGAGACAGGAGGATTACTTAGACCTTTTGTATAGCTTTCGTCTGATTATTTAAGGGCATTATCAGAGCAAAATCCTTGCCATTTTTCATGAACTTGGCGAGTCACGAGATATGATGTTTATATAGCCTGATTATAGCCTTGTGTAAATCTGCTGTGAATATATTAAAAGTATGACTTCCAGGCCCTATTTAGATCAGTATCTTTCTGAATCTTTCTTGAAATACTGATTCAAATCATCTTGGATGAAACTATTCATTTTGATATTTTAAATGCCTTTTATTTGATATTTTAAATGCTCACGAATCCTGCATGGAGCAGTGGGTTGGACTTGATGGCTTGTAGCCCCCTTCCAAAGTCACTATTGTGTGATTCTATGTACTAGCCGGTAACAAAAATATCTTTTCCATAGAAGGAGAAGGAGAAAAAGAAAGAAGAAAAGAAAAAAGACAAAGAACCAGAAAAATCTTCAAAGTCTTTAGGAGCTGAAAAAGTAAGACCATTTTTTCTTGTATTTGTGGATATTTAAGGGGTGGATTATTATTTGTAATTAAAATGTGTTGCTTGAAATGAAAGAAATAAGTATTAGTGTGAACAACAGTAATTTGAATAATTGTGAAATCTTAATAGATAATAATACTATTTAGCAGCATGAATCACATGGAAGTCTCCGTTGGATGTAGTTATGACACAAAGAGGCTCCTGAACATTTCCGTCAAATGTATCTAAAAGAAAAGAAAATGAAACATTTTTGTTCTCAAATTGTTTTTTCCCCCACCCCCTTTCATTGCTAATAATAGCTGTCACAGGTTATCTGAGGAAGAGTGATTACCTTTCTCCTTTAATGACAGGAATTTTGACTTGCATAACATGACAATCAAATAGAGTTTCAGATCTGTCTTTACACAAAAAACTCTTAACAGTCCTTGTTTTAATTTGCTTGAGAGCACTGAATTCTTTTGAGGTATTTGTTGTTTTAGCCTCATATAAAGAAATGTACTAAGCAGCAGTGCAGAGATGAAAGCTGCCTTGTTTTTTTGGTTTTTTTCCTGAGTTGAGTACTGGTTTGATGGCAGCAATGTGTTTAATTCAAATTGTAGAAATACAATAAAGTTAGAGATGTGGGTTTCATGAAATATTCTTTCTTGTATGAGTATCTTTTTAGTTTCTCAGTAGATACTACCAATAAATGAAAAAGGGTTGTTTGTTTGTTTGTTTGCTTGCTTGCTTGCTTGCTTGCTTGCTTGCTAGAATGTGACTGAAATAATTAAGTTTTTTTAAAAAAGCAGTTTTGTTAATTTGTTCTAGCATGTCAGGCAAAAAAGAAGAAGATAAAAACATTGTGCATCTTGAAGTCTAACTGCTATATTTTAATAAGAGCTTTTGTGAACAAGTTAGTTTCTTCAGACAGATGAATATTTTCTGTAATATGTTAAAGTGTTAGATAATTGAAATTTTCTTTTAAGGATTATTTTTCTAATAGGACATAAAGGGATCTCTAAGAAATACTTTACTACAGAAACTGGTAGCCCAGGAGCAGAGTCCTTTTAAAAATGGTGCCCATTCCTCTACAAAACCAGACCTCTTCAGGTGCCAAGGACTTATGACTAGAGACTATGGACAAAATCCTACTGGAGGGAATCACTCAAATGTATGGGTCCCCCCTTTAGCTATATATCATGCTACCAGTTGTGTTGTTGGAGATGACAGTTAATGCAACCATTTGGGAGATGACCATCTTGCAAAACAAATTGAATTGGTTGTGCAATTTCCATTATGAGATTGTGTCTGGTGGTCCGAGTCTAGCTTAGGCATATTCTTTGAAATCAGTGTTTAAAGTTAGCTTGTCCTCCTAATCACTTCATACAGAACCTCTCATTCATTCCTCCCCGCCCTCCTTTTGAACTGTCAGTTTGCCTACAATGTGAGTGGGAGCATGTGGCCCTCTAGGTTGGTTGGATTGTAGCTCCCACCATCAACCACTGTTGGCTAGCGCTGGTGTGTGTTACAGCATCTTGGAAGGTCACAGGCCTTTACTATAAAGTCTTGTTTGTAGATCATGTGCAAAATTTTGAGCTGAATCCTTTGCCTCTTTCATAGCTGCTGCAGATAATCAGGTAGCTATGGATATCTATCTAATAATGGTAAAGCAGCTGTTTGGATGAATTGTGTATCTGTTTTCATGTTTTAAATATCGACCCAGGGCTATGGCCTCTTAGATTGTTTGTCTACCTATCTCAGCATTATGTAAAATGATTGGGCAGCAGGTCTGAAGATGTCAGACGAAGGTCCTTTGAAGCCTCACTAAGATATCTGAGGATTAAGCATAGCACATTCTGCATGCAGAGCAGTTGCTCTGCTGCTAAGCTGTACCCTGCATGCCTGTTGTTCCCCTCCTGTTTGCAGACTACTGTAGGAATTCAAAATACCCATTGTCTGTGGCTCTTTCTGACAATCTGGTGGGAACATCAGAGGTTTACTAAAGCTCATCAAAAGTCAATTTTAAATACTGAATGCAGAGAAAAGAAGTAATGGAGACACAGTCTGCAATCCTTTGTCTGCATTACTCTTTTGCCTCTTTAATCTATAGATGTATGATGGAGGAGGTGCTACTTCAGCCAGACATACATTCAACCAGCCAATATTCACCCATCTCTCCTTCAGTAGTTGGTGAAAATGCTCTGTCATATGTACTCTGTAATAAAAAGCCTCACCTGTTGGACAGTCTCTTATCTGTGGAATAGACATTTAGTTCATGTTTTTCAGCAGCTCTACTAGAGCAGCAATAAATAAGTTTGCCACAACTGCTGATTAAATGTAGTTCTATGGGAGCAGATCTCTTACTGATGGTGTGTTCAGATAGCTTCTTCAGTAGCATTTTTATATATATTTGTCAAGCTGCAGTCCAAGTGTTTATCTCTGGTCATCCTAGACCTTTTCAAAACAATCAAGTATCATCAGAGCTAAACTCTGTTCTGCCACCATTAATATCTGTTGCACTGCCTTTAGGTCTAACTCCAGAGTTCCTCACAGGCTTGATACCAACCCTGATGCCATATACTGAACTGTGAAATTTGGTACCAACTACCTTCGCTTGAAAGCTTTCAAGTCTTCCCTTGAAAGCTGGGATATCTGCAGATCCTAAAAAAATTAAACATTTATCAATTGTGGCATTGCATGATGAACCAAAGATGGAAAAAAAGGCCACAAGGGCAGCCATTTTCCATGGAGGGTGGTAACTATAATGATGTTCATATCTACTGTCCTAATAGTCTATATTAACTGGCCACTGTATATTTCCTGTGCCATTGGTCCTGCCCTGCTGTAGCCCTCATCCAAATTGACGTGGAACATGAGACAGGAGCTATAACTTCCATACTCAGATGAGACCCAACGTTGCTGGTAGAGACATAGAGGTCTCTATTGAAAGCACTGTCTTATGATATCTGTATCATTGGTATTAATCATTGCAATCCTTTAATCAGTTGCAGTACATTCTGTATGAACCTCAGCTTGTACACAAAGTGGGGTATCAGCAGCAGCCATATTATCTTTGGTTTGAACAGTCATCTTTGTTAAATTGTATGTTTCAGCTTTCATACCAGCTATACAGAAGTCATGAATGCACTTAGGAATATATCAGAGGATATTTGTGATTATATGAATACTTTCATATTAATTAACATTTTCAGGGTTCTCAGTTTTTAAAACATCATATGAATTTATCACACTAATATATATCAAGCCCACAAGGACAAATGTGTCTTCGTTCCTAAAAGTTTGAGTCTGACTTTACACTGGACTTTACACTGGCATCCTTTGTGATCACACTCATGATACAAGTCAAGGCTTTCAGTGGCCTGCATCTCTAGACCATTCTTGATAGTTGCTTTAGACATCCAACCCTTAGGTCTTGATGCTGGTACACTGACACATGCATCTGTGGCAGTAGCTGCTCCTATGTTTCTCGTTCTTAAAGCAGACAAAGAATTTTGGTAGAAGCTGTCATCTGTGTGTTCAACTTAGGCAGCTCAATTGCAGGAAGATGTTTGTTTGCTTGCTTGTTCACTCCCTTAAGGCAGCCAACCCTAAATTTTATTGTTGAGGCAGCATGGAATAAGTATAGAACAAGTATCCACATACAGTGGACCCTTGTATAACAAACAGCTTGTATAACATAAAATTTGTACAACATAAAAATTCAGGAGATAGGGGAAATTTGCTTAACATAATCGCCTATGGGGAGAATCCGTACAACATAAAAATGGGACTACTCCATTTTCAATGGTGATTTGTATAAAGGAAAATTTGCTTAACATAATTTTATTTGGAACGAATTAATTACTTTATACAAGGTACCACTGTAGTTCCATTGTCAGGGAATCCATCCAAATACCAGTTTCGTCCTGTGGAAGAAGATGCTCACTTTCTCCAAAGATTTTGAAGAAGATATTGAAATTAGTAACATCTTGTTGTACAGCATTGCTTACAAAACAATAAATGGCCAAATTGCTATAGTTTGTAGAAAGATTAGTGGGGCTTTCCCAGAACATCAGGACCCATGTAAAAAAAAAACTTTCAGCTTGATAAAGAGAGTATCTTTGGTGCTAAAACTGATGGGATTGTGGTTCCATTTCAGAAAGGGAAAAATATGGCTTGATGCAGTCATTCCCCTTCATGGACCAGTTTCAAACGGAAGAGTCTCAAGCAGCAGATGTTCCACTCTGTAGCCCCCAGCTCCCCCTGCCAGCCAGCCTTCATCCCTTGTCTTAAAGAGGTCTTTTCAGTCAAGCATATTTCTATCAGTTATTTACCCCCAGGTCCAGTAATATGTCTCAACAATAGCACTTTCGATTCCCCTGTTCTATCATCCTGTAGTACAAACCACAACAATAAACTCTGGAATTCTGTCAACCCTGTGACACAACAGAAGAAATAACTGACTGTTTTTACACCTACCTCTGGAGTGTCTTGATTTGCCATATTATCCTTATTATTAGATATATTATTTTGTTGCTTTGAAAGAGGATTTTAGAGTCAGGCTCTAGATATTTCACCATGCCGGGAGAGGATGGAGGATTATATATTGTTTTCAACCTCAGAATTTAACAGCTTCCTTGACAACTGGCAAGGTAATTCCAGCAGGAGGTGAAGCTAGTCCTGAGGATGATAGTCTTAGTATTTGTCAGATTATAGAACTGACAGCCTTTCATAGGATGATTCACTGCCGGACACACCTGAAGAGGGCTACTTGTTTATACTTTCAATGTTAGTTTCCATCACTCATAACTTTTACATGGAATTTTACTCTGTTTTTAACTGTGCACGTTTTCTTATAGCTTTAATGTTATGTTGCCTATCAATGTTGTAAGTCCCTCAATTCTCTGTTCTCAATAGCTGAATATGTCCTAATTGTACTACACTGTATATTACCTCTCATTACTTTAAGCTGCCTTAGATCCTTTTCTAAGGAGAAAGGAGAGGTAAAAAATACTCTTAAATAAACAAGTAAATAAGAAAGAAAGAAAGAAAGAAAGAAAGAAAGAA
>JAHTLZ010000122.1:23742273-23753496 GCA_023846285.1 Phrynocephalus versicolor | reverse complement strand
ATAAAAGGTGGCAGCATTACCATTCCCATCACAATTCAGCCTCTGGATAGGGGGATCGTCACAACGGCTTACTAAATTATCATCATCATCATCATCCTGGGGTTTTAGAAGATGCTGGTAGCATATCTGCTGTTCAGAGAACTGTATCTTTATGCCTGCTTAGACTGAATGAATCATGATCAGGACTAATTAACATTTTCTGAGCACCACCATGTACAGAGCCTAATGAGCAGAGAGATGACCCAGTCCCACAACTCTCGTTGTTCCCATGGAGCTCAGCAAGTCCCTCCTACTCTCTCCCTTTGTGACGGCCACAGAGAACAATGTGCTAGGGCAGTGTTGGCGAACCTATGGCACGGGTGCCAAAGGTGGCAACTCGGAGCCATTTCTGTGGGCACCCAACAAAGCCCCTTCACAGCCACCTGTATTCAGGTTAAACTGCTGTACTAGCGCTTTATGAAAAATTAGTGGGTTTTGAATCACAGTTTGGGCACTCGGTCTCTAAAAGATTCACCATTCTGGTTGGGGAATTCCTGGTAAATTGTGGCAGCCATAGCGGGGGGAGGGGGGGAGATGCAAAATTTCTCATGCCTCCTGCCTCCTACAATATTCATCATTTGTTTTCAGAAAACTCTTATGGATTTTACATACTTTGCTGCACTGTATTTGGTTTGATTATGTGCATGCTTTGCAAATCTTGAAGTACATATCCTGATTTAATGCTTTTCATTCTAAAACACCATAACTGAAGATGGCCCCGTTGATTCCTCTGTCACAAATGGAAGCATAGCCCTTCCTGCTACAGCACTGAATGATGACTTGGATATATTTGGTCCCATGATCTCGAATCCTCTGCCAGCCACTTCTGTAGCTTCTTCCCAGGTAAGCAGCAAAAAATGTGAGTGTGTCACAGCAGTACATGCTGAAATTACATGGTTGACAAGGTTACAATTAAAATGAAAAGCATGCCTAGTTTTATTATCAATAAGATAGGCTTTACCAAACAGTTAGCACTGTTCAGTCAATAGAGTTAAAATGTGTCATAGCTATAGATAGTTCTAGGAAGAAGAAAAGACCTGTTACATTTAGGACAATTTATAGGAATTCTCAATTCACTACAGCAAACATGCTTTTGGAATGACTACAAGGATGCTTACTTTTGACCACTAGATTCAACAGAGCTGCTTCGAAATGTTATAGAAATTTAGTAGACGTCTCATTATAAGTTACTGCAAGTGAGAACCTACTTCAAAATGGACAAACTGGAGAACACCCTTCCTTGGCTAAGCATCCACCGTCCAGATTTTGTCATGTTTTTATGACTAGACATGGGTACTAGTTCTGGCCTTATGCAATTTTCCCTCACGTGTGACTGAATCGAAAATACTGCAACTCAGTAAGTGCAGCAATCTATCATCTTCAAAGAGAGGGAGACTAGTTTTGGGATACATCAGGTACAAGTTTAGAGACTAACTCAACATATGGCTTTTTAATCATTACAGCTGCAACTGGAAACCTCACGTTTACAAATAATGGCGTTCTGACTAGCAGAATTTTGAAATAATCATTGTTGATACAAACACTCGCTTGGTTTATGAAATTCCCTGTACCACTGGCTGAGACAGAATGTTCAGTTAAGGTCAATAATAGCCAAACTAATAATAGCCAGAGCGCTTAATGCAGAGGATCACTTTAAATGATTAGCAGACAACACACTCTGATCTAGTTTTCTGATATATCAGAAGTCAAGCTAGCTCAGCTGTGGTTCATGAAATTTTCAGAGAAATATATTTTTAAAAATACTTAATACAGTTATCAAGGCGTTAACCACTTTTTTCAATTTCTCAGTTGTGTGTTTTATTTGATCTGAACATGAGAAGCAATCTAGGATGTGGAAGTAATTCTTTTATCCTTTCCGTTATTTACTATGCTTCTTCTGTACTTGATATTATTTTGAGGTATTACTTTTATGCTGTTTCATAAAAACATAATTTCTTTTGAACAAAAGCTTAGATCTTTTTTATGGTCATTTCTGAAAGATGTGTGTTTTTTGTCTGGTGCCCTCTGACTGCCTTTCCACTCAATAGAGAAACATGAATTTCTGGATGATGTTTCTGGATCTAAGTACATATGGAGATATTCAGTAGTTCAAAAAACCTCCGGTTTATGAATGCAATATATTGTTCTTCTGTATCTATGATTTAAAAATCCAAGAAATAGCCCTAGGTTGCTGTACAATATCATGCCCACGTTGTTAGCAAAAATAAAAATAAAATTATGCCAAGCTTTATATAGCAAAAGGCAGCCTGAATGTTGATAGACATGACCAGTGGTAGCAGCAGAGCTGTTCAACTTTGAACAGGCTGAGGTCTACTTTTTCCAGCACAAAGTGCCTGAGGGCTACTACACTAAAACCTCTACTTACAAATTTTATCCATTCTGAGCACATGCTCATAAGTAAAAAAGAAAATGTAAGTAGAGCAGCGGTTTCCCATAGGAATGCATTGAAAACCAATTAATCAATTCTGGAAGAAACAGATTTCAATGCGCCATGGCCCTTGAACTACCCCAATCAGCTGAGACAGTGAGCTGGCAGACCCAGAACTTTGCTAAGGCAGTGGTGGTCCTTAGGATGGGGGAGGGATGGGTGGAGAACGTATCCCCTCACTTTTTAAATTGATGACTGGCAGGCTACTTTTGAACCCTTCACGGGCTACTGGTAGCCCACGGTCTACCTGTTGCGCAGGCCTGGTCTACAGGATTCCCCTTTTGCTCACTACCATTCATGCTTGTTGAAAAACAGCTCTGACAGTTGCTTTGTGTTTGGGTGAGAAGTGGTGAACTGATGAATAAAGGAGACAACTTTTGGGATTTTCCCTTGTGTCACATCACTTTGTGAATGGTAGTGGTGTTGTGGGACTCCTTTTCAACATCTTGACCATTACTGCCCTGTGGAGTGTCTCAAGGTATTTCAAATATACATGAAAAACCTGAAAAGGCTGTCCACAACTTTGTGGTCTGGTACCCCGTGTGTGATGACACCTGACTCCACCTGCTTTTTAAGTCCTGCCAGGAGGCCTGTCTCTCAGTCTCTCAGGTCCCACTTGAGATTTTTTAGGGGGGGGGGCTGGAATCTGAAAAGAGCTGCTAATGAAAGGACATTTTGGAGGTCAGTAAATCATATAGAGTGAGAAAAGATAAGGGGAGGGGGTTTCCTGCCATCCTTCTATCCATGATCTTCACTCATGTTCTCCGATCATTGTTGTTGGCTGCTGTGGTGTTGTCTCCATGCTTGTAAGTAAACTGGATAAATCTACTCATGAGTAAACTGGGTAAACACAGTCACGTGCAAACAAATAAATCTTGCTTTGAGATCATCCCCAGTCACAATGTAAAAGCAAATAAAACCAATAATTTCACCGCTTTATTGAGGGACCTGCTAAATATTTTCTGATTTTTAAAATACTGTATATTTAAAATGTGTTCATAGACAAGAATGTAAAAGGTTGGACCAGGAAGGAGCTAAATGGTTTACATTTAGCACTGTGGCAGGGTTAAAAGTGACCCCTGCCCTATATACCTGCCTGGCTGACTCCATACACATTCTGATTGGTCCGAGTGCTGTGCCATGCAAAAAGCTGAATACAAAATTTCTAAGTTTAAAAAAGTCAATAATTTAAGAGATTTTGTGGCTTAAAATGCACTAAAAGTGTGATTTACCACCATGAATTTTACAATTACTGTAAAAGCGGGGGGAAAGGCTAAAACTGAAGAGATTTTTTTCCAGGTATGCAAATGTTTCTTATCAGTGTACTTCATCCGTTTTCACTTAGCTGCAAATTCCTGGTTGCTTGTTTCTACAGGCAGGATAAAAACTGTTCCTTTTAAAAAATTCATAACTTGAAAACCCTTTGAGCAAACTTCCCCAAATTTGGCACAGAATAAGAGCAGACCTGCTGCTACATCTGTGCCACATTTCTGCTTTAGAAATTTTTCTTTGGGAGATCCCTGTTTATGTTTTTTAATTTGACTTATGGAATGTTGTATGGTGTTGGCAACACAATATATGTAGCTTTGGAGGGGAAACTGAAATCTATGCCATATAAAATTTCATTAAAACCTAAACTTGTTTTCACTGCATATGTTATGAAAAATGATTGCCTCCATTATATAGAGACATGGATCTAGTATGAGTGCTATCTGTGACTGCTGTATGACACACGAATTACCGATCCTTTCCTTTCACATATATCACTTTATATTATGGATCCTGGCATTCTGAGGAAGCATAATATTGACCTGAAAAGTACATTAGTCCCCTGTTAATCGTGGGAGTTAGGGGCCCAACCCGACCCGCGATAAAGAGAAATCCATGTTATGCAGATGCTGGGTCAGGTTGGAACTAAGGGGCCTCTTGCACTTACCCTAGGCCTGGTGCTGCCCTGAATGGGCATCCAACAGGCCTGGGAAGCCTATCGGTGGCCCCCTCGGGGCAGTGCCAGCCCTGGGCTAAGTGCAGGAGGCCCCAAACAGGCTCACACAGCTTGCCCCAGGAGCCCTTGTCTTCATATACTGCGGTCCTGCAATATACTGGGACTGCAGTATATGAACTGCAATATAATGGGGGACGACTGTATTTGATGCATTATTCCCCCCCTGCCCCGCCCCCAAGTTCCCCCAAGTTTTCAATTTATAATTTTCTCCTTTGGAGAGAAAAGAGGAGAGCCGTCACATTTCTAAGAGCTGCCTGGTATACCGACCACTTGTTGGGAAAGCAGTGGTTTGCCACTGCAGGCAATTTATTTATTTATTATTTATTTATTTATTACATTTATACCCCACCCATCTTCCGGATCGGAACTCTGGGCGGCTTACAAAACAGAGTAATAAAATAAAACCAACAGTAGATTGCAATTTAAAAAAAAAAGAGAGGATACTGGTGACCCCAGGCATCTCTGTATAGTGTCACAGATGGCTAAGACATATGGACATTATGGTGCATACAAGTCTTGCCTTAGTATCAAGACATAATTTAATCTTACAATAGTGCCTATTATGAGAATTTAACCCTCTAAATATAATTATTATTATTAACAAATGCAATAAAATGAATAGGAATTGTTGCACATGTTAATGTTGATTCTAGCAGGAATTTATGTAATCTTTTGCTGCCTGTCCCTAAAGTGCCTAAGGTAGTGTGATATAATGTATCTCTTCTTTGGTCCATACAATATCCTAGTGAAATAGGCTAGGCTTAGGGAGGCTGACTGGTCTAGTTACCGAGAGGGTGAGTAAGGTTGTGAACTTATGTCTATTCCACTGCACTTCATGGTTCTAATTAATTAGCAGCTATTTTTTACAAAGTTATCATTCTTGGTAGGTATTTCATGGTGCTTTTTTATGCATCATTCACTTTGTGGAAGACGTAAGAATGTTCAGCTTCCAAGGATACTGTTCTTCCTGACAAAGATTACTGGCTTCTAGTCTTTTATACGGTTGCTGTGCAAGGAACAATGCCAAGTTGCTACTTATGAAGTTCTCATATCAAACACATTTGAAGTATTTGAGAAGTTATCAAATAGGAAAGTCCAAAGTTCATTGTTACCGATGCAAAGAAAACTTTTATGAATGTAGGCATTAAAGTTCTTTATTATCTGCTCAATCACTTGATCTAACGTGCCCTCTAGTTTAAAAAAACCTCCCAAATACCAGTGGTCTCCTTTGACTTTTATTTGCCAGGCTGCTTCCACCAACCCAGTAGCTGCCACCTTATCTGGAGCATCTGGAGATCTTGATCTGTTCACGGAACAAACAAAAGCAGAAGAGTCAGCAAAGAAACTGCTCTCCAAAGACTCCATCTTGTCACTGTATGGCACAGGGACTGTGCCGCCGCAGAATGCCTCAGGTAACTGGTGTGCAAGTCTGTTTCTAACGTTACTTAATGGAAATCTGTCCAAAGAACATATTCACACACCCCCATGTGTTAAACCAGATCTGTTTCCGTTTTACCTCTGAGACACTAAAATCGTGCAGCAGTTTGTTTTTAAAAGGATTCACAATTGAGCATTGTCATTTAAAAGCTGCAACTGTTGACACAATGTTCTCTGCAGCTTATTTGTGATGGTGTTTGCAGGGCAAAGTGGAGTGGTGGTGGCATCCATTGGAAGCCAAACTGAAGGCAGATTGATATGAATTAAGACGAGCAACTTATTGAAAGGAAGAGTCTTATTCTCCTTGATTCCCCTCTCATCACTGCTGCCTTTGCTGTACTTAACTGAATGGAGTCAACTCTAGAGGAGATTCATGCCTTTGACTAGGGATCCTTTCTTCACTGAATCATTTCTGTTTAAGGTCACTCATGGGTCTGGGAGAAGGAGCCATGAAAATACCCATGTCTACTGTTGTTATTTCTGATGAGAAGAGAGGACTGGTTTTCTCTTTAAAATAATTATATTATCAGAATACTATTTAATCTCAATAGTTCAAAAAAAACCACACACATAAGAACGTAAGAAAAGCCATGATGGATCAGGCCAGAGGCCTATCTACTCCAGCTTCTTGTATCTCACAGTGGCCCCACCAAATGTGTCTGGGAGTGCACTAGACTACATATAACATAAGAACATAAGAAGAGCCATGCTGGATCAAGTCAATGGCCCATTTGTCCAGCTTCCTGTATCTCACAGTGGCCCCATCAAATGTGTCTGGGAGTGCACTAGACTACATATAACATAAGAACATAAGAAGAGCCATGCTGGATCATGTCAATGGCCCATTTGTCCAGCTTCCTGTATCTCACAGTGGCCCCACCAAATGTGTCTGGGAGTGCACTAGACTACATATAACATAAGAACATAAGAAGAGCCATGCTGGATCAGGTCAATGGCCCATTTGTCCAGCTTCCTGTATCTCACAGTGGCCCCACCAGATATGTTTGGGAGCGCATGAGACTAGATATCTGTCTCCTGATACCACTCCCCTGCATCTGGCACTTGAAGTACCCCGGTTTTAAGCCTGGAGATGACACATCTCCATCATGGTTTGTAACCTGTGATGGACTTTTCCTCAAGGAATCTGTCCAATCCCCTTTTGAAGGCATCCAGGCCAGATGCCATCATGACATCCTGTGGCAGGGCGTTCCACACACTAACTACGCGCTTGGTGAAAAAATATTTTCTTTTGTCTGTTCTTACTCTCCCAGCCCTCAATTTGAGTGTATGTCCCCTAGTTCTGGTATTTTGTGAGAGGGAGAAGAGCTTTCCTCTATCCACTTTACTCATGCCTTGCATTATTTTGTACGTCTCAATCATATCCCCCCAGGTGCCTTTTTTCGAGACAAAGAGCCCCAAATGTTTTAGCCTTTCCTCATAAGGGAGGTGCCCCAGCCCAGTAATCATTTTAGTCGCTCTCTTCTGCACCTTTTCCAGTTCCACTATGTCTTTCTTGAGATGTGGTGACCAGAATTGTACACAATACTCCAGGTGCGGCCTTACTATTGTTTTGTATAATGGCATTATAATGTTGGCTGTTTTATTTTCAATCCCCTTTTTGATCATCCCTAGCATGGAATTGGCCTCCTTCACCGCTGCCACAAAATTGGGTAGACACCTTCATGGAGCTGTCCACCAACACACCAAGATCTCTTTCGTGATCTGTCACAGATAACTCAGAGCCCATGAGTTGATAGATAAAGTTTTGATTTTTTTGCCCCAATATGCATCACTTTACATTTGGCTACATTAAAACGCATTTGCCATTTCTCAGCCCATTCCCCCAGTTTGGAGAGATCCTTCTGGAGCTCTTCACAATCTTCTCTGGTTTTTACCACACGGAAAAGTTTTGTGTCATCTGCAAACTTGGCCACCTCACTGTTTATCCTTGTCTCCAGGTCATTTATGAACAGATTGAAAAGCACCGGTCCCAGGACAGAGCCCTGGGGCACACCGCTTTTCACCTCTCTCCATTGTGAAAAAATCCCATTGACACCTACTCCTTGTTTCCTGGATCTCAACCAGTTCTCAATCCATAAGAGGACCTGCCCTCTTATCCCCTGGCTGTGCAATTTTTTCAGCAGCCTTTGGTGAGGGACTGTGTCAAAAGACTTCTGAAAATCCAGATATCTATCTCCTGATATCACTCCCCTAGTATAAATAAAGCATAAAGCAATGCTAGCAAACCCAATTTAGGTACAAAAATAAGAATGAGAGGTTGGGGACAGGACAGTTTTCAAATATGAGCTGCCTAGCCTACCAGTGGCTGGCATCAATTTCAAACCTCTCCAATATCTTGGATTTTGCACTTTGCTCGTCATTGGTTTCCTTCTCTCCAGTTGATGAGTTAGAGCTTAACTGTTTGAGGAGTGTATGAAGAAGGGCCAAAGCAAGTACTGTAGGTTGCAACACTAGGGGATGCTATTTTTCATTCCCTCGGAAGCAGATGCAGAGTCGCCAGAGCTGATGCTGAAACAACAGTAGCTGTCCCCTCCCCCCGCCCGTGCGCACGCACACACACAACACAAACACTTTTATACTTTCTCTAATCTGGAAAAATGGGGGCAGAGGGATTGAAACGTTTGAAGAAATCTTTAAAAATATTATTGAATGACCTAAATAAAGTGTGGTCAGTTTAGCGTATTTATTTGACTTATACTCATTCAAAAATATAGTATGCTGTGATTGGCCAGAATCCCGTTGATTTATGTATGTATAAGATACTGCATAACCTGCCACAGCCAACTGTCACTGACTAACAAGGCACGGATTGTGTTACAAGGCATGCACCTAGAAATGTAGCAGGTATCTTGCATTTTACAGCAGTCTGCTGCCTTGGGTTATGCAACTTTACTTACACAAATATAAATCAGAAAAAGAATTGTGGCCTTGAACCTCTCTACTTTCAACAAAATTTTAATTGTCTTTCTCTGAGGTCATATAGTCAACTAGCATTGTACTTGTCTGAAACAATGTACTTGTTTCAGACAAGTACATTGACACCTGTTGTTACTTGCAACTATTATTTATTCAGAAGGGAAATTTTACCTTAGAAAAAATTCAGCAATGGAAGGATTTTAGGAAATGTGCTGTTTTGGTTATTTTTCCACAGAAAATGGCCAAGCCCACATCATTGGCTGCAGGTGAAGTTTTTATGTTTAATTTTGTAATTTTTGTGTGTTATTTCTAGAAATTAAGCTTTTATTTACATGAGATATACTCCCCTCTCACTGTCCTTTTGTCCACTACAGGTGTATTTATGGGACCACAGCCTTTACCCTTTCCTGCACAACCAGCAGCTCATTTTCAGGGGTTTCCAGCCATAGGCGTACCTGTACCTGTACCTGTACCTGCACCTGCAGCCCCTGCAATGATGGGAAGCATGATGGGACAGTCCGTGCCTCTCATAGGACAGAATGCCGGCATGATGGTAGGAATGGGAATGCCGAACGGCTTTTCCGTCACCACACAAACTGCTGCTTTGGGACTTCCTCAGAATGTGGGTGGACCTCAAGGAACAATGGTGGGCCAGGTAGCCCCACCACAGAAATATGGTATGCAGCAAAATCAGCCAGCTCAGTGGAATCTTTCTCAGGTGGGAATATTTTATTTTCCTTCATGCAGGTGTGTGTTTGTGTGTCAGCCGGGGAGGGGGGGGGCACCATCATTTGTCTTTAGTTATGTAATATGGAATGTTTCTGTAACACCACTGAAGTAGTCAGGAAGATAGAATCAGCTTTTAGATAAACTGAACAAAATCAAGACATTTTGGATGTTTTGTATTGGTTTAAACATTTAGTTAGACGTTAGTCCCTTCACTGGGAAAAGGTGGACTACAAATGATGCAAAATAAATAAAATATCTGCTTTGCTTTCCCATGTCCAGTACATGGGAAAGCATGGTTCAAAAGTAACTTGGTTTAAGAGCATTTTGCAAGACAAGCAAATATTCTAAATTTTGCCTTGATCATCAAGCAATGCTTTGATGTAAAAGCACTGGGAGCAGGTCAAATGATCACAAGTGAGCCAGTGGTGGTTCTTCCTCCCCCTGCTGGGATTGTGGGAGATTATCTGGAAGGTTCTGTATCAGGCAGCCTCCAAAGCAGAGGGAGGAGAGAGGAATAGAGGTCTCCCTTGCACCAGCCAGGAACATGCAGGTTAGGGTTTTATTTTTCTTTATATTTATATTTTTATTTAATTTGTTTTCAACATTCTTATGTTTTTCAAACAATTTCTGGTCCTGGGGCAGCTAGTCAAGTGTGGATAGGGCTACAAATTATATTTTATTATTGTCACATTAAAAACACAGAGTAAAATCCAGTTGTTAGTCCCAAGCAGAGCAGATTCTGCAGCCAGACACCTAAACTGTGGTGTGGACGTGGACTTTTAGCCAACTTCTTTTGTGAGTTTTGGCATTTTGTGTGTACAGTATGTGGTCTATGGGACCCTAGAACAAATCATCTGACTTTCCATTATTTCTTATGGGGAAATTTGCTTGTGTTTTGGTTGCTCATAAACCAAGCTATTAATGCTTTAATAACCGTAGACTCATTATCCTTTTTGCTTGCTTCTATAATTAGACAAAGGGTATAAAGTGTAAAATGAATACTATTATAGCACTTAGTTAAGCCTAAAGCACCAATGAATACCTTTTGTGTGCTGATGTTTCATCAGCCATTTTCATTTAAATATATTGCAGGTCAGCTATGCGCGATACTGAAAACTGAATATACCCAATAGTCATTGTCCTTGATTGTTTAGTTATTAAGCAATATGAATATTCTACTGGATATAGATCTTGATGTCTTGTGAAAGATTCCATTGTTAAGACGTGTCACTGCTTGTAATATATCTAAAATGTGCCTGTTGGCTTTGCATTTTGTGTATGGCCATATATGGTTTTATCAAGCCTGCTGTGGATGATACCCTGAACTAATGATGTTTACAGAGATTTAAGTAGGAAACAGTGTAACAGTGGGATCCGCGTGGTTGCTCCTTGATAGGGACTGTATCACATGCCGGCTTGGTAAAGTGGAAGTGCCTTTTGCGAGCAGCCTTGGCAAGAGAAGTTAGTTGCTTGACCAATGAGATTGCTTGCTGAAGAGATTCTGACATGGGAACATCTATAATACAGATTCCTGGGCACAACTTGATAACAAATGCAAGAACAAAGAAACTGTCTTTTATTGTGTGTGTGTGTGTGTGTGTGTGTGTGTGTGTGTGTGTGTGTGTGT